>JASFYC010000829.1:3467399-4667399 GCA_030412335.1 Botrylloides violaceus | reverse complement strand
CCAAAGACATAAATGCCTGAGAAATTTAACTTGCTGGCACACCTTCAACTTACCATATACAAATACTCTTGATGCTTTTCCAACTCGATCACGACCATTTCAATCTGCAAAGGCAAGCCATTCTTCTTTATAAACTTACTTCAACAATCAAAGCTATTTACATACCGGAACATGAGCTGTATTTTCTAGAAGAAGAGTAACCGCTTGCTCCTTGCCAAATTGCATCAAAAGGACAATGTTCTCCTATGTAAAACATATGATATAATCACACCGTCGCGTTCAAAAATAGCTTTTCACTAACTTTCAATGCATCATAGAGATTATGCTTCTTTATCAGTTCGAACGTATCTGGATGTCTTAGGTGAAGATATATTTTCAGAGCTCTATCATATCTGTGATCGAGAGCGTGCCTGAAAATATGAAGTATATGAATCAAGGTCTGAATCAGTTACAAGCTTTACACTAACGCACAGTCTTGCCAAAGATGCATGCAACATTGTATCTTCTGGATAATTGTCTAATCGACCATGGACCAAACTCACAACAAATGCAATGTTATACAAATCAGCAGGCCATTCCTTGATTACTTTGGCGAAAGTCTAAAAGAGATACAACTGCTGTGTTGAAATTTACGATATGAATCTTAGTTTCATATAATACCAGGTGATCCTTTTTTAACAAATCACTCAAGACCAAATCATAGCATCTGGGCTTTAAACGGATATCATCTTTTGGCAGATATGGATACAAGGAAGCCACTTGTCCAGCATGGATAAATTTATTCACCTGAGATACAAAAAAGATTTATGAGTGAACGAAACGATTGCGGCTTTTGTGAACTTACCATAGCTTCCCAGACATTGACATCATTACCAAGTACTTCTTTGCACTTCCTAGCAGCAACTTCAAAGTCTTTCTTTTCAATCAAGTGTTCAACATACATGATCCCAATTTCCTATAAGAGAATATATATATATAATTAAAAAATAAATAATTCAAAGCCAAAATGAGATACCAAAATTGCCGAGGGAAAATGTATCATCAACAGCAGCTAAACCTGGACAAAATTCGGTATAACAAATATATGCAGTGAGTTTCACCAAATAATGACCCATAGCACATGATAACTACGTAAACCCATAGTTAACGAATCATTAAGAATTTTTCCACATCTCTAGCCTAGCACATACAGTATGTTTCAAAATCTGTGCTAGGCATCATGGCATAGTTTCATGAATTCAAACAGCCGCCTGTAATTAGCTGCTATGCGATTCTCCAGAATTAGCCTATCTTGTTTACACAGATACTCACTGCAGCATTGTTCTTCAGAAGCTGTTTTCCATATCGCCTCACTTCTTGCAAAGCTTCATCGTATCTTTTACAAGAAACAAGCCAATCAACGTGATCATCTTTATCCCGTTTGCGAGCAACTATAATATCTTTTGGTGACACAATATAGAGAGTTCCTTCTGTAGTCTCATATGCTTCAAGGGAAAACACAACAAGTCAACAAATGAGTTGACTGCAATTCAGATTTTCCCTTGCCAAAATTAACCTAACGGAAAACATATCACTAAGTATTTTGAATTTCCAAACCAGTCAAAATGAGAACCTTCTTGTAGGTACTGGCAGCATGGATTACCGGTAGTCAACAATGGAAATATACATACCCAGGCTGTAATTATTACATTTGTACGTCATGTATCCTCGGACCGACAAAGCGTCACATGAAATCTCATCATAGCCGGCTGCATCAATAGGATCCGGCTCCAAAATAATCAACTGGGGTCTATCAGATCTCCGATCGTTCCCTGTTATATGATACCATACCACATTAATAGACTCAAAAATACAAGTATAACTTTCTTCAAATCTCACCTTCACCATCAGTGACATCCGAGCTGAAGTCATAGCCCAAAACCACAATTTCGTTTCCAAATGGGGCAACCCCGCAACAAGCATATTCCAATGTTATGTGGTAAACTGGAAATTAGAAAACAATAAAAATGAGGCAGGTTTGATCCTTAGTATGCCAGAGAAAGATGCGGAAGCAAGGTTACGTTTTATTGAGGTGAAAAATACAGCACAGGAACACCTCACACCCAATTTGAATCTCTCTATTGCTGAAGCTTGAAGGTTGGAATAATGGGAGTGCATTGTTCATCAATAGCAAAGGGAATAATTTGAAAAAAGTTGATATACATTCAGCGAACTTTGTTCACATGCTGATGAGCTTTTCTCAATAACTCTGAGATAAACCATAAACTACGACCCCTAGCAGTGATTGGGCTCAAATCGTAATGTCGGATCTGAAATTAGTTATGCATCTGCCTGCCAACGTTCTACCCATTGCAAATTGAAGCTATAACTTACCAATTTCAACATATTTATCAGGTTCTCGAGACAGATCTCTGAAGCCTCGCTCCTTTACTGTGCACACCTGAAACAAATCAATGGAGGAACTTATCATGAACAAATGGAGAATAACAAACTCTTGACATTGCTATGGTGACTAGTCTGAATAACAGACCTTGATTTCATTAGCCCATCCAACAAGCAAAGTGACATCATCCTTCCAAGCAATATGAGCCGGATATAATTCCGGCCGTAAGACCTTTGACCCAGTGCGTGGAATATGAGTTATTCGTCTACGTTGCTTCATATCATACATCTTCACACCCTAAAAATAGAGCTGATAGCATCATTTGTGGCAAGTAACATTATAATTCCAAGGCATACCCAATCATTCGACCAGGCTACTAAGTTTCCACGCCACTTGATATTTCGTACAAACCCTTCACCACCATGAAGGACAGTAGTTTTGGACCTTCCAAGCCAGCCTTTTTCGAAGAGAATGAGTCCATCGACACCATAAAGAAGCTGTTTTGTGCTGCTCTTAGTGAAGTTAGGATCCAAAGCAACAGCCTGAAATGTAGCAAATTATGGAATACTAGTTATTTCATATCAAGTAGGATTGGCAATGAAACATTTTTATCAAACCTTCACTGGTTTATCTACATTGATGTTGATATTCTGATCTGTACAATACAGGCCAGTAACAACAACATGCCCGTCGTCAGAGCAACTTGCAATATATTCACCACTTTCATCCAATGAAATTGCCGTGACTTGGGTATTGTGCTGTAAAGGTTCATAATATCGATTACTAGCACTAGATTATAGTAAGACTACCAGAAGCGCAGTACGGTACCAGAAACTGTATGCCTAATGCATTGAACAATATGGTGTCGGCATTTTAGGAGAAAACTCGTTCTTCGAATGTTTACATCACATCTTCTAGCTTACCAAACTTCATCATTTTATTAACGAAAGCACCAAAATTTAAACAGACTTGCGACGAGAGAGTTCAATATTGATAGACAAATATATACATTATTTTTCCTATTTTATGTGCAGAAATTCAGACATAGAAAAATGATGTAAACATGTAAGATTTACCGAAGTGAAGTCTTTGCTAGTGTTTCCGCTGTGATCAAGTATATAAACTGTTCCCCAATGTGTTCCGAGCGCAACAAACTAAAAAAGTTAGAAGCTCCGTTGCACAATAAGAATACCGTAAACCTACTACAGAACTCATTTCATCTGTGCAGCCTACTATCTCTATAAATGACATGGTGCAGGTAAAATCTACGATGTATGATGTACTGCATATCATGCATGCATGCAGCATTGCTCAGTTATAAAACAACAGAAATCACTGCGACAGAAGAACTTGAATGTTTGTAGAGGTGGCCATAGAATTATCTCCTGCTTAATTGTCTTAGTTTGTAACAATATTTATCACACGTGTAAATATTGCTCTAGCTATAATGCCGACATTGAAACGGCAATAACCGTGACTACTTCAAGTAATGATTAGATGTAACAAAAATATCATTGTCTATAAAAAGTGAAATTCTGCATGAAGTGCCTAGTGACATACCTTCATATGCATTGCGACACATGATGCAGCATCATTACCGAGTATCTGAAGAATATCGTTGTGGATTCTTTCATATTTCAACTGTGGTTCCTCCACCTAGCAATTAGAATTTTTTATAAATTTATATTGCCTTATCAACCACTATCAGACGAACAAAGGCTAAGGCAAGGGGACGCCGAATAGATATGGGTACGTAGCCTATGGTGGTACGAGTACCGTAAACATGAAGATGTAAGATATAACCGAATATTTTCCAGCATACTTACCTCTGACTCATCTTCTGAGGAAAAGGAATGTTCACTCAAGTCCATTATATTCAAGACTTATTGACGTTGACGTTGGTTTTCCCAGAACCAAAAGCTTTCCAGTCCCAGTGCCGACGCGTAATCTCGTACTCTTTTTGTTTGGATTTTTGTCCGCTTTCATATCTTTTGCGCCCTCTAGTGGTTTGCTACACAGCTGGAACAAGTGAATTGAAACGATTTGACATGCTGTTTTGCTTCTCCTATCTCGCTCTTCTCTGCACGATGCAGTAGACCGCGAGCTAGTTCGAAATGATATGAGTCGCAGGAACATCCAATGTCCAGGACAGACTAAATTGGTCACCACAGGAGGAAAGCCACTGGGATGCAGCCTATGGAGTAACAATTAACATGAACTGATTCATGAATGGCAATAGAGGATAACTGCCATGTCACACTGTACATTATAGTTTATTAATTTTAATAAATTTGTTTTATCATCGGTAGTTAGTGGGCTACACTAGTCCTCGTCACAGTCCTTGGTCAACCGTTCATAGGTTTATGTATGTAATTTTGTATTTCAGATAGGATACATGTTGTTTGATGAAATATCATGAATTTTGAAGAAGAAACTTGGGCTGATAATGATTCTGCCAAAAAACTAGAAGCATTGCTTTTTACAGTTCCAGATGGTTACGAAAATCGTTCGACTGAAAAACTGCATGCAGGCTTACCAAATACAGCATCATCTGGGAAAAAAAGACTAGCCACCAAGACTAAAGTACCTTCGTCATCTGTAGCAAACGTTCAGTCAAAACAGCGCATATCCCTTATGCAAATTGGACCTATTCAAGAGAAGGCAGATCACTCCAAGGCACATAAACCCGGCTGGAGGAAGCGTGCATTCTCCAAACTGATTAAAGAAACCGCTGTACGTAAGCCACAATCTACCAAAAAACCCGTCAATGAATCACACACCGCCGTGAAGGATTCTACAGTACATAATGCCAAACGGCGAAAGATCGTAGGGGATACAAACACTAAAAACAGCAAAACTGTGACTGAATCAAAATCTGCAGCTCGCAATCGTACTGTGAAGGATTCCACAGTACAATATGCGAAACATCAAAAGATTGATTCAGAGACAAGCACTAAAAACAGTACATGTTTGACTGAATCAAGATCTGCAGTTCTCAATCGTGCTGTAACCACTAAGCTCATGGCTGCTCAATTTCGTTTCATCAATGAAAAGGTAAATTAGGTTGTAGACTTCCCATTTCGTTATCATAACAAATTTTCCTTCCATGATTCATCAGCTCTACACCCGGTCTAGCAAAGAAGCGAGGGACCTTTTTTCTAAAGATAAGAAGTTGTTTCAAATTTATCATAATGGCTATTCTCAACAAATCGCAAGATGGCCTACCAATCCACTCGATTCGATTATCGACTACATTGAAAAGAAGTATGTCAATTATCACTCATTAGCTTACAATACCACCAGTTATGATATACACGATTATGATGGTACTTGTATATTCTAGACCTACAAGTTGGGTAATTGGTGACTTTGGCTGTGGAGATGCAAGACTTGCTCGCAGTGTCAAAAACAAGGTTCACTCCTTTGATTTGGTGGCATGTAACAAAAGTGTGACTATAGCTGACATTGCTCATGTAAGTGATATGGTAATTACTTTTCGATTGGTGCTTGCACTTTTTGCTGTAAATATTATAGGTTCCTCTGCCCAATGAGTCACTGGATGCTGTCATCCTCTGTCTTTCTCTGATGGGAACAAATTTTGTGGATTTCATTTCTGAAGCAAACCGTACTTTAAAAGTCAAGTAAGATAACAAAATCGTTGTTTCTTGCAGTCATAAGTTCTCTCCTACCTCCAAACCTGCTGCAGCCAGGGAATGCAGAATTCATTATATTTCAGGGGCATCCTTCTTATTGCTGAAATTGAAAGCCGATTCAAAAATGTGTTGAAATTCAAAAATCTCATGAAGAATCTGGGATTTCAGTTGAAGAAGGAAGACAAGAACTCGTATTTCATCAGTTTTAATTTTATGAAGACTCGGTCACCTAACAAAGAAATCAAAACTGCAACTGGCTTGTTGAAACCCTGTGTTTACAAGAAACGCTGATTTCATAGTTGGTTCAACAACGTCGTCTGTCTTGAGGCTTAGTTGTCATCCATAACCCTTATCATGGCAACATGGCTGGTAATACGTGTCGCTTCCCCCATCACAACAAAGAGAACGAAATTTACAGAATCAGAACTTGGTAGCTGATTGTAATATTAGCATGAATTGAAACATCCTGTCAGTGGTAACAGTAGCGCTTATATTTGTTATGTGCATAGGAATTAAATGATAATGAACAATTAGGATTAAAGGTGATATGCATTGCCTGTAATAGCTAGGCTACATATTTCCATTTTTTCAATTGGCATTCTATAAGGTTGGGTCCTCAATTCTTCCTGTGAAGAGTATCGATTTGGTCGGCTTGTGATAAAGGAAAAAGAGAAATGGTTTGTTGCATATGAATTGTGTTGTTGGAAGTAACGCCATCCTGCTCATAGCCACGCCGGTCGCTGCTGCGGCTTCAGTGCCTTCTTCATCAACTGTGATGCACGCTTTATGAGCAATAGCAGATATCGCAAGATTCTCAGCATCTGTAATACAAAACATATTGAATCGTTGCGGTTATGTGTTTGACTGAGTCGGTCTTACCCGTGATACCATGAAAGTTTGCAGAGCTAGAAAACAATGAGTAAGCATTAAATTGCTTGAACGTATCACACAAATCTTTCTCGAACTCCAATTTGAATTTTGGAAGACCAAGAATGACTTCCTCTTTGAACAACGAAGAACAGAGTGTATTAAAAACTTCAGCATTCAATGAATTTTCGATCGCTTGTAGATTTTCATTCGGAAGTATGACTAACATGGAAATCGGCAGGTTTTGATATGGCAATTCAATCATCATCATCTGCCCATTCTTATCCATTGCTAATGGATACTTTGCTTTTTTTCTCATCATGTCGACTTTAACCAATTTTCCATCAGAGGTTTGGAAGTCTTCAGCTCGTGTACCAGATTTCTCGAACTGTGTTTCCCAATTTCCCTTGAAATGGATAGCATTGACTAACACAAGCCTTGTATCTACATTGATGGATGTTGGAGGCATCAAATTTGTGATCTTTCCTTGTGTTTCGGCGGACACCCATTCATTGATAACCTGCCTCGATGCTTCTGGGTTTCCTACGAAATCCTGCGAGCTCACTCCACTTTTGCAAAAAGCCACGACCTCGCTTGTAAACGTCTCCTTCACTGAAAATGACTTCTCCAAGAACATTTTACTCGCAATGTGAAGGCTTAGGCTGAGTGATTTGCTGCTTTTTAAGGACTCCTGCACTGCAGTAGATTTTGCGAGAGTTTCTTTAGTGTCCATTGAACATAATGCATTTAGAAGCTCTTGCCTGGTGTTTCCATCTGCGCCAAGAAGTAACATAGACATAGCTGATGAGATGCTATATGGAGAACACAAAATATTCTTTCTGGGTACTTCATTCATTAATTGCTGGAACAGTTTGAAAGCAAACTTGCTTGACTCTGCTTCAATGTCCGCGTCCATGGCTTTAGTGGATGACATATCAATGAATAGCTCGCTAAAGTATACTCTGGAATTGTGCAAATTTTCGTGTCAGTTTATAGAACAAGTGCCTGTGTAACACCTGTTGCAGTGGGTTGCAATTATGATGAATACAGTGACTGCTCTATTTCAGTAATTTCACATCGACCAATGATGAGAATGCGATAGCAACCACGCCCAGTGCGTATCTCGTATCAAGGCAGTAAGCAGGCCACTCCCCGACTATCGCAGTACACCCACGTAGTTCAAAAACTAAAGTAAGAAATACCTCTAGCCTAAAGTTTTCATCCAAGCCTGCTGCCTTTACGATCCACTTTGTTTCATAACGAATCTTACGATGCTGTAAAATTAGGCCTATAATTCCGACCGTTTTATGCTATGAACATTCAACAGGTGGCTACTCCCACCGAAGAACCCCATGACGTCAACCATCGAAAGTAATCACATGCTGTAGGTGTCTACATGTAGATGTTTATAGTTCTATACATTCTCAAGTGTAAACGGACTTTACTGACACTATGTGACATATGAATGTTGAATTCAACTTCCGTTAGGTCGCGATATTCAACAAGATGTGATGGTTGTGCGAGTGGGACGATACATATCAAATGTGGATGTTCACATTAGATCTGTTATCACTCTGGGACATCTGTTACCCCTACGAGGAGTTTTAACTGTGCGACTTGGTTGCGTAGAAAGTTGGATCATGGCCTACTACATTGAATGAATGTAGAAGGTCATGGTTAGATCTAGGCTTCGTTTGGCCGTGGCAACTTCTCGCGATCGCGTCGGACTCTCGCCTGATCTTGACTTGGATTATTCCGTCACTTGTTTACGGCGAATTCACGACGCGCGCAAATTCGCAAAAACAATCGCCTACGCATAGCCAACTCTACTACGGCATATCAATATTTATAGCAGATCTGCAGGCCTATTCTGTAAAGATAGAGTATAGGATAGAGAAGGCGGTAACTGTACGCACGTTATTGCGACATTTAATTATGAAATTGGCCTGCTCACAGCACTATTGTTTCTGTGTTATGTTTACCCGTCGCGTAATCCGTATCGTAGACCAAAGGACGTAGGCTTATTATTATTAGCCTGTAAGCGTATGAGCTGTTGTTCAGTGGCGTTGATCATGTGGCACTCGTTTGCAGAAATCTTCACACCTACGTCAAAGGCTATATTCCAGAAATTATGCGCTCAATTTTCCAACGCTGTTGCCTACTCTAAGCCTATTCTCTATATATTACCGTTTTATTATGCATTGAGCGGCAAATAGGCCAGTAGAATTATATTGCATACCACATTTATGCATCCCTGTACCAAAGGCCAAGTTCACTCCAGATTCAATATCGCGTAAATTTCGAGCGGGGACCATGCTACTCCGGACGATTGTTATGGTAGCAGCGTGTGTCGTGGTGGCAAGCGAGGAGGTATTTCGTCAGACGTCTTACGGAATCGTGAAAGGAACTTCACAGAAATTGAATGAGAACGGATCAATTGAATATTTTTTGGGAATACCTTATTCTGCCCCTCCAGTAGGAGATTTGCGATGGCGCGCACCTTTGAGTCATCCAGGCTGGCAGGATATTTTGAATGCAACGAAATTTCAGCCTTTCTGTCCTCAACTTAATCTTGATGATCCATCTGTCGCGGGTGATGAAGATTGCTTATATCTGAATATTTACGTTCCTTCCAGGAATCACACTGACGCCGACAGCTCATCGTTGGCTGTGTTGTTTTGGATACATGGAGATGCACCGGGGTAAGGACAAGTCACAACTGTCGCTATATAGCCTGGTCAAAACTTGCATGCTATATAACGAAACATGTCCCTCGGTTTACTTTATAGGAGGAGCAATTCCGACTTTTATGACAGTCAAATGGCTTGGTATACTGATGTAATTTTGGTGACTTTCAACTATCGTATCGGTGCTTTGGGGTTTCTCTGCACAGGTTGGTGTATTTAGCCTAGCCTACCGTTGCGTTATCAATTTGATTGACTTCTAACGACGTCTATCGGAAATTACCGAATATCTCATTTTAGGTGATAACCAATCTCCAGGAAATTATGGCCTAATGGACCAAGTTGCTGCATTGCGATGGGTCAAGGAAAATATTCAAGCGTTTGGTGGGGACGGCGCCCGTATTACCATAGCAGGCGAATCCACGGGAGGAGAATATTCACAACTCCTCGCATTATCACCAACCATCGACTCAGCAACGACAGACCAGCTCTTCCAACGAGTCATTTCGCAGAGCGGAAGCGCCTTCTCCAATTCCCTAATCGCCACAAACCCATCGGCAAAAGCTACATCATTCTTAAAAAGCCTCGGATGCCCGACATTGTCGAATGTTTTGGCGGTGGAATGTGCACGAATGTTGGATTTTAGGATTATTGTTCAGACCGGGAACATCTATGAATGGAAAGTAGTTGTGGATGGTGATTTGATCACGGGATTGCCGGAGGAATTGGCGAATGATGAAAACAATATTGAAAGAATTCGCGGGCGATATCAGTATTTATCCGGCGTAAATTCTTTCGATTCTCTAGCGTCGTATGGAAGCATCGATGACATTACGGATGCAGAATCGTTCATTTACTTCATAAACAATGAATTCAAGACTCAGTTCACTTACCCGGATAAGGTAAAGTGTCAGGAATATATTTTCCAGGACGATCCATAGACGATTTAGCGTCGGGCTAAAACCGTTAATGAGAACTAGGCTATGCTAGTAGGGCCATTATTCACTGTCGTCTTTGTCGCCGTTAACTATCGTACACTAAGATAAATGTTTGTTTTGCAAATTATTTCTGATTATTGTAGGCACAGGGTGTGATTATATTCTCTGCCTACACACTACACCTATGCGACATGCGTGGATAGGCCTATTCATATTTGACCAGTCGTGTGTGCTATTTTCTGCATTGTTTTAGTCTCTTTTATGCAACACAGTTTATAACCTGTGCAACGAATAGAATTTTACGTCATAATACCAATCAACAATATCACAACGCAATGTCCACTGCATAGGTCGTAATTGTCCGCCGTTGCCTGTCTTCTATATTTCCGTAAAATAATTTTGGTCACTCATGTAGAACTTGTTACGATTATGCCGTTTGGGCCAATCCTATGCCGATGTACTTAGGTACCCTGAATCCATTTGATATTCATCAGAAACTATCATCATAGCATAGCTATATTTGTACTCTTTGATTTGGGATGTCTTCACTAGAGTCAAGTATAGCCTAATTGCCTTTTATTTTATTCAAATATTGTCAAATGATAAATTGAATATTACTTTTTCTCTGAGGTTGTGGACGCCGTTTTCCTAAACTACATCGACTGGAATGACGACTTTCCTTCAGATCCAAATGAATGGAGAAACATGGCGATAAATTCAACCCGTGATAAAGATATTTTGTCTCCTTCTGTCAAATTTGCCACATTAGCTTCTGACGATCAGGGATTTCAATCAAATTCATACTTTTATCTTTTTGGTTTACGACCCTCGGAAGTAATTGCTGCGACGCGGTGGGGTAAATACATATCATAACTCGTAAACTGGCCACATTATTCACATTTCCCATGTTCACTGCTAGCATATTCCCCGCAAGACCAATACGAATGGGTGACTGGTGCACGACATGGTGAAGAGCTTCCTTATCTCTTTGGAATACCCTCCTCAACCGAAAATAGTACAGATTTTGAAGACAATGTCAGTTTGGAGATGATGAGATATTGGGGAAATTTCGTCAGAACGGGGTAAGATGCAAATACCGTATTTCTCGGTTTGCCTACGTACGCAATACTGTAACATATCACTTTAAATTAGTCCTGACCTACATACTTCTAAATACTTTCATGCATTTGTTCATAGTTACCGTACTTACAACCTATAAATTTCAGAATCGTCAGCTGATCTAATCATTAATGCTATAGGCAATGCAAATAGAATTGTTGAAGCAATGTAATGACTAAATGATCCTATATATTCCTAAAAATCGTCAAAGGTTATCAAGTCCGTGTATCGAATTTGATTGAATAGTTGATGGGATCCATTTTATCAAAGCTCTCCGTAATTGTGAATCGCATGAAGAAATCTCCGAATATCTTTTCATTTTGTGTCATTTCTTATTTACCGTACAACATCTAGCACTTAGGTCTAAATTATCTGTGTGACCGCCTTTGAATAAACTGATCTTAAAAATCAGAATGAAATCGAGCACTATCATAATTTAGAAATCCGAATGACGGACTTGAAACAGATCAGCATTGGCCTAAGTTCTATGGATCTGAAGCGCAATACATATTCCTGGGCGATCACATATATCGAAAAAACCAAGTGGCAAGGATTGAGACACATCTGGAAAGTGATAAAGTGGCCCTCTGGAACAAAGAGATACCATTGTATACTGGAATCTATGATGCACCGGTATCGTATTTATTGTTGAAGTAGACCAGCCACAAAATTATTCCACGGGTGTCATTATTTTGCAGGCATCTGATGATTCTGATCACCCGTCTAATGTCAGCTTATCTGATCCAATAGTCGACACAACATCAGGGAAGATAAAGGGACTGCGGTTAAATCGACCAGACTATATCATAGACAGATTTTTTCGAGTTCCATATGCTAAAGCACCCGAGGGAGAATTAAGGTGAGGGATGCTTCACATAACTGTCAAAACTTTCGAGGTTGACTATGTGACTATATTGCTGTACAAGTAGCTCATGGCCTGCTAAAGTCATATGGTTTTAAAATTTAACTGTGGATTGCTATGATCAACTGATTGACCTGTGACTTGAGGCGTAGTCTTCACTCTATTGCATAGGATACCTCTGTAGTGTGTTCTGAATGTTTAAAACACCCGGACTTAGGCCTCGCTCCATGTTTTGAGTGAGTAAATTCATGCTTTTCACGTCTGAAGTCAGTGACGATTTCAACTTGTCTAGGTTCAAGCGTCCACAGCCACATCCAGGGTGGGATGGAATATTGGATTGCTCTGATGTCAGCTCTGCTAAACAGTGGTTGTATATTTGTCCCCAGAGAAATCTGCGAGGAAATGGAAATGTTGGAAGAGAAGATTGCTTGAATCTAAATATATTCATTCCGGGCGGGGTGCATGGTGAGGCTTCTCATTTTTTGTTCTCAAACTATCGCAAATCCAAAATATTTCAACAAAACAATCAATGCAGCCATGCTAATATTCGGCAGAATGTTCTGTCTTATATTTTACCCTGACCCACACGATCACACACCATGTGAATTTTCTCTTGCCACAAGTCGCGGACCTATTAGACCTCCATTATAATATGATGTGAATTATGAATCGATTTGACTTCAGGTCAGTAACTAGTAGCTGCAATGTATAAAGTGATGAGTAAAAATACGTTGAATATCTGCCAGTAGTGCTGTCTGAATACCATCTCCATTACGCTTAGTTTATGATGTTGTTTTACTTTTGAGCACATTTTCAGCTCAACACAAGTCACCATTGCCAGTTATGCTGTGGATTTATGGTGGGGGAAACCAAATCGGGACAAACATAGGATTTACCTTCTTTTATGATATGGAAAAGCTTACTGTTCAAGGCACCGTGATTGGAGTCACAATAAATTATCGTCTCAACTCTCTTGGCAAGTAGCCTTTGCAATAATGCATTCATAACATGTGTTTCTGTAGTTGAAATAGACTTCACGAAATAGCTATATCTGGTCAGTGCCTGACCCTTCACTTACGTAAGCAGTTAAGCCTAACTTTATTAGTCCTTGCACGTAAGGTTTCCTATCCACCGACGATGATGTTGCCCCTGGAAATATGGCCATGTTTGATCATATAGCAGCAATGCAATGGGTACAAGATAACATTGCCAATTTTGGTGGAGATCCGACCAAAGTAACCATTTTTGGTAGGTTGGAATATGGAATATGGAAGAAAACATTTGTCCTAAAATGACATTTTTGTGTTATAAAGGTGAATCTGCTGGTGGTGGAAGTGTGTCTTTACATATGATTTCACCGCTGAGTCAGCCCTTGTTTTTACGAGGAATATCTGAAAGTGGGTGTATTCCGTCAACATGGATATACTCAATGAGTGGTATATCATTGGCCAGGAAGTTGGCGAAAAAACTAGACTGCCCGGTTACAACCACAGCAGCTCTCGTCGAATGTCTTCGATACAAGCCACTTAAGCTACTGATACCATCGGTAAGATCCTTGACCTGCATGAAAACATGTAGTTCCCGAATCCCTATCTTGCCAATTACTTGTTAAGCGTAGTTGTTCGCCACTATCAACGTTTTCCCATCTTCAGTTTGCTGCTTATGTTCTACTGACTAACCAACCATTTGCATAATGCTAGAATGTATATGTGAACCTACATTATGAAAGCTTAATAGCCCAGTACAACTGGAGGAAGTGACCACTGGTCACTGACCGGGCAATGGTGACAAGGAATATGCTAAAATAAATGACTATTTTTATATATGACAGGGAATTGGGTCGTCGTGGGGTCCAGTAGTAGATGGTTACTTCTTGCCAAGTGATCCGAAATTTCTCGTGAACACCTCTAATCACAAGGATTATTTGATAGGCCATAACAGTATGGAGGGGCATGGAATTATGAGTGCAGTGTTTCCAGCTTTGAATCTCCCAGGTTTGAATATTGAATATTTCTTTGAAAACCTTATTCATTTGAGCCATTCTATAGAGTCGGTGCCTGGATCCAATATGGATAGAGACGATGTTAGGAGGGCAGCACAAATTTATGATCCCAATGCACCAGATCATGTATCAGAAGCTGTGGCATATAAATACATTGATTGGAATGGTATTGAAATCATTAATTAATTTATTCATTTGGGTGGGAATAGTTGACATTGTATTTCATTGATAGAACCCGAGTCTGCGTATTTGTGGCCACGTCTCGCAATAACTGATATTGCCACTGACTGGACGTTTGCAATGGGAACTTTTGCTAATGCAGAAATTCGCTCACAGTATGGCGGGTAAGTGTAGTTGTATCTAGATACAGACAAATTCTTGTATAATGGTTGTGTGCGAATTGGTTCTTTGGATTGTAGCTCAGGAAAAACCTATGTTTACGTGTTTGGTGAGAAAAGCCGCTTTCGTTTATTTCCTGACTGGGTGGAATCTAATCATCTACGAGAATTGGTGTATACTTTCGGCCACCCATTTGAAGACGGTAGATTTGTGAGTATTGTCATGATGAACTGTCAATGTGTAAGTACTGTAGTATTCATGCTATCCCCCTATAGACTGACAGGTTTACTGACAAAGACCGAGATTTGAGTCGTGCAATGATGACATATTGGACAAACTTTGCTTGGAGTGGGTGAGCATATTTGTTCATATCTTTGCAAGCTACAGCTGCCATTGACTATTTGCAGAAAACTATGCACCTTAAATAATATGTGTATCAAGTAATTAAAAATTCAACGCTCATGTAAAGACCACGGCGACTATTTCATATAAATGATTTAATGATATCGTTTTATATTTAGACAGCTGTAAAGATTCACAATTTGTCAATATCAATCCATCATAAACTTGTTGTTTTAGTGATCCAAATTACCCGAACAAGGCGGATACTCCGGTGATGTGGCCTAGCTATACCGTCGATGACAAGGCTTCCATTTTCTTCAATACAAATATTTATGAAGATCCAGAAAAGCATGTTTTCTACAACTACATGTTAGTACAATCTTACTGCAAACTTTTATCGTCTTACACTCATTACCACTGCTCAAGTGCTCTGTCCTGCTCACTGCCTGTGCAATGTGTGTATATATACTAATGTATAACGACATTTTCAACTACAGGGGTGATAGATATCACATGTGGAGACAAATATTATATAACATGCTTGATCTGCCTGTTGATACATGTCCTGCTCAAGAAGTGAAAGATGATGTTGCAATGAAGTCTGTCCACCATACTTCACGCGAGGTAAGACATGCACATAATTACTCATATTAAATTAATGCCCCACATCTCTTGTGTAGTGGCAGGCCTAAACCTTTGCCTTGATGAGAAGGCAATATGGCATTCAACCATTCTTTTTTAGCAAATAGTGTTTTTGACTAACACTACATTTTCATGGCATAGAATGTACCCCTGCATGATCATGAATTGCTAATGAAGTCGACTGCAAAACGGGAGACATGTCCTCAGTCAGACCTAGTCAGGTATACAACAGCAGGTTGTGTGGAAGGTATTGAAAACGTGATAAATGGTAGCATCATAGAAAGGTACCTTGGGATACCTTATGCTGAGCCCCCTATTGGTAAGTACAAAAAAGGAGATGAACCTGTTGGTTAATATGCAACTGCATGAGATATTTCTGGAATTTCTAGGACCACTGCGCTTTAAAAACCCTGAAGAAAGAAAGCCTTGGACAGGTGTACATTCCGCTACAAATTTCAGCAAGAGTTGCCCACAAGCACCTTACCGTGATTCTGCAATGGATGAAGATTGCTTGTATTTGAATGTTTACGTTCCTCGAAAAAATATTTCCAAACCACTAGCAGTAATGGTATGGTTGCATGGAGGTGGAAATCAAGTTGGAAATGGCATGGAGCTATATCAGGGTACATCACAATTTAATCAAATTTTATTTTATCAACTAAGTTTTGATAATGGCTATTATTTTATACATTAACATTAATAGGTGACATGTTGTCTATGTATGGTGATATTATAGTAGTGACAGTCAATTACAGACTGGGAAGTATAGGATTTCTCACTACTGATGATGAGTCATCACAGGGCAATTATGGATTGTTTGATCAGCATATGGCGTTGTTGTGGGTGAAATCCAATATTGGAAATTTTGATGGAGATCCGGGTATTTGGCTGAATTTATTCACCTATCAGTAGCATGGTATGTGTTACGTTGAATTTTTGTTTCAATTTTGTCAGGTCGAATTACAATTGCTGGACAGTCGGCGGGTGCTGAAGATGCTCATTATCATACTCTCAGTCCAGTGACTGATGTACTCGGTATTAATCAAGTTATTTTAGAAAGTTCAGCTGGAATGCCTACTGATGACATGAAACAGAAAGTTTCAGCACTGAGGTATGCGTACTGTGATTTGTTTTATTACTTCCACAGTACCTGGTCTTGCTTACCCAATTACTCATCTTTATGTTAGGCTATATCAGCAATTTTTATAGAGTAGGATCATTTTCATATCTGAAATGGCTACCCCAACTGAATTATTCTTATTCTATTTGTATTAGACTTGCTGAAGTAGCTTTGTGTCCAACAACTGGTACTACATATGAACTTGTGGAATGTTTACGAGATCTCAGTATAGAAGATCTAATTGCTGCACAAGCTGCAACACAACTTGGTTTCTATCCAACGGTAGATGGAGTGTTTCTACCTGATCATCCCAGGATATTAGCCAGTGACGAAAGCCGTGCAAGACTTTGGTCTCATCTGATGGGTAAGTAATTGTCTTATTGGTGGCCAATCGGTCTTAGTGACTGTGAATTTACTTTTGATAAATATTTCTTTCTAGGATTTTTAACTTGATACTCAGATAACTCCCTATTTCAATAAACTCTGAATGAGTCATGTGTAACAGCCTAGTTGTTTTTGACTTTCAAGGAGCAAACGATGGTGATGGTAGTGTTGGATGGTCAATTGTTAGGGACGTAACTGATGAAGATGGCTATCACCAAGTTATTCATAACAGATTCAACTCTGAGTATGGTTGGAAAACAGGATCCATTGATGAGCAGTATGCTAAATATGAAGATGCTGGATTTTTCAAGCACGAACAGGTTTGACTACTTTTGTTTTGTACATAATGGTTATCATATCTAGCTCGTAGAAGGCCATTGAACTAAATCACAATCATTTGTTAAGGCCTGTTTATTGCTGCTTTAAAACTTGTTCCGTTGTTTAGAAAATTCAAAAGAGTTTGATCGAAGCATTTGGTGACGAGATGTTTATATTTCCTATGCACAAGCTTGCCATTGATTATTCTCAAAGTGGATCTGATGTCTACTTTTACTATTTCACCTATGCACAAGAGTATGGAGGTACTTTCGTTGACAACGACAATAAATACACCTTTTGCTTTCTCTCCTGTAGATCTGCTGGAATCCTCGCACCCCCAGCGTGGATTGGAGCTCGTCATATCGCCGAAGTTCCTTATGTGTTTGGCGAAATAATTTTGGATCCAGAGCAAAATGATTTAACGAAGGATTTGAGTTTTCTTATCATTCATTTCTGGTCTAATTTCATTAAAACTGGGTGCGTATAACACAGTACATTTAGGAATGTCAATTTTTAAGAACTTCATGAACAGAAGATGAAAACGTGTGGCAATTTACTAAACTGAAGAATCAATCTATAATTCAACTCAACAATTTATGAAAATTGGAGATATTTATGGCTATATGTCAGAAATGCCTACATTTTTACGTCAATTCTTTAGCAACTTGCCAAATGTCTGCTCATATCTTTCTCTAGCAATCCCAACATTGACGAGAATGGATTACAAGACGACACTGTTGTTAGTTGGCCTATTTACAAGGACAGAAGAACTGACAGAAACTACATTGAACTGAACTTGGGTGATCTTACTGCTGCTAAATCTAATCTACGAGCTACCGATGATGCATTTTGGAATGATTACATGATTCGGCAAAATTCATTCTGCGAATCAACATCCTCGGTAAGATGGAATATCATCAAATTTTTCTTGTCAGGAAAATATTAGTGTGTTGTAACAGAAAAGATGAGAAATTGCCTTTGAGTAGACCTCTCTCTCTCTTTCGACCACATTCCATTTTGTGTGTGACGACAGCCGATGGTACCGGGCATGATTTGGCAGTGATTTTGATGCCGATTGCCTTTCCAGTCGCTACCACCTCTATTTGTCCATGCTTGGAACCTCCTTTGGCCTGGTATTTTATTTAAGTTCATATTAAATCTTTTTTTATTTTTTATTTTTTTGTAGCCGCAAGTCAATACCACAGAGCCTCTTCAACCTGATCTTGACAACCCAGTGGTATATACAGACTATGGATCTATTCATGGCATGAGAAAATCTACTGACTTATTTGATGTCCACGTTTTCCTGGGGATTCCTTACGCCAAACCACCGGTGGAAAATCTCCGATTTCAAAAGCCAGCAAAATTGACGGGTAACTACGTTTGGGTTTAGTTCTAATCACAAGTATGTTAAATTTTTGTTTTAGATTGGCCGCAAATCCTAGATGCTATGCAACCAAAACCTCCATGCATACATTTGAGTAAGAAAAATGACGTGGTGGGATCAGAAGATTGTCTTTATCTCGACGTATTCCTCAGAAGTGGTCAAATTGAATGTAAGTTGTCAATTAACTATGTAGTCTATATCTCTATGTAATAATGCTTCATGCACTAATGAATAGGGCAATCCCTCAACTACTGCAGCTAGGGCATAAATACACTGTGTAGCCTGCTTCATCGTTGAATGCCGGTTTCAAGAAAGGATTCACAGATACCATCGTCATCATCAAATGCGATTCCAAGACATTGCCCTCCAACTGCACCCATCACATAGTAAGCCTCAAGTATTAGATCACTCACCTTTAGACAACCTAGCCAGATTTACCATGGAAGATGGTTATACCCATGGCGATTCAGCAAAACTTTTATGCTGTCTTTCCCAGGCGCCAGGTAGTACGATTTTCCATATTCTACAGCTGGATCTGAATTGGTTCCTATTTTGATATGGATCCATGGCGACTCAATGGTTGATGATGATATTTCCGCCGGTAGTTTCTGGTCAGGCGGTGGAAGCCCTGGTTGGAATGAAGATCTACAAACACAAGTTGATCCATCCTATCTTGCAAACTTTGGAAACATGTTGATAATTCGACCAAATTTCCGCATCGGATCACTTGGATTTCTGGCAACCGACGATGGCCAGATCGAAGGAAATTTTGGATTGTGGGATCTAAAAGCAGTTCTAGACTGGACTGTCGAGTTTGGAAAGTTATTTGGTGGAGACACAACACGAATTACTCTAATAGGGCAAGGATCTGGTGCTGTACTGGCTGAATTACTGGTTAGCTAACATTTCTGTTTTGGTATTTAACCCACAGGCTTTTACTACTGTGTGTGCACCATAGCAAATAATTCATGGCATGTTGTCATATTATCTGTATTCTCATTGAAGTAATATGATGTTGGATAAACCCATATCTCGAGAATATCAGCATGTTTATTGTTTTATCTATAGGCCAATGTGGTAACACCAATGAGCAATTACCATATTAATCTACCGGTAGTGCAACGGTTCATTTTATCAATCACTATCGGTATCAAAGTTCAATGTAATAAAATCAACTATAGGTGACACGTAAACTGTGATTGACTAGTACAACAATGAATTTTCTACCCCTACCTATTACAGGGTATCCTTCCTGACACTTCTGGGCAAGTGGCAAGAATAATCAGTCAAAGTGGCTCAGCATTTTCACCATGGGCATTCTACAACAATGACTGTGAGTGTAGCCACACTACTGAAGACATCGCATCTTTGATGCAATGTGGGGAAAAATTGTTTCTTGATTGTGTACGATCGATTCCTGTCGAAGACCTTGTGGGTATGATTCCGTATCGTCCTCCGAACGACTTTTTTCAAAATGAAATGTATAATAACTGGGGAACGTGGCGACTGAAACGAGATGGTGTATTAATACCACGGATGGATCTAGATGAATTTTTCACTGCTTCTACTTTTGACTTTATCAGTGGGACGACGAGCCATGAATTTTTCATGGAACTGAGCGTAAGTTTAAGTTTATATTTACACTGATACAGGGACAAGCTGAACACAAAAATAATTCTGTGTTCATTCAGGCGACATTGGCATTTGTGTATCTCACTATCTGTAATGTTACTTATGCTAGTTCTATTTTTAGAGTTCCCTTGTCCTCGACACTTCCTTGAGTGATGGAATTCACCAGACATACCGTTTTCTTGCCAATAGCAACATCAGTAATTGGCAACCAGAAACAGGAAATTTACTCATCCATTCATACACACCTTGGGAGAAGAGTAAAGATGAAAACAATGAATCATTGGTGTTGTACTATACTGATTTGATGTTTCAGTCTGGGTCGAGTCATAATTTAAACGAAAAGCTGAGGTAAGCAGCATTAATTTTGTGACTTTGGTACAATATACAATAAGGTACAATATAGCCCCTTTTATCACGCTATAGCATTGTCCCATGCTTGGCAGTCGGTAATGGAGAGTTTTGGTTGTGACAGTGATCCGAGCTATAAGTCATATGTATCAGCACATGTACTAAGCGTTGACCTCGGGTCAATGACCTGGCATAGATACGCTTAATAGTCGAAAACGTCATGAATCCAAAATAACTAGTGTTATGATTCCTTCAGATCAAAAAATGGATCCGTATATCAATATGTTTTCACAAATCCATCGAGCCAATTGCCAGTAACACAAAATGTGACTAAACCATCGTGGCTGGGAGGAATACATGGTGATGACATAGCTTATCTCTTTGGGAATCCAATTACAGCACCTGTAAAATATTCTGATCTTGATTTCGCATTTAGCATAAAACTGATGACATATTGGAGCAATTTTATCCGTTCTGGGTATGTATTCAAGATAGATAATGCAAGTCTGTGCTTTTCCAAATACCCGATTTTATACAACAGTCATTTTTATTCGATGTCTGGTGAAGGCCAAAATAGGTGCTGCATTTTCAGTATGTTAAAACTATGCTACATTTTGCTACAATATATCCAACATAGTATAACTATTCAAACTATACCATTCGTACCAAGCCGCTGGTTTTGGCTTCAAGCTTGCACTGTGCCCTAGAACCATGAATGAATGAAATGTGTTTCAATTCGCAATAAATCCTATTTTTCAAGTCATTTATATGATACAGTGACCCAAACTCTCGTGGACTTGAGAAATGGGTATCCTACAGCGAGGGGGCAAGTTACCTGGACTTGGATGGCACCGATAGAAGAAATATTATCGTAAAAACTGCAAACTACAATGTTGAAAAGTCCGCATTATGGAACGAAGTAATTCCATTGTTATACACTGGTGAGTCTGTGCATTTTGTTTGTGGGTGAATCCATTTAACCAACCAATAAATCACCATGTTCATCTCGGTTTGTCAAAGTTCCTAGCTCTATGTCCCATTTGCTGCTAATCGTGATCCACTTCCTGCGTTACAGTCATCTGTTGTGGAACTTGGTGTAGGGCCTACATCCACTGCTCTAGCATATTACTGCAGGTCATGGCGAAGGCTACATTACCTAATATTGCTGCTGTAGGTGTAGAGGTCTATGTGACATCACCATACCCTGATGAATATTGAATAGAGAGAACTATCCACTACCTCCTGTTAGGCCTATTTTGGTTTGGACTCACTATGCAGCAGCAATTTGCTTCAAACAGGTGCCAAGAGATCCTCAACATTGGGCAGAGATGAAATAGGTTTGATGTCGTTGGCAGAAGGGGAATGCACTCCGGCGGTAATTTCAATTGGCCGTGGCATTGGACTTAATTTGTCAGCAGAAGATGCAGATACAGCAATATATGTTCTTTTTAGTATGTGCTTGGTGTTGGCAACGTTTCTCATTGCTCTGTTTGTATTAAGACTCTTTATTTTTCAATAATCTTGCAACTGTACAAACGTACTAATGAAAGTTTTCACTGTTTGTACTCTTTGAGAAGTTTATAATTTTCTTTATAAATTGAACAATTACATATCTGAACGGAAGGCTGTTACGGGTTTCAGTCTACCAGACCTGGGATATTTGTACGCCTACTCTGTCGGCAAATTAGAACTTTTAACGTCGAACATTTTATGCCCCTCATTAGGTCTTAAACTGTAGCGTTCAACGAGATGAGCAGTTGAAGAACCGATCTCCCATGGAATCCTGCTACACAGAATGAAGCATACTGGCCTACGCCCAGCCTCTAATATACATTCGATCTCCCATTGGCACTTCATCAAGATATTAAGAGGTGCACTAAACAGCCGCAAATATATTTTGTGTGGGCTGATAAAAGCCCATCCGCAAACATTTCCATTTTCTTTCATGAATGCACATGGTTTCATTTGTTTAACACCCCCTAACCCTAGAACAACTCCAGAAAGCCGACTTCGACCTGCAAACCCTTACACTAAAGCACGCACCTTAGCGACCAAACTTCTATTCCAGCGGTTCGACTTGATACGTTCACATTTGGTAGGCTGGCTAACAAAACTTTAAAAGATATGCTAATCATAGAGCGTACCAAACAAAACACAATTTGTAACAAAATTGATATTGTACTGAGACAATGAGTAATATTCTTCCCACATACATGATAATACCAAGGTAAAACCTAGTACCGGTATACTACAAACATATACAAACTGGCAAACTACAATCAAATTACAAAGGTAGACAATTTTAGTCTAGATAACAGTGTTGCACTATCAACTGATCTGATACTGGATGCTAACACAATTTAGTAATTAGAGTAATGTGCACTGACGAGTGTGTGGACTGCATGATAGAACTACAATAAATCATCAAAAATATGATATAGTGAATGCATAATGTGGAGATACGCTAAAAATAGAAGGTAATAATATCAATGTGTGAAAAACTAAGCTCTGTAGCACTACATAAAGTCATATGCAGACACTCATTATATTCCATATGAAATTTCACCGATATATTCATAAACAGGAGATATTGTACTCGTAGATAAGCAACCAAACAATCTTTGGAAAAGAACCATTTGTGCAAGAAAACTGTATAAAAATAAAACTTTGCTGATTCAGGACGGAGAGGTAAAATCAAATTTCATATGAACTAAAATTTTGAATTTAGCAATTGGGTCCCTATACTATACATAAAATTGCAACTACATACCATAACTAAAGCTTGTTTATATTGAAGCCGATAAAATTATGAACTAACACTACATCACATTATCTTGGTGTGCACAAATCCCTGCAAGAGTGAGAGTGAAAGAAAAAATCACAAAGTCTTGTGTATGGACAAAGGATATGCAAATGCGTACACAGACACACATGTCAATGGGATGCTTATTCACATTTCCACACAAAGACACAACAGTCATCTCCTCCAGTTGTAATTAGCTGCTTGTCGTCACATAGAAATCGAGCGCCAGTGACATGAGCAGAATGACCGGCAAATTTCTTGTGGCTCGCGTATCTTTCCGAGCATGGGAAATTGAAGAGCTTGACAAAGCCGCTATCATCACCAGTCACAACGGAGTTAGCTGCATTCGACACATGCACACAGTTGATATCAGCTTTCTGGGCATCTTTAGGCCAGATACCTGCAACCTCCCTAGCGACTATACCAGTCCATGTTGCCCACGTTATTTCATTGATAGTAGATTGATCGGCTACCTCTTCTCCACCAGGGACGCAGAACACACGCCTCTCGTAACTCACAGTTGTAACCTGGATACTAGAGCCATCTACTGCAAAGTCAAGTTGTAGAGCGGTTACATTTCTGACATATCCTGCCCTTTGAAACGATCCATCGATAGATTTATACAGATCAATACATTGATCATCTGACGCTACAGCTAAAACGGTATCATCAGGACTATATCTGATGTCATTGATTGCTCCACCTCTGTCACGCTTTGAATCTACAATCACATAAGACTTGGCGTCGCATATTTGAACATGACCGTTATCCATGCCGATCGCCAAGCGGCTTCCATCATTGCTGAAAGCACATGAAGTACCACCGGCTGGAAGATGTATTTTATGAAGTAATATCTTCTCATTCAAATCCCATATACGAGCTGACTTGTCCTTAGACACTGTGCAGCACACATGAGATGTTGGATGAGGGGAAACACCGCATAGTAGTCCTTCTTCATGACCCCTGACCAACCCAGAGCAGACACCACTCTTCTCGTGGATTTCAAATATTTGACTGTCTTTGGTTCCAATAATTAATCTTCCTTTGGCTCGACAAACCGACTTCACGCAAGTCGCTGCGATAGTGAATGCACGACAGCGCCGCATCTCTTGATCCCATAGTTTCACAGTAGTACTGCCTTGCTTCATCTTCTCTTTGCCGCCTGTCACAATAAGGCCATCTTGTAGAGTTGTGAACATCGTAAACACAGGACCTTCATGTGCTTGACTTATCGTACGATGCAATTCGTGACCTTTCCACACGTACACATCCCCATTCATACCACCGGTGAACGTCAAATTTTCAGCGCCGAAGGCTATTGATAGCATAGTCTGCATTTTTATTCCTTTAATCACACCCAGAACAGCACGCTGACCAATAGCCGATCCTCCACACACTTTCCAGAAGCGTACATGCTTGACGCCCACGGATACAAACTGTGTATCAGAGTCCGGCCTGAACTGGGCGCAAAATATTCGGTGTGGTGAACACGACACCTTGCACATCAAAGAGCCTTCTTGCCATCGCCAAACAGCCGCATAATGTTCCATTTCTAGTCCAACGGAAAGCAGCAATTTTCCAGAAGCACTGAAATCTAGTGAGCAAACTCCGCGTTGATGAGGTCCTTGAAGCATAGCCCGGGTCTCTTTTGTGGTCAAGTCCCATACCCTTATCATTGCCGTTGCCCCAAGTTGTCCGGAAGCAATTATTCCAGAGAACTTCGGATGCTTATTAACCGTTAATGCCGTTACATCATCAGAATGTTCCAAGTAAAACGATTGCTCGCCAGTGCTGAGGTCTTGAAAGATACAAGCACCAGCGGCATGATAAACAATCCCTTCATTGATGCAGTGCAAATTGTTGCGACAATCAAATCCACGATAGCCAAAAATATGCCACAATTTCAAAGACTCTACTTTATCTATGGCTAATCCAGCCCGTGGTTTTACTGGTACATTCTGTTTCAAAGCACGATCTATCACTGGTGCTGTCTTTGTATCAGAACCTTTGGGCAACTTCAGTCCATGCATATCTCGTGACTGGTATATTTTATCGTCATAATTCATATTCTTTTCATGAGCAACATCACTATCATACCCGCCTTCTTCTTCAGAGTCTGTTTCGGAATCTTCACTGTCGCCATGGTAGCTAAGACCTGTCGTGGAGTTCAAGGTATCCTTGATAGGAATTCCTACATTGCCATCGCCAGATCCAATCGTAATGTTATTCTTACGCCAAACAAAAAGGGCGGTGTCAGCCCCTCCAACAGACGTCAATAGAGAATCATCATACGCCCAACGAACATTTGTCACATGAGCACTGTGACCTCCGTATTTCTTGAACTTCGCATGCTTGGTTGGAGCTGGGAATGTAAAAAGCTTGACAAATCCAAAGTCATCTGCAGTCGCCAACTCACCAGACTTTGATAGACATGCTGCATTCACATCAGTAACATCACTGCATGGAGGCCATATTCCTTCACATTTCTTACCGAGCACTCCAGTCCAGCTGTCCCAAGTAATGCTGGCATCCTCGCTGATGGTTTGCCTGGTGCCTCTTGGAGCCTCAAAATATAGCAGTTCTTTTGCTCCTGTATTAACTCTCAGCAGCTTGCCCGATGTATCCCAATCAATGTGGGTGATGTAACTTGAAGCTCCCTTACACACACCCACTCTCTTGCTACCGTTCACGCTGTAGATATCAACAAAGTTGTCGTGGGACGCAACAGCTAGATACTTTCCGACACCTGGCGAAAATCTAACATCAGATATCGCTTCCTTCCGTGGGTGGAACTTCACCATGTCTTCCAGCGTTTTCGAATTCACAACGTAAAAACTACCGTCATTGCACCCGACGGCGATCGCGGATCCGTCTGGAGAATACGCACAGCATTTCCCTCCAACAGCTAGTTTTCTTGACATCATGCATGTGTTTGCAGCAGTTTGTTTATCAGCTGAACCTAGATTCCAAGTACGAACCGTACCATCATCTGAAATGGTAGCCACTTCTCTTTGCGATGGATGAGATGCCAAACCCCACAGTTCACCTTCACAATGACCTTGAGTTATCATAGTTATCGGCCCACCTTTATCAACTTCTAGTATTTCACCATTCTTTGTTCCAACGAGAACTTTACCATGACCAAGTGTAACAGCTCTGATTGATGGATTGTCTTCAAGCATGCATCCATATGCGGTAGTAGCAAGATTTTGGTTAGTGATAGAATAGGATTTCAAGCAACGTTCAAAATTTTCATTCCACAAAGACACGGCGCCATCTCTTCCTGCAGTCACGAATCCCTTATCTAAAGAATGCATTGCAAAACATGGCCCATCGTGTGCTTTTACAGTCTTTGACAGCGTGTTTCCATTCCAGATATATACTTGCCCATTTGCTCCGCCAGTGCATACAACACCAGAAGCCTTTCCTTGCGAAACACAAAGCATTGTGTCAGGCTTACCCACATTGCCGAAGATGCCTCTCTTGTTCGTTAGTCCTCCGCCTACATGGTGCCAAAATTTGATGTGTTTAATTCCCACAGTGACCAACTTGTCATTGCTTGACAAGTCATATTTTACACTGAATACTTTGTCTTGGTGTCCTCTGGCACTTGCCAACAGCTCGCCTCTCCTCCAATCCCAAATAGCCAAACAGTGATCATTATCCAAGCCAACAGAAGCAAGTTTCCGGCCGTCTGGAGAGAAGTGAATGCTGCATACACCTCTTGAATGAAATCCTTCCAATA
Source organism: Botrylloides violaceus (assembly GCA_030412335.1). Classification (NCBI taxonomy): domain Eukaryota; kingdom Metazoa; phylum Chordata; class Ascidiacea; order Stolidobranchia; family Styelidae; genus Botrylloides; species Botrylloides violaceus. The sequence continues at coordinate 4,639,831 of JASFYC010000829.1, read as the reverse complement.
CTGAAAGAGTCTTCAACGAGGTGGCATCCCATATATGAATTGGTGGATTTTTACCAACTTGCCCAGTCGCCACATAATTTTTTGTAGGATGAAGCGTCATACATAATATATCGTCGTCATGGCCAGTGTAAAATCTCTGGTTACGGCTTTCTCTAGACATCACAATCCCAAGAGCAGCAACATGATACAAGACATCTCCAGATTGAGTATAGAACAGGTTATCACGACAATCATAACCACGGTACCCAAACACATATTGCAAGGACAGACTAGTGTCCCCAGGTGCTGCATCACGTTTCCTGGAACCATGAGGCAATTTCTGAATCTTCTTCAGGTCCTTTTTATCGAGTGATCGGTCATATTTTGCTTCTCTTTCTTTCTCAATCTCCGAATCCAATTCAGCTACATCAGATAAAGACGAGTCACTATCCTCACTGTTTGAATCCAAGTACGCTTCGGGAGCATTTTGTATAGCGCCATCAGGCACATCACCAGAGGCTCCTGCGGTTACAACTCTCCATTGAAATAATGCATGGTCAGCCCCACCAGCTGATAAAAGCCAATTTGCATCATGTGAAAAGCGGACATTAGTAACATGGGATGAATGTCCAACATATTTGCGGAACTTTGCACCCTTTTTGAGGCATGGGAATTTCAACAGCTTCACTAACCCAGCATCATCGCCTGTAGCAATCACACCCAACTTAGGAGCAGCACATGCAGCGTTCACATCGTTGATTTGAGAGTATTTGGGCCAAATTCCCGCAACCACACCTCCTAATACGCAAGTCCAAGAATCCCATCTGATTGCTTGTATTACATCTGAACTAGTGATATGAGAGCCTTCCGGCATGGAGTACACCAACCGTTCCCCAGCACCATCATTGGTTTGAAGATACTGTTCATCAGATGACCAATCAATGTGAGTAATAAAGCTTGAAGACTTATTGCACGTCCCCACTTTGTGGAAATTCTGTTGCACCCCATAGATATCAACAAAGTTGTCATTGCTGGCAATTGCCAGATACGAACCTTTGGGTGAAAACCGAATTTCATGCAGAGCTTCTTTTCTGTGGTGCATCTGGGCCAATTTTGACATATCTTTTGCCTTCAAGACGGTTGCAGACCCATTAATACATCCTACTGCAAGAAGCTCTCCCCAGAATGCACATGATCTTACAGGTGCAGGTAAGTTGCATCGTGCAAGCAATGCATGATCTTGTATGCTCCATATTCTAGCGCTTTTATCATCGCTACCAGTAGCAACAATGAGCCTGCTATTGTGAACAGCCAATCCCCACATTTCACCCTCACCGTGACCACTTGTAATAACTTTTGGATGCGTTGGATCGCTAACCAAAATTTCCAGCACCTCTCCATCGTGTGTTCCAGCTAAAACATGGGTGCCATGCCAACAGACAGCTCTGATCGATAAACCTTTGTATCCAAAATTTGAGTTTACCAGGTTGATAGTTGTCAGTGGGTTGAAAGCGACATCCCACAGCTTTATACTCCCATCTCTTCCACCAGTAGCGAATCCATCATCCGAGCTGTGTATTGTAAAGACCCCACCAGGATGGCAATGACTAATTGATTTATGTAAAGTATTGTCTTGCCAAATATATACATCTCCCGACAGCATTCCAGAATAAGACATTCCATCATGTTGACAGCGAACGCACAGAGCGGTTTGTACCTCCCCCACTTTCCCAAAAATGCCTCGTTTATTAGATAGAGAATTTCCGGACAAAATCCAAAATTTGATGTGCTTCACTCCGCACGTAACCAATTTATCAGCTGCATTCCAATACACGTCAAAAATTCTGTCCGTATGCCCTTTTGCATTAGATATCATACGTCCTTTACGCCATTCCCATACAACAATCAAATTGTTGGGATCTAGTCCGACAGAAACCAGACGTTCTCCATCTTTGTTGAATGCCAACGCAGCGATGCCATGTGTATGCTGGTCTTTTAGTATCGAGACAGTCTTGACATTGCTGGAGTCCCATATGCAGACGTAAGGGGCTTTGCCGACTTGACCAGTGGCTACATGGCAGCCATCCGGATGAAGAACTAGTGATATAATATCATCATCATGACCTAGGTAAAATTTTTGTTGCCGTCTTTTTGCATCAACCACAATTCCAACCCCAGCAACAAAGTAGATAATATCTTTCAAGGAATTATAATACAGATTACTTCTGCATTGATGACCACGGTAACCGTATACCCAATCTAGCTGTAGTTGAACGTCAGGAGCAGTTCTGTCAGACATTCTGACTTAGAGGCGCCACCAACTTATTGTAGCCTTGGGCTGCAAAGCGAAAGTGATACAGGTGAGATTTTTTTTTAAATCAGACAATCAATCTGAGACAACTCAATCATGTGCTCTCTGTTTTAAAGTTCCTAGTACGGTCAGACGGACCACCGACGCGATTATATCAAAGTTTCTAAAGGCTGTTTTGTAATTTATCTAACAAACTGATTTTTCTGTTTCAAGTTCACTTATTTCATTTTTTTTTGCAAATTCATCAATTCCTCTGAAGCTCGGCAACCATCAGTCCAATTTTTAGCGATTACATTTGGGTGTCACTGTTATTATGTCGCACTGCCTCCACTCGAAAAAAATCGTTATGACATGTTTCGTTCGAGTTTTCTGACCATCAGAGGATTTGCCTTTGACGTGTCGGACAAATGGAGAATGCATAATGCCCCAAGAAACAGATCGTTTCTCTGCTCCTGCGGCACATTATCTTACGTTATGTCAGTTCGTAATCTCCCACGCAAAAGGATAAATATAATTACAACCTCCCTGGTTTACAGAATGCCCCCTAGAGTCCTAGTCCTAGTCGTATGTTGCGAAGCCAAAAACCGAATAACTTTTCGTATTGAGCCGAGATCAACGATCCGTGTCTGCGAACTGTCTTCTTGTGTATGCAATGAACCGTAACGGATAGCCGACGTCCACTGAGCAATAATAAAACCTGAGGGGAATGATTCGGTGAAATACAAGAAGCGTTTTTATCGCCACACTAACAACAGGAGCTACTTTAGATCTGTCTTACGCTTCTAACCGATTAGCGGACAAGGCGGCACCAGTGTCTAATCTAAGGTTTACGTCCAGGGGGTGCGCGGCTACCCCGCTACGCCTACGACACGAATATAGATCCTACGTAGTTATCTATACTACGAAGCTGCCGTGAGTCGGACCAGTGGGAACTGAGAAGATCCCAAGCTGACTGGCACCGTAATTTACACTAGAATAGATTCCCGTTACTGTCGGTCAGTCTGTCAGGTAGACACCGTTAACTACTGGTATATCTTTTGGGACTCTGTCTCTCATCAGAAACAGGAACTCAGGTCAAAGTGTTTGGTCATTTGTGATTTTCATGAACTGCTAACAGAATTCCATCATCCTGCAATAGCCACATTCAGAGGCTTATCACAAAACCTAATTAATAAATAGGCGATTGTACTGTGTTTTTACATGCTTGCTTTATTGCCTGTGTGGTGCAGGAGTGTTTTTGACCTATAATGTATATATGCCTTGTGCTGCTAAGGTCATTTGCCTGGAAGGAATCGTGTGGCCTAATGAGCGCAACTGACAGTCTGCCACAGTCAGTGGTGAACTGCAAGTAACAGATAGGCCTGCCTCAACTCACTCGGCCAATTTGATTTTTCAGAAATCTATGTTATTCTGCTTGCAACTGTGTGAAGTAACTGGAATCCACACATCCACAGTTAAAGAATTGGATCCCGAATTGCAGTTAGCAGTTTAACTGATCCTGCCTGGTGATTCTGATAACGCTTGACATGCCATGTTTGTACTGCAACGTAAGTTTCTCTCTCATAAAATGGAAGAAAAAATGCGAGTTTTGCACTCGTCAATTTTGCACTAGTTGCATCGTGCAGAAGCGATGCCTTGCTTGTGCAAGTGTGCTGAATTGTCAATGGATTTATGAAAGTCTGATGAAAGTCAAAATCAAAGATCTCAAACTTTACCTGTCTGTGCGTGGGACTCCGGTACATCTCTATACAGAAAAGTCTGAGCTGGTTCAACTTGTGCTCTTGAAACAGCACTACAAAAACACTGTGAGCTCGCAAACCGGCTTTACGGCTCAATCTGATGAGCAAAATCGCTCACGAGCGCATTCGAGATCACGTCAAACATCTTCAGGCGAGCAGAGTACCAGCACTCAGACAAACAGGGCCACGAATATTCAACATGGAACGTCTGAGGTACAGGCTGAGACAAGGGCAGGATCTTGGAATAGTGCAAGAAATAGTACACCTGACTCGTCAACCGCAATACATGTAAATATGCAGGATCGACAAAATGATGAGCCAGTCAGCCGGTCTGGATTTACTGGAAACTATGGTGATGTTGGTACAGGAACAGGTAGCTTGGAGAATCTTGAAGAGCAAACTTCTTCTGTGGAACGACCAACTCCTAGCGGTTTGGCCAATAAAATTGTTATTGCAGATATAAAATCAAAGGCACAAATAGAACTGCTAACGACACGGGAACTTAAACAAATTTTATTTGATAATTTCATTAATTATAAAGGCTGCGTTGAGAAAATCGAACTCCAAACAAGAGTTCATAACCTATATAATGATAAGGAAAAGGCCAAACAAGATTCCGAAAGATATGCCACTGATGACAGTGACCTTTGCAAGATTTGCTGGGATGGAACAATAGATTGTGTACTTTTAGACTGCGGACACATGGCAACATGTACATCATGTGGAAAGAGATTAAATGAGTGCCCAATTTGCCGCCAGTTCATTGTTCGCTGTGTTCACGTATTCAAATCTTGAAATTACAGAACAGCATGGCATGAAAACTGCCCCATGCACTTCCTCCCTACTCAGGATAGGCAAAACTAATCAATTCAAGTCAGTGGAATTGGAAAGGATCAGAATTGATGCTATTTTAAGCCTACTGACCATAAGTTGTTTCAAATATAGGCAAGTATGCAGGTGTACTGACGGTTTAGTCACCCTGCTCACCTAATTGCCTTTGCTGGACCTCAACTATTATTGTAGCCAACTGATAAGAGTGTTTTTTTTTTTTCCATGAAGCATTAATTAAGTGTTTCTGGTGAATAGTGCTACGATCCTGATAATTTCACAGATTCGAATTAACGATTTGTTTAGCTCATTGCCTTATAGCCTATCTCTATACCCTTTCAACTTATGCATTTTGTTGTAAGTTTATCTTATCGTAAATGCACTTGATACTGACATTTTTGCTGAAACTTTCTGTATATAATCTATTCACCTTTCGCCTCCTTATTTTGTCATTCGGGAGAAGTCAAAAATGAACTTTGACTCACACTCTCTGCCAAGCAGAAGGTTAGCTGTCAGGGTCAAAGAACATTAGGGTAGACTACGAATACCGTATGTCTCACTCACGTCACTCTCACCCTACATGTTAGATACGCCTACCGGTACCTAGCAGTTGGTTAAATGGCTCTTGCTGCAAATTTGCCAATCCATGGATAGCTTAAGAACACTCACTGGCAGGCTACATATTTTCGGATGGACATGGTTTAATATTTATGATTCAATGCTGCAAGTACCATCCAGTCCAGTGTTTTAAATATAAAATTTTCTTTTGCCACTTATGTTTAGGCTTTTTTATGGAAGTCACCAGTATATATTGGCCCATTTATTTCAGAAATGCTTCCAATACTATGATTGAATTTCAAGGAATGTTTCCAAAAGCCGTTTTTGTCCATATCCACATCCGAGATACGCTGCGAAATTCTAGAATATCAGGTTACCTTCCCCCTGTGGTCAGGCCACTGCCGTAGGGCCTATAGTCAACGATGACAACCCAGTAGGTGGAAAACGGGTTTCCTTGTGCCTTGGAGCATCTCATGCATTGACTGCATTAGATGGTGGAGATTCCAAGAATCATCCTGTATTGGTCAACTACGGTATAGCATTATGGTCTGAAGACTGCAAAATGGATTGTTGTTGAATAATGCTTTCGTACCGACCAGTAACAAATATGTGTTTCATGAATTCTGGATGATTAATTACTGGTGAAATTTTACCAGTTTTTCGCAATAAAAGATAAGATTACCGAATTTCTGAATCCAACTGGTATTCTATACCTGCCAGTAAATTGATTGAATTGGTCAGTCGCAGTCTTTTATGGGCATGATGTACAGTGCAGCTTCCTGTGGTAGCAATCATTACCACAGAGAGCAGTCCATCCAACGTCTCCATTTCTCAATTGAGCTCGATAAATGTGTGTTTGAGGAGGTCGAAATATGAAGAGACGTTTGTTTGATTGTTTGTAGTTTCTCCAAACTTCGGTCGCCAAGGTGCATACGGCCAATCCATAACTCCGTAATGGAGAGTGTCTACTCCGCACCGTCGTACTGGGAAGTGGTAGATCTTTATAGAGTAAAAAGCCACAAGAGAAGACGGAGGAGTTTAACCTAGGCTATTACTATAGATAACTAAACCATCTATAATATTACATCCTATGCCTAGCCTACGCGCGGGCGAACACGGCCACCCAGCGGTGAATTGCTGACGACATGGCGCCTGTTATTTGGCTGACCGTTCGACGCGAAAGAGCGTACACATACTGTATACATTGATTGAACAAACAATTTGTTATTTGCGGCGAAGGATGTAATGGAAATTGATGATCTTAGTTGCGTGCACCACCACTGAGACACAGGACTGGAAGAACATTTGACTGCATACAAAGAGCCATATTCGAGTTCGAACGCGCCGATGCAGACGGGCCCCTGCAGCGGGCAGTGCAGCCAGAACCCAGAAGTTGCTTTTGCACCTGTGTAGGTTAGTTGAAGTTTGGAACGGTTAAATGACGTAAAGAGGTTTAGTGCGGGCCTACCTACCATCGCTAAAATACGGAAAGTCATGGCGTGGCATATGGAGAACGGGATTGGCGGGATATGATTAAAGTGGCTAGGTGAGCGCTGGGAGGATAGGCAACGTTGAAATCACAATCAGTATAGATGATCCTGAACCACCGGAGCTCCGCAAGGCTCCAGTCGACTTCCAACACAATTAATAAAACCGTTTTAAAGGGGCTTACGGCTGAAGGGTGTGGTGATATAACAATAAGCTGCGCCCTGCGCAGAGCGAGGGACGGCAGCCGCCTGAGTTCTAGCGAGACCTGATTATCTCCTGGTGTGATTACAACGTTGCCACCACCAGTCGCTCACCCAGCCTGTTTGATTTCATCCTGATGCGATTATCGTCTTACCAGTATTTCATTGATGTGTCCCATCCTTCTATTAAAGCAATATTGGAATCTTGCATTTTAGATAATATTAAAATGACAAAGACAAGGTCAGCCAGCACAAGCGAACCTTCAGTTCATGAAAGGCGGTCATTGAGACTTGCTAGAGATGTTGAAGCAAGTGGGAGTACGAAACTCAAAAGAAACTCAATGGATATTGAAGGATTTGTTCGGGCGTCTCCGAGACGTAAAGTGGCAAAGCTTTCTTCAGATTATGAAACCCATAAAAAAGAGACCTCATTTTCACCATATAAACAATACCCAATCACACCCAGCAAGCATTTCACCAGGTCTTCCAAACAAATTGTACCACCGGTATGTCTTGTAAGGTCCAATAAGAGTAGTGTAGTTCATTCTCAGAGCATTACCCGAAGTCGAAGAAAATCTAGTAGCATTGTGGACAGTTCCGAAATACTTTTGCCTAAAATGGAGAACTGCTCTTTTCAACCGCAAAACACGCACCTTGCTTCATCACTTCAAGAAAATGGTAGGCCTGTATTTGAAAATGGCAATGCATTGCAAAATGAACGCAAACATGTCAATAATAGAACTCTGCGCCGAAGGCAAAGCCAATTTAGCAGTAATGACCGACCTCTAACAAGGTTATCTTCCGGAAGAGAACAAGATGTTAATAACGGACATTCCAGTTATGAAGGGATAAAGAATCCCTTACAACCAAAGTCTGAAGTGGTAGAAACATATGTGGATATTGATTGTACACCAAATGGATGTACAGAGAAAGAAGATTGTGATAAGTGGCCATCTCATGAAAACAGTTCCACTAGCCTATCCGTATGTTGCACCACTGACGTCGAAAATGTATCCATCCAGGAAGAGTCCAAAGAGAAATTGGATATTGAGGAGCTCCTTGATATTGAATATTCCGATATTTCCAGTGATGACTTTATAGGTTTCCAAGGTAAAAGAAAAATGAACTTACGTAGTTCAGGGGTACACTGTGATCCCAATTACTATGCCTTGAGTTTGGAACTGCTGAAAAAGTCTAGATCTAAATCAGTAACCAGCACGTCTGCCCGGAGGGACGACAAATCAGAAGATACGCATATTGAAAATAGACCACCTCCAAATCCAGAGTCGGTAAAAAATGATAATTCTCCTGAAGTAACTAATAGCTGTATTCCTTGTGAGACTGTCCTCACACAACCAGCATCATCAAATGAGCAATGTGGAAATGAAAGTGAGAGAAAAACACAGTCAAATGACCACGATGGGGAAAATAGTATGACTTCAACAACGAACCTGATACAAGTGATCCAGGATAATGTAGGTATTGCTTGCAATGAAGCCCTCACTGAAGATAGGAATCTTGTGGATGACATGCCTGGTGAAGGTGAAGCCAGTATCACCAGTGAAAATGATGCAACTCAAAGTCAAAAACAATGCCTTTCTGAACATGTATCTAGTGAAATAAAGCATGATTGTTCAGAAGGACCTGTAGGTGTAGACAAACCCGTAATCGAAGTGCATGAATCCCCAATCAACGTCGAAATTTGCCAGACTGACAAACAAGAGATGACTCCAATTAGGCAAATCATCACAAACAAACAAATGTCACCCTCCTCAAAAAGAAAGCGAGGAAATTTAAAGCAGCGTACAAAGGAAGCAGTAGTAGAAAAGCCAAAAATTCAAATGCTCTTCCGAGATCCTGCTGAACCTCCTCCATTGTTTGTAGAAGAAGCGATACCAAGGGCAGACGTGTATTACTTTGAAAGTGACCACGTTGCTTTGAAGCATAATAAGGATTACCAGGGTTTATTAAAGAGTGTTGCACTACTGGAGGCTCAGAGGCATCAGTGTCTGCGTGACATCGAGTCTCTCAGACTTGAGAAAGACGCTGCTCTGGTCGAGCCTGTGGAATATGTTGACAAGCTACAAACAGATCCCGTTTTACACAAATCCTGTCTACCACAGAAGGTAGCAGCATTGCCAACCATTAATTGGCAAAAGTATTCTTCACAGTATGGAACCTTCAGCAATGTTTTTGGGAATGATTCCACATCGAGTAAACCTGTAACGAGAAAACTGAAAATTAAATATGAGAGCGGTGTCCCTGAGCAATCACTGCCTACAGACAAAGAAACCGAACAGAATTCCTCTTCACAGTCAACTAGAGTGACATGGACTGTTGATGAACAGCTCAAGCTTGAGGAATTATTGCTGAAGTATCCATCAGAACCAGTAGAGTTCAACCGATTCCGAAAGATTGCTGCTGCACTCGGTAATCGAACCCCCCTTCAAGTACAGTCCAGAGTACAGAAATATTTTATCAAACTAGCTAGAGCTGGTCTTCCGGTACCAGGTATAATGCCTCGATCAAGCAGGCGTACAAGAGAAAATGTTCGTTTTGGTCAATCAAAACGTGCACGGACTCACCCACAACAAAGCTATCTCAGAGCATCAACCTTCTTCCCTCAACTCCACTGCCCGGTACAGATGTCTGGTGATGACGACATCAGTTTGCCATCCACTTCAAATGGTTCTGCAAGTGATGTCACTTTGGAACAGCATTCTGATGATGAGGATATTCCAGAAATACTGAGAGATTCTGAAGAGTATATTGAGATCTTACGTCTCAGGAAAATTCGTAAGAGTAAAATACATATTTCTGATGAATCAGTCCGTCAGACCCTTGCACGACATACTGGATATGCTTGTGACATGTGTGACAGTGATCCAATCATGGGTGTTCGTTATCATTGCATTGACTGTCCACAAGACACCTGTGTTGATTTATGCCAGTCATGCATCCACTTGCACGGACAATTCGTGACCAACACCCACAGGCCTTCACATAGGATGGAGCCTGTGTACGAGTCCCAGAATTTTTTAGATGGCGATTATATGAAATTTAACTCTTCTTCAGGTGAATACAACTACCTCGATCCAAATTTTCACCCAGCCAGTATATGAATCGTGTAGAAATCCCACGCATCCAACCAAATGAGCGCATCATGTTTTTTTAAGCAAATAGCTAATGCAAGGAAATTCTTAGACTGCCTAGACTGAAAGATCCGGGCGAATGTTTGTTTCGTATTGTTTTTGTATTTCTCTTCTACTCAGTTCGTGAAAGAAATAAACATGGTATTGCAATAGGATTCTGCTAGACCTTGTAAGGTCGAAATACTTCTTTAATCTTCTCCCTTCAGAATTTTGTTTGCCAAGTGGCGACAGAGGATAAAATACAGCTGGAGAGAGTGTCGCTGGAAAGATATACCTTGGAGCAAGCGCTGATTCCTAAAACACTACAAAGCGAGCATATTCAGCACCGCTGACCGACACTAAATTAGCAAAGACATTCAAGATTATAGCAAAATAATTAACAAATGCAAGTGCAAAAATTGTATGTATATGCTGTTGACGAAATCATATGTTGCAAATACGGTACATAGAACTTGGGTAAAGGTGTGAAATTCTATGCACAGTAGAACAAAAACTTCCCCTGTGCTTTCAAACACCACTAAACTAAGTGTGTTTTGAACAATAGTACCATGTAAATGGGGTAATAACAAAGAAGACACGGGGTTCATGATCAGAAGTTGTAAGGCTATAATGTGGTACCGGTCCTCTTTTGTACACAATGTACCACCGTAGCCTTAGGCGCAGTACTGTAGCTATGCAATTGGACACTCGCGACCAACAGTCCATAACAGCGGAAAGTCAGCAAACTCCATTCAATTGTTAAGTGCGTTCGAAAAACTGCCAGTAAGATATTGACTTTATAGTAACAAAAATGAAAAAATGGAGCAACGTCTTAGTAGGCGACTAATAATGTATTGGCTGGTAGTCTTTGTCTGTGTTCAAAGCACAAAGTCAATGAAAAGTTCTCGAACACTATGTTGCCACAATTCACATGCTTTCAGAAGTTCAGTACATGAAGATGAATGGTTTGCAAAACATTAAGTTTTCTAGCCAAAAAACTCAAATTCTCCTCTATCAGCTAAGATTCCCAACTGGATATAGCGGTCTTGATCTTTGATTTGTATTAGCAGTATTCGTGAAATGGTAATACCGAGTATTTGAGGTATGCAGCCAAACAAAACCAATAAAAATGAAATCCAGAACAGATGATCGTGTACCCAAAGAAGAAATGCATCAAGGCAGCCTTCCGTGTTGATGATGTCTGCTGAATAAGAGCTCCTTTGCATATCTATCCCGCACAATGTGTTCACCACGACGGTATGATTGGTATCACCAGCCTCCTTACAACAAGAGTATGGAACGCCACACCTTTCCATGCTAGGGTTTTGAAAACTGCAATTGAAATATTCATTTGAGCTCCAATCACTTTTTCTGTCTACTCCGCAGCATTGAAATGTCTCTTGTACATAATCAACTAAATTGCTTACATCAGGATCATCGCGGTAATGAATGATACTACGATGCATCAAATCCGCCAACTTATCACGGAAGGTGTCTGAGAAAATTATAGCAGCAAACGCACACCCCACTTCGATCACAACAGCAATTACCAATGCATATGAGAAGAAAGTGAGCATACAGGAGTTTTCTCGCAATGCACCAACACAGCCAAAAAATGTAACAAAGAATATTAGACAACCAAATACAATGAATGGTGTTGCCGGGTCCAATGCAAGCTCTGAAGAGCTCCTTGTATATTGCTTTTCTACCTTGGCATAAACTCCAACGCCGATCATTGCAAGTCCAACAAGCCATGTCGAGAAATTGGCAAGAAATAGGATATTTTTCAAGCACGGGCTAACTAGTGGGATCCCATTTGCATATCTCAGGGTACATGTGCATCCACGTTTCACACACATGATCTCTCAAAAGCACTGCTGCTTGGTCATGTAAAGAAACGCCGGTTGAATTTTTACAGACTATATACACTGAAAAAGTGGATAACCTATTGATTAGTTTCTGGGAATAGTAATGTACAGCTGGACTCTGCTGAGTATGGGGAGAACAGATCGACTATAAAACACTATCGGACCGATCCTTTCAAAACAATCATCAAATCAATCAAATATATATATATTCCTTTTATCCGAATATTCACCCGCCAAACACACACACTCGCTCACAAAATAGTCAAGCAATATTATTATATACTATATTCCACACACAATAAACTGACATCTACTCATTCTTTGATTTTACTTATTCATATGTCCATCCCTTTTAACGCTTGTCTTTTAACACCGGCGTTGTGCCCCTAATAACAAAAGTAATCTCAGTCATGCATGACACAGGATTTCCATTCTATGGTACTAGTCTCTATAGTACTAGTGTATTATTATTATTATGATTATAAAGATTTTCAGTGGCGCTCATCACCGGATGGCGTTTTGCACCACGAACAGCACAGGCTGGGGCAGATACATGGGTATATTATAGTAAAAGAAATAGTACGAGTAAATAAGGACGATAGCACACAGGAATGGGGGTTCTATAATATAGTCCCGGATTCTGTAACATAATCGCAAACAAAAGAGGCTAGTTCGGGAACGGTGAGTAAATTGTACAGTGAGAAATCAACATTGGAATCGGTGCAAGCTCTAGTCAGTATTTGTCGAAGATGAGTGAATCGACGACACTGCATTAAAAAATGTGGGACTGTCTCGGCGCATTTACACATCGGGCATAGTGGAGTTTCGGAGCATTTAATGCGATACAGGTGATTGTTCAACCGACAGTGGCCTGTTCTCAATCGGAGGAGTGTTGTTCCTTGGCATCGGTTTGCGGCGTGATAAAGTGGGGATAGTATAGATGTGTGGAATTTCTTGTAGAAATAAGCCCCTTTTACGCTCGACTTGTAGGCTGTGTCCCAAGACTTGAATATATACGTTCGGATTAAACTTCTGGCGTCACTCTTAGTAGGTCCAATAGGGTCCGTGTGGAAGGGTGCTAGTGTAGCGTCTAACCATAGTATGTAATGATTACATTCTATAGTCTAACTCTATAGAGGCTACGGTTCTAGCTCCTAGGTTCAAGTATAGATATCTAACGCCCGAGCCTACCATATTGTAATATGGGTGAGGTGATTGAACTTGAACGATTATCCTTCTATAGACTGCGTCCTACGTCCTATAGTATTACGAACACTTTTCCGGTAGGCCTGGCTGGATGTTTGGAAAAACACCGCCGATCCATGTGGCCCAAGTGTTAGCTACCATATCGGTCATATCTCCAACTTTGCCAATTTCAAGCCCTGGCTCCGGAAAACTAATGTTCGTCCTCTGTTTTCGTGTCTCGCCAACCTAGCCCGTATTCTTTAAAACGCACCATAACCTTTTCGTCCATAGGTAGGCCTCCTATCAGGATACAGTCGCACGGTAACAACATAGAACATACTGTATTTGTTGATATAATAGAAACGTGTAAACCTAACAGCAGAATATGAGCAAAGTTTTATCGCATATAAATCAGGAATCTGATTGCCGTGAGATCCTGATACCTTACTCCAAACCTGAAGTAGTTTATAGTAGGCCTATATCCGCCTTTCGCAAGACCTTGCCATTCCTCCACACTTCCGCTAGTTCAGCAGCTTTAGGATCCATCAAGAAAGTAGCTATGGCCACAACTTCGTCTCCTTTACAATAATATGCACAGAATCTCTCCTCAGACAAGCTGCCCGTGATAACAACATCATCGTGACCTATCCCATTTCCTGATTGATAAATAAATACATTTAGTTCAAAATATGCTTCACTTCAGATATTTAAAATTACAGGGACTATTAGAACTGTGCATCAAGGAAAAGATATAGCTCACCAGCATAACGTAGGTTCTTTCCTGGCCCCAGGCTACTCCAAAAAAACGGAACTGATGACGCTTCGGTGGATCTTTCAGAAATTATATTTTTCCCAACTAAACTTCCGTGATAATGGGCCATCTGCCAATGCTGTACGTTGACGGATCTCCATCCCAACATCCTTCAATCATAGTCAAATAAGTACAGAGGCTTACACCTACTATCAACAATGGCATTAAATGACACTAACTTCAGCGGGAACACAGTGATATCACCACCAGCATATACGTCTTTCACATTCGTCTGCATATACTTATCTACCACAACAAATCCACGTTGATCCAACTCAATACCAGACGACTCGAGAAATTTTGTAGCTGGCACAACACCTACCCCAGCAATTACAACATCCGCCTGTGTAAGACAAAATAGCACCAATAAGTACCAGTAGTAGGCCTATATGTCTAGAAACAGCCTTTGCACATGATTAAACATTTTTGAACCTTTTCTATGAGCTAGAGTCATGGCTTACTGGCATCATAAAACTAGCTGTCACCCCAAATTTAGTGGCCACAAATGGCTATTGCATTGCAGTCACGCAGCCTGTATGTTTAAATTGTGCAGTTCTCAAGGAAGTACGATTTTCTGTTGCAATGCGCACCACCTAGTGGCCAAACATTGTTTTGCTCACAACTCCAGGAAAACGTGATTACCAACCAAACGGTATGTCCAAAAAGTTGAAACAACATGTGTATCAAAATGGAATTGGAATATGTAGGCCTACATTAAAATGGCGGCAAACCAGAAGTCAAATACATTTTAACCACTATACACACTTGAATAGAAAGTCCATTCTTCAAAATTACTTCTTGAACAAAGTCATCACTACCCCTCATCTCAGTAACAGTTGCTTGCATGTGAAATTTTATCCCCCTCGATTCGAACAGTGATTGAAATACCTTGCCGACCTGGACATCATTGTTTAATTATACAGTGCTACATAATATCGGGTCACCTATTTCTTACATTAGGTCCAAGAACTGTTTGATAAGGTGTGCTGAAATACTCACAAACAGTTATTGATGTTGCTGTATCCGCAAGAGCTGATGCAACTTCCATACCAATGAAAGAGGCACCTATCACCACAACATTCTTGCCAGAGACCTGTTAAAAATGATGACTCCTTTAGTCCTTTGCCGCTAACATGTTTTAACAGGTTAAAGGTAGACCAAAGTTGATTAAATAATCATGGGACCTATTTGCAATAGCTAGAATAGAGAGTATCATTAATCACAATTTTAACACACCAGTCAAATTTCAGGGAAACTTGATTCACAAGCTTGTGACCCATTTTTATCGGTGACGAAATAAAGTTTCATGACATTTCCTGTCACATCATCTTACTTGGCTGTATATATGAGCTGCATCCTCAGGATTTCTCAGTACAAAAACGTTCCGCAACCCCCAACCTGGAATGGGCAGTGTACGTGGGATGGAACCTGCGAATTCATATAGGTATTGGTAAATCTGCTAGACAAATATGAGCACACCAAAACAATTTACCAGTAGCAATCAGTAATTTATCATATGACATCACACTGCCATCATTCAATCGCACACTTTTGTTTGATGTATCGATTGAAGTTACTTCTGTATTGCATTTCAGTGACACTCCATATTCCTGATAAAAATTTGTATTTCTCAGGTATATCGCGCTTGGAACAATGTTCAAGTCTTTACTGAGTTTCGTTCTGTTAGGAAAGTAAGTTAGATAAATTCTCGATATCATAACTTAAGTTTTGCCGTACTAAGGTGGGTTTTCAATAGCTTTGAAGTAGGCTCTTGGCATATTATACGCGCACATTATAAATGCACATGATCGTGACAGTGCAATGTTACAGGTTGCCCGCCTAAACCATGATGTAAGGTGCACAATGGGATGACAGCACTGCTGATGATACCCCAACACGCTCATGACATTATTAAGAATAGACATGAGATTGCATGTAAATAAATCTGAAGACAGGGTTCAAGTTCAAGATCGCACCAGACCGAAAACTTTAAAATTGGTATCCACAGCTGGCCTGATATGCAAATAACAAGGTGTTGGTGAGTAAGTTGCTACACTGCCACAGGCGCTGTGCTATGCATGGCATAGCTGAGGTGGATTTGAGTGTGCACATCTCAGAAAAATATGATTCTGTCAAGAATCAACAACACGAGCATCATAACCAGGACTGAATGTTTGTAACTTGCAATCAGACAGTATTCCAGAATACTTTGAACGCATAAACTGTGTACCGCCTACTGGAAAATAGTAAGCAAGCATGGTTATCATTACTAACCTATCGTATGGTGGATGTGAGTCCTTGGTAAGCATGACGATCTTTTTTGAATATCCATTTTGGCGCAAAGATTCCACACATGTAGCAGCTGATGCACCTCCGCCGATAATGACTACTCCATTACCTGCAGAGCAGAAGCAGCAGTTTGTTTGACTAGATGCTTCCACCACCTGGATGATTACTTGCTGCTGGTAGGAAATATCTAACTAAGGCAGTATTCTATCGGGTAAGGTGTCCAATGTTATTGAACACATAGTTGCAGGTCGTTCAATCCTCGGTCAAGCGGGCTGTGGGAGTAGAAGTAAAGGTACGGTATATGGAATCATAGGTTGCCTACTGCGGAAACCCTATCGAAAAGTATTGCACCGTATCGCACGAATACTTTGTGATCTGTACCAAAAAGTATTACGGTGTCTACGAACAGATTGGTACCGGTATGGGGAGTCTATACACATCCAAGGCTATTTCTTATAAATGGCCTAGACGTACACTGTGTACAGTACCGTACATAACGACCGCTATGCTCAGTTGCATGACAATTTGGAAGGATAACTATGCAAAGCGGGTGGGATACACTTGAGCCCAAAAATTAGAATCCAAATCGAATCAGTTTTTGCATGAAATTGTTACATGCCCAATTTTACAATTACAACTTTGTTAGGAGTGTTTGAGCGTAGATAGTTTGAAGCTATCAATCTCATTTCCATGTGAGTGCGAGAAGACGCAATGTATAGGCTATATCAACATCGATCTTGTTGGCTTGGTGTCATGGAACATCAGCGCCGTATGCGACAGCAGGGAATCCCCCAATTTGAGTACAGAAATCAATATCTTAATACAAACCTCTGGGACCTCGACTTTAACAATCGTGCTCTAATATTATGCCCTATGGGTGGGTGCTTCTGCTTACCATTGTCATCCGTAAAGCCGCACATCTTACGTCTTCGTCGGCCATTCTTTAAAAGATTCTTGCTCGCTTTAACAACAACGCGACCTTCGTTCTCCACAACTTCAAATGTGTGTAAGCTATCCAATCCAGGGTAATCTTCAATGTCTCCACTCCTCACATTGAAACACGCGCCGTGCCACGGGCAACGTAACCTTCCGCCGGCACTCAGGCTCCCCTTCACTAATGGAGCGTTGGAGTGCGTGCATTTACTGCTGGTGGCGAAAAATTCCTTGCCACATTTCATAAGCAGGGCAGATCCGTATTCTCCAAATGAAATTTCCCGCATCTCACCATCTTTCATATCGCCAGATTTGCATGCGGTAACTTCTAATTTATCGTCGGCCATTGTCGTGGTATGTGTACGGATAGTGTTTCGGAATTGGGCCAGTAGGCTTACACAATGACCAGGCTTACCACGTTCGGCATGTAATAGACCTAGAATTCTCACATATTTATTCATCGCGTCAATCTTTACGGGACGTGCCGAGAGCCCAACCCCATAATCTGGGATATATAAAACCTATAATGGTACAATACATGTCATCACACGAGCGAAAGGGTTTGGTTCTTGTCGCTCATTTCTCATTGGGTATCGGGTATCGCCACCGCGAGCACACACAACGCTCAATATCAGAGTGACTTTGTTCAATATAACATCTGCTGCCGGTCCGTTTGGAATGGTAAATAGGTCATAGGCCCGGAAACGTTGCTTTGGCGATACTCACAAATCTGCCTAAAAATAGCGTACATGACCCCACAAAAAAATTTAAAAAAAATTGAAAAATTTGTTTTTTTCGGCGATTTAATTATCGAACACGCCCCCTAACCACGCCTATTTTCTCATGCCTGTGAATCGATCAAGCGTGTAATAGCCATTTATAGTCAAATTATGAATTCGAAACAAGTTTCACAGCATACAAAGTGTTAAGTAGACCAAAATAAACCCCCTCCCATGTTGACTGCCGCCAACGACACGACAAATATTTTATTTGGCTACATTTGCATAGTGCTTCAGCAGTACAACCATAGTCTGCGGTAGAACTACTAGCAATAAAACAAACAAGCACATGTGCATTTTGTAGACTTCGGACGCTAGACGACATAGGCCTACTTAGCAAAGTGCGCTGTTTCAAAGAAGACGAGTTTCGCGCACGCGCTGGAACTACGCCTACCGAAATACGATTGACTCGCAATGACAAATACGTTGTCCGTCAGTCCAAGGAGAAACGGCGATATTACTAGAGGTGGACGGCGCACCGCTTGACCCGGCTCCACAAGGGTCGCGATGCCCTTTTTATCATATACATCCCGCCTCCGTGCATGCATCAGGCCACGTGCCCCGTCGACGGTGCACGTCTCGGCCGGCGGGTTGTGACTGGCGAGTTACAGTAGCATCAAACATTCCAACAAGAGTCTTAGATTTTGTCATGTTAAACATAAAACAGCACACCATAATTATACAGTTAGCCTACATCCGGGAACACCTGCATTTCTCGGCTACAATCAATTGCTGCAGTGGTATGTACTGTACATATAATATATTTAAAATAGGTGAGATACGGTACTCCATTCATGTCATAAATATCTGAACAATTATTACAGTTTGTTATCGGATACGGAAACAACTGCCTCGTGAACTGACTGTACGAAATGATCAAGATTTGCATCAGTCAATCCGCACATGCTGATTCGACCCGACTTCAATAAGTAGATGTGCTTCTGCTTTTTCAGGAACTCACATTGGGCAGGGGATAAACCAGTATAGCTAAACATTCCTATTTGCTTTGCAATATGATCCCATTTCCCTGGGGTTCCAAGCATCTTGAATTTTTCATATGTCATTTGACGTAGTCTGTTGATCCGATCTGACATGGTGCGGATATTGTCCCTCCATTGCGAATAATAGGCTGGGTTGGAGAGAGTTGTAGCAACTATTCTTGCACCATGGGATGGTGGATTGGAGTACAAGCCCCTAATAATCAGCTCCATTTGCGACCTAGCACACATGAGGCTATTATTATCTCTCAGCACCATGGTCAGGTTACCAACTCTTTCGTTATACAGACCAAAATTCTTGGCAAATGACTGACTCACAAATAACTCAAATCCTGCTTTTTCAAACATTCTGATACTCCAAGCATCCTCATCTGGATCGCCAGAAGCAAAGCCTTGGTATGCAGAGTCAAACAGTGGAAAAAGATTACGGGTCTTGCATATATTTGCTATATCAGTCCACTGGTCTTTGGTTGGATCAACTCCTGTGGGATTGTGACCGCATGCATGCAAGATGACAATAGAGTACTCAGGCAGATTTGCAAGGTCTTCCAGCATTCCTTCAAGATCAAGACAGCGATTTTTTGCATCCCAATATCGATATTTTCGACGATCGGTGAATCCAGCATGTCTAAATATTTGATCATGATTACCCCAAGTTGGGTCAGAGTAGCAAACCACAGTGGACGAATCATGAACCCTGTAGAATCTCTTGAGAAACTCGGCAGCAATTCTCAAAGCTCCAGTACCACTCAAGGATTGCACTCCAGAAGCTCTGTTTTCAGTTAAAGCCGCACAATCTGATCCGAGGCACAGCTCAGTTGCAACTTTACAGAATGCCGGTAATCCGGTTATAGGAAGGTATTCGTGATTCAAAGTAGGATCCATTGCCATCTCTGCTTCTACTGAACGCACTACCGGGAGTACCCAAGGGTCGCCATTGTCATCACGATACGCGCCAACACCCAGATTGATCTTTTCCTCAGATTGGTCAGCAAGATACTCATCTCGCACTTGGAAAATAACCACAGGTGGAGCAAGTTCAAGGTTCGCGAAAACCGAAGGACTAGACATTGTACGATACGTACTGCAAAGAAAGAAAATAACACGGTTTTCTTAGTCTTCTCTTCACCTTCTTGATATGAATTGACCAATGCTGGCTGCTGACTACTATTTTTATACTGATGTCAATGAAATGTCAAAATTTTCCATACCTGTGGCACCACTATATTATACTAATGCGCAGCTGGCTCATTCCTATAGCTGCACAGACGTTTCATTCAACTGCCGATTACTTTTACATCCTAGTTAACGAATCACCTGACATTTGGAGTGACGGATAGGGATGTACAAATGGAGCGGTGCATCGTTTTGACCTAACGGAATGCCAGTATGCAAAGCGTGATAGGGCCAGATGGAACGCTGCACCAGATCCTCAAAATTAAGCACGGAACGCTCCCGTAACTTGAAGTAGCCGCGCACGAAATACATCACGCTCTCGTAGTTAATGATGCTGTGGCCACTGTGTAAACTGAATTGGGTAGTTGGGTCAATTTTTGGACAACAGAAGTAGATTGTTGCGTATTAGAAGTGCACAAATGCTCATTTTCCGCACCAGCTAGCCAATATTTCCACACAGATTTTCAGTATGCCGCACTAATGCATTCCAGAAATACGCCATTCTTCACGCACTCTTTTATTGAAGAGCGCTTTCCTTCACTCACACAGAGAGAGTTTATTTGTCACTACTATGCAAAGAATCTTGTAATTTTTACAGAACATAATAAAACTGACAATGCAATAATTTGCTGGCCTGATTTTATTCGGAGAGTGTCGGTCTTAAATACACCCAGGGGGGGAATAAGGAGAAGAAAAATATTTGCAGGCTTTGGGTGCCGTAGGACAGTTACATAATTGATAAGTTCACCGTGACGTGCGCTGATACTCGTCTTCTTCTTACGCTAATAAGAAGGTACTCGTCTAACCCCCATGGCCCATGCGGCGCAAGCAGAAGAAGCTATACAAAACAACAGCCAACACGATACTATATCGAGCGACCGGTATTAATCCACATTACTCTTGACAAAGTGCTTTCGTACAGGTATCGTGAGGTTATTACTTTCCGCAATATTTCAGGCACTATGTCTACTCATGTCATGAATATCGAAATTGCTGCAGCCCCACAACAAGCAAAATTATGAAAGGTCGCTTCGACCTCAACGCTCATTCATTGCATGGTTCAGTGCACATCGTAGCCCACAGAGAGTACAGACGATTGAAATATTACTTTTTATGATTGAAAAGTGTTACATTTTTCTAGTCGTTTCGGACCATATAATTTTGGCCTAAGTCATGCCCTATCACTTCTACACTCTTCGATCGTGATCCTTAGATAATCAGTAACCCTCTCTATGGGTAACTGAGTGAATCTTTACAGTGAAGGTTTGGGGTAGCTCAAACCTTAGATTAGAAAATACTCGAACTATAGAGACTCTTCCGAAGAGTCTCTATACTCGTAGCCTCTGCTACACACAGTACGCAGGTACGCACAGAATCAACTCAGACACACAGAGAATGGCATGTAAGCATAGCATACTTTCTAAGAAGCCAAGGAAAAGGAAAATATAGAAGCACCCATGCCCTACTAAATTAAGCCAAGTAGCGCCTAACATAATTTCTTGCTATGGAGTCAAGGTGTGAATCCCAATACAAGTGGGTAGGTTTGGTGAAAAGGCATTGTCAAGACCAGGCTGTAAGCCTACTTTACTGGTTTTACGGAGCCTTGCATTGACCACTGTCCTCAGACCACAGTCTTCACCTGTACCTTTAATATAGGCCTACTCTTTTACGCATTTTATCTCTAGGTCTACCCGAAAAGTAGCGAGTAATAAAGTCCTGTTTCTAGTGTAGGCGTACGCTAGAATTAGCTCGTTGTTCCCCGTGCGACCCTGTGTCTCGATTCGAATGTCCTACCTAACACCAGGCCCAATTAAGAAGGCCTAGCCTACATTCCAACCACAGGCTCGCCACCGAGGTTTGATTGCTACTGCAGAGGTCACTTCTAAGAATATTGGTTTAATTGTTATTATCAGTCATTCCGCGCATAATAGGCCTCCATGCTAGAGTCATTTCCGCTTCTATAAGCCTAATTTCACTTGCCACGGAAATTGTGCAATTTAATACCACATTCGCCAATAAAAGGTAGGCTAGGCTAATGCCTCTAATGAGGCCCGCCATAAATCTCAATCATTATTGTCGTGTGCGTATACGCCTACCATCAGACCATCCACTGAGATGATTTGATATGTATCTCTGTGCTGATAGGCCTATATAGCCTACCCTCCCCCCTAAAATCTATGCAATTATATAAAACCTCTCACCGGTATTTATGATTCTATGACGACGAGACAAAAATTAATCCTGTAGCCTTATAGCGGACGTGATTTCGGACTTATTTCATCAGTCATCACATATATCATATATTTATTGCATAAAAATTACGTGTGTGTGCGCGCGCGTGTGTGTAGACCTACTCGAAAACAAAAACACAGGCTAAAAACTCTAAATACTGTAGTATATATAGTGTGTCCCAATTACGTAAAATATAGTGTGATTCATTGAAATACTTTCGAAATTTTGATAATTGCATCGGGATGATCAGATCATATACTGGGAGCTAGGTAGATTTGCTGCGTCATTCTAGTGAGAGCAGGGCCTATATAGTAGGCCTAATATAGGCCTACCACATAAGGCCTGTTATGTATCAATAGCCATGACAGATGTATAACTATTCAGTTAAGATAACACACTACGAAGTCCTAATCTTGATATAGATTGCAGTCTCTTAGCATGTATAGCAGCGAGGTAGGCTAAAGCCACAGGCCTGCATCACAGTGCTAAACCTCGTAACTGTTCATGCGTGCGATTGGCAAGTAAAGATAGCCTTATATTTATCCAACAGGGACTGCTGTTACAAGTAAGCCTATATACAATAGGCCTATCAGTTGTTGCGCTGTTCCGAAACAGGATTCAACCAGAGAACATGAGAATCGTGATCGCATCTATGATAACATTGGTGCTTACAGTGCTGAATGCTTCAGTCACCATATCGTGTCCAAGGAATTGCATATGCAGTTATTACAATGGAAGGCACCCAATGGATTGCAGTAGCAATGGGCTCACCGAAATGGTGTCTCATATACCAGAATGGACCACGTCAATTCGGATGGATGGCAATGAATTAAGCGTTTTGGATTTAACTTTCTGCGATGAGTGCGACTTTTTCCTAGAGTTAAGCTTCCGATACAACGATATTTCCAAGATTACATATTCAACGCAGAGAAATAATAGTAGGCCTGTGAGGAGGAGGTCCATTTGCAGCCATATCTCACGTATCTTTTCAAGACTCTTGACCATTAATGTAAAAGGCAATGCTATTCGAAGTCTTCCAAAGTGTTTTCTGTTTATGTTTCCGAAGCTACAATACCTGAACTTGGATGAAAACCGAATTCGAAGCATACACAATTTAAACGTCTTCGTCAGCTTTTTCCACACCCACTCGTTAAATGAATTGCATCTCAGCCAAAATCTTATATCCCAACTTATCCGAAAGGACATGTTCACTAGCACCATCGGTCTTAGAAAACTGCGTGTTTTAAACCTTTCTCGAAATCGAATACACACTATCGAAAGTGGCGTGTTTACGTTTTTCGATGACCTTCAAGATTTGAATCTATCCGGCAACAAAATTGGGTGAGTTCATAGTTTTGTATTAAGTTTATACCACTTTTCTCAAAGAAGTGTTCAGGTCTGATAGATCCACTTTCAAATTTGAAGATGCACGGAAAGTTGGCCTGTAGTAGGCCTAGCTCAGCCTACTTGGACGGATCAGGAGAGACCAATTGCTTATTACCGTGTTTGAAACCTCCCTTCCCACGCAACTCGAATGTAGCCTACAATGCTAATTCTCGAAATTGATCACACAATGATGAGTTATCGGGCTCGCGTTTTGGTGTAGGCTATTATACGGTCCGTACGTACTTCAATCGACGATCGCCGCCAACGGGCCAGGTCTTCTCTTCTCTCTCAATACGCATAGATTCACGATATTCACTATTCCTGTTTCAGATTTCTTCCCGACTTCTGCTTCTCAGCTAAAGGCCAAACGTTGCAAAAAATCGATCTCAGAAACAACAAAATAGATTGGATATCAAGTCGGACATTTGCGGGCCTACCTGATTTGCAAATACTAGATCTGCGCCAGAATATGATCGAATGTATATATCCCGCCAAATGGTCTACGTGTCAATATCTCTCTCTATGTTCTTTAGGGGCCACTGATAGTAGCCCAAAGAGTGATCGCGAATTGAAGCATTTCAGTCGCCGCTTCACGGTTACATTCAACTCCAACCTACGAGTGAAGGCAGCTGGCAACCCACTGCTATGTGATTGTCGACTTGTGCGTCTGCTAGATTCGTGCGGAACGCAGTGTGATAATGACGAGCTAACCTGCTCCGCACCCGTACCTTATCGCGGTAAATCCCTGAGTCGAGTGGTTGGACACTTGCAATGCGTATGACACACGGCTGGCTTGTGTGTAGCCTATATAGTGTGTAGGATACGGGATAATTTTTTTTCGCTATTCACTGTTTATTTCTGTAGTCTCTATCGTGCAAATAGACTAGCGGAAATGGTATTTCGGGGAAATATTTTATTGCGAATTATATGATTTTATCGGTAGAACACTAGAAACATCAACATGAATTACACAGAAGCGGTATCAATATCATACGACGTGATTATAAATATATGCTGATTTTAAACCGGTGCAACATATGCGTAAAATGTCCTAGAAACCATTGATATATAGAGTTGAATATTGTCATTCTGCCGATCGATTTTTTCAAGGCTTCATCTCATCTTTCACGGACTGCGGCACCTTACTGATATACCAATCATGTTCGTTGCAAGCAGCAATAACACCTGCTGTATTAGGGAACTTCACCCCGGCGTGGTACTGGAGAATGTTTCCTAGAAAATACGGGACTTGTCATTCTTCCGCGGATTGAGTAAATCATAATAGACCTACTTACCATGAACATCTGTAAGCTTGCCACCCAGGGAATGTAGAATAGCTTCTGGTCCACATGTATCCCATTTTTTACAACCTGGACTAGCGAACACGTATGCATGAGCTTTCCCTTCAATTAGCTTTAGAACCTAGAATAAAATGAGGCTTTTATCATCTCTTTCTCCGATTTCAACTGGGCGATAAACAGATCGTGGTCTCAAGGCTATCAAAATGTAGCAGCCTCTCCACAGGACGGGGGTATTACAAGTGATGTGCTACTGTAATTCAGAAGCTTATGGCATACCGGTAATTGGAAAGACTAGTTTTGCAGAGGTGCTTCAGGGCCATAGGCCTAGTCATGTGCCCAAAACCTATGGTAAAATTGTAAAAATTATGTCACACAACACATCATGTAATTCGGTCGTGGACCCATTATGCCTGGAAGACCCTAGCCTCTACTCACCTTGTTACCAGCACCTCCAACTCTCACGACCTCGGTCGGTTTCATACTATCGATGCAGTCATTTACCAATTGGTTCGAATGTGACCTTGTAGTAGTAATTATCACTCCATCTTTTGGTAGTTCTTGTCTTTGGAAGCCAAATGCCCCAAGACCAACAACACCCCATATCGTTCTGCCAAGCTGAACCTAAAAGTAGTGATCATTTACAAGCTGGTATTTGATAACAGAGTAGGCCTAATAATGTTTGGTTGGTTTGGAATCTCTTGTCTGGGATACAAGTTCACACGACCTGGAAAGTTGACACCGGTGGATATTGCATCTCGTGCAGGTGCATCCAGGTTTGCAGTTTACAAGAACAGTTGAAAATGTAACAGCGAGCACAGCGTGTTTTTGAATACATAAATAACATTAAACACATCAGGCAGAGACTTCTTTGAAAATCTAGCATTGTGTAAATGGACATCGACCACTGTCAAGGTTCGATACATTGTGAATTGCGATGTAAATGGTAAAAACCACCAAAATAGACACCGTTACCAGTGCATGACCTGGTCATGATGACCATTTGACCATAAAGTTTGGATTTCTATGTTGCTATATTAAAGGCATTTATTAAGTTTGTATAAGAATACGAGAACCCAACCCTCTACTGTTGACACAGCCTGTTTGCGCAATGATGGTAAATGCTGAATTTCAAATCGAACAGCCCTACGCTAAAAAGGTATAGATTAACTCTCACGTCTGGACCCGCTTTATAGTTGTAAAACGGCTGGTTTATGACTCCAGCTACAGCTCTTCCATCGACAGCAATTCCAATTAATACTGTAACATGATCCAAAAGATCTGCAAAAGTCGAAACGTACCAATATTACCATAGGTCAAATTGCAATTCACCACTAATAGACTTGATATGAGCAACTGCCACTTACTTTGTGTAAATTCAGCAGTTCCGTCAAGTGGATCCACCCAAACAACAATCTAAGAACAGACAGATTTGATTTTTCTCTAGGCTTAAGGAAGGTACTGCTACACAAAATTAGCGAATAAAGGTAAGTTTTGGAAGTCCTTTCATTAGGCCCAAATAAATCAGGTGGAGAAATTGTGATGATATATGTTGAATTTTCATTTCAAAACCTTTGTTGCACACTCTAGAGAGTTAACCACTGTACAATTACTAACATAGCGGAAGTTGACAGTATAAACATTGCAGCATGACCTGTTGAAGACCACAAGACCATATGCTAGACCACTGTACTATGACAGACAGGCTAGGGAGTAATGACAGACAGTCAGATACGCAGTTGAAAATACCAATAGGCCAAGGCATAGTTGCAACTCACAAAAATGGGAAAGGGGCCTAACCTGTTCCTCCTTCACATCTTTGAGACTTTCTGGGCAGATTTTTGACAAAACGTCTTCATCCATTCCACATTTTGCATCACTACTTGCATCAGCAGCCTCGTCTTCCTCCCCAATGATCTTCAAATTCGGGTATTGCGAAGATAGGGTTGCTCGAATCAATCGTTCACATGAACGATCGGCTTCGGTTTGGAAATTGTTTAATCCACCCTATAAAATCACCGCAGTCAATTTCATTTTGCAGATAAAGGAGAGAGATAACAGCATATTACAGAAGCGATAAAAAAGTTATAAACAGATTTTAGCCCAACTAGTTTTAGAAAAATAAGGGCCATTTTATAAATAGGCCTACCTTGTCAATGATTCCAAGATCTCCACCTTTCATTATTTTTCGTACAAGCTCGGCCGCTTTGTCAGCAGCACGCACTGAAGAAGCAACAAGCCTCATAATAAGCGGTACACTGGACATCTTTGTTGTAGACGAGTTATGAATAAAAACTTTGATAAAATAACTGATTGAAATATACAAAGCAGGCATTCAAAATTCATCGTCTTTCGCCTTTTTCCAACATTAAGCGGTTGTTAAAAATCATGACCTCGTAGAAGCCGAGAGGCTTCTTCCTAGGACAATTTAATTTTCAATGAAATAATCTCTACATATCCATAAATGAACATACCACGTAAAACCTAGCTGCTCGCCATGTTCTTAGCTCAAGCGTATGGAACTTGGGGGCCCACAAGGCAGTCGAAGGTTATAAACGAAAAAAAAAAACAATAAGTTATTCCTCATTCTCATCATGGCTTAAACGGCATTCACTTGAAACATCGTCATCTGGTCCCGATAAAACGTAAAGTTCCTGCCGACAGAACGCCTCCTAAACAATCAAGCTCGGCACACATGCAGAGCCGCCATCAGCTAGCCGGGTTACTTTTCGTAACTATAGCTAGCTGTACTGCGTCACAAAACTACGAAACATGCCGCGTCACCGTCGAGTAAACACAATCAAACTCCAACGACCATCAGAACAGGCGCATTAAAATATACCAGCATGTCACCGGCAGGTCAATCGGCATTTATTTGCAAAGCGGCATTTGTCTGGGTCATTGCTGCTGACAGCGGCATCACGATGACGATGCGCTTCGCTTGCGCCCCGGGCTCACTACAGGGCTATAAATGTGTGGGTTTGGTTGATGAAGTCACGATCAAAATCGATGAAAAACTTTGGTCACGATATCACCGTAATAACTTTCTATGACATCATATTACGAACGTCATGCTGACATTAGCGAGTAGGCGAAAAGTCCCACAGACCGAACATGACCTTGTGATTACGCGACACTGGCTGGTCATCAAATCTCACATTTCACCTCACCGTAGGCGTACGGTAGGTCTTTACTCATAAGCTAAGCCGGCACTGCGGCACATCTATAGGCCAACTTCACTTTCGCTTTCTTTTCGTGCCAAAAAGTCAGCAGATAACCTTCACGTTATGTAGGGTTGAAGCAGGAATTTATGATAATACCCCAAAGGTCATAAATCTTAGTTAGGAATTTTCATGCGTAGCCTAAAAATTTCGCAAGGTTATTGCCGAACGCATTGGTACTGGTAATGGGTTGAATAATAGGCCTATGCATTCTGTGAGGGGCAATGTTCAGAGCTCAGGTTTAATGGATAATATTTTTAGCTTTCTTCCTAGTGCTCAGCTCAGATAATGATCTATAGGACCGCAACGAAACAAGACTGATGAGAGGTTCCGCAGTGTAGGCTATAGCTGTAAACAGTCCGCTTTAACAAAAAACTTGCATAAATAGGGACATTACGGGGAACTTGTTATCTCGAACTCGAAGATGGATGCTGATGGACGATATTATTTTAGATCGTAAATAGGTAACTATAGTCAGGCCTATACGATCCATCATAGGCATATCTGTGACGCCATCTAACGGTAACGGTAACGGTCATCGATGCATAACTATAATGACAAAACGGGTCGCGGGACTCACGGCATCACATACGCCTAGTCACCTACCTACCAAACGGCAAATAAAGCAAAATTACGGACTTCGCACTTTTCGACGACTAATTACAATTAGTCGTTCATTAATGGACGCGACGGACCCCCAAGGCTATAGCAAGCCTAGGCTAGCGATACAGATCCAATGCGTTTTAAATCGATCGCTATAAGCCCTCACCCCTCACCCGATAGGCCTGTATATAACAGAGCCTATGACGAAGCGGAGCTGTGTACGGAATTGGATTAGCGGTGTGTAAAGCTGTTGAGTGATAGAGTAAATATTTACGTACATTTCACATAGAATTATGTAGCCTAAATGTTGCAACCATAATGTAGCGACAATGCGTTAAACACAGGCGATAATAATTGAATACAGGAATAGGCCTAAAGCTGAAAGCACTGCATTGAATAATTGATCTAATTACATTAATGAACGCTATCAACACAATCTTTTATCGTAAGAACTGCTTATGCAAAACGTATTCAAATACAGCAATACTATTTTCTATTATTTCATTGTTATTGTAACACGTAGGCCTATAGGCCTACATAACAGCCTGTAATTTAGGATGTAGCAATTATGACTGATATTACTTCTGTCTACTGTGAACCTCTTCTTGGAAAAAGACACCTTATTATTCTTAATATTAAACTGTGTTACAATTGTGTTGGCTTATTCATAGATTAAAATACATAACGAAAAAGAAATTGCAGAAAACTTTGTGAGACGGTTTGTTATACTGTATGTAACTCCGTTGCGGGATATAATTATGGGTATCCGGCAATTTTTCGGGAAGCTAGCTTACGCCACCTAGCAGCTTTATTCGTAACATTTATGACTTACAGCCAGTTACAGGTGTGGTACACGCAGTTCGTACCGGAATTACTTGTCCTTCATTGGCTAGGATTGCGTTTTCCAGGTTAACCTATCTACAGTCCTACCTATCTCACACACAAGGAAGTATAGAGCTTCGAGCCGTTTGACACATTCTAAACCCATTTCCGGTTATTCCAGATACACACAATGGCGATATTCAGATTTGTGGTGATGACAAATAAACGGTGTAAAGTTTCGAGGTGGCCAAGTAGATTTGCGATTCCCTGGGTCTGATGCAACACCAGAATGTAATAATACTGTCGTCACGCACTATGGTGATTATAATTATTTAAACATTGCTATTATTTGTGGTTTTCGGAACATCATGTCCAACAAAAGAGTTGGTGATTTGAATTTGTTAGACAATGTTTGTTCGTATTGAAATAGATTTGGCCGCCATTTCTCCATTTACATGTACCCGTCAAATTCCGTGAAAATTTTGAGCAGTTTCGTTTTCAAACCGAGTGGGTTTACACATCAGCCTTACATGATATATAGGCCTATACTTGTATTGGATAAAGTAAGTGGTCACTTAGTACAACAGATGCTCGTCTCACCGTCCATACTGCAATCTAGAATTCCAAACCCACCCACTGTAAGAATGGTTCTTCACATGAGAAATGAAAGATAAGTCTCGCCACCTGTTTCATCTACGACTTTATACTTATGAATAAGTTTCAATGTCACTGCTGTCATTTCAGCGAGATTGATGCCAAGTTCTCTCTCGCAGGTCCTTCATGTCCTACTTACGTGAAGTATAGGCAGGGCATGGATCTGTTTACATATGACCACACCTCCAACGTCTTTCCAATAAGCCTATGGCTGTTCGCATTCCCTATATCTTCGACATCAAAGCCACCAGCGGGTGCTCCCTAGGCCGACACCTCAAAATGTTTTGACTTTTCATGAACGTATTAGGCAACTTTTGACAGGGAAAAATTCAATCTTCAAACGCCCAACTTTTAATATATTATATAGGCTACGTAAGCGCAGCTCATCATTTTTATCGTTTAATAATTTCAATTATAAAAGTAGCGATGAATTTTTAGCATAAAACAACTTACTCCTCGTTTTAATGAGTTCTAAGTTCAATTTCGACCGGAATTTGAGTTGAGAATTTTAATTCAGCGTTCAAATTTTATCGTCATCGACTTTCGGCACAATTCACTAAAAATTCATTAGTGTAAAAAAAATCATTTAGACAACAACTCAATAGATTTCGTCTTCAATGATTCTTTTTCAAACCGCAACGTATTGCAGCATTTCATATGTTGCGGCGACTTGTTTGAAATCACAAGTACGACGAAAATTAGATGTAAGACTTGTAATATACAAAGAATAGGTCGTCATTGTGGTATGGATAAATATTCTTTGTATATGCATTATCCCTAGCGTTTGGAAGCGATCGAAGAAGAAAGCATTGCCACGATTCCATTCCAAGTACTTTACACACTAATTGCTCTTTCCGATAACTGATGGATAATCTGATAGCAAGTGGCGAAAGTCGTGTTTCCGCAACGTAACCGAAGACTTGACATAGTGCTGAATATTTGTTTTAGAATAAACCTACATTTTTTAAAGCGGGAAGTCTGCGTTTTCGTGTAATTAAGAATCTTTTGGCACAGGGTGCCTTTCCGAGCGCGGGCTTGCAGATAAGTAATTTTGGTACGTTTATACACTGTGTAATTGAGAAAGCTGTGGCGTCACCACTAATTAATTCTCTTTAATTAAGGAATTATATTTACACCTTCCAAGAAGATGTCAACTATCTATACAAGGAAAGCAAAAACGCTTCCGAGTTGCGATCGCGAGGCCCCGCTTTGTCAAGGAACGTCGTTCGTACGATACCGGTGTATATGTAGCGTGCCATCGTGATTCGCCTCTTGAGTCGTGAGCTGTTACGTATTGGCCGGTTTTCAATTAGGCAACACTATGTTACTTTCATTAAGTGATCTGATTTGTGAATTCCATGTCTCGAACTAGAATTGTACGCGCCTATAAGTTTAGGCTTCAGTATATATTTTATTCTTGTCAAAACAACACTTCGTACCATACGTGATGACGGAATGGCGTGACGCGTGAGTGATGTACAAACTGATGAAAATGCTGCGTAACCTAGATTCATTCGTTTCGTACGCCTGCTAAACAAAATCATCATACCAATGCGTCGAAGTTTGG
This sequence comes from Botrylloides violaceus, assembly GCA_030412335.1. Lineage (NCBI taxonomy): Eukaryota > Metazoa > Chordata > Ascidiacea > Stolidobranchia > Styelidae > Botrylloides > Botrylloides violaceus. Next base: position 4,607,775 of record JASFYC010000829.1, on the reverse strand, counting down.
TACTCCTACCACAGTTCATTTCATATAAATGTCCCCTCCAAGCGACGCCTGGGTCAGTGGCTTGTAGCAATGGTGGGAACTACCCGGTGCCCAGTAGGCCACCCTTGTATTATACATACTGTTGGGGGTTTGAACTTTTGAACTTTGAAGCTCTTCATGGTATTTTTGTTTGGATTTATAAGTGATCATAACTTTGGCATTTCATTTCAGAATCAATAAACTCACAGAGAGAAGTTTCGTCTAAAAATAGTCCACTTACTTGAACTTCAAAATTCACGCCCGAAGGAAACGGAGGCAGTGGAATTTTGTATTTGTGGACGATATGGTTGCCAACTTGTAATCCGTCAAGAAGACGTGAAAACAATATAAATACGACGTCCCAGAATGCCTGAAATGTTTCAATTTTGGTTACTTAACTTGGTTATTTGGTTACAGTTAGCCAAGTCTTCAACGTTTGAATAACTAACTGTAAGCATGTTTGCGAAGCGCACCTGCGTTACCTAGGTAATGTAGGTATGTAGGTAACCGATGAGACACGAAATGAGATCGATGATGCCACATGCATTTACGTCGTCGCTTTGCGTCTAAGCCAATGAGTTACAAAGCGTTTCAATCATTTCACTGCTTTCTGTCGCAATGTAGTCCTACTCGATCAGAGCGAAGGACATCTGTGCGACCAGAAGTGCAGTAAATCAGATCATGCAAGCCAGCATCTTACTGTGTTCTTGTCAAGACGAGCGATTTGTCATTGTCCATTCCTGCAGCATTCGGAACGATGTCGATAAGACCATGTTTGAATTCGAAAACACGATAAATCATTTTCTCGTGAAAAGCAATCTTCAAGTATTTTGTTAATTGTATTTTGTATCCCAATGTTATTCTTGCGTGAGATAATAAGTCGTGAGCTTTTCATGTTCGATAGTCATAAATTCCGTCAGGAAATGATAGCCGATTGGACAAATTTATTGGATTAGCCATGAGGGCTAAGAAAAATTTTCATGACTGACGAATTTTTGTTTGTCACGAATGCAAGATGTAATACTGTAGAAACAAAGTGGGTTTACAAATCACCTTTTAGTGACATGTCGACTTTCGTGATGATTGCCATATAGGACAAATCAATTTACATGAGAGACACTCATACTGTCAATTCCTTTCTGTTTATGATGCCAGAAATGATCAAAATACTTGAGATCCAATCATTGCTCTTAAAATCAATGATCAAAATTAATTACTACAGTTTGTGATGAATTTTATTCCGGTTTCAATTATAATAATTCGTTAACTATAATATGGCTGTCAATATGTAATCACGGTGAGTCGTGGATGACGTCAAAAGTTTGTTTTTAACCTCGCTTATTTCCTACGCAATGAAAAGCAACCCTGATGAAAGTCCATTGGAATGTAACATAACCGTCGAAAACATGAATATTATTCATTCAGTTAGTCATTCATTTCCAACTACTGCCATATTTCCTTCTAGCACCGTTAAATGAAAAATCCCTTTTGGGTGGTCATGATGTCAAGATACCATATGAGAATGTAATCTTTTTACAGAATGGGGAGCAGATTCACGGGCGAAATCGGTGTTTCGGTCAAACACACCAATTTAGGCACATTCGCAGTCAGGCCGATTATGACCGTGTGTTGACGTCATCACCATATGGACGCTAACGAACGGGTGGAAGACGAACTACATCCACTCACTGGACATCCTAGACTATGCGACATACGTTTGTTTTGACCTATGTCCTAGGCCGAATGCCCAACGTGAGAATGTCCAGATCCTGAATTCCCGAAGAGCCCAATAGCTTTGATGGCCAGGTTCAGTCTACTTTAAGAGTTTTAGCAAAGTTTATGAGTTTAGAGAACCCCGCTCGCATTGCATTGCATACGAAAATATTTCGACAACAACTTGTTACCAACATTTGTGCGAATTTAAAACTTCCACTTCGCCTGATATATTTCGCCCTTTTCCGGCGTGTAGACTCTCAGCGTAGACCTATTCCTATTGTCGAAAGAAGCCGAACTGCCGGCGGACGACGTTTCCGTCTGATATTCAACATCGACATATCCAAACGTTGAAGTATTTTCTACAGCCAATAGACATAACTATATTTTGCAGTTATTGATTGATTATAATCTACTGAAAATGTAAATTAATCGCAGTTAAAAGCGTTAAACGGCAGATTATTCAATTATGGTTTATAATCTTTAACCGCGTATAAAATGTGGCTATATTTTGGTCAACATATACCGCGAAAATTATATCTAATACTAACAAACGGTGGCGGTAGTAACAGCCTACGTCAAGCTAAACCGAAATTGCATATAAACTTGAAAAACTGGAGCAATCGGAAGAGAAATGTCGAAACATATCTTTAAGGTTTGCATTCCGATCGAACAGATGAACGCATCTTTCGTGATCGTGAGAATTATAGATTGGCTTGGATTAAGCACGACATGGAAAATTTAAATCAATCGAAGAAGCTTATTCCATATGATAGGCTATATCTGATGGCGGAAGCATAGCGGCAGCTCCGAGGCACAAGACTTACCAAATAGCATAAGGATGTGATGATTGTGAATCATTCAGATGTTTGCGACATATCAAAATATCCTGCATTGTCATTAATATTGCACAATATGTATTCGTGAAAACGACAATTATTTATTATTATTGAAGCGTTCTCGGAAGATTATTGCTCAATATGACCCGAATTGTTGTACTGCCGTGGATGATACAGAGGAATAGCGAGTCGAAGAAATTTTGCTTTCATTTTCGATAATAGCAATGCAAAGAGTTGGAAGGAAAGATTTTCGAATCCTGTCTGTTTCAGCTCGCCTTATCCATATCACGTGTATAAGAGTATAAGCAATGGCATAAGAACATGTCCGATTTGTTCAAGACGTCTATCTTTATTTATTAAATAATATACAGTCTGATAATAGTTTGGGGCAATGACAGTAATCAGACATCGATTAACTAACATACATATGCTACGTAAAGGAAACACAGTATTGGACTAACAATTTTATAGTTATCGATTAAAGTATTTCGCAATTTACATACTGGTCGGTCAGACACGGGAAATTTGTACCATTATCTCGCTTCTAACGCATTATGGTTGATTTTTCAGGATATATATATTATATATTTTGAGTTATGTCATCGAAAGGTATATATGTTGAAATCACGATGTGCTGTACCTATCAGTTTATACAGAGAGCATTACTATGAAGGTCGATGGTCTTTACGGCAAAGCAGAATCCGATTTAGTTAATCGTAATGAATCGTCTCAAAATGATTAGCAATTACTGAACGTTGAAATTGATCAGGTTGCTTTCCGAGAATTTGGCGGCAAACATTCGCGTGTGATGGCAACAAACGCTATGGGTTTCAGCGAGGCGTCATGTGCTCATAATGGCCAATATCGGGCGTTCGAAAAAAGTCGAAGGAATTCTGTGGTGGTAATTGACAACAGTAACTGACGTCATCATAGGAAGAGGCCAAAGGAATGGCTCTGCGAGAATTCGTTGAGCTCTTAAGTATACATCTTGACACGTTTAGGTATGCATGTTTGAGGTGTTTAAATTGTAATTCGTTCTAAGTAATACACCTTGAGGTCACGCCGTTTTCTATAAGTTAGTCAATGATACATTTTGACTTTTATTACGATGTAGATTGCTTATCGCACGTAATTTAACGCGTGATATTCAAATAGGCCAACGCGATAGTTCGAGAAGGTATACCTTCAGGTGGCACCAGGAATACCTATATTAATTTGCCTTTGCGCCAAAAGAAACATTAGTCTAAATAGTTGTTTGTCTTGTAAGTCGTGTATATTGTGGATTATGCAGTCTTTGGACAATCGGATCAAAATGTAGCTGCGAGTGTAAGTTTTTAAACCTTATTTAGATACAGCAGATACTTGTATATCATTCTCGAGCTTCTACGTCCTAAGAACGTATTTTCATGGAAGTATAGTCGAATCCTGCTGCATTTGGCTGTTTAGAAGACGCGAATGTGTCAGCAAAATTAGACGGTCAGGTTAAGTGAAGTAATTGAGTCATAGTTTTTGTGGTTAGGAATGGCGAGTCTTGAGCTTGAGTTGCTGGTATAGGCTAGCATATAGGTAAACCCGCTGGGGTGTTTCTGTTTACCATCCCTAAACAATCTGATTCGAATCATTATTAGGTCACGCACGTCATATTGCCGTGAGCCCGTGACCATGCTTGTTAGACAATTTGGAAATCGCTACGTAATTGGAAAAGGTATCTCTGATGTAAAAAGCCGTATTTCCGTGAGGTTGCTTTAATTAATGACGAAATGAGTGCATCGCAATTTTTCAAAATATAGATTAGAGAATCAAACGACATAAATGCCAGAAATGATAACATAATTCCTATGCTAAATGACGTCTTTAATTTCCATACATCATTTGCTTTGATGAGGGTCGTGGTATACATTAATACAGGTGAAAAATTGGTAAACGTGATGCAGCATGATAGCTGCAGGATGCGAGATTTTTGGCCACGTTTTGTTTCTATGAGCTTTTAGCAATCGTGCTATAATTGCGAGGCGAATCAGCCTCGGTGTCATATTCGTAAAAATATGACGAAACGATTTTCGGTGCTTTCCGATGGTCCATAATCCAGCCGCGAAATACTGTGTATCGAAATTCAATGATGTAGATTGGAATTAAGCGGATTTTATGCATACTTTGAAATTTGGGATAGTCTTACTTTTGAGCCCAAAAGAGACATGTTTAAAATATTCGCCAATCACAATTGAGAAATTCTTGTAACACCACCGCTGCCTGTTAATGGCAATGTTACTCACTTAGACGATTCATTTATTTCCGCTCTTTTTACAAGATATATATGTTGTAAAATAGAATATAATGAGTGTCGAAGTAACAGAATAGGTCATTAGAACAAGGAGGTAAAAGAAGCTTATATAGGAGAATGATCGTCTGTAGAAACCTGTCCGGATATGCCAAGCTAGAATATGAAGTGGACGACCCGCAAGTTGAAATTCATGTGACGTGCATATAGATAATTCGCGATAAACCCAAAAAAATGGAAGTCAAGGCTAGGCCTATAGTTCAGAACAACAGTTTGAGCACGTTCTCAGCGTGGTTCGGAAAGAGTTACTATCATGCGTTGCTATATATTCTAGATCGCCCGGGGTCAGCGAACCAATCTAATATGCCCGTTGGACCCATATGCATATAATTTGAATCTGAGCGCACCATCAACCTCAGGTCATATTGAATTGAATTTAATCAGATACCAAAGTTCCACTCCGTGCAACTATTGAGTTTGTGGCTTAGGGAGCGCGAAGTGAGGAGTGATTTCTAGATTTGGTGATAATGATGGAGTAACGCAGTTTTGAGGATGAATGTTCTATGTGCATGAGCTCAAAACGTCAGGGAATATCGGACGGTAGGTCTACAGTATATTTATAATAATAAAACTAACAATAGTCCAGGCTTTAATTAACGTTCAAAATTGAACGTGAGTGAGTTTTATTTGTATATCTAAAAATAAATTTAAAAGGATATTTTACAAATACGTAAGTGTATATTGTTATTTTTTTTTAATTGTCCATTGCCATATTTTTGTCATGTCATTCATTCCATCTTCACCTGATGAAGGAGCGGAGCTCCGAAAGCTAGTGAATGTTCTATTCTCAATAATCTAAGGCTGAACACTAAATCTGTGGTGATCTTCTTTACAATATGGATTAATCGTTCGCCATCGGCTCCACTACACTCGTCATTTATTCCATGTCACATACTGTATTACGTGTCGAACACAAATAATAAGTTGCAACATGACTTTTCAAAAATATCATCTAGGAGATCAACCATAAACGTGAAGATTAGCCCTATTTTAGGATGGTTTCACAAGAGAATAATCCAATATATATGCTTCTTTCGTAACTAATAATCATCAAGCAAGTGAAAGTTATTTGATTTACCAACTGCATACAATGTACACTCAAACGCCGCAGCGATGTTGTGAGTCTTTCATTTTAACGCAATGAGAGAGCTCAGCGCGCGTCTGTGGGAAACTTTGTGATATTTTCGTAAATCTCGTGGAATTCTTCTGCACTTTCATGCTCCATATGAGCATGTACTTAGCCGACATTCACACGATACCAACGTGTATTGTGGTTACTTACACATTTTTCGACGATGTTATTCGCTTCACGCCTGTCCATTGATAGCCGACCGTATAGCCTATGAAAGAATCATGTATTCCGCGACGCATCAGAAATTCGGATTGGTTCGCTGAACAGCAACGACTCCATAGTAACGAACACTTCGTAGGCTACAGAATTTTGACTCTTCTGCGTCCTAAATACTTGTTTTCGATTTTTAATGCTCGGACGCTATACGATTTAGTGCCATTAGAAGTATTCATGCATTGGAGAGACTCCGATTTGCCGGATCAAAGGCTGGGACCACGGTAACAACTAAAACTTTTCACCCCCTCCACCATTATTGCAAATCCGAAACGCTACGGTTATCATATTTAGGGTATTCTGAAATCGTTGCCAGCTATGTTGCGCCAACACTATAATCTTTGTAACATGTCGTAGAGCAATTATATGTTAAAATGCATCAGGTGCTTAACTTGTACGCACGTTTTTCCACACGGATCTTGGAGTCCGCGCACACGGATATGCAAACTAATCATTCCTTATTGATGAACGCCAAGACAGAGCTAAGATGTCAACTATTATTAGTATAGTATTTATGTTATTATATATATATATCAGGGGACAATCAAAAATAGATAAGCATTAGGGTTGCAATTTAAGTCAGCGAATCTATTTCGAGAATTGTTAGGTATATCTTTATTTTTTTCATAAAGATGTTGACTTATGCAAATATTTTCTTGATGGCGGGATTTACCTTAACTTGAATCTTACAGGCGACCTGAAACGAATCATAACATATTTAATATGTATAGTCTCTCCTACAAACGAGCTCACCAGGCTCGTGCCAATTCTGTTTAATAACCTAGGTGATGGTAATAATAAAGTTTTGCAGACAGATGACAGTGGGAAAAAGGAGGACTGTTGACGCATCAAGTCTTCGTATATAAGTTACTGTGATAACCGATGGAATTCTATTAGAGTCACATATACGCGAGTGTAAGTATCTTTGATCGAATCGGCTAGGCTGTAACACTCCACTGTAGCGGAATAACTCGGTCTCGATTTTGGCAATTCTATACGGAACAGATATACTATATATATATATATATATATAAGACTGATCGCGAATTCGACAGTGTAGCCAATATATAGCTATACCACAGCGATGTACAGTATGTAGGCGTATAGAAATTCCAGGCCAATTGTATTCGTTGTAGTTTAGTTTGTGCTCGTTCTGGTGGACAACGTGAATTTTGAGTTTCCGATACTTTCAGTCTATCCCGACGTTTTACTCTCAGCATTCATCATCATTCTGAATCGGGTGGCCAAGTAGGAAAGCAGCGGATTCTACTTCATAGTCCTTGTTTTAGCACGCTCGGGATTTAAAATGAGTGCTTTCGGTCCAAGGACGAACACTTAACCGAAGCCAGGCAACGTAGTGGTGCTAACAATTATAGTGAGCATTCGGGTTAAATTGTCAGAGGCATTTGAATTCACCGACATGTTTAGATAAACCCCGGAAATGGTTTGAACATTTTTCACTTCGATCCTTTTGATGTTAAGCTTTTTAATAAATTTTCATACAAATATCCAGATAAATTATTTATTGGTATCGAAAGTTTATCCTTAACACCTCGGCTGGAATAGACTTAGATGGATACGATGAAATTGTTGGCGCTGCAAATCTGCTTCTTTACATTTCACTTTGCAATCGGAAATATTTTACCATCGCATCGCGTTGCCGTCGTTCATAAAGAAAATATTCCGTTGAGCGTGGAGGCAGAGCAACAAGATGAACAATTGCAAAACCGCATCCTTTTGCGAAATACAACACACGCCTCTTGGCCTGTAGTTCATTGGCTTCCAATGCCGTTTTTCGATGACGAAAATCCAGCATCTAACATTGTGTACCAAGAGACAAAGAAGTTACTGGCTCTACCTACGCGGAGTTCACACTCAACGCAAGGATCAGGTGAGATAGCTTTCGCGTTCTACTTCGCGTGCAGCGGTGACAAAGCTGTTGTAGTTTCTGAGAAGGAGGTTTGTTGTAACTTGAGGACATAAGTGTCGGGCCAGATCAACAATATTCCGGAATAACGTACGAATAGTAGACCAATGTTCACGAAAATACGTCCTAAGCCGTGGCTGATTTCAACGTCTGAGTATATACGGTGGGAAGATCGTCCGGCGTCAAAACTGCGCGGTTCAATGCGCTCTAGCAACGCACAATGAAAGTACGCCTACGCAAGGAAGTAAAAGTATGATCCCTCAGGCTTCGAATGTTTACGGCTTCCTGCCAGAAGTGCGCTTCCGCTTGTGCGGTACGCAGAAATCGTAGGCCCTACTTAAAGTGTTTGTGCAAATTTTTATGCGCAGGTTCCTCATCCATCGCTTAAATCTTGTTGAACTCGTTATTAAAATTAATTTCGCTTTCTCCCTCTCTCTCTCTCTCCTCTTATAGGCGGTGCATACATGTCCGACGTCCAAATTTCGCTCCCGACCTGAAATCGCATAGGTTCTGACTACTTCTGACTGCTGTGTGGCTGCCCTGATGTCTAGTCCGAGGAAAGTCACACGAATGAAGAGCGTCCACCACCTTCTCTAACATGCCACCCACCTAAATGACTATAAGCATCGAGCATAGGCTAGGGACAGTAATGACTCCGGCCGCTCGTAAAACTTGTCCCAGTAGTGACGTTCCGCGTATACTTGAATGAACGACGTTAAAAAATTTGACATGTCGCGAAAATCCTGCTTTCGCTAATACAGCACTTCACAAGAACAAAGTCGCAAAAGACGGATTGCATGTAAGAACAAAACGAAGTTATTGGCAAGACTTGCTATACCTGTTCGACACTGACGAATACCTGCCCTGCGAAGACCCACCGTGTCCATCATGGTAAATAAAAACAACATTTCATAAAAAAAACACACGCCTTGATGTAAATCTGCTCTGGACAGGTCTGAATGGCATGGAAAGAGTTCATGTGATTCATCATGTGGAGGAGGAAAGCGTTTGTTGATTCGATATTGCGAGCACGCCCGAGAGGACCAAGATCAAGGAGGTTGCGAGGGCGATAATACTCAAATCGAAAATTGCAATACACATGCATGTCCATCGTGGTCAGATTGGAAGCTAAAAGGGGCGTGCAGTTCTACTTGCGGGGCAGGAGTACAAACATACAAGAGGTACGTACGATAAATCATCAGAAATTGCCCGTGATCGTAATGGAATTGCTAAATTATTATTTTATTTATCACTAATGACATTGTAGATTCTACACAACGTGATCACTATTATAAAATATTTTCTTCGTATACCTGGTTATCTTGACTCGTTGTCATGTTGATTGCAATATCAGCTCTGGGCAAAACGCCATTTTCATGTTTCGCGTGAGTTGAAACTCAATCGCTGTCGCTACGTGAAGACGACACCGGTAGAAAATCTTAAGGATGTCTCGTTTTAGATCCTGTTTATTTCCTACTAGCAGAGATGCCAGTGCTTATCAATATACTTTATCGTATATAAATTGATTTCAATCGAATTTCACCAACGTCGGCTATAAGTGGGCCTCTTCCCAGTCAGAAAATGCGAGCGTCCCTACGTGGCCCGTGTGTGGTGTTGCCAAGTCTTGCACATCTAGCGCCACGCGTTATGAGGCCCACACATGGCCTTGTTAGGGAAATACCTGGCCCATGTTCATCTTTGCTACAGATGGCCCATGCCGTATCGCACTCACATGAGCCAGTTATTGCCTGAGTAAGGCCGTAAATAGCTCGAACACAGCCACGTGTACAAGGTTTGCATACCCTTAACCACACACGGGTCACCAAGGGCCATGCGAAATTGCAGCCACGCGCTATACGTGGGCCGTACGTAGATTTCTGATTGGGTTGTGAGCAAAGATATTGACACTTTGGAAGCATAATACTCAAAAATATTGTTTGAAGGATTTGCATGAAGGGACATAAACTCTCAACAGGATGTTACGGTCAGAACTCTGAGTATCGAATTTGCAACAATATAACTTCGTGTCTAGCTCAATGGACTCAATGGTCAAAATTTGGACCATGTACTAATTCGTGCGGTGTCGACGGCTTTCAGCTTCGTAAGCGCATATGCATAAAAAACGGAAGAAAACTATCGCCACAGCTTACGGTGAGATCAGAATGTGAATCATTCATATCGACATTTTCTTTAATAAATCAAATCGTCATAATTGACAGAAAATTCAATGCAAAGGATATTCGACTCAACAGAAACGTTGCTCGATCACAGCGGATTGTAAACCCAAGTTTTCTGAATGGTCTGCCTGGTCACATTGCAACGCAGTGACATGCGATTCAGATGGAAAAAGAACACGCACTAGGCACTGTATTATGAACGGCAAACCCAAGTACGGATCCAAGACGGAGTGTAGCCCGGGTAAGTTGATTTCGATCCAGCAAACGTAATTAAGTGAATCCCAGAGCGGCGAAGAGATTGTCGGATGTGTTAACAACTGGCGCGGATTTCAAGTATGGCGCCATGCTCTCTGATTTTTAACCAAAGCAGAGTCAATCGTTCTCGGTAGCGACAAGTGTGCCAATGTTATTAGTGGCATCAGCCGCTACAGATTAGTGAAATTCTTCACAAGTTTTCTTGGAATAGAAAGTTCCACTGTCATATGTATTTGCAACATTATCAGTGTTGTTTCCGCCGGAAAGGAAAAGTTGTGCAATTTGCGGATGCTTAACTGTAGTGCTCTGCAGAAATGTCTAATACGAGTTCTCAATGGTTTCAGACGACTTGTCACAAAGTCAAAAATGCCGAACTTTACCGTGTGTTAAAGCTTGTGAAGTAGTCCAAACACAATTCAAAGGTTTGGCCCAAGGCGCTAATCAATTCACCGATCCTACTTCTACGTAAGTCATTTTCGGAGTTTTCATGTTCTTGAAGTGGAACTATTATGAAATTTCGTGATACAGATGGTCTCAATGGAGCAGCTGGAGCGAATGCAGTGTAAGCTGTGGATTAGCCGGACGTCGGAGTCGAAGTCGAATGTGCTTTAGCGTGCATATCGATGATTCCAGCGGCAATGTTATTGTTAAAGAAGCCAGGTGAGGAACAGTCCGAAATCTATTACTATACTCACTCATCACCAGACGGTTTCGCTACTACCTACTAGTCATGACTTATAGCATAGGCCGTCTACACAGATGGAACCACCCATCAAGACAAATCACGCAATGTCTCGAGACAGAATCGCACATATTATGACCGTTCTCAATATATATGAAAACTACGAAGTTATCACGCGTGATTATACAATTCCCAACAGACGTATTTGTGATTACTGGGACTTTATATTTACTATAAATAATGATAGCGTGACGCGTGGCTTCGGCTAAGGTACAAAAATTTCGTAACAATCGTATGTTCAAATATTTCAATTAGTATAGAGCAAAATGCACATGGACCGGAAAGAAATATTGTTGTATCTGATGTGTTTTAGATTTCGATATCTAAATAACGGAACAAGCCTACTAGTTAGTTTACTAATAAGGCTTAGGACTATACGAAGCATACTGTGCAACTGGTTACATTGCCAATAATTGCTTAACCCATCATGTTGCAAGAAAATCTTCTGTTAGAATCGTCCATTGACGGAAAAAAGGAAAAGAAAGAGAGTTTTCGAATCCCAAAAGCAAGTTCATCTCCTTCATCGTATGTCCCCTTACCGGATAGGGCTTACCCAAACCTGAGTGTGTACACTGCAGAGACCCCCCCCCTCCGAGTCGTTATAATTTACCAACAATCATCTGGAATGATTTTCACCCCTAGACGCTGCGAAGGAGACTCAGTCGAACAAAGTATCTGCCAGCACAACGCCGATTGCCCGCAATGGGATGACTGGCAGGAATGGAGCGAATGCAGCAGAGGGTGCGGCGTAGAAGGAAGGAAGAAACGGACTAGGATGTGTATAGTCAACATGTGAGCAATGTCTTAGTTATATTCTTACAATAACATTATTAAAACGCATGTACTTCTTTAGATATAAAATGTTAAATTCCACTGACCAAGAAATGAGCGATTACGGAGCAAGGACTTTAGGTGAGATCAATGTACCGCTGATTAGTTCAAATTAGTTTTGGAAATACTTAGAAACGTAGCACTCAGAGAATGCAAAACCGCCGCGTTTACGGTCTCACCCTGCAAGATTTATTGTGGGACAAACAAACGGGCTGTCAACTTATTACATTTAATTAAACGTTCGGGGAATTCAATTAGAAGAGAAGAATAGTTCAGAGATGTTAAATTTTTTAATATAAAGTCAAGAGTGATTATTACATGTAATCCTGCGTCTGTGGCAGCAAACGCATTCCGGCACAATGAAACATCGGCACCAATCGGACCTGCCGACATGTCCTTTCTTCTTACGCATTGGGCGTCTTCCGGGCCTACACATCATGTTTTATTGTGTTGCTATCTATACAAGACCTACATATCACAAACATCCTAACAAAACATGTAAATATAGTTTTAAGGCTTTACCGAGAGCCTAAAGATAGCAATCACTTTGTAGCTTTCGTGTAATTTGTTAATAATTAAAACGCAACAGCCAAAAGATGCAAAAAAATGGGGCCCATCCTGTGTACGAGTGCGTATATGAGGTTTTCATGAATGGTACGACATCTTTGCTGGATTTACGACGATCACGTAGCTACACCAACGAAAGCAAAATTGCCCACTTTATAAGGATTACATCGAATAATGAACGTAAACAGTTCAAGGTGATGAATGTTTGTATATGTTTTTAAAACACAACACCTCCAAGTCAACACGTCTTATGCAATTGCATATAGACCATCGATCCGATATAGCACCAAATGGATTTGGCAATACAACTAATCCGACGTTTACTAAAGCCGAAGTCTCACTAAAAGCAGAAAAACAATTGCGAGACAACATTCGTAAGCTTATGGTTTATCGTGATAGTACACAAAACACATCCTCGCGCCTCGCTACAGTGAATATGCGTGAAGACTATGACTGCGCAGATCATCATGATAGATATATATCGACGATTTGCATATTACAATCCTGAATATTCATTTTGCGACTATTCGAAGGTCTTCGCCGTCACGAATTTCAAATTCTCGAAAAAATGAAATACAAACCTAATATAACCTCCCCCCTAACCTATATTATAGGTTCTAACGTTAGTAATTATATAGCAGCACTATATTGCTGTGTTAGGAGTGTTTTTGAATGCGAAGTGTACAGAAATATCTCCTCGTGATCTCCCAATGCTCGTTGCCGCCGTTTGTTTCATTCGAGCAGGAAGAGCCTTGTAAGGCTACGTCGGTCTACACCTATAGACATCGGAGACACGCTGGAATTATCAAAGATTAAAAATGGATATTCGACCATCCATAGAGATTTACCATAGCGTATTGGCATGAAGTTTTCGAACTGTTTCATGCAGCGTACAAACTGAGCCGACTATCATCCGGATCTCATTAAAAACGAATTGGGTCAAAGTGAAGTAATCAACCAATCAGTCTTCTAACGAAATAACAACATCGCATACGTCTAATTTATTAGACAGCTTGCGGTGATTACGCCTCACAGTTTCAATCTTTCGTAATCATTTTAAAGAGTTTCCATACAATACCGGATTTCGGTCGGAAACAAGTTTCGCTTTAACCGGTTAAGGTCAAGAGACTGTGCGAAATGCCAGCAACTAATTCCGCCAAGACTTCGCAACGCATAATCTGTTAACACATGAAACACAGAGGAATCACAATGACTTGTAAACGCAGCGAAATTAAATGACTATGGCAAAACAATCTCACGATACTACTGTTAGTGATGTTAAAGTGATACACGTTACCTTGATTCCTGAATCTATAGATCAAGAGATACCCGCCGGTTTCCCGTACAGTATGTTGTACATGTTGCGGCATGGGGGGCAGGAAATTGGTCTACGTACGTTTGGTGAAATCCGTAACGTAGGCGTACTAATTTTGACCGTAGCCTACAATTGCGTGTGAGTGAATCTTAGCTTACATTTTTTACTGTAAAGAAGATCACCACAGATTAAGCGTCCAGCCTTAGTTTATTGAGAATTAAAACATTCACTAGCTTTCGGAGCTCCGCTCCTTCATCAGTGTATCAGTTCTATATGACTGTTCCTGTTACACTTATGATAAAACCGATAAGATTAATTTCGCCATAACTTCGAAATTCCTTGTCCGGTACAGCTGCGAAGAAACGAATTGCCAGAAACGGAATGAACGGTTCTTCGGTTGATCTGGTTGATATCATTACGAGTTACCCCAACACGACGCTTACCATTGAAGGAAAGGATATGATAGACGAGGAACGAATATTGGAGCGTAAAGGTAGGCCTATACGCAATTTTGTTGGTGTAGGCGATATGTCGGCGACCGCGAGAATCAGTATCGTGTCAAACAGTGTCATATGCGTCTACCCGCTACGTGAGTTTTTTTGCATACGATACAACATAACGGGGAGGGGAAGAATCATTGAGACCATGGCCTATACTTTAGTTACCTAGAGTAGGCCATGTTGAGACACTACTCTTATGCTACCTTTCTACTTTACAGTTACTGTAAACCCTACTTGGTGTAAAGGAGGAAAGCATAATGCCGTAGAGGCAGCCGTTTGTAACGATTATCCATGTCTCCCAAAATGGCAGGCATGGCAAGAATGGAGTGAATGTTCTGTGACGTGCGGAAGAGGTCAAGCACAGCGAATCAGGAGATGCTCCATAGGTCTGTATCAATCGCACCTTTTATATATATACTGTCATTCCTTCAACTACAATATTCAATTGTTTTTTATTAGGCAATTGCCATGGCGCCAAAGTGCAATTTAAAACCTGCTATGGTGAACCATGCATGACGCCCTGGAGCAAATTCAGTCCCTGCAGCAAGTCATGTGGTGGAGGTGAAATGTCAAGGCATAGAGATTGCATAATGTTATCCAACGAAGATTCAAAATCGTCAAATTGCACTGGAGTGACTTCAGAGACAACGCCTTGTAACGAAGAGGTAATTTTTATCATTGGATCGAAAGTATAAGAAACGTGCTCTAATCAAGTTCTGTTTTCTTGCGGAAGATTTGTCCGGTTTGGAGTGAATGGGGGGCTTGGGGAGAATGTTCCGGTACTTGTACGGACTTCCATATGAGCGAAAATACGATGTCAAGAACAAGAAAATGTCTCCAAGGAAATTGTATCGGAAATTCAATTGATACGGAAAGTTGCAATATTCAGGTGGGTAGGCCTTACACACGAACCAAGAATTAGTCTGAATATGAAACGGATCTAAGTTAAGATATGATTCATTTTAGCCTTGCCCTTATTGGTCACAATGGACTGCCTTCTCATGCTGCAGCGTTTCCTGTGGAGATGGAACAAAAATCAGAACTCGCGGTTGTCGGAACGGTTTTCCTGGAGAGTATGGTATGTTATATACGCTTCTGTGAATTTGTGAAGTCGCGCAGTTGCCCAGATGGACGGGAAATTGCCTCGTTCTGCTATTTGGACGTCATCCAATGGAAAGACGTTAAAATTGCTATTTGTTTCAACTGTGCTTGCCAGAAAGTATCAGGGAGGTGCGGAGGATTGTGGTTGTGATTGTGATATCTGTGGGCTATAAACCTGAATTATCGGTACTGAGTTTAAGCATATAGTGCATGGACCTCATATGGTTACTATGACATAGCAATTGAAAACTAAAAACCTTCAAAACAGCAATAATAACACTGCCACAGCAACACGACATGATATCAGAACGTGACATGTGGAAAAGTTTACCTTGACATGATATCCCGCGTCGCCATTAGTCGATTGATTTTACATGCTATGCTATGCTATGCTATTATATAGAATCATAAAACTAGAATGCTACATCAATTCAATAAATTAAAATGATATTTCAGGATGCCTTGGAAATGAAACGGATATTGAAGCTTGCAACATGAAATTGTGTAACATACCAGCACCAAATCAACTAAATCCCGACTCGTGTGGGGTCAGAACATCAAAATCGTCGAATTCGTGGCTCAAGATATTCAATGGAAAGGTACAATGAGTGATCGAAGTCGCAGTGATTTGCATTAGGTTATAAGCATATAGGCCTACATTTTGGCCTCTGACCCATGAATAATTACCTGTATTCTAAATATATGTGTGTGTGTTCTTCCGTAAGCCTATTACATTGGTAAATTGTTGAATATCGCTACGAATATGAGACATAATAGGCTTCGTAGGCTTTATATTGGTCGAGTTCAGACTAGTAACGAAAGACGAGATGTAAATAATAATGGCTACACATTAAATGGGATCACGCTTATTTCAATTTCTTATCTTTGTAAATCCAGATAGCAAATGATCATCAATGGCCATGGCAGGTCAGCTGGCAACACGAGAAATGCCTTGCAACCAACCTCGGCTGCAGATGGGAACATCTTTGTGGGGCTACTTTGCTTGGTCCGAGATGGGTACTAACAGCAGCCCATTGTATCGAAAACGTAAGGTGAGACTGAACTAACGTATTTTGACTTTTGAGTGCTCCTCAATGCAAGCAAGCAACCTATAATGTATCAACCCTTTGTATTATGTGGTTTGAATTGACCCTTTATTGAAATAACTTTTAAACATCATATACTGTCACCCCAAATTTAACGTCCAGCCTCAGGTAATTCCGCTCCTTCATCGAGTGAAATAACTTTTGAGACAGATCCAAGTTTCACTGTTACGAAATTAACTGTCATTGGCGCTTGCCGCCTGTACGTTATCTCGATGCAAATTATAGTAGTAAGTAGCGTGATTCGCGCTCGCTCATGTCCGTGCAGGTTTTCCCCTGCGATTGAAAATTGGCAATCAACCGACTCGCCTTTCGTTTTCTACTTGTATACTTTCGTTGTCGATATGGTACCTTGGTAAACCTTCCTTACTTAACTGTCTTTTGGTCATTTCAGGCATTATCGCGTCTCACATAGCGAACCTGGAGATTCATGGAGCGTCGTTATCGGAATGACAAAACTGTATGAAACAGGAACACGCCATTTTATTCGACGGATATTCGTTTATTCAGACTATTACAGATATCCAGTTCCGGAAAGTAATAACATGTTGTTTAGTATTTAATTCGATAAGCGAGTTCTGACTGTATTCTAAATTTTAGATGACATTAGTTTATTGAAATTACGAGATAGCGTTCAAACATCGAGGATTGCCCTGCCTGCTTGTCTGCCAATGGGCCATGCGACATCGGAAGGGGAAGAATGTTTCATTACAGGATGGGGCAATACTGGTAAGTCATCGGGAATAAAGCGATTAAAATCCTCTTCCAACCAACTGGCGCATCACTAATTCGGTTTTTAATGGGACGTGAGCTCGGATTAAAAGCGAGAGCCAGCTTGAGCCATAATTAGAATGCTTTAATTGATAGGACGTCCCATCATTTTATGGGTGAAATTTGCGTAGATTTAGGTAAAATTATGAGTTTTCGGCATGAAAGATGAAGTTCCCATTTGGAAATATGCAACGCATTAACCATAGCCTACTCTAAAGTAAGCCATTCATTAACCCTGAACGTTTCCCATAGACTCTCAGAGGTTTAGTGACCAGCAGTTCCTTAAATTTGGATTGCTTAGTTGCCGGTCTTTATCGTTGCTAGAAAAATACACCGAGTCAAGGGGAATAACCATAAACTCGAATTTCAGACCCCAATTCAGGCTCATCTGGTGTGCTACGGGAAGCCAGGATTCCACCTGTAAACTTCACCAAATGCCAGGACATCAGCAGCAAATACCAACGATATCTATCAGCTGATATGCACATGTGCGCTGGAGATATTGAGAGCTCACAAATATCGGACTCATGCGAAGTATGACATATTGAATGAAAAATCACGAATCAATTAAATTAATATCATACATGTGAACAATGTTTCAGGGAGACTCAGGAGGTCCTTTGGTATGTTTAAAACCTGACGGAAGATGGTACCTAGCTGGAATTACCTCCTTCAGTTTTGAAAACTGCGGTACTCCCGGCTACGCTGGTGTATACACTCCGGTCGTCAAATACGAACAATGGATAAAGCATACGATTTCAGTATATACGCATGATGGATGCTAGCACGATTCAATGACCATCTATATACATTCTAAATGGTGGTGTAGGTCGACCACCTTGAACGAACGATTCAGGTCAATGAAAAATCACAAATCGATGTCGAGTCGCTTTGGAGCAGGCAGCAAAACAATGGACTAAAGAGTTATACCAACCGAACTCGATATGACAGAAAAAGACAATATTCCCATGCTTTATTCCCTTGCAAAATTTCAGATCATTCGACTAATGCCAATGCCGGTCAAAGCAAATATAAAGATGTCAAAAATTTCGCATCATAATTATACTTTGGTGCAACCAAAGATGACCACCTCCACCCTTGCACCAAATTAGAGACCTGGCGTGTGTTATAGGTTTAACGATTCCGTTTTATCTGTCGAGCGAGCAGCATCTTGTCGAACTGCATAGTTTTATCTGATATTTTATATTAAAGTAGGTACCGGCAGTTAGTCTCAGTTCGCCTAATTCAGCAGTCCGCGGACATTGAGAACGCGGCCAAGAGCACGCCATAGTCCACAAAAGCAGATTTCGTGAAATGGCATTAGTTAGCTTGATTTTATGGCATAGTTTCTCATGACATAATCACAATACGAAGACAGAAAATATCCCGTTTTTTTTTTTTGGAATTTATGGCGTTTTCAACTACTAAGGTCATTTACGCCAGGTCAATGCTTGCGGTATACGTGTCAATACTTCCGGTTTATAGCCCGGATCACTATTACAATCACAGCTCTCCGCACCTCCCCGTTACTGACTGCCAAGCAGGGAAGGAACGGGTACCAATTTTAAAGTCTTCGATTTGACTCGGTCGGGATTCGAACCAGGAACTTCCCGATCAGAAGTCGAAAAGTCTATACCACTCGGCCAACTAAACGGTCCCGGTTGCTATAGTACTATAGTAGGTTGTCAAATAATTCTATCAAACCAGACATGACTAACGCAGGTTTTCTACTTCCGTGGAAACAAGTTCTCTGTAAACTGTAATGTCGATATGCCGGTGTAATAACTTTACCTTGACTCTGTGCTCAGATTTCGCACGTGTGGCCTTTGGGATTCAATTTGCGTTAAACTATTTATTTGTAAAATGTTATCTAACTTCTTTTTGATGTTTTTATTGTTAAATACAATTTGCAAGTCTAAATAAGATTCTAGCGTTTTCAAGAGGTAATCGAGTTTACAACTGGTGTGTAAAAGAAGAATCCAAACCACGAAACCCAAACTTTGCTCATGCTAGGCTGAAAAATCGCATTCGCAAGACATAGGCCTACCACTGCGCTCCCATTTCCATTCTGTTGCTATTCACGTGGGAAAAAAGGTGCAGCTACTGTATGATATTTTTGAGACTTTGGTATGATGCAGCCAGCAGCCTGCATACCAAATACCCGGTTCGTTAAGCGACGAACCTCACCATATCGTCACGCGCGAGGAAGGCGCCTACTGCAAGAAGCAAAGCACTTCTTTTGAATGGTAAATGGATGATAACAATAACGATTACCCTTGTATTCACATCGACAAATGTAATGATTTAGCTAATATTTACAATCCGGGCCTTGTACAATCTGTTTTTGGGGACCCCTCGGACAATTGTGAGAATGAGGACAAAGATTAGCATATCCTCTCGTGCTGCGTGCCACCTTGTTGAGGAAAACGTGGCAATGCGTACGTCATCAGTATAATGTGCATATGTAGGCTAAACACGCACCGACATATACTCCCATTTCCTTCCTTGTGTAGATATGTCTTATGTAAATAAATATTATTCTGTGATATAGGAACTGTTAGCTATACAGTAGGTATAAACACTTCTACGTGTTGAAAGAAGAATCGCGAGTACCTACCGATCATAGCGTTACGTTACCTCGGTAGGCGAAAACCAAGTAAGTAGCCTTAAAACTAATTGATGAGGCGAATTAGTCTACCTGAATGATAGGCCATGTAGGTTACCATTCGTGCTAGTGTAGCGCTGTGATTTTCTATACATAGTTGGTGGAACATCCGCGTGAAAAGTGGCGTCGAAAATAAAGATATACAATATGTCAGAAGAAAATCTGAAAATAGTCAGGCGCAATTTCTCGGAGAGCACTTCCTGTCATGGAATAGGACAGATGTATGCCAGCAAGAGCAAATGTCAGAGAGGATTTTGGTGCTTTCTGGTTCTCGCTGTGTCTGCAATCCTCACAAGCCAGGCAAGTCGATAATGAATGTCGGATAAAAGATATAAGTTTCTGCGATCCATGAGTGACCTGCGTACGACCCTAGTCTTGACTAGGGCACGGTATAGATTTCTAGAGTTCTATCAATCTCTAATATGCCCCAAAGGTAAGGTGATCGTTCAAAATTAAAGATAGAAGCCTAATTTATGCTTCAGCAGCAATCTGAGAAAACATTTCATATCAGTGTTTAGCAATATAAAAGACGAAAGTCAAAGTGTGGCATTCACATTGACTTATCTGCTTGAAGCCTGACCGGCCTACGTGTTTATTAATTCTTCTCTCATGTACAGGTTACTATCAGAATACAGGCCTATTTAGCTCGTAAAACGACAACGTCGATAACAGAAAAGTACAACACGACTTTAGAGATGCCGGCTATTACGATATGCAACTTCAACAGGTTAATGAATATCACATTACTGTAGGCTGCATGGTATATGCCTATACATATTTCTTTTGGTAAATAGCTTTTTTAACATTACTACAACGGCTGAACGCAATGCGATCACAGAACTTGCAAAAGCAAAATTTGACACGTCTGACGAAATACACTACGAAGATGTGACAGTGAGTAGCCTACATTACAATTACATGCAGGCAGGCAATATATATATGTGGACACCTCTATCAGAAGATACAGGCGTGGCGACAGTTCTTTACTAAAAACAACCAAACATCGTCTATTCTTATTGCACGATAGAGGATAAGGCAAAGTAGCGGTACATTCTACATTGCAGTATTTCAATGAAGTTTTCAACGGATCTATTCGAAAGTATGCGACCGACAAGGGGTGGGACATCTCTAAATCCTTGAATTGGTGCCGCTTCCGTAATCAGGAGTGTTATCACGTACTGTCTTTTATTATTGCACTCACATCAGAATTATTCATAAAAATGCTTTCCCTAATTCAGGAAAATTTCACTTACACCATTGGCAATATGGGGAAATGCTGGACATACAACGCACCAAGCTCCATCGAAAAAGCCGGAAGCAAGCATGGAATATATATGGTTTTTGACGTACAACAGGTATGTCCAATATGGCTTCAGTTTCGCGGGAACCTAAGGAAATCACTAGAAGCCACTTGTTAGGTTCCAAATATCTCGCTCTATTCGGCCGTAACGTGTAGCATATGTAGCCTAGAGTAAGCCCTAGTGGAAAGCAGCAAACAAGTTTTTGATGCTTTTCGCCCGTCGGTAAACATTGGGTGTATATGATCAATTATCGAATGAAGACGCGATAAGTATTCTGTAATGATAGCAGAATAAGGGCGATGACATATACCGGCCCCTCCACAGGTAGCATCACACGCCACTTTCGCTTAGCAGCTGCCATTCCTTATCTGCAGATCAGCACTCAAAATAAAGATGGCGGCCATGTGCCGTTGACAGTGACTGATTGAACGGACAAAAGATCGTCAATGAAGCGATCGTGTCATTGCGTTTCACAGAATTCGTCATAAGGGAGAGGGAGTTGTCCGATCGCAGTGATAATTGGGTAATTCGCAAATGTAAATTGGCTTCTCACGTGTGTAATTTCTATTCCGGCAATAACAAATAGGAGTCAAGCAACAGCCTCCCTGTGTCTGACTATAGGGGGTTCCCCCAGGTGTGTCTTAGAGATTAGGTTCAACTCAGAACCTGCTCTTCTCATTTTCTTTAACAGGACCGATACTCTGAGAGCTACGACTATGGCAGATGGGAGGCGGGTATCAAAGTCCAAATCCATCCCCCTACCAACATTCCAGAAGTCGACGAACTCGGACTTGCTGTGCCAGTCGGTTCCATGGCATTTATAACGATTAAGAGGATAGAGGTAAGATGCTCAGCTCAATTACGTTTTGATGCTAATGCGAGGACGGGCTTACTTTTGTCTAAGCCATGACATGTAGCTGACAATTATTTAAAAAACAACATTAGTAACAACAGCATTGAAAATGTCAAAATATATTATTGCTTCTATAGGAAAATCTCATGTATGAGCCATGGGGACAATGTCAACCAGACAACGAGAAACTAGCCTCTGCAAAAACGTACAGTCACGCCAATTGTTTTTATGAATGCTACAAGGCTGCACTTGCAGGTAAGCCGTTGCCAACATGACATGCATTTCTACAGTTAACTCACAAAAACAAAAATCTTAGACGAGTGCGAATGCCGGCTGTATTACTTTAAAGAACCAAATAATTTGTCAGAATGTCTACCAGATGAAACACTCGACTGTCTACAATTTTCTGCCGGTAAGAGAGGCTGCAATATCCTATTCGAATAAAGACTGTGTGATATTCATGGTGCCTAATTTTATAGAGTTGCTCAAGCCATTTCTTACTCCGGAACGGTGCGGTTGCCAACCGCCTTGTAACAATGTACGCTACGAGACGAAAATTTCCTACGGCACCTTCCCAAATTTGGTAAGCAGTGGCATGGCACAGTTGGTCTTTGGCCACAATACGAAGCATAGAATTTAAGTGTCTTGTCCTGGTGTAGGGGATTCCCCCTCTACCTAATCCTAGATCATATCTGAATTCCCTACT
This sequence comes from Botrylloides violaceus, assembly GCA_030412335.1. Lineage (NCBI taxonomy): Eukaryota > Metazoa > Chordata > Ascidiacea > Stolidobranchia > Styelidae > Botrylloides > Botrylloides violaceus. Next base: position 4,584,708 of record JASFYC010000829.1, on the reverse strand, counting down.
AATCTACCAATACGAGAGTCCTCTACCAACACGCCTTCATGCGTGACGTAGCTATAAACCTCCCTCATGCTCCCTTGAGATCGGGGTGTATATAACGGAGCTCTCTCTTACTATCGTCCTCTTACTACACGGACTCGCCCATCTTCGCTCCTTCTTGGAGACTCGGCGCATAGGCCTAGATAGTATCGTCATCATACTCAAGTGCCGTATCGCCTCATCTGCAATTCGTGTACTCGTCGTGTATACTGGTGTCGTGTCTCGCTAGAGATACTAATAAAGCTTCTCAATCTACTCTCGTGTTCATACTGCAAGACTATACCAGAGAACCCGCCTACGTCGAGAAGATCCGAAGTCAAGTTACGTATCTTCCGACTACTTCGCGATATAACTGGTGTGGACTGTTCCGTCTCTACAACACGTCCATTAACACCACACTGGCGACCTAGGCCTCCACCAACTGCCAATAGGAAATGACGGAGATCCGACGAAGCATCTAATTATTAACCAATGAAATCTATAATTTCATCACCTCACAGGCAATCCAGGATTCTGCCACTAAGCATTGGGGAAATGTAACGTCAAAATACATGAAGGATAATCTAGTTGGGATTCACGTATACTACGAGGCACTCACTTACGTCACAAGGCAAGAAGACAAGCAAATGACGTGGAGTGCATTGCTCAGTAAGTTTCAGCTCGAAAGACACCTTCTTATTGGGATAACTGGATGACCGGACTAACTGAAATTTCGGTTTCGTTGTCTCCGGCGCTTCGCGCCCCAGCGCCTTCGTTATCGATCGTCCGAGATAGGCCTACACTGTAACCAAGGCGATCTTATTAAGATCGAATTGACTGTAACCCATCCCTATACCGAGACCAATATTCATGGTTTTTTCGATATAATCCGCATCGGCTATCAGTCAGCATGGGGGCCCATTTAACGTAGGCCTACCTTCTTTGAACACCTATTTTTATCGGTCGACCTCTACTTTGTGTTTGCTTGACTAGGTGCGCCATTATTTTTGACGAATCTCTGATAATGTCATAGCCAAAGTCACCCTGGTCATGGCCTGTGGTCTACCATAACGTAAGATCGCCATAAAGTAGGTCATACTTGAATGATTGGATATGGGATAGGTCTGTTCGTACAACCTGGTAGGCCTATCCGATGCACAGTGCCAAAACGTGAGCAAAATAGTGGTATATCGGTGGTGCCAAGCAATACTTTTATATTACTTTTCATTTTCAGGTGATCTCGGCGGCCAATTGGGCCTATGGATCGGGATAAGTGTCGTTACCCTATTTGAATTCGGGCAGTTCGTTGCTTTTCACTTTCGCGCTCTACTAGCGAGATGTAGTCTCAGGCAAAACCGGAATTCGAAACTGAAAACTACAGAACCTTCTCCAGGTGTACAATCAACGGCTCTGTAACCAAAAGCCAAGAGCATAAAACCGAGAATCTGTGGCCAAGACTTTGGACGCATTAGGTAGGCCTATGTCGCTCACGAACTGAAATACTGTAGCTTAAAACAACTGCTGAACAACGCCGCTCCCCATTATCCAGCCTAGGCCGAAGACTACCACCTTTCCTGAACATATTACGGAGCAACTGATTTTCCTTGAACAGGCCGCACACGATCTGTTCATTGCTCTAGCTTACGACAACGAGACCTCCTCATTCGTCTGCCTGCCGATATCGCTTAGAATATTACAAACTATGAATATCGTCCTCTATAATCACGATCTCCGATTCCGAGGACTGACGAGTGATCACGCCCGTGGTTCTTCTCAAGCTGTGAGCGTCCAATGGCAGAACACTTCCAACATCCCAGTAGATAAACAATATATCAGAATACATAACATTTCGTATAATTTATCTCATGCAGTATAATTTCTACACATAAGAGCAAATCCGGAGTACCATGACGTATAGAATCAGTTGAGACTTGATCATGCAGAAGGTGGCTGCGTGCTCATACCATGCGAATATGTATCATCATCATCGACTATGATTAATATGATGAAACTCATAGAAACGAAGCAGCAGCAGCATTTGTGAATCAAGGTATCGTACGAACCGAACAACACTCGTTATACGAAAATCGAAGCAGAATTTTTAAAAAGAAAGACGGACGAACGATGCGTGCGATAACGACCGTAGGCATCATTCGGCGCACACTGATCAAAAATATTGCAAATAATAATAGAGCCTAGTTTTATCGACACATCTTGCAGTCGCGTACAGAAAAGTATAATGCATGTTAATATGAAATGAAGGATGTCGCTTCGCAGACGAAGCTGATAGGCGATCACGTTTCAATATCGACAGAGAATTAATTACTCTTTGATAGGAGAAACTATCTGTGAAAAACGAACAATTAGCGCAAAACGAAATTTCAAGTAATTACGTCGAACGACAATCTCCAAATCAGCAGCAATGCGATGTTGAAATCGTCCAGATGCGCAAATTGCCTGTACACAAACACATAGGCCTACTACTCGGCAAGGCAGTGACCACAAAAAACACAGCCGACTGCGCCACAGAATATGTACTGAAGCTGTTAATGCCAACGCATTGTCAGATATAAACATAAGCTCGCATCACAACCGCAACACCCACGACATCTATCAAATATGAATTTGTTAATATGAACATAATATTGTTAAACGTTAATACCATGCAGCTCGGGAATAGCATGCATTAAACGCAAGCAAGCCTGTAGAATCAGAAATTGGCAATTGTAATGATTTGTGTGAGGGTGATCGCCATGAAAAGTAAAGATTACTTACATTGTATTAGTGATTATGTGTTGTTAATGTCGGAATCAGGAATGCATGCGATGTCTGTTAAATCCTCATTAGATTTAGTAACACTGGTAACGGCTGCGATTACAAAACGCGGAAAGGTAAAATAACGTACGCTATTATCGACACCCGGAAGAGATGGACAGAGGATAGGATAAAATCGCCCACGTTGCTTCGTAGTCTCGCTACAAAAGCAGACTGTAGGCTATGTGTTAAAGTTAAAGAGCTATCCAACTCAAGGAAGATGACATCACTTGCATCACGTCAGCACGCAGTTACCGGAGTCAACGTACCCCTCATTCCCATGCATTTAACAGAGTTTGCAATCATGCTATACAAACTCAAGGATGAGATTTTTCAAACCAATACGTATGATTTAATCACGCCTAATATAACCAGGCTTTGTTCAAAAGCGCCCCCGTACTCGACGACGATGTCAATGTCCAGGTAATGAGAAATTATTATATTGTGCCTCAAATGTTGAAATTGTGTGAAGTCGGTGTCGCAACAATTACGGTTGCTTTCAATTATTGCATGGTATTCCCATCACCGTCAGCTGCATGTGGCAAGAAAAAAGGAATTATTCAAGCGTGGTCGCAATTACAAAGAGTCAAACATTTACATTATTCATTGCTATTATTAAGGTAGTGACGTAACACAGATGATAAACCCGCTTTTCTCCTACACGATAGTTTACTTTGGAGATAAGTGATGGTAGGCTAATTTTTGTCATTTCATTTCTTGTTTAGAGTAGAATCAGGCAAATAGATCAAAAGGGTCTTTAGCGGCAGTGGATGTAGAGTCTTGGCTTGCTGGGGCAGCATACAAATCAAATGGATCAACAGAATTAGTAGCTGCTGCATCCTGACCCAGCTCGACATGAAAAGGATCGAACATTGATTTGTTGTCGACAGGGGCATTGAACGAATCTAGGCCGAGCAAATCGACTGTATTTTGGGCAGGTTTTACGTCAGGGCTGACTGCAATAGCAATATCACTTGCACCAAATAAATCAACACCATTCATTGCTGGAGAGACGTTGTCGCTTTTAGGTAAATCGTCATCACCGTAAGGATATTTGAAGTGAGGAGTGTCGGCATCATCCTCACTACTGCCTTCCTCAGGGGTGGCAACGACAATTGCTTTTTCTTTTTTAGTGCTACGTGGGGGCGGAGTAGGGGTGGACAATAATTCAACACTAGTTCCAAATATATCGTTTTGATTTTGCCTACTGCTAACTTGAGGGGTTCCTAAAAAGTCAGCCGCATCACTTAGACCAGCACCAAATATGTCATCTGTAGTTTTCTTGTCGTTAGAGGCTCCTAAAATGTCTCCAAGACCACCTTGATGAGCACCGAATACATCACTCGCATTTTGTTCGGTGGTAAGTTGTGGTGGCCCTACAACGTCTCCAATATTAACATGACTAGCACCCAATAGATCGTTTGAATTTTGTTTGGAGGCAAGTTGCGGTGGTCCTACAATGTCCCCAAGATCAAACGGGTCGACCGCAAGAGGTTTCTGTTGCGGTTGCACAAAGTCATCAAGAAAACTTGGCGGCTTGGACATAGTTTTACCTGCAATCTCTTGCTGGACAGGTGGGGCCACCAAATCATCGCCATCAGACGCCCCCTTTAAAGGTGATGTATCTTCGGAATAATTTGTATCAATAGGCGAACTGGTATTTCCCTCTCCATATCCATTGACAGCAGTGTCAGCATTACCAACTGCGGTTTCTTTATCATTGCCAGTTTCATGGTCACTTTCGCTATCAGAGCTTGGCTGAAATCGCAATCTAGTTTAGTACTAGAAGGCAAAATTGTCAAAATGGCGCAACTTGATAAGACATTCCTGAACTGTCATTGCATAAATAAATAGGTAATTCCATAATACCAGTTGCCCTCGAGGTGGTTTCTATCGCACACCAATGTAAATGGCAATGAAACCAGCTACACGAGTGCAGTGAAGGAACCACAGTTCCACACCACAAAATTTTATAACCCATATAGCTGAACAAGGATTTCATGCATACCTATCGCAGTGCCAAGGTTTTGGTGTATAATACATATACATACATACATATAATAGTGGAATAAGTGGATATGCAGCTTGTGGACATAATGCATCTGTGCATGTGACGAGCAAACACAGGAGACACCAATATATAGTGATTCAAGCTCTAGTGTGTTCAAGAATTCTATCTGCAAACAGGAGTCCTTCTCAGGGAGTGAATTGGTATGCTAAATCTTTCATATCCGATGGTCACAGTCAGTAACCAGTCATAATTGGGCATAATTCCTATTCGAAGTCGAAGCAAAATAAATAGCAATACACTTGTACTAGTTGGTGAAAAAGATGTAGGTATTCGTTATAAGAGTTCACAGAAGAATGAAGACACCGAGAAGGAGGAAAGGAGCTAAAAATACGTACAGAATAATAAGTTATCAGAAGCACACACAAATATACAATAACAAAACAGTAACTCATATCTGCATAATATCAAATTTACCATCTACAATTCCAAGCTGGAATAACGTCAAACAAGTTAGAACTACGGGCTCGGTGAACACTTGTCAGATATTATAACCCAATGTGACCAACGAGAGAAAATTTGCCCACCCCAATTTATAATAACTGTGAGCACCGAGCGTATTGATGGCGGAATAATAGTTTATCCTTGTCCTTGCTTTTTTGCTGCATTTACACGGACTCACATGATATACACACAGTACTGGGTACTGGTGCATATGGATATCATGCGAGTATGATGCCAATCTTACTGAGTTAAGAATAATGACCTTGCTGCTAAGTAATTACTTCTGGAAATGTCCAAAAGATAAACTACTCACCGGTTGATGTTGCACTTCTTTGTTGTAGTCAATCACATTGGTATAACTATCATACTCTTGGGAAACATCAGTTTCTGAAAGCCCAATAACATAGATTAGTTGTAACAATACGTACAGTACACTCAGCAATTGGAAATCAAACCTTGTTTTTCCGCTGGCTCGTCTGGAATCGCGACTCTTACTGGAACGACTGCTGCTGCGGGTTCTATTTGCTGTGAAATGAATACAAGCGATTACTCTTGGTATTGTGCAAGGTGTTTCATATGAGAACGTTATCGTTGATACCTGTGAAGTTGGACAGACAGGAAATGTGAAGTAGGAGAGTCAGAAACAGGAAGAGGAAAGCTCAAGAAATGAAGAATGAAACTTTAGATAGAATGCCCAGTGAGTGGAATCTGAAATTTTAGTAGCATTCGAATAGTGAACCCAAAATGTCCAGCCATGTACTGATAAGCTTTTCCATCTCATTATTAGTTGCCTTGACAGCAGGCAGTATGGGAGACCTATCGAATTATTATCAGGTGATCGAGGCTTCACAAAGGATACAAGCTATAAAATTTTGAGGAAAATCCCGTCCCTTTGCGTGACAGTTGTCAGAGCTGTGCAAGAGTTTTTTTTTTACAACACTTCACATACCAGGACTACATCTAGTCAAAACTTGTGCCCCAACACAGGTCTGTTGTCTACGCCATAAGGAACACATTTGACTCGCATGTCTTCTACCTTTGCCCAACACAAGCTTAAAAGTGAGCTGCCTTACCCTTTCTCACGATCACAGTTATAATTATCTGCCAAGGAGATCCTGCTTTAACACTTAGTCTGCTATTCAGTGCGGTGCATTTCGCAGGCCTACTTAGTTTCAACCCCACCATTGCTACTAAAAGAGGTTAAAGTCTTGTGTGATGATGAACAGACACGATGGACAAGCTGTTATATTACTACAGAAATAAATTGATATCTCTTGCACAGTGTGAACCTATATTATTTTGTGACACATGGAAACCAAGAACTTGTAAGCATACTTTTATAATGTAACCACAAGACAGTAATGTAAAGTGAATGGCAGCACCCACATATCTAATGCATAGGGCAAAGGAGAGAAAGAATTATGAAGTCAGATGTACAGACAAACTCATCAATGATTGTTTGGCATGCATGTATGCATAATGGCATTTGCAACAGCTTTTATCTACAATTACACCACAAACACGAGCAACCGCACAGCTGGGATTTTTAAATGAATAGATTGTGCATGCATTTCAATTAGCAAACCTCTTCTTCCCCTCCCTTTTCATCATAGACATTCTCCTCAGCCAAATCCTGCACTTGCTCTTCTGATGTATCTACAGCATCGGCTACATTATATCCCTCGTCTTGTTCAGGTTGTTGTTCCTGACCATCGCCATATTGCAACCATTCAGAAGCTTCGACTTCTACTCCCTCCTTTGATTCCAATTCTTCAGACGAAATAGAATGCCGGGGTTCTGGCGACGGGCTGGGAGAATCCATTGATTGCGGAGGATACGACGACATCTCTTCTTCTTGCCCTGCATTCTCATCGACTTCTTCAGGAGACTGAATTATTCGAGTGATTTATGGAATTTCTCGATAAATCACTGACTACCACCGAGTAAACTCACCAGCAAAATCATTTACATGCAAATTAGCATTGTATAAGCAAAGATAGGGGTAATCTGCTAGGCAATAAAACCTCTAATGAATTGAAATTGCTATAATCTCCCGAGCCCAGTATCATCGCATCTTCGTTATGCAAGGAATGCAAAGCGAAGCAGAAGGCGATAAAACACTCCCCAAATTGCAGCAGAAGCACATCGACCGACGTGTTTACTCCTTTCAGTAGTGGGAAGCCACCTGCACTGTGCACGTGCAGTTTGTAGCCCCAATATGAAATGCATATCTCAGCATTGGTATTACTCGCACCTTCTTACTAGATGACAACGTAATTCCGACGCACGAAATCTTTGTGACTTTCCTCGTAGGACTCGTGACTACATTTTTTGTTTCAATACCAATTTGGAAGTTTGATCGCTATTGGTGAGGAAAATAGTACCAAATCAAATTTGTCTGACAATTATCCTGATATTAACATGCTTTTTACAACAGAACAAATGACTTTGGTAAAGAAAATACGTTGCAGACAATGTAAGGTTGTACCTGCTGCGACTCCTCCTTAATCTCTTTCTCTTTCTGCATAACCAGACGTTTTTCTTCTTGGATGTCTATCGGATCTTTCCGTTTTGACTCCTCTTCTGTGTTTTGTTGGCCAACGTTTTGAAACTTATCCTTGGCAGATCTGGATTATGTAGAAGAGGACCATCAAATATGCTTGATACACCCGTGCCAATGCATATTCCAATTTACTATGCATTATGTGATTGGTAGGGATGGTACGGTCCTGGATTAGGTTTGTATTCGGACAAATGTCAATTTCTAGGATTCCAAACTGGGTGACGTCACATGACGCAGCACTGTTTATGTACACGTAATCAGCCATCATGATCACCTTTCATTATTGGTATTGCCAAGTATAATCTGGCAATGATGAAAGATAGCTTGCCCGAAAACATTACTCGTACACCGCATTTCTCAGAAGCTTTTCATGTTTCATTGTGCTAGTACAAAAGTTCCAAGCACGTATGTAGTGAGGGTTCGATCCGAACAGGAATCAAACGAATTAGTTAAAAGTTTCGTTCCCGAGTCTAACTCGAGCACTGAGTTCGTATTTAGCTAAGTATGTAGCTATTGAAAACCAAGACTAAAATGGGAAATGAAGAAATGAACTTACAAAAGATCTTGCGACTTTTCAAACTCGACAACTTCTTTTGTACCAGCAGGCTCTGGACGGATCACCTCACCTTTGACCTGCTCTTGTTTGGGCCTTGTGGTCGAGGTTTCTCTCCTATAAATATTAATTGCTGTAAGCTAGCATCGACACAATGGTCTAAATAGATATCACTTTATGGGCTCTGGTGCACGTCCACCTTCAAAAAGTTTTTTTGCTGCTTTTAAATCAACCTGGTATTCAGGGCTTTCCTTCGAGCCAGCTTCGCTTGGGCGTATCTGCATTAAAAAGAGTTGGCTATGGAACGATCAATGGCAAAATAATACGGTAATGTTCTCACCACATCGACACCAGACGCTTCACTCGATTCGCTGCTACGAGGGGACGCTGCTGCAGCTGCAGCTCGTTGTTTTTTTGCTTCTTCTTCGCGTGCTCTTATCGTATTTCTAGGCACATAATTCTCGACTTTCTGTGACTCGAAAATAGATCTGGCAGATTTCAAATCGATGGACGCTTGAAATTCTGGCTCCTCCTGGTAAATGATAGGCAATGAGAAATGACAGTAGATGATGAGAATACCAATATCTCGCCTCATGCAATGAATAACACTGACAACCGGGTTAGGTAAGAGTGTGCCTGATTTGAGGACATATGTTTGAAAACTCATATTTAGAGTTTTATGTATTTCTGAGGGAGCTTCAGGTTTGATAAAAAGTGTGATGAATGCCATGATGTCTCAGGGCGACCTTGTTAACACTTTAAGATCGCCTTGTTATGAACCAACCCCATTCAAATGCTGCTCGATTTGTAGCAAGACCAGATAACTGTTACAGTGCTTCGTTGAAAGTGACTCAATTTTTTGGTGCCGAGCCTTAACCAACAAACAATTCAGTAGATGAAAGAGGCGATCATGAATAATTCTACTAGGCCTACTTCCCAATCACATATGAAATCACTGGGACTACAAAGTCAACGATAGTGACAGGCATACCCTGGCTCCGGCAGTCGTAGATTTTATGATATCAGTATTGATATTTGGAGATTGTGGGGTTTCCGCTGCTTCAACCCCTTGAGCTTCGACCTTTCCAACGTTTATTTGCTTTTTGGGTGGTGGTTCCCTACCTTTTGGACTTATGTCTGCATCCTGAAATATTCCGACAAATGTTTAGGCAATACGGAAATTATGTTCTAATGTAGTATGCATAAACTAACCTTATTACGCTCGAACATGTCACGGACAGATCTTATGTTGACGGACGGCACATAATCGGCCTCCTCTTTGGTTCCAGCTGGTGGTGGCTTGATAATTTCTGTGTTGCTCATATCTACTGATGAACTATCGCCTTGAGAGGCACTTTTGCTTCCTGAAACCAATCGCGTGTCGTCTTCTTCGTAATAATAGTTCACTTCTGTATGTTCCAATACGACAACGTCCGGATTGCCAAATTTCTTCGGTGATTTGCTTCTTGATCTTGGTGATGCTAGTCTCGGCGATTGAGAAGTGGAACTGCGAGGAGTACGGATGGGAGATGGGGATTTTGAAGAGCTGATGGACAGGGACCCTCGGTATATCGGAGATGGAGTGGACCGGCTACGTGGCGATCGACGTCTGCTACTGGATGCTGCAAGGCAAAAAACACAAATGATATAAAAGCGAACAACACAAGTGGCCTGCCACATAAGTTAGCGATTTATTGCATTCAAACCCAGAAATACATGTCCAGTTGCTAGCATTCATTCCAACACACCATGCATAATGAGGTTACCAAAATTCCTGCACATCATGTCAAGACAACCATATATATACATGAACAAATCTAGAATATAATTTATATCACGATTATTGGTAATAATGACATCACGCAGCTTCACAGGAAATATCATTAATCCGAGATCAAACAATCCTCACCAAGATTTAGATGCCACACGCCCACAACTATTTATCTAAGGACTCATCAAATTTGTCCGTATTTTTGCAAGATGGATTGACGCTACAATCAGTCGTGTTTGAAGACACCATAAAATATACACTGAGAACATTATTTTATCCACGATGGCACACTAAAATAACACATAACATCTTACCACAACTGCTACAAATTATATTAACCATTTGGTGGTTTGTGTGTGCATGATTGTCAAGGTACTTGTCACAATACATGAAAATACTCACATCTGCTGGATCGTCCACTGCGAGGTGAAGAAGAGTTAGCTTCAAATACTTGTCTTGCTTGTTCAAGGTCAATGCTAGCCTTGTAATCCGGTTTTTCCTTTGTTCCTGCGGGAGGAGATCGCACAATGCTTTGGTCCTGATTTAGCGTATCTTCAACTTCTTGTTTAATATCTATTTCAACGTCGGCGACGTTGCGTTTCTGTGAAAACATCATTCATTTGCATCAAGCAGGTTGATAAGATACCGCAACAACATCTTGCATAAATCTCATATCGACCTTACTAGAGGCATGTCTAAAACTCTAAATACCTCATATATATTAATATATGTATCTGTTTTACTTCTAGAAGAAGACAATTCTTCCCAATGTCAACCCCTAATTGTACGGATATATTTGTTGGATGCCAAAGGCTGGCTGATATCCGAGCAAATGGCCCCATTACATGAACTGTTCTAATAAGCAAGCTGCTTTTGGAACTAATTATGATTCTAATGGGACAACCCCTTTCCCCCTAGCCTCGTCACCCAGTCCACACCCTCATATATAATCCTTGCTACAGCATTCAAGTCCGAACAACTACTAAGTACACAGTAAGAATGAACCTTGTCAATTCAATATTTTTGTTAAACTTTGTAGAACTCGTTAATTCCGAGGGAATAATGAATCACACCGCCTGGCTCACAAATAAATTACTGGTACAGTACCACAACATGGAATTAAGCCATCTCCCTCTGGAATATTATGTCATGTTGGGTCAAGCCACTCAAGCGTTAACAACATATCAACTGACTTTGTTTCCTTCTCGTTCACAATTGCATATAAGTTACAGACATAGAAACCCTGACTGTTTGACTGGGAACTACATCATTTAGGTATCGCAGGTGGACGTTACTGAGGTTAAGGCAGCGCTGTATAGGTTCAGTCCACAGAACAGTGCAAAAACATACAAATAATTTCCACTCCATCGACAGACGGAGACGCTTCAGAAACTCTCTCCAAAAGTTATATCTCATGACTCGCCGACCCGAGGATACAGGAAACATTCAATCCTATACATTTCAAAACTGACAGCAGTATTGAGATTGATTACAAGACAACTTGAATGCTGAACTATCGTGTATGTTCATTGGCTTTGTTGAACAGTAAGAGAAAATCGATTTCTGTTGATAAGATATCTGCCATGAATTACAGCAATTTCTGTGCACCATCAATTTCAGATTAGCTGCTATCTGAAAATCAGTTCTAGAATAAATTGGAGGTAATGATTGCAAATAAATTAGTCCAGAATAACAGCTCCATAATGTAAATCGTAGGCTACCTACACGGCATTATATTCGCATTTCGCAGCATGACGGATTCGAAATGCAACCCCTGCTCGAGTAACTACGCGCGGGGTCTTATTGCAGCACTGACGTTCTGCTGCACTACATTGACTAGAACAAGACGATGCTGTGTTTCTATTCTAACCGCTACGCTTTCCGCTATTTGCGCCCTGTGTCTCCGCCTCAATATACACGCCGCTTAGACCTTTTCGGGAGGGAACGCAATGCGTCGTACGCAGCACGTAGAGTACTGAATACAGTATGACCAAGGACCAAGAATCTGACTAAATACGCCAAGACGAGGAAGCGATTATGCAAAGTATACTGCACTGCAACTTCTACCTTTCTACGATAGCTAATTCTCAATTAACGACTCCGCGTTAAGGCATTTTTGGCATACCCATATATACAGCATACAGGTTGCTTTGTCTGTAAACGTAAGCTGAGGCCATGCGTAAATTATTGAACGATATAAAACCCCATCGATCATCTCCGTCTACCTGTTGAATGAACAAAAGTGCACAAGTCAACTCCGTAACAGTCAACGCGTCTTCTACTATTTGGTAGGCGATTTCCTGCCGTAGTTGGCGAGATCGCCAGCGATTGCAGCGAGGTAATTGCGTGACCGTACGCCTCAGACAAGACGCAAGGTATAATTAATCCCGCGATAAGAAATCAATTCACCGATTACCGGTGAGCGTTCGCAAAAGCAGCAGCACAGGCAAGCTAGGCAGGACATCACCGACCGTTCTGTCAAGCATATTTGACTGGCAAAGCGTAATAATGCATCATTATAAATCATCGAATTTGCATGCTTCATTCAGGTACGGTCGGAGAGAAGCCTAAGCTTATCATAGGCTGTTAAATGTCAGCTGAGTACTCAGCAGAGGTATGTACCCATCCTCCAAAAACCATGATTGACTTTCCGGTATAAAAACGAATAATTTCATTTACGCGCTACTCCTAGCAATTCAATTTAGCGAGAGCAAGCTGTCGCACCTATCACCCATCTGCCAAATGGACTATACGGTTAGTTACCTCGCTTCAAAAGGATGTCGCGCTAACATTACAAGCAGCATCTTCAAACCAACTACGCTATTCTAAAAATGGACGCTTAAATTTTAACTTCATTACAGTTATCGGCGTTAGCTCGACCTCGGCTCTGAGAAATCTCAGAAATGTAACGCAGATAAATTATTCTGGACGACTGACTTCTCGTATGTTGTGTAAATCTACTTTGTCTTCGAACATTACATTGCCTCAATCTTGCTGGCTTGCATCAATCTCATCATTCTCAAGTAATGCATGTTGCTGCTCATCTTGCCGTATAACGAAAAGCGACTTGAATAGGAGTCGAGTATGAGATGCGTCTTTTACAGCAGGTTTTTCACCGAGACAGACGACTCAGCGAGGACAACCAATGACATCGCCAATTAATCAAAAAATCTGCCCGCTAGACGAAGATCTTGACGCTTGAGGCAATGCGCACTTCCTCGAACGTCGACAACATGAAGAACAAGACGATATGCTATTTCCAAGTTCGTAAATCACGCTTGATGGCATGTAGCCAAGGCGATTCGCCTTGCATGTAGCCTATCCTTGGTGGCCATATATATCTTCGGTGAACCGGTATGAGATACCGGAGAAAAACATTGTATGTGATGTATACCGGTAGTCGTGTAGATTTGTAGGAGGTACACAACAACAAAGTATATCTAACTAGCCCACGCGAAACTTCGGCGTGTCCGAACGTGAATCGGTAGATTAGAGAACTAGCAATATACCTTTTCATGATGATACAGAGATAAAGCCTTGCAGCATATCTCTACAGAGGAGTCTGAATAACTAAAGTCAAGCAATTTTGTAACTATCCTAGCTATAAGCGTACTAGCATTGAATTGTTATCCATTAATCATCTATTGCTATCAGCTCCACTTGAAAGTTGAAATAGCTGTTGCCCTATTCTCGAAGGTGACTGCATCTGAAACACGGGGACTAAACGCATACAGGTTCTAAAAAATTCATACAGGAAAGAAATGCGATAAATATTTTAGAATCTCTGAACCAAGTTGCCAAGAGGATATGCGAACGATTCTCAACGGCAAGGTATACATAAAAAAATCAATCGAATTCTGCGATGAATATCTTTTTGTAACCGACTAATGATTACGTACGGGTTTCGCGACACTGCTCGAGAAATTTGCGACTCATGTAGAACTTAACTTAGTCACTGCTCTACTTAAGGCAGATAAGAAAAAAGCTGTGAACTACTTGCTATGATTATTATTATTGACTGAGCCATGGCCTACCTTATTAGAGTAGGCCATGACTGAGCCCTGAGACTGAGACTGACTTCGTCACCGAAAACAAAGTAACCCACATCTCCCCACGTGACCCGGATTAGTCTTAATTCTCAAGTACCTGCACACCAATTTTGCGGCCAATCCGCCCAGTTGCGTTCGAGTTCAAAGGTAAACAATAAACGACATTGCTAAATATCTAAAAAGATCAGCGGATGCGTTTGTTCCTTTTGATTCTCACCAACATATTTGCACTGCCAATCATACACACCGCAGACCCAACACCACTTTCATAATAAATAGGTTTATACGTGAAATTATAGAGTACGAAAGTAAACTGAAGAACGTTAACGCGAATGTCTGCGTACATAGTATAGATAAGGCACCATGACCTCAGTCTAGCCTTCCGTCAGCGTAACCAGCGTCAGCGTATTCACAAATCCTCGTGTAAACAGCGTGTTATTTTGCAATATCTGAGAAAAACACGGCAATACTCCCTATCATACACTGGCGACTAAATTAACTCGACAAAACAGCTTCACGAATCGCGAAATGTATATCGTTAAACTCGACTTAGACTACGACACGAATGTCTAAATAAGGTAGTACCACACCTACGTGATGAACAAGCCGTTTCATACAGACTCTTAAATCGATCTAATTATCTGAAATTCACCACGTACAACAACACAACAACGACGCGATAAATGTCGCTTTTATTTACTTCCATCATTTTTGGCGCGTGACGTAGCCTGTGTAGCGGAAACAATCGTTCCAATCATCGTAATATGCTCGTCAAATGCTATCTTGACTCGAGAGAAAAACAACGAGCGATCGAGATCACGTATTAATATGAAGTTCACGCTTTCGATGACAATGAAGTTTCATGAGAGATTTAAATTACAACAGGTTGGTACGCTCTTCAAATAAACAATTACGCTAACGGCTACGTGTTTTCGTTCTAAACAAAGCTAGTGAAGGACGCAATAGGAATGAATCCAAACCAGGTCGTCGATGGCATTAATACCCATTGAAAAAACAAAAATACAATTCAAAGTGTTTATTTAACGGTACCGGAGAGGCACTGAGACTTACGATGTGTAACGTTTGATTCTGCTTAGGACCGGGACATATATTATTATCAGAACTGTTCAATTCAAAACAATTGCAGAAACGCCTCAAACATACGTATGAAACTGTGTTGCACATCACGTCACCGTAATCTCTAATCATTCACGTTGGCAGATTCTACAACTAGCGTTACGTGACAGTACCTAACATAGGCTACTATCGCCCTGTCGCAATTTTCAAACTGTGCGTACTGTTTCACGGCTAACTGTGGCCACCGTGAGACCATCGACGATGATCGAACAGTAGCTCACATGCCATGTTGCTATAAATGGCAAATGCCCTTCATAGTGCGGTGACATGCGATTAACAGAAACAGCGCACCCGTCAACGCTCAAATTCTCACCCTGCTGATAAAGCCATGCTTAAGACAACATCCATCGAAAATTCTCTATTCGAGGTTGTTTGAGAGCTACTTGTTCTGGATAGACTAGCATCTACCTACGAGATTACAAGAACTGCTTACGACAAAATATATATTTTGGTAAACTCTTGAGAAATAACCTGGAAGCAATAGCACGGCTGTGACCGGTCAGGCGTGCAATTACGTATTCTCAATCCATATTAGGACACGCGTGATTCTCGTACACGATAATAATAGTTCTGTTCTGAATCATGCTCAAATTCTGCCAGGTGATATAATTACATTGCTGCGAGAACAAGAGAACGTATTGCTTTAAGGCAATATTATTTTACCTAAGTGAAATAATTATAGAACACGGCACATCTACATTTTACATGCCACTTGAAAATGAGGCAGACCAACTCGGCCGTCCTACAAATACCAGTCTTTATTCTCCGAGTGCGCGAAGAATTTATATGGAAAATTGCTCAGTGCGGTAACCGTAGAAGTCGTGCAATGTAAAGTATGAGAACAAAATTTATTATTCCCGTCAGACCTCAGATGTGAGATTCAATTTGTCACAAAACGAAATCGTAACGACAGCACGCATTTGACCTCGACGAAATTCAGCCTGAACCAACAGCGCCACCATGCGACTTCATAAACTTTTTTATTTCTCCTTATTACAAGACCGCCTCACAGTCAATCATTTCCCGAGAATTCCAACCGAATTTGTCGATTCCCGTACCGCTCAGTTGGCCGAAAGACTGGACTGTCCGCCTTATGATCAGGAGGTTTCGGGTTCGATTCTTGACCGAGTCAAACCAGGCTCGCTTCCTCCGTTTTACCGGAAATTTAATCATTATCTTCTCTCGCACGCAAGATTCTCTTTCCTGCTTAGTCTCGCCATGACCTACTCTAGGAACTAAAGTAGGGCATGGTATCACCTTCGCCGTTTCCCACTGCACCTCGCCGATCCCCCATTAACACTAAACGAGTGGTATGCCTATCTCAAACCGCCTGAACAAAAGTTCCACGACCAAGATAAACTATTCTTTAGTTGAAAAGTAGTTCTTTTAGTTGAAAAAACTATGCAAATAAATTATACAACTCACCTTCGGGAAGGGTTTCCGTGAAGCGGACGTGCTCGACACTCCCGTCAGCGCCTTGTATCTGGAATTGAGACTGGCGATATAACCAGACCATGAAAAAACAAAAACGTCAATATTGAGCGGGCGCATGCAATAATTAAACATAAACATGGGTGTCACGGAATCGCAACATCGCAAATCATGAGACAAGCAAACAGAATTTACAGACGGTTGGAAATAATCGATCAATCATCAACGGCTCAGAACGGAAGATTAAAATAACACCCATATAATGGACACAGGCACTAGTGGACTTGATAGAGAACGAGAATTTTTTTTTAAAAGGGCATCCAATCTGGCCTCACAACTGTGCAATTACTTCAGATTATGCTTTCAAATTTTCATTTATTCCAGCGGCTAGGCAAGGATTCGACAAGACACAGCCGTTGTGCTGTTTGGTATCAGAAATCATTTGTGTGTAAATTTGAACATGTAGGGCCGCACTGTAGATGCTGAAGACATTGAGTAATAATAGAAAATGTGCATTCACCACTGCACCAGAAATCACGTGACATGTATTGTACAATGCTGATGACTTGAATTATATCGCTCACACAGAGCGTGCCGAACTCTATCTTAGAACATTGTTATACAGGGCAAGCAAACTCCGAAACACAATTCTCATAGTCAAATAATACAAATTTCTCATCCATCATTTTTGTGCATGAAGCCATGTAGAATTGTACTCTCTAGGCTACAATGTACAGAATACATAACATTCTTGCCAATGTCATGCAGGCAAATAAACCACAAGCAATGTTAAGATAAATCCTTCAAATGAAATCAGGCATTAACATAATGACATCTGTTCGTAAAATCAAGGCATTGATTCACAAGTCGGTTTCCTGAAACCACTGTTTCATGGAGGATAATATCACTTAAACGATGGTGCAAGGTGACTTTCATGACAAAATTACGGCCCACTGCAATATCAACTATAGAAAAGTTTGTTACAATATCTCACCTGGCTAGTCTTTCTTTAACCGATTCCATTTCGACCACTTCATCATTGTTTGGATCAGAAGATCTTACAATATCAGTGCCTTAAAATTGACACAAGTCAGCGACCAATCAATATTGAACTATAGACAGGATGGAAAAGACCAAACGATTAAAGTGATGATGATGTAGCAGCACCGGCAGATTATCACCAATTGAAGACATCGCACCACAAATTCAAGTAGTAAGACCACTAGTACCAGAATACATTCCTCAGGTCCCTCAGAAAAGCCAATGCTAAACAAACTTTGAATGATTCGAATGACATACCGGTACCAGCAAATCTGAACAAATCTGTGTCATGAAGGTATAGGTAAGGAAATGCATGATATATATATATCCTAATTTGATGAAGTTAAATATTTATGGTACATTCGGGCTTCATCCAGTCCAATTTGATGTGCGAGACAGCAAACCACATAGCCTACCGGTGCTCGAAACAACAAATTTGATTCGACCACTGAGAAATTAGACAATTAATCAAACCGACCGCAGGTATTCATTCCATAAACTCCTACGAACATGGTTCTATGACTGCTCAAAATACATGCCAAGGAGCACAGCAACATAAACATCTATCATAACCTAGCAATTGATATTGAGACAACCATAGCAATGATATTTTGTTATAATGTAAAGAACATAGCGGTAGTGACCTAATGTGCAACAACATAAATTTTAACTGTGTTTCACATCACAGGGAAAGCTCGGCTTGTGCAATTTATGTAGGAATATACCTACTAGAACTAGACGGTATCCGGTCCAAATGTTTCACCTCGGATCGCATATCTTCTTAGTTCAAATTTGGACATTAATAAGATTTTATGAGCACGAGGCCTGGCGTAACTATTTATATAGCCCAAAACGTTGCGCCGGTTTGACTTTACATTGAGCAAACAAATTTTGCTCGGTACCGGTAGTACGTAATCAGCGGCTCATGAAGGACATTCGCTCTATATTTGTCAAAACACGGTCAATGATTAACATCCTTAGCCTGGCATCGTCTAACACAAGCAAAAGATCAGAAAATCACTGCGTAAGCATTTAGAGATATTTGATGCATTATTGCAACGTTTAACGTTTTTGATGTAGGCTACTTCGGTACCCATAAAATATAATATGAGAGAGCTGTAGTCTGTGCAGTCTGTTTATTCTTCCACTCTGTTATCAATGGGATTATTGGCTAGGAAAGTTTGTACAGATGTAGGAATGGGCATGCTTTGTGCCATTAGGTGGTTTTTATTGTGTTGACCCATGTGATGTGTGAGAAAGGGTCTGCATCACCACCTACATCCTCACCCTGAAACTAGAGCTGAGAATAACAACTGATAGATGACACTGCCGCAAATTTTGATTAGAACTGTATAGGGCACTTCAGGAAATAGTTGAAACTGAGCTTACAAAATATTGAGGAAGGGCAACATCCTTAATACCATATCAGAAAATACTATGGAGCTGCAACATGAAAAAAGCAGTGTCCTTATTGAAGCAGCAGATGTGAAATAGACACTTCGTGTGATATTCAATACACATACCTTCCGATCCTGACGATGCTTTTTGCCTCTCTGAAGTTTGATCAGACATCTGAAAATATAATATAACATGTGGCGAATTCATCAAAACTGCAGTATGTCGCTCTTATGAAAAATTGATATTTTTGCGAAAAAGAATTGACAAACTAAATAAACGGGAGAGGAAGAGGACAGAGTCAGCTGCAATTGCAATTATATATCAAGATGATTATTATTTAATACATTATTCATTATTCTCCAAAGTGTGAAGTAGTAAGTAAGGCAGGCTATTCCTTGTTTTGAAGAGATAAAAACAATTTGATGCGACATGCTATACACAATAGCCTACAGCTAAAGGCCATTACTATTAGTAGCAGCAGTAGTGGTATCTTGACTCAAGACATCCCTGACTCTTAATTGGAAGAGGCAGACTGATATTAAGAATCTGAAAACAAGCCAATTGATAGGCGTACCTTTCTGTGACGGACAGACTTTGGTCTATGTTCCAGTTGGTTAGACTGCGCAGCCGCAGCTTGTTCAAATCTCTTTCGCAAGGAATTGATTTCAATTTCAAACTTGATCTCCTGGGTTGGAGGATCATCATGACGTACTATATCGGCATGCTGAGAGCTTGCATCCGATGATATTGATATTTGTCTGCAAATAAATTAGAAAATGGTGTTTCGACTTTCGATACACGTTAGAATCCATTAAAAGGTGCGGGGTACAGAAACTGAGCAAACCAAAAGCAACTGAATCAACATCAGGAAGAATCCAATTAAGGCTCATTCTACAAACCTTTCCTTTCTATGATTCGAAGAATTAACAGGTGTTGGCACAACTAATTTTTCGTCTTTTCGAAGCTCAAACTGTTGCTTCAGTGAGCTTAGTTCAACGGCAGGCATATCAACTGACGTGTCTTTCATTGGACGATAATGTTTCTGAGCTTTGATTTCACTTTCAAATCTACAACGTACAATTTTATCATGCATTAGGCCTATTATGCAAATTATATCAGATATGGCTTGGCGAATCAACAGCAAACAGTACTCGCTGAATTGAAACAGGTGCAGGTTTTATAAATGGTGACTAACGTTAATCTCTGATCAGTAGTTCTTGGGCACCGGTTTGGCTTCGAGAAGCTACCACAAGTCATGACACGAAAACAAGGTATTTCAGAGAAAAAGTTACATTTCGGTCAATTGAAGTCAAATATCCAGCTAGCAGGATGAGAATGGGTTGGTAATCATAACACTCTAGGCCTATAGAATACTCAACTTCATTGACCCAGTTTGACTGATGATGTATTGTGGAAATTAGAAACAATCTGTATTGGCCTAAACATGAATGAATGACTGAACGAGTAAACAAAACATGCTGGAACGGTTACACACCGACAACACTGCTGTCTAATTTCGCTTGGCCAATCTGTTTGGTAAATTAACTGTAATAACCTTGAGTATGTGAGTGTGCACAATACTTTGGAAATGTTGGCTAATGATGGATGGATTAGTTAGAAGGTATGAGACAGCACTGAGCTACTTCAAATATTGGACATTCAAGTACCAAATAATACAAAATCCGCCCAATTCTCCAATATAGCCATCTATGGCAATTACGTCATCTGTTTACCGATGTTGAATAGGCTACATTCCACCATTCACATCACGGGATGTACGCCCAACAGCTAATCAATTTCATCATGGATTAAGAGATAACTCACATCAAGCACATAGGGATTTGGTACCACACTGAAGTAATACATTTGTAGGTTGAGTTCTAGTCAAGTTTAGGAATGGAATGTGAAATCCATATAAACCAAGATAACCTACAATAAACTAAGTCATTTGAACTGACTAAGTCTTGGGGGATTGGATTTATGAAAGAAGCCGGTCAGTGCAAATTAGGGCGGTTCAACTTCCACAGAAAAAGAAGACATCACACACAAGCTGATTTACCAGTGCTTCGACTGATTGTTAGTTCTGTAAATGCCACCTATCAAGTGTATAATGACAGTACTGCACGTCCTGTGCATATGATGATTACTTATGGCGCTCAACCGTGAAGCATGACTATCAAAACACCTGACCGAGTAGAGTAGAAGTGAATTCTGATTGAGAAATAGGCCTATGGAATAGATTGTTTAGCTGTGTATCAATTTT
The DNA here is from genome assembly GCA_030412335.1 of Botrylloides violaceus. Taxonomy (NCBI): domain Eukaryota; kingdom Metazoa; phylum Chordata; class Ascidiacea; order Stolidobranchia; family Styelidae; genus Botrylloides; species Botrylloides violaceus. The sequence goes on along the minus strand of JASFYC010000829.1, from coordinate 4,563,161 downwards.
GTTGAATCAATCACTCAGTAAACAATAAGTACACTTAGTTAGCAGTGTAACAATGAGTAGATTGCGATAATTCAAGAATCATGTTACCAACACACCCTTTGATGCCACATATCAGGTGACTAATTCTTGAGTGGTCACTATCATAGATACGTTACTACTATTCACATACCATCTCAACAGAGACATCGTAAATGACGCAAAAGCAATAGCAATGATAGTTCACTTTCTACTCCAATTATAAGACACCATGAACCGATTTGGTCTGTTAAGACGATTTGCACCATTAGACAAGCAATTAGAGATACCATTCTCATGCAGTAAACAGAGTCATAAAAAGTTAAGCTCTAAGCATAAACCATACATGCAACAGAAGCTCACAAGTATAATATGCATGAATAACAAATTCCAACCGGAATGGCAGAAATTAGTCAATGCTATTATACAAAACCAATCAGTATTTAGTAATAGACTTTAGTGTTGTGGCAACATGGATTTTTGGGAATCGCTTAAAAACCACGAAACTGGAGGAGTGGAAGTGGAGACTTGATTAGGAATAACAGTGTAATAAAAAGTCATCTGCAACACCTACTTCTACATAGCCGAACTTCATCTGTTTTCAACTTGAAAAGTGCACAAATCTCGATTTGATAAAATTATTATTGGAGTCATGTGGTTTTTTGGCAAAAATGACCTGAATTGTGACTCGGAACATCGAAACAGACTTGACTTGGTCACAACACTGATTGCTATAAGCCAACAACAACAAAAAACATGCTCGAAAATGCTACAAAAAACATGCACCTGTCATCAGACGTGCCAGTTTTATGTGAAGAAATTGGTGATGATTTTCTTTTAGAGGAAGCATGCGTCTTTTTCCTGATCAAAAATACAAGTGCGATAGTGTGAAGATTAACGATATATTAGGTTTAAAGTTTTAAGGTAAGAATAAAATGGAAAACAAGGCAAAAGCATTAAGACCGAACACGTGCATATAGGTGAAAAAGTGTAGATGAGACCACAACTAGTGCAGTTAAGGAGAAAAACGAACTGTAAAGACACAGATATCATAGCAGAAGCTGTATCTTTATCCAGGCGCTCCTTTCCCCTTTTGATAAATAATTAAACCATCTTGAAAACGATGCGCATATATATTATGTTTGTTTATTCCTACGAAGACGAAATAACTACGGCTCAAGATTATGCCGCCAATAAATAATGAAATATGCATTATATTCGCCTTTATGTTTATATCGACAATGGCATGAACAGTCTTATTAATGCCAAAACATTCTACTTGGTGTCATCGGTCACAACATCAGAATCAAACCAAATGTAAAGAACTGATAGAAGCAGCGGTACCATTCGAACTTAACAACTATAGATTTAGCTGAATGTGTTATTAATCAATTCATTTGATCAAGTTCCATTACATTTAAGAGTTTTGATTACTCGACTCCATTAGCCACGGACCTACACAAGCCAAGTTACTCCAATTCAAGATATGTTTTCATAATGTGACAGATGTTTCCGATAAGTTATGTGTGAGTTTTAAAAGACTATTGATTCAAGCATCAATATCTAGATAGAAAACAATGTTCTCACAGATTCTTTTTCTGATCCACGGCTGCTTTGGAAACACTTTCTCTTTCGCTACTCTCCAATAAACCTCTGGATTTAGCAGCCTAAAAATTTAGTACATTTAATACATTATATTATATACCACACTTGTCATACGTGAAGGGTTGCAGTACCAGAGCAACCAGAGCAAAAATGATGTGTTTACACATACAAGCCCACAAAAGCTTACAATATATACCGTATATAATATACAACTTAGCCCTATATATATCCTTTTTTTTTCTAACAGAGTCAAGAAATATCTTTGCATGTATATACAGTAGATTCCCAGACAAGGCAGTCATTTTAAGAATTTAGGATCATATCAAGCATCCACTAACGACAACCAACACAGAAGTGAAGCATTGTTAGACATGACACTATTCACAAGCATTGTGCCATGAAATAGTGAGTCCGTTTTTTTCAGTTATAATGAGACACAATAAATTATGTAATACTTAAGTATGTCTATCAAGGACTTGGATGACATTACAAGTGCTTATACAAAAGCATGCGAACACAAATAAAAATAGCTCTCTTAAATCCAAAGGCGTGTACAACGGAAAAGTTCCACCACCCAGCTCTTTACACAAACTACATAGAATGGCCAAGGAACATCAAACATAGTTGACTTCATCCATGCCACATTCTCACCAGTCTAAAAGACAGATTGGAGGTGAACGTGTCGGCGCCCCCTTCAAATTTAGCACAAATATTTTTCATTTTGTACGAGCGCCAGCGCCGAGCCCCTTTTGCATTTGATCTGTTTTGCTTGAAGCGTAATGTGGAAATCATGATTTTAAAAATGTAATGATTTGATATCCAACTATTCAGCATAAAACTAACATCTAATATACAGTATAATTATATAGTCCAAAATCTCCAGAACTATTGTAAAATTATAGCCCTAATTCTTCTGTTGACGCAAATGGGTAAATCAGAAATATATACATGCATACACATCCGATGTACAGCATGGTAAGAATTATGATGGTAGCACCTGGTACACTACACTGGTCAGTTCCTGGACAAGCGAGCAGCACCAGTGACGAGGAAGCATATATCAAACAAAAGTTTAGGGCTTAGAGGAAGAATTACCTTAGCTTCCATTTCAAACTTTTCTTTTAGAGCACCCAGCTTGACTTCATATTCTTCCTCTTCTTGTGGCTCACGATTAACAGGAACTAAATATTAATATCCGAGTCAAAACAAAGCAATGCTGAGGGTGAAGATGGCTATCGTTTCCATGATGTATAGGTGTAACAATACCGCCGGGGGTTGACATCCGATGGTTGTCAAATATTTCCGGCTTACACGGCAAGGATGTGACAGAAAGCAATTTCCAAAACCATGCAAGAAAAGACATCTGAAGTACCGGTAGTGTACATCAATTAAATGTTTATACATAAAAGCCTACCAGTACCTGATTCTATTGTTGGTTGTTTATCTTGTGCCACGTGCTTATTTGTTCGAGCCACTAATTTGGGTGTCGTTGGTGCTGGGACAGGGCCGGCAGATTCCCACTGTGACTTCATGGATTTCACATCAGGCATGTTAAAGTCATCATCAATCTTAAAAGACGTCGGAGTGAGGTCAGAGTCATTTCAAAACAGATAGACATTGGATAGGTCATAGACGTGACTTGGGCCTACTGCTAGACTAAACTACTTTTAAAAAGTTGAAGCAATTACCTTATCTTCAAAACGAATTACTTCTCCACCGTTTGTATCACCATTGCTTTCCGTTACATACTGAACCGGTTTTGAAGGAGATGACAGTGTCTTAGGCAATATCTGCTCGTTGGAAAAGCCCTGTGACTTTTGACTCCACAATTCCCTGGTTCTGTTAGGGAAATATTATCATGATATAAACACATGACTAAAGTCAAAGAGCAGTCACATTACTTGTGACAGAAATTTAATGAAGAATCAAGCTAGGTTGCTTAGAGCCAAGGAGAATGGCAACTAAAATCGTTCGGTGGCTTGGTCAAAATTTGGTTGAAGGATATTTTTTGGGTGAAAGGCTAGGCCATTTGCAGGGATGTGGCTACACATATTTCTCTGTGACATTGTACACAACCCTTACCCTTAATCTTAAGCCTAGACACACAGATGTGAAGATCTTATACATACACCAAGAAGTCTTCAAATGCAAGTCATTTTAGGCCTACTGGACATACACAAATGAAAAGATTGTAAAAGCAGGGCAGCTGTGGAATCCTACACCCTTGAGTTTTGTATTTGTAGCCAGGATTCTAATCAACGACCCACTTATTAAAAGGACAGTGTGCTGATCATTTATACAATCATTGTGCCTAACCCAAGTACTCTAATTCTATTATATACATAAGGAGTGAACAGTGAAGTGTAAACAAGCAAAAGCATGCTTACTTTTGGAGATTTGGAAGAATACTGTCTGATTCATCGGAGGACATCCTGCGTCTGAAAATTAGAAATTTCAAATAAGTAGGCCTACTGTGACGTCAAACAAGAGTAGACATCGTATTAATAATAAAATGTATTCTCACCTTGGGTTTGTCAAGATTAATCACAAATGCAGCGTCAGACCAATCTATTCACAGAATAAACATATATAACCAGTGTACATACAGAATAACCTATATATATTAGGCCTATGGAATCTGAAAAGCAGAAGTCAACATAACAACCGAGTCAGCCAACATATGCTGAAAGGAAAGTTTCAACAATAAATATATAGGCCTAGTTCTATATGCAGTTGGCAAAGTGCCGCCAAGAGCATGACATATTTATATTCCCCAGTTGCATCATACAAAACAGTAATCATGAGACAAAGTAACATGATTCAAAAACACAAATTGGGTTGGAAATACTGTGAGCAACACGACATTTTATGAGATATATATAGGCTAAGTTGAAAGTTTGCTAAGTATTGGCGTCGTCAATTTATATACCATATATAATAATAATAAAGCGCAACAGCAAGAAGTTCATGGCTTGTCAAATAATTAAATTGTTTGGTGGCCTGTCATTCATGTGTTCAATAATGCCTAGCAATGACAGGTCTTCCTGATAGAAATGTGTGATCGATTACTGCATTGATTGGCACAACACTAATAATAATTATCCAATCTTGACAAGTGGCTGATTATTGGCCTAATAACATAACTTTAACAAACAAACTAGGGTAATATGTAGGCTACTGAAGATTTCACGCCTTTGCCAATAGTAGGCTAAAATAATGTGGTCCAAGGGTCCAACGCTAACAGTAAAATAATCTTTCTTTAGCGCATTTGCAATTACAGCTGAGGCAAAATTCTTTAGACACCACCAGTAACTGTATCAAGACCGAAAATTTCAACGTCGACTGTTTACTAGTAGACAGCTAACTGAAAAGCCACGCCGACGCTGGCCGTCCCCTAAACGACCACGAAAATATCTGTCAACTTCAAGCCAGTGCCGGTGTTTTGACAAATGCAAATATCTCTTTCGAGTTTCAACATTAATTTCGCGCAGCGTATATTTTGCACGAGACAACATAGGTAATCGATAGAATTGTTTTGCAACTAGCGCGTACGCTTTTGCCGCAAACATGTAGCCAGCGACGACTTCAGGTGTATCTCGGCGGACATCGTGCATCGAGACGACGTAGGGCAACGCAACTCCAATGGCACGTAAAAAGGGATCGCAGATCGTCGAATACCGTCGGGAAGACGGAAGGTGAAGTGGTTGCGAAGTGCAATTAGAAACTCATCAAAATCTACTCGTTTAGTAGGCTAATCTGCGCTAGGCCTGTATTAGTGAAAGTTATTCGATAAACCAGGGGAATACACTGTAGAATATGCCGAGTCTTCATAGCAAATGTGCGCCTTCCGGATCGACATTTGGATTTCTCGGTCACCTCGCTTCAGACAAACTTTCCAGCCACGGACGTTTAGATTTAGATTAGCCTATTCCGTGCTTTTTCGCCCAACCTGACAATAGCTCACATGATATCGGTTCTACTCTATAAGTCTGGATAAAATTGCACCAAGAGACTTTCCAAACGTTACCGTATCCAGCACTGCCAAGTGCGAATGCGTTCATCAACTGCAACTTGCCGGCTCTCCCTTCTACAGTGCACCGTGCACTCGGCATCTGCAACAGTCTGCGGCAGCCAACAGAGCAAGAGCGCCATCTTGTGATGCTCGCCTTTTCTGACCGGTCGCTAGCGCAAACCGAACGTTCGTTGTATGAGTGTTACGCGGACTCGTACGCACCATATGTATCTGCACAGGAAATGCCGTCCTAATCCTTCAAGTCTAAGTGCAAGAATCACACATACATAATTTACGAAGGTCAATTTATACACGAGTAGGCCTATTTATATATTTTGCTCAATTTTTCAAGCGAGTTGCACACGATTCAGGAAAAGCAAAGGTAGGCAGGAAAGCCTAATCCCTACCATCCGACATGGCATAGGCCTAGGTCTAGCTCGCAGTAGGCTGGCATCAGCATGCGCACTTATGCAGCCATTAAAGGCAAGAAGCGGATGCAAAAGTAGGCCTACACTAAACCTGGCGAAGCCAACGGAGAAATATGAATTTCAACTCTTCGGGTGGTAAAAGCATGATTACACAGCGCACACAGTAAAATTATGAGAACGAGCATGACGAACTCAGTGACCCAGCGTACACCGGATTTCACCAGGTCCATCCAGCTCACAAAAGCACAATAATTTATGATCGCGAACTCGCCGTAGACTAGAAATTTATCGAAGAAAGAGATTAAATCAAGCTGGAAAGAAATGGCTAAATTAAAAGCTGATAAAACAAGTGCAGTATTGCAAATTGAAATATTATATGATTATTGGGTCATAGCTTTGCGGGTGCATAGTGTTTAAGCATTTCGTAAACATCGCTCAAATTTCGTGAAACCGCATTCAAGAATTTCGCAGAATCGGTGTCACGACAACTGTTCCATGAAGAAGTAGTCACAAACATCCGGTTGTTATTAATGCAGTAAAACGTCCCGTAACCATTTTCCACCATTGGAGCAACCCCACCAGTGCTCTGTTGCATAAAAGAGATATTAAAGTTATCTGACTCGCATCGATATAGCATAAACATGAACCTACATCAGCGTATCCAGTAAAACTTGATGAAAGTACAAAATTTCCTCCGCCACCTGATTTTACAAAGCCAGGATCAGAAAACAAAGCTGGTGCGGGTTCACCCATTTCCTAAAAATGGCCAGATAATGAAGGTGGAAATAACACGGTCTGAACTTGAATGCCTACCGTTGCTTGAAGAGCAATGCCCATCAGATGGCGATCACATCCAAAGCCTTTCTTACATTCTTCCATTAACCGTACAAACTTATCATGTGCTTTGAAGAAGAGTGGCGCAACATCAGCGGAGTCTACAATATATAGGGTGTGATAAAGTTTGATGGTTTTTGTCACTAAGCCTGTACGGTACAGCTGAAAATTGATTGATGATGATAATGATGACCTACCATTGATGTACGCTCTACAGAATTCTACGGTTTCTGGAGTGCAAGTTCTCACGGTTTCTGTCCGTCCATTATAGTAACTAGAAATGATTGAACAAAAATGAACGTTAGAATCGGGCCTCGTAACGAAGATAGAAATCTCAACAAGTCCAACTATCATGCTTGGGGTAATTGGACGGAGCAGATTGAAGAGAATATACAAATGGTCTTGATCCATTTAATGCAGGAATAATTTTAAAGATGGGAAATATGTAAAGCGAAGCACCTACACCTACAGTATATCTGGATAAGAATTCACACCATTAGCACATGATGTATTTAAATTCCAGTCTGTTGGCCGTCATGCAGGCCTGGTATGAAAGAAATTCCTGCTATGATTGAATAAGCAGAGGCTCCGACAGTCCCGTGTAAATTGTAGTACCAGCTATAGTCAACACGCCTACGCAATGTATGAAATGATATAGGCTATGGAGGCTAGTGGTAGGCTATACAGCGTTGGTGACAAAGAATACCGGTTAATACTTTCAGTGGCGTTAACATGGTTTCATCTTGTGGCCACAAAGGTTCACAAGGAAGTGATTTAAATTATTGATTCATTCTGTGCCGTACTCTGGTTCTGGGTATCTGGCAATTCAATAAGTAACCACCATTTGCGATTCACGGTTCCACTTTCATTCTGACAGGACTTGGTTAGGACGGTTGACTATTCAGTCACCAACTCAGTAGTCACTAACCTTCTTGTTGTAGCAGTTTCATAAGTAGGAGCTGGTCTGCCATACATTTTAATGTAAGTCAACTGCAAACATATTTGAACAAATCCATCAGGGTGTATCTGCAAACATAGAAATTGTTGATTCACTGTGACAGAAAAACGATCAGATCATCAATGACGGGATTAAGGTAATTGTCCAGTAACTACCAACAACTTGTCCTTCTTTGCTATACATTATTTTAAATTTGCAATGCAACACATGCAAAAAAATTAAGGGGTTTGTGATGGTGAAAGTCTTATTGACCATCTTACTTTTAGTTTCTTGAGAGCAGTCTTGCCAAACGTGGTAAACATTTTCATAACTACTTGGAGGTTTGACGCAAACTTATTATATTCTGTCAACCCTTTCCTTATGTAATCATCCAACTTATCATCAACATCAAATACCAATTCTTTAACATGGACAGGTTCTAGAAAATGGAAAAAATGCAATCCAAATTGTGCAGTCGCTGAGACATCTTCCATGCAATGACACAGTTTATTTTGAACCACCCTTCCTTACCTATCTTCCACGGTTTTGGAAAATCTTTAGCTGTTTGCCTCATGAGAAGTCTAGCATATTGCACAAAAATTGTCAATATCAATGCTTCATAAGGAGAATGATCACATGTCGCTACCAAGCCGCCGTTTGCAGTACAAGTGTAGTTGAAAGATTTATCATTCCAACGATTTGTGCATGGTCCTTGCATTCCAAGGCTGTACAGATCTGTGTAACTCTGTTCAAAACAGACAAAATATTCTATACTGGACGGATCGAGCTTGCCTCCTTAATGGGTCTCTGGGAGTGCCAACTAACAAGTAAACTTTCTGCAAGCAAACAATAAGTTCACTTCAGGAAGACATTTAAACATAACTCACAAGGTCACAACATTTATTAAGACTTGTCTATATGAGCAACTAGTGATTGATACTTACTCGGGGCTTGCTTTCATCCAAGCCAAAACAGATCACAGCATTCTCTATGTCACTCAAATTCTCTTTATTCAAAGCAGACCGGCTAATCAGACGTTCCCTGGCATCAGCCCAATCATCTCTACCAAGGCAAGTTAAAGCAGAGATACCTTTACCATAACTAGTTGGAGCATTGTCGACAATTTCCTTCAGGATGGAGAAAAACTCGGGAGGAGTCAATATCATTGCTGAAATATGAAAATGAAATTTATAGCATCAAAATTGACATTTCTGGCGGCTTTGAAGATGGGATGGATCATGACCAAGACCATTGAAAATGGATATACCAGAGTTCGGTACTTAACACTAGGAAAGTCAGAGAGGATCAAAACTCAGAAAAATTGTGATCTGTCAAGTCACGGTCTAGAATTTCTGATTTCGCTTGCATTTATGCAAAGATAAGAGGATGATACTTCTGTGGCTACACATCCTTGAAATGAAAGGTTTACAATCTTGGAAAACAGCAGAGCAATCTTTAAAGAAAAACATAAGCTGGTCTTAAAACAGACAGTAAGATGAATATCATTTCATAAAGTCGTTCATGGACAAATGAAAGTATAAACCTTACCTGTATCTGGATTGACTCCTGGTATTTTGTACATGCGATTGCGAAAGAAAATAATAATATGGGTTGGTGAATGCCCTTCCTCTTTTGTCTTGAAAGAGCAATGCATTTCATCTTGGTTGCGTTTCGGGATGCGACATGTATTGAACATAAATCTAAAAAGAAATTGCAATATGGAGGATGTTAACACCACAAAACCACTTTGTTTGTAAAGCAGTGAAAAGATTCTGGCTAATAAAGTTGCATTGTTCACTCATAATAAGGAGCACTTAAGCTAGTATGAAAACAGATAGCCATTGTTTACATCGGAGTATTTCTAGTTGTAGATATCTCAGGTTCAAATTTTATTTAAATTTGCTGAGCCATCCAGCTCTCCTGAGGTGTAGACTAAGGTCAGCACACACACACACACACACACACACAGCTTGCAAGATCTAGCACAGTATGGTTTAACCGAGAGGCACACCTCAGCTCAAATGAACATACCTGAACTGTCGCATTGTCATATAAGAGCCCTCTCTCGTTTTGTGCTGCGGGAATGTTTCGTTCTTCATCGACTGCCAGAACTGCATTATATTATACAATGAAATGGAAGATCTTTCCAACTGTAAGACAACAATCCTTTTTGATATACTCAAGCTGCGAAATCACCTAATAAATCACCAAACCTGAGATCCCTCCTGGAAAGGCCAAAAATCATGTAGATATAGTCCAGGCCCAGAGAAGTAGTAATACATTATTGGTGATCGAAGTTTAAGGTAGGCATATTCATCCCACCATTTTTGTAACCAATTGCGTTCTCCTAAGAATAAAACTACATTGTTAGCATTGCCAGCTGACATCGTAAATTAACAGAGACTAGACCTAGTCTATCTCAATGTCCACTTACGGACTGCCTTGTCCATCAATGGCAATTGTATAGACATAGCTTCCTCTTCACAGAATTTCTTGCATACTTGTTCTGTTTGCTTGTACTCATCATCAGTGAGAACTATCCACACAAAATAGCATTTACTAGCATTGGGTGGGGGGTTCTTCGTAATTGGGTGAGTTAGGAGTTATTCCGGAGTATCTTGAGTAAATTGATCATATAAGAATGGGACTAATGATCGTCGTCGGTATCCTACCACTATTTGCAATTGCAACGGTAAAATACTTTAGAATTTATGAGCTACAAGTTTTAAAAGAACACACAATGATGATGACGATTTCACTGTTGAAGATACTCTTGCTGATACTTACTCGCCTTACAAGAATCCAAATATTTTTCGATCGTTTGGTGTATAGATGGCAACGGTAGTGAAGGCAATGCGTTATCGTGGAAAAACGTTCTTTGTTCCTTAGTAAGCGTGATATCAGAAAAAGGTTCTAAATCCATGTCAACTACAGGGTCTTTTGGCCTTAAGAACTACAAAGGACTATTAAACGTAATCAATCATTATGACTACAATCCATTTTGATACCGTACTGTTAATTCTTCCTGTCAAAGCCTAATACATAGCCTGCTTCGTGGTGTAGTGGTAGGTCTTCCGCCACGAAAGCGGTACCGGTATAGGTCTCGGGTTCGAATCCTAAGACTGCATCATACCAAAGATGTTAAAAAATGGTATCCGTAGCTTCCTTGCTAGACGGCCAGCATGTCGAGGATAGTGCGGAAGGGGGGCTAGACTTCGATAGACTTCTGGCTACTCTGGCGTCTCCTTGTCCAGCCTGCATATGCTCCAGTAGTGTGTGTGTATATCATGTGAGTCTGTGTAAGTGCAGCAAAAATCAAATATCGACAAAAATACACAGTGTCCTTTCCTTTCCTAATACAATTGATAATTTCTTAACTCAAACTATCGATACCGGTTACCGCAAGGGGACTTTTTTCATACAATGCTCCTCATTCAAACAACAACAGGCTAGGCATGTTCGGCTAAAAATAGGTAAGACATATGCTGCAAGCTCATGCCAATGCAAGAAAGGTTTCAGATAATTGCTGAAGTAACCGTTACCCCGTTATCACAGAAACATGATCGTAAATAGTCACGCCCCCTAAAAGCACGATCAGGATTCAGGATCAGTCGAACCGGAAAACGTAACGATAAACTGCAACTGCAAACGACGATTGCTGTGGAGGTGAAGGTTCAAAGTCCGCCTGCTCCTCTGCTGCAGAGCAAACAGCGCCTACCACTTAAACCTACCAAGCGAAGCGGATGGACATCAGTGATTTCCACAGAGGTATATATATGGTTCGTTATGAAGTATCATATCGCAGTATGGTAGTCTGTGGAGCCCATGGCTGCCACAACCTTTAACGGTAGCTTCGCGTGCGATATTGTAGCAGAAAGCAGATTATGAATGAGCCTACCTTTTTAGTAAGCTTATTGGGAACGGTATAAAATCTACAATTGACATTCAGACGCAGATCGAAAAGCACAAAGGACTGCCAACCAACACCAAGTACACTTGACTTTGCCCAGATGGGACGGATTGATTTGGATCGGACGGCAATGACGTCGGCTACTCAAGAGTCTATAGTCTCCCTCCCAATATACAAAAACCCGACCCTGCGCAGACCTACTAAACGCCAACAGACTTATAACCAGTTTTATTATCACACTGTAATTGTAAAAAAAACGTAACCATCAGTAGGTTAAATATTCCACAAGAATTATGAAGAGGAAATTAAACATCTTTCAAGCTGGACGACAATATCAAAGATTTGAAGTTTTCTCAAATAAGCTGTAACACTCAATCAACGATTTTTTGAGGTGGCTCTTCAAACGCGATGCGTCCGTATTTAATCCTCGACGATAAGCAGTGATGACAAACATAATAGAGTTATCATTGATTCGATAAAATGCACCATAACCATCTTCTCCAAATGGAAGGACGCCTCCGAAGGCCTGGAAACATGATATGACACAATCACTCACCACTAAATTCACGTCCATGGATTTAGCCTTTCGTGACTTTGAAAGACACTTTTGTGCACAATTGCCTTGCAGGGTTTTATTTAATATTTTTGTCAGAACGTAGGACATTGCCAAACCAAAACTACATGCTCAAAACACTGCCGCTAAATACCTGCTACAGAAGTACACCAAACGTTGAGTGAAGTTCAATGATTGCTATTGCTACTCATGTAGGCCTACCTGACTTAACGTCAACCGCGAAAATGTTGCAGATATAAATTAATGTTTGTATCATAATTAATTTACCGGTCCGTATCCAGCGAAACTTGTAGATAATACAAAATTTCCTCCGCCTCCAGATTTTGTGAATGCAGGATCGGTAAAAATGGATGGCATTTTTTGGCCATTTTCCTGTTAAAGAGATTTATGGAGTGGATAATCAATACATGGAATCAATTAATGGCGCAGACTACATCAGTCAGGGATTTCTAAAACAGGTTCAGATCAGAGCCCCTAGTCTACGACGCAAGACCTATATTGAATCAGCTTCATGGTATGTAACAATCGCGTGGTGTGTGGGCTTGTCGCAGGGGGTACAAGTAGGCTATATCAGTGTGAATGTATCGCTGAAATCTACAAGTATCCTGTTAAACTAGTAAACAGTAATATATTAATTTTATATATTTATATGTGTAGGTAACAAATATTATTTACTATGAAGGTGCAGTGATCACTTACAATCGCAGCAACAGACAATCCAAGAAGATGCCTATCACAACCTCTCCCAAGTTTGCATTCTTCCATTAGTGCATGATACGCTGCACAAGCTTTCAGGAACAGATCCTTCTTATTCTGTTCGTCTTTAAAAAAGAATATGTTAAAGACGCAATCACCGTTTACAGTATTTGATAAGACTGACTGGATAACATTGCTTGGCAGAATCGGACGGTTTCTATCGTACACGTCCTCATTGTCTCAGTCCTGCCTTTGTAGAAGCTGAAATTATTGCATCATCACCGATTTGCTAGAACTTCATGGATCACACATTTTCAACCTTTCCTTTTACTCTACTGGTACTCACATTCTCGTTGTTGCAGTTTCGTACGTAGAAGCTGGCTTGCCATGCATTTTCATGTATGCATACTGCAGGCAAATTTGGATGAATGCGCAAGGATGAATCTGTGTGCAAACAGATTTAAGATATTCAGTCTAACATACCAAGAAGTAGAATGAAACAAAACCTTTCCCAGTTTCCTCAGTCGGGATTTACCAAATTCTTCGAAGTGGAGACATTCTATTTCCGACGCATCATCTAGATTTTTAGGGATTTTTCTACCTTCATCAATCCAGCGTGTGACCATATTATCGACTTCAAAGGACAACTCTAATGGTCTTGATTGCTGAATAGACTCCAAACCTAGATGTGTCCATTTACGAGATTTAGAATGTGATATAAACTATATACCGGAACTATATAACTATATACATAGCAGCCAAATACTTACCATCACCCCAAATTTCCTCAATCCCACGTCCTTTCAGGTTTTGTAAGTATGCTTCGAAGTATGATACCATTGTAACAACGACCATGCCATCGATAGGCGTGTGTTCGGTGTGTATGATTAGCTCGTTATCCCTATTGCAAGCAACATTGAGCTTGTCCATCCAACGTAGCCCAGACATTCGAAACATGCCTTGTCGCAAAAGACTCGCAAAGCCCTGAAAATATAAAAAGCCTTCAGATTCTCTGAAATTACGAACATGTGCGCCACCAAGACAGGACAAATTGTATCTGAGTGGGAATTGAGGGAGGTCACAAGTAAAGGTAAAGCTCTGCAAGGATGGTACTAGTAGATTCTTTAGGTAGGAAACAGGGCCGTATTTTGTTTTCTCCTCATTAGTTAATGCTGCATAGACTCACAACATATCACCACATCTTGCAAGATCCATATCACATTCCTGCATACCACATGCATCCGCAAAGCACATTATGCAATGTGCATAATTTCCCGTCGTGGAAATGGTGGAATTATTATTGTGCCATGGTCCTCACAAATTAGTGTAACTCTCATTGCTTTGAGTTGAGTTCAGAGCCCATGGTCTATCATTCAAGCACCGAAACTGGGTTCCCATTTCTCACAGTTACACTCAGAATTGATAAACACTGACATACCTGATTTTTTCCATCAGTCATGGAAGCGCAAAAAGCCGCAGTTTCAATTTGTTTGAGGGATCTTTCGTTTTGATCAGACAAGCGTATTAAATGTGATCGTGCAGCAGCCCAATCGTCCCGTTTGAGTTCAGTCAAAAATGCTATTCCAGGACCATCACTATTGGCCTTTGTTATCTGTAGAATTAAACTGTGGAAGTCGGCTGGTGATAGAATCTTGCCTGTAATCAAAGTCATAAACAAATGTGCATAAGTGCCAAGATGATCACCACGAAAGTACAAATAATACCTGTATTTTCACAAACTCCTTGAACCTTGAATACTCTATTTTTGTAAAAAATGATTATATGGCTGGGACACTTTCCCTCATATTTTGTTTTGAAGTTGAAAAGCAGCTCATCCTTTCCAGCATTAGGTATTCGGCAAGCATTGAAAAGGCACCTATGATTGGACATTTTGCTGATTTCTCTGCAGGGTATCACTCTGATAATCTTGAAATTTTAAAATCATTACTTGAACTGATACATAGAAAAGGGATTTCCCTTAGCATCAGTTTGCTTACGCAGCCTCTCGTCTCTTAGGATCATCCAGAATTTCATCATCAAATGCAATTGAAGAGCAAAACTCTCAAGCTGGAAATTGTAGACGTTAAAATCTCCTTTCTCAGCAGCAGATATGCCTATGCTAGTACCGGTATGTCATATAGAGGAGAAGGCGTTGCGGGAGACGTTGTTTACTGTTATGTAAATATCCAATAATGTACTGCTTGCCCTTGGGGTTTAAGTGCTATATTCACAAAACGCCTGGGCCTATAGGTCTACCTGGTCTTTAAGCGGCCAGTAAGTGAGGCAGGATATTGCAGAAAAATTTAGAGCTGTTGCCGGGCCCCGAAAATGCAGGTAACCATCCAACCACCAGTCATCTAGCCAGTTTCTATGCACTGTAAAAAATTGGTATGTCTCATAATTCAGGTTCAAACACACCAACTCGGAAGCCAAGCCTACCACACGCCTTGAAAATTGGTACCGGCAATAATATAGACCTACATCGACTTACATTATTGGCAGTTTTTCAGATTAAGCCAGGCTAACGAGTATATAGCACGGTGATTACTACCACTACTGGTACCGGTACCTTTACTTCGAATTTCTATTTGCTGGTGCAATTTCCTTCCATCATTTTGTACAAAATCTTGAACAATGCTGAGAGTTTTCTTATATTCTTCATCATTCAGGACTATAGGTATTAAATTTGTGTAAGTCAACATTCAAAGCCCATTCTGCAATCTAATCTGGTACTTAAGACCTACGCCTACCTGGCCTGCAGGAATCCAGATATTTAGTAGCTGTATCTTTCAAAGATGGTAAAGGCAACGGAGGTAAACGGTCGTCTAGGTAGAATGTTCGATTCTCCGGCTTAGAGTCCTTTACTAAAAACACTGAGTCCATGATCGCTTTTATATAATAACGACTGATGAATGAAACTTGGGCACACTGCAATGAATCAACTCATAAGCACTCAGTGAAAATGGTCGCAGTACACAGTACGCAAACGCAGTCAACCCAGAGGTGATTGAACTTTGGTCGAACAACGCAACTTGCGCAATGTGCATTGCCGCTTGCAAGTTGCCGGTTGTTTTTATCACTAAGTTCTGTTAAAGAAATTTTCCTGCCACTAGTGGCGCATCCTCACCGCCAAAGAGCGTTTTGACTCTTTTGAGACACTTTGACCAGAGAGACTTTGACTTTGACCGCCAACCACTTTGCACATTCACAGCAACATCCGTCCTGCTCGCATTCTCGGGATTGCAGTTGCTTTGCAGTATGATGCGACAAAGGACCAGCTCCCAAATCTTACGCTAAATCCCGATGGGGATCGCATACGGAAAATTAACACGGATCAAACATTGCCCGTTTTACAACCAACCACGGTAAAAAAAAAGCTACAATGTCAACAGTCGCACGCCATCTACAATCAACAGATTATGCTGCGATCTACGAATATCCTCAAACAGCGTGTAGAAGCCCAGGCCTTTCATTAATTCGACAGTTCTTACACAGTGCGCTTCATGGAGGCCTCTTTCGTTCCAAATGTTGCGTTGAATCTTATTCACATTTCGCGGTATTGCATTAAATAATCAGCGTATATGGTATCCCACAATTTTATTTTCCCATCAAGAAACTTAAAAATAACGATTTCTAACACCCTGATGGATAAACTTTATTTACACATAACGAAGCGATAAACGAAAGCCTAATTTTATGCAGACTGCATTAAAAACATTCGGCGTTGCATTGTGGACTTCTGAGATTGCAAAAATAGGCTCTATAAATACTTAATAGGTTATTAGTTTTGATCTTCTCGTGCAAGTCACGTGTAGACTTATGTACATCCCCTTTTTATAAGTTAGTTGTAAGCTATAGATCATTTAAGAACGATCGAGTTCGATTTATCATCACCTGATTGCTGCCTGCCAAGAAGTCATGGATAGTGAAATTTGACTATTGCTATGAATATCACTACACAACAGAAATTATTATAAAGTTGTTGCAAGGAGGCCGTTGGAGTACGCATGAACGGGTGCTGTCAAATCAGGCAAATTTGTTTCATTGCCTTCATAAATCTGCCCGACAGCTGCGTTTAGTGCTGAGGAATGTCGCTGTGCTTGCGCTGGTGCATGATCGGGTGAAGAAGAATTAGAAACAGAAGATGATGGCGAAAAATTTACGGTAGAAGGTGATCTTTCAGACTTTTGCGACGGCGTGTCAAGTATGGGATAACTGTCCGATTTTTCAGATTTTCTGACACTGGTGCTGCTTTGGAACTCCTGCTTCTCTGACGAGTTTGCATTCTTATCGGTGCCACGATTGACTGTAAGCTCCTCCGGTGCAGTCTTCATGGAAGGAAGCGACGCATTAACTTTCTTTATTTTTTCTGCTTCTTTGTCGCGCTTCTTTTGCTTCATTCTGCGATTTTGGAACCAGATCTTGACCTGCAAGGAAATGGTAATGAGTTGTACATCATTCAGTATGACGTCGCTGTTTAAAGTGTTGCCATTAGGCCTAAGACCTGTCGTCTGCGATGCCATGTCAATAAACTCTTAATAGAGAAATAGTCAGTCATCCATCGAACCTGTGTCTCGTTCAGCATGAGGGATGCCGCGATTTCGACTCGTCTGGCCCTTGTGAGATATTTATTGAAATGAAATTCCTTCTCAAGTTCCGTTAATTGCTTTGTAGTAAAATTTGTTCGGCCATTTCCTACTTGGGTTGCGTATCCGTATGGATCCATTTTCCCATGATTGTAATATGCTGAAAATAGAGAGAACCGTTATTCTAGTACGCTCATAATAGTAGAAAGGATCAAACCCCACTACAATTTTTAACCTAATCAGGTCATTCGGATGCCTATAGTATCGAAAAAGTGAATCGTCAAAATTGTTCAACTGCATCCATATCGTCATAGACACTGCCGAGTTGAGTAATCAGCGTCCCATATCACACCAAATATTCAACCGCTATACCGTGATGTTGGTGACATTGCTGTGGCATGGCCTACTCTAGGTAGGCCATGGCTGTGGTGTGACATATCCATTTATTGATCAACAACAACCTTCATTATATGTTAAGAATGACCTATCGGTTTTCTGAAAAGGGCTAGTTCGAGTGCATATATAGGTGCGCAACCCGCGTAGGCCCTATCCATATAATTACTCTGTGACCAAATATATTGCCTATTTCGAAACTTTCCGCGTCTTAAACATAAAAATACTCTTTAATTATAGTCTACAGAGCATGAATGTAGTAGGTCATGAGCAGAGATATGCATAAAAAATGGTATTGCATTTCAAAAATGTGTGATTCGTGTATTGACTTGCAGTTGTATACACTCAGGACTACGAAGTGACAGCTTGTTAAATGACTTCTATGCATACCAAAGTGCATAATTTGGGATGAAATGGCCAGGGCAAATATTTACCCGTCGCTCTCTTGTTATTGAGTATTTAGATGTCTTTGTTTCTACTGCTGACGAAATTTTCTCTTCTGATTTTGTCTTGATTAATGTTACTCTCACTTATCAAGATCACTCTGTTGCGGTAATGGCCTCCGTTTCGGAAGTATTAAAGAGTATGTTTACGAGCTAATCAAATTATCATAGTCATGATTCGTTAAATAATGGGTTATCTATACTTAGATGGATATACATCACTGCACGGTATCCAAAATTCGATATGGACCAGCCAGTGCATCGCTTGTATGTAAGGAAACGTTGGTTAAAGTTCATTGTGTGCGTTCAAGTGAATGATTATACTTCCTCATTATCATTCAGAAAAATTATTACTAAAGAAATTAGTTGCATAGTATTGAGGCCTGGACATTCGACCTCAGTCTTGACGCCACTCTGCTGTTTTGCGGTCAAGTAAATATCTTTTTCGTCTTAGCCTAAATTTTAATGGCGCCACATTTCTTTCGCTTCCGTTGCCTCGTTTTTTCCGAATGAGAATGGAAGTAAACTTGATGAATAGAACAGACTTGATTACTCAATGTTAATTTCTATCGAAACAAAGGGGCTTCCATAGTCTCTGACGCCATGCGATGGCAAATATTTACGTAGCGAATGAACCACCATTTCAAATTATGCTATGAGTGTTATGTAAATAAAAGAAACGATTTGGTGGGTTTTTGCGTATTTTAGTAGCACTCATTAATTCTTTTCTTCCATCGACACGGGCGCCGACGCTCATTGTAAGCCTATGCTCTGTATTAATTTGGGTCGTTGGGTGTGGTTGCGGGATGGCCGTGGAACCTCTCTCTCCGTTTACTTGACCTCGGGGCTTGAGCGTCGGCCGTGGGTGGAGATTTTCATTTTTCATCGTCATCATATCACGGTATATGCATATCGGAAGATTGCAGTTGCTGAGTAATCTGATAATCCGAAACGCTCATGCCAGTTGTAAGGTGTCACTGGTGCAAATCTAATTAGTTCCGTAATTTTGACCCTGCAGTGTTTCGGAGCTCGCGTTGATGTATATTTCATGCAGTAAAACGGAAACATACGGTGCAGAATGATTAATTTCGCAGGAACGAAAGTCCCATTTCGAAACATCTGCAATTCGGCGGACAGTGACTGTCATCAGGGGAAGTTAATTTTCTACCTATTTAAAATCGTAATCGAAGGACAAAATGAATCTCTACACAGGTTCAAGTAGTTATGCGTTATTATAAGAACGTTAGCTATTCCGATAGTTAGAGGTACTGATTTTCATGTAAACTGTACGAGTAGGCCTACAGGCTGTTCCATTACAGAGCCATGGCCTACTCTGGGCCATGACTGAGCCTATGTTATCATCTATACTGATTCAGGAGGTGGTGGTCCCGGCGTGACGTTTATCCTGTGATTCACAGACATTAGTTTGCAATAAAATTGGTTAACCTAGCAATTGTTACATGACCATATTTTCACACCATAATGGTCTACCCAAGGAATGGATATAGCGATAACATATTCTAGCTACAGTGTTCCGCATCGCCAGACGTGGCACTCAACCACAATTTTCGACGAGTCTCCCCAATACAAACTGCGAAAAGTTCATGACCCCGATTAGACTGCTGCCTTGTCGAGTTTTGTCGAAAGGGAAAACAAGAAACGGCGGCATAGAGAAGTCAAAAGACGGGAACGGATGAATCGGCGTGTGAATAACAACCATAACGCTGACGGACACCTCCTTTAAAACAACTAAACGTCAAACTATATGGAATTGTAAGGGAAAAGCGGTCACTCTTGTTTGAATAATCCACCCTCTTCCTCAATTACGCAACGGTACAGGTGTTGTTAAACTCAATGTAGCATGTTTCTGACCCAAGATTGAAATTTCACATAACGCGATTCAAACTAAAACAAATCTTACGAACCACTAGAATGCAAGACTGTAATGTTACAGATCCACGGCTTTCAAATTCACACAGCGTGAAATAATTATCTTGTATATTTGCGATGCATACCAGAATAATAATGAGCGGACGTGTATGGAGAGCGTGAAAATTGTTTCCACCCTCCAACGGTTAGTGAACGGCCCTTGAGGGAGAAAAAAGTCACCCGTTGGTGACGCAACAGCTAGAGATTGCATTCGGACAAAAGGCTTGACTTTTTGACCCGCACCCTAATGTCATCAACAATTTTCTGGAGTTGGTTTCTCGTCGCGAACAGATTTGTTATCAACGACCTAATTGCTCTCAGGTGATACACTTTCCGCAATCGTACCCTTATCGTCATTGTTTCTTTATCATAGTCAGCCGATGAGTTTCAAGTTGGCGACGGCCATTTTACTTTCGATAGACAATGGAACTTGTTATTATGGTCACGGATGGATGATTTTCGTAATATTTGATTCGACAGTGTGCTATGATTTACATCGTTATACTTTCACCACTCGTTTGTGTACCTGTACCCAACAATATAAAAACAGGGCTTTGATTGGCAAGGCAATCGGTGATCAGTTTCAGTTTGCGATAAACAATATAGAGAAGAAACAACACTTGTATGACGACTTGTGTCCGAAAATAATAGTTTCGACTCGAGGATAGATTGGTCAGAAAGACAAATTCACTGAAGTCCTTTTAAGCGCCTTCTGCGCATTGCTTTGATTTTGACTAGTGGTGAGAAATTTGAATGACATAACAAAGGTGCAGATACATTGGCAGTTGCAAAGAATTTCTTTCAACATTCTTTGATGCAATCAAACTCGTAATCACGATCGCTCATAAACTTCAGAGTACAGTATCAATTATTTGTCGGTGAAAATGAGTGGTCCTGCGATTTTACAACCTCCACATCCCGTATTTACTTTGTGGAGACTTGATCTTTTTATTGAGCCAGAATGGGTTGTCGGCATTAATTATATCAGTAAAGATTATTATCAAGGATGTCGGTAGGCGTTCCTTTTCCCAGTCGACGAATTCATCATTGTCTCAACCCCTAGTAATTTTGTCGCCATTCGGCTTCAAAGTCTGGCTTAAAATTGGTTAAATTTTTCCGAAATATAATTTCACTTGTGGTAACGTTGTTATAGGGCTTACTCAGTTGTTTTTGAAGCTCCCAAACGTAACAACGTCAATTTATCATTCACCCGGAGACGTCATTACACGCACCATGCAGTCGCTTACTGAATTTATGAGAGGTTACGGCGACTATCACGAAACGAAGAAAACATTATCTCTCGAAAAAAAAGATGGATGGAGTTTGCGAAATCGAGGGTTTCCATGGCAGCCAGAACCCCCGATAAACCCCATAGGTTTCATCATTCATCATAAAACTGGGCTCGCGTGAAATAGAAAACGGTACGAAGAAAGTTTAAAAGTTGTCTTTTTATGGTCATAAAGTCAGAATTGTAGCAAGTTGGGTTATTATAAATACGCGCTTGAAAGGAATGTAAATCCTCTGACGCCAGTTCGACTGGAGTAGATCACCATGATAACGACACAGCGGCGTGTTGTCAATATTATATCCTGATAAGAAATATGAGAATCATACCGTTTTCAGGATAGCCACACGGAATAAGATACAAATGGGGAAGAAGAGCAGAATTTCCATGCCCCATATGACAGAGACGTATTTCAGGGGATAACGGGCTATAGACCCGGAAGGAAGCAGAAGGCCCGTCTGATTTCTGGGGTGGGCCACATTTGGAAATCGATTTCAAAGTTAGATGTCTATACTAAATCAGTCAGAAATTCGAGGACCTGTGTACTGATGTTCGCTTTTCGCAGTCGGTCCGCAGTGGGAGCTAGGAGCAATAAGGCGCAGGTGTATACTTTTACGTTGTCATCGGACGCGGTGGCTGTGACCCACACCTTTGCAATAACTATCAGTTTATTTAATTAGCCGATAGTAATAATCCACGAGGCTGGTGCCAGTTGATTGCGGCGGTCCTAATATTTTCAACAGTCTGGATATTGTTTCGCAGGAAGTAAGATCACCAGAACTTACTGAATTGTATAATTACGGAATCAATCGGGGTTGCAAAACGACTGAGGATCATATTCTTCATCATTCAGCCTAGTTTTGACAATTCGCCCTTTTGCACCCAACACTGCCCCACACAATGATTGAAATTTCATTCCCTTGCGCGCAAACGTTCCCTTACAAAAATAAAGGGTAGCTTAATGAAGCTTACATGCGTCGCAAAAAAATACTCTACTTTCCAAAAATGGGCAGCTTTACCTCCATGAAAAGTTACCGAAAGACAAAAGAGTGATAAACATACAGCTGGGTAAACAGGATTGACGGATGATGAGTACACACATTAAAATGAGATGATATTTTACGAATAATGACCCCCACGTCTTCAATAAATCAGTGTCTTATTTCGACCTCACAGTCGAACTTCAATCAGATTTATGCACACGTGCCTATGCATATATCATATTCACGAACTCTTCACCCTACCAACTCAGTGTACATTTCAAAACCGGAGACCCCAGCAATGAACACGTGGACAAGCCAGTAAATAATTTTCGACGGAGTCATACACGGGAAATGCTGGACGCGCTGAACAGGAGAGAAATCGGGACAAGAAGATGTTTATACTTTAGTATCGTTTTTAGTCGACCATATGGTCTAGTCATTTAGAAAGAAATGGAGACCGTTTGACCATTGGAATTTGAACCACATAATCCAAAGTTTCCGTTCAACATAATTATTTTGTAATATCGTGTCCGAGCACTGCTTAGAGATTTACACAACCTGAAAGAACGACGACTCCAATTCCCTCTTTATCTATAACCTCAGATATGGATCAGTATCAGTGGTAGCGCACAGGCGTGGGAGGAGTAGCATTTTACCTTTATATGAATTCCCATCCAATTTACTTATCGATAGTGGAACCACAGCCTACTCTAGGCCATGGTGAAACTATGTAGTGAAAAGTCAATATACTCTCAAATTGAAGCTCGACATTGGTCAATCAGACACGTCACATGACATGACACGTCAATTCTGCTCCAATGGACTAAACTCCCTCCGCAATGAGCAAAAGTACATGCGCGTTCAGTTGGCCTAGTAGTTTTGACTGTCCGCTTTCTGATCGGAAGGTTGCGTGATCGAAAGGCTGCGGGTTCGATTCCCGACCGAGTCAAATCGAAGACTTTAAAATTGGTATCCGTTCCTTCCCTGCTTGCGTGGAAGTGCGGAGAGCCGTGATTGTAATAGTGATCCGGGCGATAAACCGGAAGTATATTGACAAGTATACCGTGAGCATCGACCTGGCGTACATGGCCTTAGTAGGTGAACAACGCCATAAATTCCAAAAATGTAATAATATGCGCATTCGCGCTCCAGCAGGCAACGTCGCATGCTGGGTCGAATCGAATCACACTTCCAGTATGTGCCATAGAGATGACCAATGTACTATATATACACACTTTCGGAGGTGCGATAATATTTTGCCTCACTTCTAGAGTGCCGCCTCTGAAAGCGGCAAGAATAATATTGATATTTTGATAACCCTCGAAAAATTATGTCCTTAGTAGCTTGCTCAAATATAGAAATGAACGGTAGAACATCTTTGTGTTTTGGTTTTCCACTGCAGAAACATCGGCTTTACGGCTTAGCCTAAACAGACAGTAGGTAACCGCAAATCATCATGTCTTACTGCATGTCTTACTGCAATGCAATTAGTTGCGCATTCGAAACAATATCGCGCGCCGATGAAAGGATGATATAATCATTTTCTACGAGTCCATGTTGACTGGGGTAATGGGAATTATAA
Organism: Botrylloides violaceus; assembly: GCA_030412335.1. Lineage (NCBI taxonomy): Eukaryota > Metazoa > Chordata > Ascidiacea > Stolidobranchia > Styelidae > Botrylloides > Botrylloides violaceus. Next base: position 4,538,949 of record JASFYC010000829.1, on the reverse strand, counting down.
AAATAGGGATTGGTAGGTTGCGACGAAAGTGTTTTCACCTACGCGACATTCGAGATTACAAGAATTTTCTTATTTTACGGAGCTTTAAACTATGATTTTATAGGAATATTTGCACATGTCGCAACTACATGCGTAGGCTATTAGTTATCTTAATATCTTCTCATGAAATGACCATTGACCAAAAAGTTTATTGTTTTTTGCATCTAACAGCAAGTCCAAGCACACCTGACAATTTCGTCGGTCCATGGGCTGTTTAGACATAACACATAACGTGTAATCTCAATTGACTTATCCGATTACTATTTCACAATGAAAAGGGAGCTAAATTAATGTCTGTGATTAAATATGAATGAGTGTCTTAAGCATTTTGCTATACATGAAAATATTTATATAACATTGGATGAGACTATAATTTATACACCCGAATTGTACGTCGATTACGCGAAAACAAAATGGCGGACGACGCGTATACACTCTTGTTTACGAAGTAGTCTGTAGATAAAAGCAATAATTTGTGTCTTACTGGTCTTAGGAGGATTTCGTTTGATCTTCATCCAGTCGTAAGTGTTTGCCAAGTCGGAACTTGAGTTCGTCGAGCTGTCGAGTTTGTCTCTATCTCCAAGTTCTTGCGGAGAACGACGCTGTGAATTCCCGCCATGAAAATACCCAACGATCGGCGTTTCGATGCTAGAATGATGTCCGCTTATAGGCACGGGGCAGGGCGAATACTGTGAGTGCATAGGATAAGAAGTTGCGTGGATATTGCTAGAATACATAATCGGATTACAGGACGAATAGGAATTTGGGGCGGCACCTGACTGATTCGGAGATGTAGGGTATGGCGTAGTAGGATTCAGCGAGTACATTGAAGACGAGGAGGGATCCGTTTTGAGTGGAGCAGTATACGGATACCCACCTGAGTATGGTCCCATAAAATTTGTGGAATAAGTTGATGTGTTGGATATCGGAGGATAAATAGGAGGTGACAGAGGTGTTTGTTGTGGGGACGGATGGTTGAAACTTTCGCTGATGGGCGGGGACGACGAATTGGGCGATGGAGTTGCAGGCTGTGGACCTATTGCTTCACGGGCCGAGTAATGTTGCTGCTGAAGTTCATATATATTCGCTTGCGAAATGTGGTGGCTCAGTCTGGTATAAGTCTGTTCTCCGTTTGCGTCCACTTGCGATAAGGTTTCATCTGTTGCTTTTCTCAAACCGGCAGTATCATGCATGACGCATGAAAACATCGGAGATGATAAACCCACGCTTTCTTCACTGGAAACAGATCTTTTCACGTTGAACGAGGAAAGCCCATCAACCGGATTGTACATCATATTAGCTGCTGGTCGAACTGCGTAAGGGTCGCCGGAGCACACAGGATATTCCATAAATGAACTCATTGCCGTCTGTGTCCGATCCTGCAAATCAAATATTACAGTATAAGGCTATGTGAATGCCATTCACTGAATAGAGTAATCGAATCTAAGTATGGGTTTGTCTGGATGATTTTTTGTCAATTTCATGCCTGCAATTCAAAGCCTTACATGCCTCTATAGCGAGATAGCTTTGGAAAAAACTTGTCACCTTAGGGCTGGGCTGCACTAATTGTTAGCCCTATTCAATATACACATGTAGGATACATACAACTCCTTACAGCTTGACGGACACAAGAAGAACATAAGTGAAAAATGTTTGTCTTGAGAGCTTGTCGCAAAAATAAACATAAACAATTGGTGAACAAGAATAGAAGCGATAGCCAAACCGCGTAATAATATAATTGAAAGACAACAATAAATCAGTAGATACCCTGTGGCGAGAGTTATCAGTCATCGTAACGCCATAACGACATAGGGATTATTAACTCAGAAGTAATGAGAGGCATGGATCGATGTTGGCAATGTTAGGTTGGTTCCAACGATGATCTCACCAAGCGCTGTTTACGTTGCGATGTCAAGGCATATGAGGCTAACAGCCAATGAAAGACTTGAGTCACCTATGTTTACGGTATGCAAGGTGTAATACGACGAATGATCAAATTTTAGTAGTATTGCATTACGGGTTGGATATGCATGGTTTACTGTTCAAGATTTCTAGTATTACACCACAAATTCATTATGACTGGTTGTAACTACACGCTGGTGAATTTCACTACATAAAATTCAACCTCGTATTCAATCGAGTAAAATATATGACAAGGGAATAACCAATTATCCAAGTCAATCCAACTCTCATTGAACACATATTATACAATTGAATGAGGTTGTTTCACAGTTGTAAAACAATAAAATATCCATCAATAACATTGCTTTAATGTGTGTTTCGTGCAGTTCTTGAAATGACCATCCTCCGGCCTAAATTCTCCGAAATAATCAGCAAAACCAGACTTACCGGAATAAATATTCTTTAGTCTCTGTTGTTGAAATGTATCTTCATGTATCACCGGCTTACTAACAGTGTGTCTTCACTTTAGCTTAAGCCTCCTATTTTCGAAAGTACAAAAGACATGCTACTGTAATATTTTCTTATAGATGATGGCGTTCTGGCGAATATCTATTCTGAATATTTTGATTCTACATCTAAGAAATTACAGTTGCTTTCTCCTATTAGCTACTAAGATGTCTTTCTTCAATCACAAATGTTGACGAATCACGTAGTTGGTGCAGGACAAGTTGTTTTTGAATGAACCTGTCTACTATTTCAACTGTGCAATTCGGAATCCTTTTTTCTCTTCCCCCGTTCCTTGTTCATGAATTCTTTTTCTCTCACAATTGTCACTCCCACGCTCCTTGACTATAAATGTAAGCGGTCGCATCACTATTTTTTCTCATAGTGTTTCTCTCTGAAGTGTTATCAAGCGTAAGCTACGGGCAGTAGCACTTATGGCGATTTCAATACAACCCATTGAGATCCTCCCATCGGAGGTCAAAAGTTGAACAAGTGCTCGCGACGTTCAAGAGAAAATTGGAATGTTTTATTCTTGTGCGAAAGAACGCACTACCCCAATAGTCAGAATTCAACAGTTGGCAAATAGTGGCCTATTGTGCTGAGTAAACAAGTCGATCCAACCCCCAGCCTTATCGAAATGGGTACTCTGCTGGAATTATTCTGTATTTTCTCAGCAAGGAGCCCAACATTTCTCGTTCGAAACTACTAAAATATTAGGTTATGAGTCGATGACACACGCGCTACCTGAATGCCTCATTTATAACGAACGAATGCGTCATGCGAGGAAGCAAGGGTGAACGTCCCAGAAAATTCTTACTCGTGCCGAAAATTTTATTTATATATATACATATGCCTGACGCGAACTCTTTCCGTATATGATCCCTCATTGTGGCGTAATAGCAAAAAGTAAGTATATATACAGGAATCATTTTCTCCCTATACCTGGTACCTGCGCAACTACAAAAACAATATCGCCACTCGAATATTAAGAGGTATAGCGGTAGAGAAAATTGCATCTTAGTCGACGGTGAGTACGATTATGTTACATGAATTTGAACTTCGGATTAATTCAAACTTGCCTACAATTACATGCAATGAACCTCACACAGGTGTTTCATGCTGACATTGTACTGGCTGCAAGTTCAAGCGCAAGCAGCTGTAAACATTATAGATATACGTTCTGGTATTTACAGTCGTCCCGACATATAACAGGTTTTACCGAACCAATGGGCGGCTATGTTCACAGAGCAAAGTCGCTTCTTACTTTAAGGAATATAGTTCCAGCAACAGAAAATGTTTTTGCTATCACAATAAACGTATGTACACGGTTCTGCACTGCATCAAATTGCTGTTGTATGGTTGCGTTCTTGGTCGTAAAATACCTGCAACCTGCAATACCTGTAACCGCATGGGTAAGAACTACTTGAAAGTTTCAGATGATTTTACACCAAAGATTTCGAGCTACAGTGAATCGTGAAATTTGTATTGTCGGAGTACATCTTGTACTGGGTATAGAATACCTTAAATTTATGCAAATCGATCAAATGAACGTCGAAGATCAATGGCTGTAGTGTGGTATCGGCAATGATTTAAACACTGTAATATGAAACCAAATCTTTATGATTTCATAATCAAAATCGCATTAACCTCCAGCACTTCCATTGTTGAGTAGCCACAGCGGAGCGAACCGTAAGTGATTTGATTGGGATGCAACTAATCACAACATTGGTCAAACCTTGTCACTTCTCTGCCTGATTTTGAGTCTGCATGCATAGTGCACAGTGCATAGGCTATTGTTTGTTTACTCACGAAATCAATCAGGGGGGCAATATTACTCAGCGCATCCTGAGCGCCTAAGGAGCCGCAAACAACATAGTACCGTCTCTGGTATGACACGATCGTGAATCTGAACCACAACCGGTGCTCTACCGCCAAATTACTCGTGTGATAGTATCTAGTCCAAAGCGTTCACATTTGTTTTCCGTCACTGCGATAATCCTACGTGAGTCGAAATTAGGTATAAGCGAACGTCTAATCCGTTAATTTTGAAACAAAACCCATAAAGATGTATGCTGACTTTAGTCGTCACTCACAGCAGTAAACTGACGCCACACACAAAAAGGAAACGTTCAAAATCTTAGTCGTCGACCTTGGTGTTCTGACGGATATAAAACGAACTTCCAGTGCAGAACAATCTCCCATCGGAAAATTATGATGGATGACGCTGCCGACGAACACACTAGAACGGTATGAGAAATATCTCTAAGCAAACAGGCATCTGTTCTATATTTGACGCGTGCGAAACGGCCATATTCTTTCGAAATTCCAAACCCCACTGCACCGACGGTGATACATCACTGAAGATGTTACTATCAATTCACCGAAACTACAGAGTCCCTTGCATTATGCATAGGTGTCTAAATATGGCAAGGCCAATGAGGATGAATTTGATCATGAGTGACAAATCGCATTCGTTTGGCAGTCTTACTCCGACCCGCATCTGCGCGTTCTTTGTTATCTTCGTGTTGGAGGGAATATGGATGAGTATACGTACGTTACAATTCGATGAGCAAACCTCATTCATGGTTTGACTATTCTTCCGACGTATGACCCTCTAATGACCGTAAGATAGACAGACTTCGGTAACTTCGAAGGGAGTGACTTTCGTAAACCCCATTGTTTTCGTTACGGTAACTGATCATTAACTGAGAGGGGCTACACGGTCTAAAAATGTTCCGGCATTAATTAGAGCAAGAATTACGTACAGGACGAACCAAATCGAATCACAAAACAGGAGATTGATGGGTCGGTATAAGGATTCTTCTCCCTCTCTCTCTCTCTCTCTCTCTCTCTCTCTCTCTCTCTCTCTCTCTGTGTGTGTGTGTGTGTGTGTGTACGTGTTATAATCAGCCTCAGTATACACGTACGCGCGTGTATGTGAGTACAGCTAAAGCCTTGCAGATTGATTAACAAGTTCTGAGAATAAATGTGGTTGGATAGCAATGATTTACCCATTGGTTCGAACACTCAAGATAATTTTATATTGATCTGTACATGTAGGGCTACACGATTTCCTCGACAAGTGCGAATCATGTTTGCAATCGAATTTCTCTAACCAGTACTGCTACAGGTTCATAGCAAGGCCATCGACGACTCATTAAAATCAACAACACCTCAAAAGCTGATGTGTATAGTAAACAGATGACTACGCAAAGTCTTACTCTCTATAAATTAACACTCAGTTGAGCACCGGATATATATACACCTTTCTAATTTGTTGATAAGTCCAAATTACTAAAACGGTCGCGATAAATACTAGAACTTATTTCCTAACTGTCTGCCTATTGTTGCCATAGAAACGCGAATCTGGTTGTTGCAATAGAACACGTTGCCCCATCGCGAAATAATTAATGGTTACGGTTAATACGATTAGGTATGGCTAGAACGGTTCATGAATTTAAAGGTTTTTGAATTATGCAGTACATATTTTGAATATAGCATAGCTTTCTGTAGGACTAAGTGATTGTGGCTATTTTCATACCTGATAGTGGTCAAACTCACGAGTAGCCTACGCCTAACAATTCATCAACTCAACTCATATTGTTATTATTGAATTACTTAAAAATATAAATATGTCAAGACATGACATAACCATCGTCAAGAATATGCATGATGATCGTGCGGAGCAGAGTGATGATGACAAGTGAGCAAGCCTTCAATTAAAGCATATACGTTTGATCAGCTCCTGCAACAGGTTGACTTGAACCAAGGCGATCGTTAGCAGATTGCCTTGACTTGAACAAAAAGCAACTTAGTCGTATTAACGATCACGTTTCTGAGCTTGAGATTTCAATAAAGTCACCATAACCTAAAAAGGAGTCAATCGAATTACACCCATATGCAGTCATCGTCAGACAGTGGGCTTCCGAAGCATCACCAAAGTGTAAAAAAAGAGTCAAGTGTATGCGCTGTTTAAAGTCGCATCTCTAAGCTGACGCCTCAACATTACCTCTTGACTCTCTCGAAACAATAACAACAAGGTAAAGACGTTTGATAAGGTATGTAATCTGGCTAAATACGACACGATAAGTTGTTACATTGTTGCTCTTTGCTCGCCATTTAGTCGGAAAAACACCAAGCATAAATCTTCTTCTAACAGACCAAAAGTCTTAAGAGCATATTTTGCACAAATTCTACAATGGACAACAACAACAAGAACAACAACTACAGCGGCGACCGGAATCTAATTGCTGTTTTCCTTCAAAAATATTTTTGTTCGGCTTCAGTTTCGGAGATATTGGTTTACTGCGTTCATGAGCTGTTGGGAATTTGGTCTCCCCAATCATGAACCATGATTGTTCGCTGTCATATTGGCCCATTGTGCCGATGATAGCCAGGTAAAGTTTATCTGATGTGTTCAAATAATTACCAGCAATCTATCGAACACTAAAGAATATCTATATCAAACAACCTTCGTGTTGGTCCGTTGTGATTTATATTTCCTCATCTCGTTTAGCACAACGCATGAAAATAGTATTATTCATCATTTTGACAGGAATTTGGAAATTCAGGAGAACTGACGTTTATAGCCAATTAAGTAAATAAGAAATTCTGGCTGGCACAGCAGGAGTAACCGAAATGAAGGGGGTTTAAATTTTGAATTGGTATATGATTCCATTCCAAATGCGTGTGGTTTGGTCAATAATGGACCTATACTATATTACTAGCCCCTTCACTGTCAAATGCTACAAAAGCTAAGAGCATCGTAGAACCAATACTTCAACAGTGCAAGTCATGAGAGCAGTTCGTCATCCACGGAAGAAAAAAATCGACATTAAGAATTACAAGACAAGTTTTTGTCAAATATACCGCTAAGTGCCGGAACCGTTTCATACAATATAGCGGACTAGCGGATGACAAAACCAGCATTGAGTATTTCTGAAAGCGGGAGGAGATTGATAATCATTAATCAGTAGTACACTGCAAAGCTCACATGAGCCAAAAGCGCCAAAAGTAGCTGCCGTTGCCTGTAAACGGCCATTTTGTTCGGAGAATCGATAGACTGTTTGGCTCAATCGTCGGAAGTTGCAAAAATATTGTTAACCCGATTTGCACTCTCGTGATTTAATCATATGCCGCATTTGATTAGGAGGTATATGCTTGAAGAAATTTGCAAAATTGCAACTTTGGCGTAATTGAGCCGAACAAATATGCGCTTAAACATGAATCGGTGAATGTAAGAACAGAGAACACCCAAGTGGCATCGATGAAATGAAGGACTTGCAGACTGCTGCTGTAGAACTGGTTGATGCTTGAACATTGTTACATATAGAACAAATATAGACCTACATTATATTAAGCACGGCCGTAAAATACGGGTCTATATTCGGCATGCGCTTTCCTACCATATTCAGCCACCACTAAGACTATACGAATAATTATACCATTGGATTCCGCATGTCGTGGAAACTTATGAACAACTTTCCGGCGATTAAAACTGATATTGCATATTTGTCAGGCATAATAGTGCCACGACGGCGACAATATTCACTGGGACTACCACATGCTGCGAGCTTATCGATCGATCAAATGGAGCTTTTCTTACTAAACACAAGCGAAAAATCATCATTGTCAGTTGGTATTATCTGGTTGATTGATCACGGCCATGTTTTCAAGATGTTGGTAGTAAACAGAGTCAATCTTTTCAATTCAGAATATCAAAATCCGAAATAAATTTAGACAATGATCCAGCAGTATAGTGAGGACTTATCAGCTAGGTAATTTCATGAAATTAAAAGAGGGCCTGTTCTGCTCAAAATATAATGAATACAAAAAATAAATAATTATGACAGAAGCATTCGTCCAATAGGATAACTTTGTGACCACAGTTGGAATCAAATAAATTTTTGGTACTCACGCTTTGACTGTTTGAAACTGCCAGAGAATCGCCTAGTCGAGAAATGGTAATCCTTTATTTTTCATTTTTTGTGAGTCTCTCTGCTATTGGACTTCCCTTGGTTAGATTAGCAGATATCAAACAGCCAAGTACGAAAACACAAACTTGTGAAATATTACCACTTCCAAAATTTCATCTATACTTTCTTTTTTTAATCAAGCAATCGTCAGTTGCTCATTTCAGGTCATCAAGCCCTCGCCATTCTAGCTGTATACACATACAATCTTGATCACCAAACATATGTCTCCAAAGGACAAAGTAATGTAGGAATAACAACGAACAAAATTAGTAAATTTTCAGTACGCATTCATCTTCCCACTAAACTATTCCTATTTCATTCCTTACGAAGAAAATCCCAAATTTGCGCTGCTGCGTAATTATTATCACTTACTCCAAACTAATGTGGCGAAAGCACCATCAGCCCTCTTCTCTCCAACGATCTGATTACAATTAGGAACTCCTTCAATATCTAAATTCATGCATGGGTAACGTTTAATTACTAATTACGCAATAGCGAGTGAATAACTCTAATTGAGCAATCGTCAGTGAAGCAGAACACTGAAAATAATTTCAAATGAACAATTCTATAGCAACGAAATGTGGGGCACTGAAACTGAAGTCACTGCTCAATTTTCGATTTTATATCTTTGACTGTAAGTGTCTGTGACAATTTCAGCATGGCCAATGCGTGACAGACGAAAATCAAAGGACCAAGAAAGCGCCAATGAATCTTATACAAAAAATCGATCAAGAACAGATACCAAACACACGTTCTTTCTCTTGAAATCGAAGCATAATATTCTATAAAATCCATTCAAACATTTCGAACGACCATATCTTTTTTCGAGCCGCAAATAGCATACCTGGCAAATTCGGACTACTTTAACCAAATAAAGTCGACAATAAAATTTGAGACGTGGAAGTCAGTAGCCGATGCAACCTTACTTTAAATTAATATGTAGTCAACTCCCGGTTTATGTACACATAAGTGGCGCTATACAATCACCCTATAGCGTTTACTTTGAAAGTTTAGAAACATACAGAAAATTTACTCAGTTTGCGGTAGGTCCTCAAGGCATACAATGAGTGTTCAAGACGGCCTTTCTTCTAACCGAATGTGGTCGGACTCACTGTACATTGATCAATGAGAATAATTACAGTTAACAGAATGATAAATGACTTGTGCTTCGCTGGGTTTGCGGAGCGCCTCATAGACCTGTGTGTACCTCATATAATTGTTTACATAGCCTATGATAGACTCCTAAGTCCGAAGGGTTTTTCTCGACTCAAGGCAAATACTGATTTTGAATTAAACACAATGGGTTGAAGCGACTGTTCCATTTTGCCAAATTCCGAATACGTCTATAGATAGATGTTTGCGTCTTGCGGTGTATTCACACATTACTAGAAAAATTTTTGTTAAACCCGAATATGGATTGTATGCAACACATCCCGATCCAATAAAAACCATCTTTCATGACGGCAGTCAATAAAAAAAAATCTATTCTTTTCTCCTGATGTTTTACTTCCACATGCATGCGATGACAGCCTTAGGGTTTCGTGTTTGTGAAGCTGTCACGGATCTCATGCGGAAAAACACATAAGCTAGTTCGCTATACGAAACTCCTTACGACACCGCTAAGGCAGGCTCGAAGCGTAAAATACGGAGTTGTTAATCTTTTCTCCGTGCCGCGACCGGCTGACCTGCTTGCTGGTTCTCTATCGAATTTAGCATGAGCGAATAGTGTAGGTACTGGCGAGATAATAATAAATGTTCGACAGAGATCACCATTTTTTATTATCTCTGGGGCGCGCAAGTCCCAAACAGTATTCCACTGGGGCATTTTATCAATGGCGAGGTGAAAATGTCAATCAATGATTCATCACTACAACATGTCGATAATGAGCATCGCTCATATGCTGACGAAGTTTCATGAAATAATTACATAACGCCTAATCAGGGATTATGGACTATTGATTATATATATTAATACCTTCAGCGTCTTGAACGGCAATTTGGCAACAGGTATGGGTTGATTAACGGTTCCCAGTAGCCTTGCAGTTGCCGTACTGCAGCCTCATTCTGCGTGCCAAAGAAGTAGCCTATGTAGGACTACACAGACAACCTTGAAAGATCCTTAGGCTACTGTTTACTCTATTTGCTGAAATTTTTCATATAATCAAATATGGCCTTCTAATGTTCCACAACAACGACATGACGTGCGTCACATTGTCGAATTAAATTCCACGACCGTGTTAACTATGGAGCTCTCATCCGAGACCCAAACCTGGGGAGGTGACCGAGCGAGTGATAATAGATATAAATTAGGGCTGGAAGAAAAAGTAGAGACTAGAGATTCTGGTACTCCGTTGAAACAAAATGGAGGCCAGCCTAGGCTAATCGGCAGCAACGACAACTCTGGGCCTAATTCAGTACAGAAAGTAGTTAGTTTAATAAAATATATTGTAAGTAGTTCGCAAAGTCACATTCGTCGAGTTGTATAGATCAGTGGTGACGGCACGTTCATAGGGCGCCACCTTGCGGAAATTAAATTTTCAAACAGTGGGACTATAAAAATTTGGTCGAAATTATTTTATTTCAGGCCCGATGAAGCAGCCACGTGTGTGACGGTGCGGGGGCATGAGAGCATCGTCTAGAAGAGTGAGGTATTAGCACTTCGGCTGCCACCGCCTCCCTGAGAGGTCGAAGGTCTTTATTTATGACTTCACTAGCAAAGAGGCCGAGCTGTGCTCGGGCGCAGAATCGCTTGACATAGGCTACTAGTACCATCACCGTGATAGCTGTGAGCGAAAGAAACATAAGCTACTCTTGCGAAGGCTTGCTGTACGTGTAGCCTACGTGTATGTAGGCGTATAGGCCTACGGTATGAAATATCGGCCCGGTCTATACCTGTAGCGGTAAAGCATAACTACACTACAACACCTACGAGAGAAACGGTAACGGTCGTCCCCGATCCGCACTACTGTGTAGTGTCTACTGTCTGCAACTCGTGAGTCTACGCGGCCGAACCAAGAGTGCACAAATGGTTGGTGCATCACTGAAAATTTCAAGGGGAACAGTAAAAATGGAAGTCTCGAATAGCCTCCCACAGCCTAGCCCCGTGCCCTTTAAATTATAGAAAAAAGTGCGAAAACGATAATTTCGCCCAGAAGCACGCAAGACGACCCTCAAGATGGAGGCGCAAAAACCATCGAAGCGGAACGGATCGCAATCGAAAAGACCTGCAGAATTATTTTACAGGTGGTTCATTTCTCCGACAGACACGATTGTGCTAACGCGCGCCTTTGCCCTTACCCTGAATCCTGGCATTCCCTGAGCAACAGGGGAATGCACAATAGCAATGGTAAGAAAGCCGCTCAGATTGCGTAGGGGTGCTTGTCGACAGGTCACTCTTGTACGCTTACCTTGAGCATATCTTCATAAGATAGATACAACACTATTAGTGCAGAAAGCATCAAGTGCAGCTTGTATCTCTCCATACCCGTTCATGAATGAGGTCATGTACCAGTAAAACCTGGAAGAGTTTATATTCAACGCAACAAAACAATATGACCGAATACAAACACATTAATATTTTAATGTAACAAAATTCCAAAGGCATTAGTTCAAAGTTCAATATTTCCCGCAAATTTCCCAATACCTTAGTCATCATCATTTATGTGGTCATCTGCAACTGGCAACTACTTCATGTTGTTTGTGAAGATGCTGATGCATCTATATTGTTCAGCTGTTTTGGGAGACAGGTAGGTTGTCTCATACAATCAGCATAGCAGAAAACCATGAACTCAATAATGAACAAAACACTGCGAATAAAAATAATCTATATATACAAACGTAGATTAGGAACGTAAATACCATGCCATCACCATCAAAATCTGGCCGATTGACAGCGTCCATATAGTTGAAATTTTCATTTCAAAGAATTGCACGAACAGCAAAGGTAAGTATGGTTCCATGGCGATGTTAGAAGCAATGTGGAACTTCCCCACTACTATTTACTATTGTATCAATAAACAGCATCTCGCATATTCAAGTAATCCCATGCTGGGGCTCAATCTGTTATGGCTAGTATCGTAGCACTCCTTCATATTTATGAAGAATATACATCGGTCTTGTTTACAGTATCACATATCTTTGGCGCAATACATTTCCTTCAAGGTTTTGAGCTCATCGATCAGAGCTTTATTTTGGGTTTCAAGAACCTGAACCCTGTTTTCAAGGCATTTGATGTACTCTTTTTTCTTCCTCCTGCAATCTCTTGCTGCTTCACGGTTTTTCATCAATCGCAACTCCCGCTTTCGCGATGCTTCCTCGGCCATTTGTTGTGGAGTTTGAGCTTGACCAGTCCCTCCAGCACCATGCACAACGGCTATTTGTCCGCCCCCAGATGCACGGATTTGGTATGCCTGCAGGTCTCCACTGGATCCCTGAACGACGACATGTCCACCAGGCATCCACAGCTGTCCGTCTTGCTGAACGATAGCAGCGTGACCCTGACCAAGGGCATTTGCAACGGTAAATGTTTGCATGTCAGTAGATTGTTCTTGACTTAAGCCAGGTGTTGAAATTTGAATTGTTTGTGGTGCTTGTTGTATGGTAACCGTACCCGTGCTAGTCTGATATGCAATTGTAGGCGTGCCTTGTAGAGATATCGCACTCAAATCTGACTCGTTTTCTGATTCTTCGGATGATTTCGTTTCATTCAGTACCTCCATTTTTACCGATTGATTAATAGCTGATAGAGGATCACCAGAAAGATCGCTTAATATTTTTCTGTAAGAAGGACGCCGTGAAAGTATTTCTCTTTGACTCTGGGTGTTATTGTTTGGAGCAGTTGCTCTTTGCCCATCCTCTGCCCCAGAGGCCCTATTTGATTCGGTTTCCCCGTTATTGAGGGGTTGTGCTGGAGACTGGATAACGGATTGTTGATTGGATGTTATTACACTCTGGGTTCCACTTTCCATTGTATCACTTAATCAAGTTGTTAACATACCGAGCAACCAGGCCGGTAATCCAACGCTTGACCAATGAATGAGTTGCAGATTATTTTCCGCAAAGCTAGAAAATTAGTTTTAACTACTGGTACAATACGGTAATGTGTTTTCTGAAATTATATATTCACCCCATGAATTATAAGCTTGTTAATGGCTTGCTTACTTTGGGTACTAGAAGCATACACACTGGCAGACGGTATAAATCAACCACTCAACACACGATGGCAGATGCAGACTTTGACTGGACAGTTCATTCATTGCTTCATAAATAGGAACCAAAAAACACTGGAATGAATTTTGACTTGGGAGTGCAACAGCTAAGATTGCAGAGCAATTTTGCTGGTTTTATAGTGTAGTGGTGATGTCGCTCGTCACAGAACTGTTAGGTTAGTGGACCGAATTCTGAGTGCGTCATACTAAAGACATGCAATATGGTTTTAGCAGCTTTCCTGCTATAGGCTACAACGAGTATGGAGTGGGAAAGTGACTCCAGATCCAGTCGCACATAGCCTACTGATTCTTTTGGCGCTGGCTCAACTATCTCACATCATCTATGCATGAAATACGTATGTATAGCGTATAGCCTAAGATCTATGTTGTGAGTCTTTGTAGGCCTGTGCAGTAAAAAACTGAACATAAAATATCATCCTACCGTAGGCCGACTACTTTCGTGAAGGCCTAAAATACAGACCTGGCAGATATTGTGTTATATACCATTATGTGACAACACAGTCATAAGGCTTCGGTCACTGGTCGCTCCCTCCGCACAGTTTCATAACCGCATCGATTGTTAACTCTAATGAAACTCAACTTTTACTCTGATACAACGTTAAAATGATCTTGTTTTCAAAGGTAGCCAATGTTCTCTATCTTTAATGCTTTTGATGATGAATTTTTAATTTTTATAGCCTCAGCATTCAGGCTCAGCTAATGAGAATTAGAACTGCCATGACTAGAAAATACTAGCTCAGGCTCCGACTAAAACGATACGACTAGCCTTATTGTTAATCAATCTAATTCATGGGTGATGCTTGTCGTGATACATTATGAGCATGGGCATTGCCATTTATATCAGTCTGTAAGTATGCGGATGGGCGTTTTACATGACAATATCAGTAATGTAGTAATGTATAATGCATTAATAGGTATAAAACGAGGCATTGCAGCAAAATTCGCCCCCGAAAACCAACATTCCAGAATCACAGAAAGCCGTTGCTTGCCGCGCTAACATAGATATTCATCATTCCCGGGCTGAAGTGACGTCAGATAATGCATAAGGCCGAGTAAATCAAAACAACAGGTACCAAATTAGTCTACGAACTTCAATAGATAGAACTTACCCATAAACATCTCTCCTCCTCACCAATACAGACTAAAATTTGTGACGCAACTTCGCGACTGAAACACCCTGTCGTGACGTCTAGCCCTGTTGTGACATCAAAGATGGCCGCTGCGTAGACAATGACGAGAACACTTGATGAGTCAGAGAGCACGAAACCACAGTTTTCTTCAAATTCGAAATTTCTCTTCCTTATTTCACACAATCGCATCTTCTTGATCATGCTAAAAGTTTGACATTAATTTTTAAAATAAATTATTGACTTTTCTACCCCTTTACTGGTTCATTCACTCAGAGATTTCCTTTTTGATGAATATGGCTCCTCAAGTATCGGTTGTTGCGGGCAGAGCTAGTATAGTGTCATTTGGGTTAGGTTTCGGGCATAAAGCGACGTTTGGCCGTAATTTTGACTGCTCTGTCGTTTTGCGCGGGGTTCAGGACCATTTGAACAAGCATTGAATTGATTGTTCGTGCCAACTGGCAATTTAAAATTCGCTGGAAATGGACGCCAGAGTAGGCCTATACTCAAAAAGGCAGTAAGCCTGGCTAAAGTCTTCATGGACATAAGGCCTGTTCAAGTACCAGGTAATGAGGTAAAGAGGAAGTAAATGGCAAGTGCGACAGGCTGAAGCCTCTAATGAAGGTAGGATTGTATTACGCACATACCAGCAAGGTTTGGGAGGATTTTCTGTGGCGTGTTTAATTACGTCATCATTTTTTTAGTGAAACTGGCGTCATATGCGTTGTAATCACAGTGCGTCAGGGATAGCCTATATCTAGACAGCAGGGATATCCCTGCAGTGCGTATAGAGACTCTACGGAGAGAGTAGGGAGTATAGTCTCGATAATCACAGCCACGCACATAAGTGGGAACGCAAGAGGGCGGAGGGAATGGATTAGTCAATCATTAGCATATACCTTCATCCCCAATAAAACGCATGATGGGGATTTATCCCCCAAACCCCGGGTGTAGTCGCCACTATGGACTAGCGGTGTAGGCCTATATATCTGAACCATACTTATACTTATGCGCCTAAATTATACCTAGAGAAAATTCCGGTCTTGCAGAACAAAGCTTGCGGGTGGCAGATGCCAGGCAGGGCCGCTTCCCCACATAGCATATCGGGTGTGTGCTACGTTTGCGGGTTGAAAGAATTTTAGGCGGCCTTTGACTCACAGTCTTCATGATAAGGATATGCAGGATGCATCCTTATTACGCCTACACAGTTTGGCACTGACGTCCGTGCGATACCTAAATAAAAATTTGCTCAAATTTGATGGGTCGGGCTTTTTTTTCAAGGAAAATATTTCCTATCTCGTCAATAACATGGGCGGGCTTCATTCCTTCAGACGAAGCCTAGCTGTCGTTCACGGCGAAGGTAGGCGTAGGCCTGAGTGACAATCAACAATTGCTTTCGGTTTCAAATGTCAAGCGTAGGCAAATAAATATTCAAATGTGAAAACATGAATTTAGGAACGAGATCATATGATTGTTATCACAATTTATAAGAATTTCCTCGTCAATAGACCTATAAAACTGACTTCAATATGACCTCCATTATAGGATCTTTATTAGGCTATATGCCATAGGCTTGGCGTATTAATAATTGACTCCAGATGAACACAATTTCTAGTACTCTTGAAGTATTATACTGTAGCTGTGGCATTGAGAGAATTCCGTGTACAAGATAGGCAGACGGAAATTCAGATCAGGTCTGTCGGTCCGTAAAAATGGATGAATTGTAATTGCATCATTTTATATTCAATCTGATGGATATATTCATTGTCAATGATGATCGTCTGTTAATCGTGGTTCAGATGTAAGGCAGGTGTTGGCGCGAACCAGTTGCCTAGCCCGTTGGTTATATAGATAGGGATAACTAGGGTAGGCCCATGGTAGGCCTATACACGACATGAGTTATCTAACTATAGTTCAATTCGAGAGGTGTTGATGAGACGAGCGCGAAGAATCTGCAGGTTTTTGCTGGTTGCAGAGGAGCAGGGTACCGGCCACATTTGCGCAGACACGGCTCATTTTTATCTTTAGGTTGAAGCCGAAATCAGTCTATATCAATTTCATATTCGGTATTTTAATGATTTAATCAATTATGGGGCATTTTGAAATGACCGGATTTCAGTACAATGAAACGTGGAATCTGCGAAATATATGCTAATATCAAATTCCCAATTATCTAGAAATTTTTAGATCGATTCAAGCTACAAAGCTATAAAAAACTTCGTACTGATCCTTTCCCTCGGGGCATCTGATGGTTTCGAGCTAGGCTATAGTAAGCAGCACATTACATACGATAAGTCGAGACTTGTTAACCAAATTTATTGTTATATTGATAATGTCACCAGTCCTACGCACGCACTAATATACGATGCGGTTCCATTTGCTAAAATTAGCGTTACGATCTAAAAACGTAACAATACCGATCCTACGTCTATACGAACTATTCCAAACCCGAGAAGCCCGGTGACCACATAAACGCGACCTGTAATTTCCAGGCCTACACGCGATTACGATACGTACACGTATATAGGACTAATTGACGTTACCTGAAACCGAAATATAGCTGGTTCATTTTTTCCACCGCGTGAACCTTGTCTCGGATTATGTATAAAGGAATCGCGGAGATATCAAGTTGTTCCATAACTTCCTGGAAACATGAGAATCGTCGTCGCATTTTATCTTTATGGTTTCTGTGTAGCAGCCAGCCGCATGCTGTCGAGAAGAGTGCACTCTTCGATTGTACGTTCCTCTACCAATCAGTACCGCTGCATTGGATTGATAGGTGAAAATGATGACGAAACGGCACGGCTAAGGTTAGTTGGTTATACTGGGATAGCGGGATTCAGTTTCTATTTACTAAGTGATCTAACTTGACGTTTATATCGCTGTAATCAAATAACAACAGAATCGTCAGTCAGATCACTGCTACGGCAGGAGAATCGGATTCTAATCCTGCCTGGCGTACTAAACTTAATTCTCGCATTTTGGAAGTGGGCAGCGATGTCCATTGTCCATTTCTCTGACTGTTACCAGTTTGTAGACTGTTACATTTGCAACCCATCTTCGATTAGGTGGGAGTAGAAAGAAATTTTCCTGCAGGCGATCGCGAGCGTTCAACTTGTTTAACCAATCTGTTGCAGACGGGAATGCCGTGTCACGATGCAGACTGAGTTTATGCGGAAATCCTGGAGTCTATTATGGCAAGCGAGCCGAAAGCAATTGCATGAAGCACGATTGCGTTATTCTGAAGGCAAAAGCAGAGCACAACGTTCAGTAAACAGCTGTCCAACACTAAGCGCTAAGTTTATGGCCGATAAACAAGGCTATATCGAACGAGCAAATTTATCGCCATATACCAGGGATCTTGATTACGATCCGTTAAGGTGAGTTAAGTTTTTGTCCATACGTACGCAGTCAATAGTCTATAGCTATTTCAAAATATACCACACGAAACACCGGTGGGTCGTACGCGCCTCGATCTATCAACCTCAACCGACTTTATTCGGTTTTCGCTTGGCTGTTATCGCAAGTCTCTTCAGATAGAAACGGCATTCAAGCTGCTAGGGAATTGAAGCGCCAAGAGATTGAGCATTGGTTATGCTCAATTGGTCAACACGCAATTCTTTTGCTTTTGATTGGAAAATTATCAAGATTGAGGATATAGCAGGCACAGAATCAATATGCAGGGGAAATACTCAAGATAAGAATCTAATGCATGTTGGTTGATGCCACGCCAACATACATCCAGAGTACCACCTCAGCTGATTTATGAGGTCGAATGAGAAAATCAAACTAAGCTTAAGTTAATCTTCAAAATGTTTCGATCCGGTAGATATCGTTTTATTTACGTTACGTCTTGTTCATTGTGGATTATGCTTACATTTAGGTACCCAAGATACATTATGCAAAAGCGATGTCTCTGCGACGGTTGCATCAGTCCGGACACCAGAAAAGAAACATTCTTTTTCAATGGGATGCCAGTATATTCAAAAGCTGTGAGGTCTGAAATCCGTGTTTGGTACAGAGATAATGTTGAAACAGACGTATATAGTAGGCCAGGAATCGCTATAGTTTCTATTGGTTGCCACTGTATGATTGCCAACTAGTACTGTGTTTTTGTATCACTGATGTGCACTGTGTTTGATTAAATGCATTCATGTTTTCTTGAGCGATTATCTATTCCCATGTGAAATAAAGACGGTGGTAAGAAATTGTGTTAAATTTTACTGAGACTGTCGGTACTACCGACGCATATTTAGGCAATCTTGGGTGTTAGCAACGCCTCTTTGCGCCCTCAGAAATCGCGTGGCATTGCCCCATGCCACATCTGTGTTATTTTGTGCCCCGTCAAGCGGCTATATTCGCTTCCGGTCAGAGCAATATTTTCCGGGCGTAATGCTAGGCTTACAGCCAGCGTCTATAGGAATAAATTTGCAAAGGACACACTCACAAAAGTCACGGCTGGTCAAGAATTTCCGAAAGAAATAATTATAATAAAAGAGAAACATTTCAACCCGCCTTCCTTCTTGTGAATTTTAGAAGTTGATTCAGTTGCTACCACGATCAAAATTACTAGGCTATATTCCTATACGTATCTGCTCACAAATATGTTGCAGTCTACACCCTGTTAGTCAATCTATTTGCGTAGCGCCGTTGACTTTGGATATTTGAAACCGAAAGGTCGAATCGTTTAGAGACTCCAATATTAAATCAGTGTCACCCCTTTCTCCTAAATGCCACCACGCTCATTTCATGTTTAGAAATATGAGGCCTGTGTCGACTCGTGTTCTGATGAGTAATAATCACGGGTTGAGCGCGTAAACTGTGGTAGTATCGTCAATTTGCGTCGACAACACGCCTACGAGATTAGTCTAAGAGAAAAAATGACAATTTAAATAATTATAACTGGCGTGCGTCAACATCTAACGCGTTTTCTGCCGTGGATGTGTCGGAAATCACCTGTCCGTGTTAAATTCGAACTTGCATAGCCTTAATATTCTGGTCGGTATTTTACAAACGAATTGTGTGCTACAAATCGTACGTCCAATTTTGCAACATAATCGCTAACCATGTGAAAAATAAAATGACAATAGAAGACTTGTATTCTGAAATACTTTTTTTATTTAAAAAGTTTGGCATACAAGCATGTTGAATAAATAGCATTGAAAATAAATAGGAAATGATATAAACCTATGTACTGTATGTCGAATATCGAGCGGAACACAGTGGGATATAAAAGTTTGTTACGATCTTTGTGATTACTGCTTATAGTTTGAATTACCACCTTAGATGATCATTATGAAAACATGAAATATGACAAATAAATCGGTACAAATCAGGGACGGTTTATATCAGTTTTAGGAAATAAACAAGTACATCCTACATTTACTTCTAGTCGTGATAAGCGATATCTACGAGAATGCACATGATCCTTGACGAAAATTCTCATCACAGCTTTAACCAGAAATGATGACAAATCGGTTCTCTCGCGTTTTGTTGTGATGTCAATGCAACCATCACACAAGCAATTATGCTGTAGTACGTACATGGGATATCTAAAGAAGAAATTATTTAATTTATGCACAGTCATTCGCAAAATGCGTCCACACACTTTTACCTTAGTGGATTGAAACCGATTTGACTATCGTAAGGAGATATGCTCCTCATTCCGTCAGTCGTACGGTGTTGGTTTAAATGCGATTCGTCCAGAATTGGGCATTTCGATGATCTCTTCTTTCTGGTACTTGTAGAATTTTTCGAATCAGAATAATCTCTCACCGCTTGATCAAGTTCATCATTGGAGACGAACTTCATGTAGTCTCTCGTCTCTTTCATGATATGACTGTTCATAAGAAGTTGGCATTCCTTCCTGTTGGCAGGTGATATGATTGGAATGTGATCACGTGTAAATAAATCTCCAAATGTTTCATAGTACCGCGGGGCTCACGAATGAGAGTATCTGTTTTTCTTTGCACACAGCGAACGTTTATAATGACTGCAATATACCGTCAGACCGGGAGTCATCAGGAACAAGAGTTTGGCGCACGTTTGCCAACGATTATGGTGACTGAATATAACGCCAAATGCATTGACGAGTGGGCTTACTTAGCGGGCTCGAGTCTTCCTGCGTACATTTACTAACGTTTACGGTGACTACAATACATTTTCACGGTTGCTGATCTACTTGGAGACAAAAAAAGCCTGTATGCATTAATTAGGCCTATCTTTTGCTTGGATGTCACGATAAACGCGTCAATGTTTCAGTATATAAACCGTCGAATGCATCAACATGCATCGACCGGGAGGTGGCCCTTATAGTATACTTTTCTTTGTAAGTATAAACCACGGTTACCAGCTTAGGCAGATTAATTAGTCTTTAGCAAAATTTAAAAAGCCTCCAATAAATCTTATTGGGCCCGTCGCAAATTAGAATCATAACGGTGAAATTGTAATCGAATTTTTACGTACCGAAAACTTTCCGTTTCTTCGTCAGTCTCACCAACCAAATCCATGCAATCGTATTCTCTTGCTGCTTTGTCTCTAAGAGACAATTGACGATTGAAGGGGATTGCTGATATCACAGTGATACTAAAGAGTGTCGTAACTAACAGCAGCATGTTGACAAGTAACAGTTTCTATCAATTTGGTTATTATAACACGTTATGGCTAGAAAGAGATTTGTACTAGCTTTTATTCACTCTGACTTCCGCTCTTGAACTGTGACATAAGCCATATAGCATTCCCCCAATACATACATCATAAGATATTTCAGCGTCAATAGACTATATCGTAGATGAACCCGTTCTATTTATAATATTATCCATAAATGCACATCGTATAGAATGCGACGATGATTCTATTCTATTTTCAGAAGGGTTCGAGTCGAATCAAGCCAGCATGAGTGACGTTGGGTTTAATTTAGGGGTCGGGAAAACTCCTTTCAAAATCTGAAACATATTTCAATTTTATAGCAACTAGAACCATCACTGCATCATCACTGCATCACTGCAACCATCACTCACTGCATGCCTAACTGCATGAAGCAGCAAGAAACCAAATTCCATGGATAGTATATTTGTTATCAACGAACGCATGAAATGCTCGGGCTGCGACATACAGGGATAAGACATGAGCATCTATACAGTATCGATTCCGAAATCTGTGAACAAGGTATCGTCATAACTCCGTTCTCGATCTCAATTGTAATGTAAGGACTGTAATTTGTTCTCACGAGATGGGCTGATCAAACATGGTAGCCTTATTGTCAAGCTTCACTCTGCTTCATGAATATGCATTCACCGAAAATGTTGATTAATGGCCTACATTTTGCGCAGGTTAATATGTACCGTCCGAAGTATACAAGCGCCTGTTACAATATGCAACGCGCTTGTCAATTAATTGGATAATGATTGAGACGATTTTCCGTGGGCTATACCAATGACAGAGGAAGGTGAATCGGGCTAACGTTATCACACCTGGCTAAAACCACCATGTTTACACTTGATGGATGACATAGACTTGTCCAAGCCAGCAAATGAATGGGTAGCCTCCTAGTTGTCCGAGGCTGTCGGCCGGTCTGTCTTGTTTGACCCGTGTACCCTTGACCTGGAAATACAGTACAACATGGCCATATCGGAAACATTAATTTATATATATATATATATATATCCAAAATTTCCACAAGACGATCTCGCGTGATCGTTTTCATCGTTCATATTTTTGACACTTGCGTTAAAGCGTTTCGTTATTTTTGTCTATTCCAGTCTGACTCGCTGTAATTTGCATATAATTGCACGATACAGAAGCATATCCGCGTAACGACGTCTTTTATTAGTGGGATCACGTCGTCGGGAGAAAGACAAAAGGTATTGAATAATGACTAAGCATTTGCTTGATCGATGTTGCTGATTTTGAAGTCGCGTTTCGAGAAAAATCCCCACGCGTTTGTATATACACATACAGTGGGTGGAGATATAGATTTAAACGCGACAGAAATGCGAGTTGCTTAAATTATTTCCGCAGTCGGCAACCGTTTATCTAAGACGAAACATGTCATCATCCAGCTTCACGAGCTTCACGTTTCTCTATAGTTTCCATCTTCAAATGCACCAGCATCAATTCCGTCTGTTCCGCTGTACCTGTATCCCGTTGCGCACGATGTCAACACAAGCGTCCTTTTCTAACCACCATAATGTCTCATGTTACAATAAGGTATCACAGTATCACATCAGGATCAAAAGATAAATTTAGATCTCCGTGTTTCCACGCAGCAATGAAACATTATAATATATTACTCTAGTTCTAATAGCTATGCGTTGCACTTTCTGTCCTATTTACTTCTAATGTTTGGCCGATTTGTATAAATAAGTCACAATAGTGTTACACGCCAGCTGCCATAGCCATTTTGTACCATTATTCCAGGCTACTGCGGCGAACGTGATGCGGATTGAGTCAAGTATAGGCTCACTTGCGAAGACTTGAGCTGTTTTGTCTTGCGCCGAGTTTTTATAATGTAAAGCCAAAATTTCATCTAAATACTGAAATCGTTGTTGAGAGCTAAATCTTTGTAGGATGTCCAGTTGTCCACCCAGGCTGTGAAATCGTTTGATAGCTTTCAGGAGGATAAACGTTGGAGTGTTTCAGTCATGCATTTAACAAGCGTGGTTGCGCGTGTTTACTCCTTTCGATAAGCCCTCAACACACGGGAGCGGAAATAAAAAAAGACAGCCTGACGCATCCATGCAGACAGACCGAACTATTATATTCAAATCGATGGCTAGCGATTCTCATGCTTCCTTGTTTATGATTTCCTGTTATATATATATATATACCTTCATGCAATAAGATATTCATTTTAACAGTTCATAAAATATGAACGCGACGTTTATAATCTGCATCTTAGGAAAAGGTTTATTTTCTTTCCACACGGATGCATTTTATTGTCATGATATATAGACTTTGTGAGTCATTTCATCCAACTTAGATTGTTGCACAATGAGTCATTTCCACGCTCAATACTACATGTTTCATGCTCCTAATCAGCCGCCTATCAGAAATTGACAATATGGAAATGCCGTTCGAAAGGGTTTTTTTAAAGTGGAGATCCTGTTATTTCTGATGCGGGTTTCAGATTCGGCGTTAATTCGAGAGGGCACAGTACCAAGTGTCATTTCCTTTGGCGAGACTGGTTAATAGTCTTGCAGTTGAAGATTGTATGCGATAGAACGTAGGCATGATAGTTTTAAATGTGTTTATTCGTGCTGTATATATAACAACATCTGTCTATTTAACTGCGTACATAGCGAACCTACGACGTGACAGAATGCGAAATCACTTTAAGGAACTTGTGAAGTTTTAATGACTTTCAGATTGAACAGAAATGCGCCGTCTGCGAGAGACGGCGTACTCGGAATATAAAGTTTCGTACTACGAAAGACATTTAGTCCATAATGCGGCATATGAAGCTCCTGGAACACTTGCTGCAATGTAAACCGTAGTACCAGCTGAAAGCACACTGTTATTACAAATAAAACGGATTTAGGGTGGAGTCATACAGGAAATTATGTAAAAAAAGTGCTGCAACAGTGAAGTTTAATAACAATGTCTTCACGTATTGGACGCCACGAGTGTAGACGGTACGCTATACTCACCAGTGTAAGCGCCTGTAGGAACACATTGATGATTCTAGCCCACAGTTTGAGCCCAAGTATAGTAATGGGAGTCCATAATCCTGTTGTATCGCAAACCACACGGGTGCTACCCGCAAGGATAGATCATCCCAGTGATTGTGCACGGCGCACAGAATTTTGAGATGAGACCAAATAAAACATTGCACATAGGCAAAGCTCCACCACTGTTAAAATACCATTGTGGCTTAATATTTTCGATGGGGTTTGGAGATTTCCCAGCATGGCGCACAGAATTTTGAGATGAGACCAAATAAAACATTACACATAGGCAAAGCTCCACCACTGTTAAAATACCATTGTGGCTTAATATTTACGATGGGGTTTGGAGATTTCCCAGCATGAAGGGAAGAAAATTTGAGACTGGTATTCGCCAGTGGAGTTTAGCCTGAACCGCATTGACGATCCAACATAAGAGTATATTCTACGTAATCTCTTGCCCTCCAAGCTCTATTATGTTTTGGAGTAGCAGAGAGTCCCCCGCGCTGCAGTCGGGAGAGAGACAAACAAAAATATTTGGAGGAGCAGCAATACCTGTACCGTAACATGAAGTAGTGTACCTGAGTGGGAAAAGGCCGGTGTGAAGACCATATATAATAACAACCACCAAACCAACCGCAACAAAATAACCTCCTGGAGCAGGACGCCCAAAACGTATAGGTCGAAATCCTGCCGTTAGACACAATAGATCATAACAGCTATGATACAAAAGAAAATTGGTCTATACTTGATCAATAACGTATAAGTTGAAGTTTCTTAGGACATAATCATCCCGATAAATCAGTACAGCGTAAAATGACGGAAGCTTACGATTGTGGCACAAAATCAGCCATAATGTGGGGGATTGAACGGTGAATGACCCCGTCGGCTAATAATTTTGTCAGCGTTAGCAATCTTTAAAAATATAAAGGATGTTTCACTGCTGGTTAAGCAATTTGATAACGATATGCGTTTTGACAAAGAACTTGTTTAACGTACAGGAAGCATTTGCTATCGATCACTCGGTGACTGGAAATCCCCACTATACAACATTACACAG
Organism: Botrylloides violaceus; assembly: GCA_030412335.1. Lineage (NCBI taxonomy): Eukaryota > Metazoa > Chordata > Ascidiacea > Stolidobranchia > Styelidae > Botrylloides > Botrylloides violaceus. The sequence continues at coordinate 4,513,452 of JASFYC010000829.1, read as the reverse complement.
CAACATAACAATCTGTGATGTAAGCCTATTTCACTCCTAAAATATTGCACCGGAAAGTTAAATTGTGACGAATTTACAGAATTGCTTTGAAGCAATTGTGAAAATTCTACTGGATATATATATATATATATATATAGTATTACACAATACAATAAAATGACTAATATTTAGTATTAATGTTCATGTCTTATTTATACCTGATGGTTTCACTTCGAGCTATGGATGACCTTATATATCACTCAATGAGGGTGCGTAGACGATAGAGCAACTTGCCCCGACTTCTGAATATCTATTCAACTTTGTTTCGTGCAGACAAAGGCAAAAAATGCGTCAGAGCCGGTTTGGAGTTGCAATTGCCAAGATCTCGTGGTATTGCGCTCTGTGCTGTGAAAGACCCAGTGTTTTCGGAAATCTTGTCCTACTCGTAGGCCTGTAGACATCACACGGGGTGGTTTGTTGATTGCTGGTGGTGTTTGTTTTACAGCAACTTGCCATACCGCCAACTCTTGAGAGTGCGCAGAGACGCGAGATGCGGCTACTTAGTGTCTGGTTGAGGCCATTTACAAGCCCGCAACTTCCGTAAAACCGCCATTTTCTATCGTACATCTCTAGAAAGTTAGTGGGTATCGCGATTTTCAGACGCTTCCACGCTTCCATTGTGTCGACCTACAGTATTCCTCCGAGTGTCATCGGAATGAGATTACGCATATAGTTTAGTTGACTGTTACTAGATTGAAGCGGCAAAGCAATACTCCAAAGAACTAAACCAAACTGTACAAGGTTGAGCTATAGTTACCAGCGATGACAACGGGACAAAGTATTTCTTACCGTCTTATTGCGTTCGAAATTGTGACTGCTCATTCACCATATAAAGTGTTCTCGCACCTGCAGCTCCAATGTATATTGTTGTCATATTTGGTGTGATGCGCGACAACACATCCAAGACACAAAATTTAGGGTCGACAGATATAATCAAATGACACCATTACATCGCTCAACTACTTCGAATATTAATCGTCTGAAAGCTGGTAAACAACACAATTATTGAAGTCTGCCGCCGATCCGCTTGCTCACGAACAGATGCAATCAGAAATTGTCAATGTAGAAGCAATCAAGCCGGAAATGATCTAAGAAAATGCAAGAAAAATCTAATGCCTTCTACAGTTGGTTATTCACACAAGTCTCTTTATCAACAAGACGTATGAGGACAGGCAATCTCCGTCATTCATCCTAAATCTCGCGTATAGAACTGTTTTGATCAAACCAATGTCGGAAGCAATCAGGTGGAATCATCGACTTGTGACGCTGTTGGCGTCCATCTTATCAACAAATGCAGTCAGTTGCTTGTACTTAGTCAATCATTCGTTGAACAAATCAATGGTGTAATTAAATTATCGTGTTTGTCAGGCTAAGCCATGCCATCTCTGTAATTTGCTCCGTCATGCACAAGGATACGCAGACTCATCATAAAAGATCCTCGTTGGGAATTTGTGTTATTTCCCACGCTTGTACAATGTCACAACGAAGGAAAAACATCTGGCTTCAAACTGTACGCAACAAACTTTGTCATCACATGTATCTATCACTATCAAGACTCCATGACCCTGGCCTTTGCCTAGTCCCGGAATGACCGAACATTTGTGGTAGACTGTCGATGCCGCAGTAGAATAATAAATTTTCTATCGTCAAAGTTACAACATCGCAATCGAATTGGGATGCTTTGTTGGGCGATTCGACGAAATGTGAACAATAAATTAACGTTTGGGAATTCCCTTTTTCGGAATCGGGAATCGTATTGTATCGCCATCGGAATCGGCAATCGTATCGCCATCGGCGCCCCAGTCTAATAAATAAATAAAATTTTGTATCCGCGTCGATCCTCTAGACGTATAGTCGAAATGGGTTAATCAAGAAACTAAGGCGGATTCATCTGAAGCATTGAAATGTCTACCCAACTACGGATGATATGAAGTATTGCATAAAATAGGTTTATACGTAAATGACAAGGCATGATAATACACATTGAATTAGCACGATGATGTGAAAGAGCACATTTCGAAACCCGCCAATTTTAGTGCAACGCCATTATGCACTTCGAATTAATGAGTCGAAATATGTTGTCACTAGTTTCATAAAAGTTAAGTTTAATCATAATACTATACTAAGAAGCCGTTGTTTCCAAAATATCGCATCTGATGCTGGTGCGTACTGCGTATACTAGGAAACACACCACCAAGTCTTCACGCGAGCTAAATTACGGCATTTCCGTTGGCGGGTTTGCGTCATGAAAATGTCAATTGCGGCGATGCGTGATCAACAGTTTCATATAAGGGAGTCCATTTGTATAAATATATATGGTTAGTACGCAGGATAAAAATGCACCGAAGAGTGAAACTTTAATAAAAGGCAGACATATTGTGGGCAAAAAATACCAGAAAATGCCATTCAGCAACCGCTGTCGACCGCGGGGAAAGTATGAACTCCATACGCCGGCATAAGGGATACTATTCGCAGGTTTACAGTCAAATGACTAATCGTCGAGTCACAAGAAATTTTACGTCCATGCTGTTATATTGGGAGAAAATTCACAAGCTTTCGGAGCTCTATCCTCCAGTCCTACAGTGTATCGGTACGGCATTCGAAACCGATAGTCGACCCACATTATATGCAAATTAGCTGCGAGAAACAATAGATGAAACATTAGCTATCACATTAGCATGAGAAACGCTTTCAACCGCCAGTTACTTCTGCGTATGGAAGCTGAAATTTTTTGGAATCAATTTGCATATACCGATATACGTTGAAGTAAATTGATGGATGTCAATCGAACTCATGAATTAGAAAAAGGCCGATTTTGCCAATCGAATGGATTGCTAAATTATGTTGAACCCACATTCAACTATAGCCAACTAAGCCTATAGAGCTCCATAGAGTCTACTAGATAGTTGAGGAGTTCATGATAAAAGGTCGAATAAGCTGAATCCAATTACTCTTGTGAAAAAAAACGATATCATTATGCTCAGGTTGTACAGTTCAGCATCAAGATGCTATTTTATAGTCTATTTCGGCATTCTTTCTTCAGCACGATAGGCTACAGTTAAACTTTAAAATGAGTTCACCTCACAAATACATATATGTACTATAGTACGGGCTATAAAGTTACCGCAAAAGATTTTCGTGGTTTTTGTAGATTCACAATTATAACATTATGCAATTTTAACAGAAAACACCATCGATGAGTCATTGTTCAGAAATGTGATCCTGTTCCTACTCGAGAGCCTTTTGGTAAGCGCCCTCCTCTTACACTAGCAGGCGTGACGTTGCGGAAATCCCGCTTAGCGCATAAGTGCTTGAGCTGTGACGTCAAGACGTAGTCCTGCAACGCTGAAGTTGCTTTTTCTGCAAGTTTGGAGTTCCTTATATGATGTTAATTGGACGCAGGAATTGACGTAAAATGAGATTTTGACGCTTAATGTGTTGATCATTAGTCAGCTTTCTAATATTTACATTACAATTGTCTGAAATCGCATGCTTTACAACAACTTTCTTATTTTTCAATTTTTCCATTGAATCATGATGACAATTTGGTAGGGAATCAGGCAAACATGAAATGTCTTACTCTACTGTCTTCATCGAAAATACCCAGAATACCCAGAACATGTGTCAGAACACCTTTGGCTTAGTATGGTATTATTATTACATACCATTGTTCCTACCCACCCGTTGATACGGTAGCATATATATCTACAGTATGATGCAATTCGTTGCGCAACGTAGGAGTAAAGCGCACAACCTAATACGATCAACACAAAATGACCTCTATGGAGTTGCTACGAATCGATGCCCTGACTGAATGACTAACTGGTTGTTTTGTGGTCCACTGTACATATCGTTCACCCAATGAGACATATTTATAAATCATCACTGTGCCGGAACAGAATATATTCAAAACAGTCTTCCTTTTGATCCATCCTGCACGGGAGAGTAATATTTTGAGTGATTTTCTGTCACTGCTCGTGCAAGCGTTGAGAAAGTGTCTGCAACAATGAAACACATCGCACGCATTTGCTCGAGACTCGCAGTACTGTATGAATGACAATTGGTTCCGATTTCGTCAACTTTCAAGTGGGTAATCTACAACGGGAATTTCCATGTTGCCTAGATATGGATGGTGTGTGTTATTACATCCTTGTTATGACAGAGAACACGTGGTAATAGGTGGCAAATTCGATTCTCTCCTAATCCCGCAGTGAGAAAAAAGCACACGCAAATAAAAGTTCAATCATTAGCACAAGCAATACTCAATACTTGCACCATAAAGCGAAAAATGTTTGGAATAAAACTATCGATAATCGTGATACTAATAACTCTGGATTGGAGCGGGAATAATGGAAATGGATGTTTTGGCCGTACACTCACAAATGAGCAGACAGCTGAAGTGCTACGGGAGATTGACGAAGAATTTGACTGTAACCAGCTCAGGGGAGAATTTGATCATAACGACACCGGGATGCTGTAAGTTGCTCTAAACTTTTGTAACGTAAATTCTGATGAGGATGCCGTTACTAAGGTGCTTCTTATTCAATTTACAGAACTATATGCGAAAGCATTGTGAATAGCGATCTCATTCGTAAGACAAAAGAATATATGAGGCATCTAGCAAGACTCGGGAACGACGAAAGTGCGGTCAAACCTTTCACAAAAATGGAGAAAAGGCTTTCACGGAAAAAGCGAGCGTTTGGTACCGAATGTCCCACTTTTACGAAGGAATATCTTGTAGAGAATAAAGATGACGTGGGACGAAGAAGTTTATCTCCTTACGTTTCGGAGCTTGATTATGATCCAAAGAGGTAATGAAACTTTTCCAACATTACTTTTATATACCGGCAGTACCGATAATTTGCTAATCGATAGGGGTTATTTGACAACCAATTTCTATATCTAGGTCGTATTATAAATATACATTAGCAGATATTGTTTCGATCAGGCAATACGTCAGTGTATTCCCGAAACTGTAGTATGAAATCAAAAAAAACCCAACTCGTTTCATATGTTTCGACAAGTTGGTCATTCCATCTATCAACCGATCCGCCATGCATTGCGTGGAATCAATCTAACCTCAATCTAGGGTTACAAATCGACGAATGCGTTCATAGTTCTGATATTTGAAGTGAATTCGACAAGGTGAAGTTTTGAGACGTATATTCGTTTTGGCAATTAGGCTTTGAACTAATTGGTTGCTAACATCCTGGTCCTGATTCCGGTTACGATTGATCCACATCGGCTAGTTCATGCGTAGAATTTAGTTTTTGCAATATATTTCTTTCGTTTTCACTTGCACAATTCATTGGCAGGCTTTAACATTATTAACATAAATGTAATTTCGAGTTCAATTTTTTCCCCATCTTTATGTTATTTCTGAGATCAGCAAGTTCAGAGATTTCCATATAGTTAATATATGAATTTCTAATATTTTATAATTTCTTAGTTTTCGATGCTCCGGGAGCGCAAAAAAGTTGACCACTAGCTAGAGCTAGACAATATTAACACCTACGACGTAGCCTCGTTGCAGATAAAAATTGGACGCAAAAATATTTCTTATTTTTGGGCAATATAATATATTTCTTTATTTTTCTAGATTTCCAAGAGTTCTCCTAGACAGCAAGTGCACTTGCAAAGGTTGCATTGATCCAGTTACTGGGCGACAAACATTTGCTCTGTCATCAATGCCAGTCGAAGTGGAACACAGTGTGCTTTACAGAAATACAATAGATAATACATTCAGCCCGAGACAGCAGAAATTCACAGTTGCATGCACATGCGTGGCGAACTCTATCATGTTCATCGAACCTTTATAGCCTACGTATTACAAAAAATGATTTAATTTGGCATATTATACCCACGACAGCATATGACATGCGTTGGGTGCTACTGAATTACATACCCGGTAGGGCTGATCTAAATAAGATGAAAGTACCTCGGGCGCATAGCTAGCGTGTTCAATTGTTGATGGCTAGACATAATTTAAAGTCATCGTAAATTTAGGAAATACCCTTGACAAGATCTATTGTTATATGTCAATAATAGACATTATGTTCTGGAGTCGCGGTGCTATCTATATTATATCTGAAAATCTATTACTTTCATAGCACCTCTTTGTCCACTGTGACTGAAACGTAAAATTCTATAAGTTACCACCAAATTCTTCGTTTCTGCCAAACACTGTATAGGCCTATACGTCGCTTTCTATCGATAGACCGTAACGCAACTATGTAAGTCTTGTAAAATTGTGAGCCTATTTATTGTTGTGTGATATTTAATCGTTAATATTAATTAAATATATACTATTATTTTTGCAATATTGTAGCTATCTCTAATTTGAAGTTGAGCGATAGAATCTACATTGGATTGAACTGTAATTATACGTTCCGTTAGAGGTAGTTAGTTGTTGTTGTTGTTGTTGTTGTTGTTGCTGAATAGTATTATTGTGCTATGGCTGCAGTAGCCTTTTCGCATCAGGTCAGATTGGTCATGCTCGTTTAGTGATCGCAGGGGTGAAATGGACACTTAATGATTTGTAAGGTGTGTAAGAGGTACTCACTAGATATAATGCGATAGAGAATTAACCTCGGAAATCATCGCCAATGACATACCGATGTACGTTGCAATGTTCGAGATATCGTGACCTCGTAACTGGTCGAAAACTAAATCTAGCTGAACATAGTTATGTGCCAGAATCTCTGAATTACTTATTGTACGTTGTCCTATTAACACCATGACTAAACGATTTTTCACTTACACATTAGCACGATCTCTTTAGCTGTATACGTATTCAAATCACCGTCTACATATAAAACGTGCCTCATGGCACGCTATGAGGCAACATTGACTTGGGAAATTTTATCATAAAGCAGAGCCAATGTCTTAGAAGATGATCGCTGATAAATATATATGTCGCAGTCAGCGTATGGAAACATGGATTACCTGTCCCCCAACTCATTCGTCATTATATATCATATCTGACAGGGCGGCGGTTACTTGGATAACAATTTTGTATGTCGCATATATCACGACAACACGACAGTTGGCCAAACCTCATGATTTCACTGTACTTTGGAATTAGAACAAGTCGTATATTCAAAGTGAATGTCACATGCCAAACACAGATTCACACACGTTTCTAATATTTTCCATTATCCTGCTGTTGCTGTTGTAAAATCTGTTATTGATATGATGTTCGGATCATATCGTGTGTGATAGAAAACGTTTTGATTCATCATGGTGTACGATCTTACTCAAGACAAACTTGTTATTCTGGTGTTTCTGACGCACTCATTCTGTTGGGGGCGAGACAGAAAGTGTGACTTACCGTGACCAAGATTGGTATCTCGTTGTTTGCAGTGATCTCAATTTCTGTTTGCTGAGCTTTTACAAGCCCAAATTTCGATATAGCTATAGCCGTAACCGTGAGCCCCGTTTTTCAAAGCAAGGTTGTAGTGGTCGGTAAAACTACAGCGTTTGGAAAGTGCGGTCTCATGGGAGGAATGGAAGGGGCAATAACTTAACAGCGACTAATACGATCAAGACAAAACGTATTAATTTTATCAAACCGTTTTGTTAAACATGAATCCAATTCGATTAATCCGAATGTTCATAAAATAGGGCTAAATTTATCAAAACAAATACCCGCATCGGGTTATTATAAAACGTTATTGTTATTTGCATATCATAGCCTAAAATAGGCCATCATGTATACTTATTCAACAGAGAATATTTTTGACGACAATAATCGATTTTGCCAATGAATTCCGGAAGCAACTGCTTTGCTAACCGGATCTTTTCTTGGGCAAAAGCAGTTAGAAAGGCTAGAAACAGCGCTCTTAATTAATACTACCCACGTAATAACTCCCCGCCGACACATTCCCTAAATGATGTGATGATGAGAAATTAAAGAAGAATAATCCAACATTGATTCAATTCAATGACAAGAATTAATCTTATATTAAAAAGAAATTTTGCTTTCTCCGTGCGGCCTGTGATGTATGAAATTAACAAGATTTACAAAATTCACTACATGATAAGAAGAGGCATATCAATCTAAAGGCAATGTACAAGATAAACACGATAGTTGACTTCTGACTTCTGATAGGGGTGATTTTCGCTGTGTGACCTGCCGCCATAGTGGCAAATTGTGATACGAATTGCGTGACCGAATTCGTGTTTCCCCGTAATTGCTTTCCAAACCTTACCGCTACGGGAGTCACCGAGTTGACCTGATGTATGAAATAGCCTTCACTAATAGTTTACTGATCTGATGGTGAAAACTTAGTCTTGCCAACGAAAAGGTCATTTCTGCAATTATCATTATATATACACACGGATTAGCGCTAAAGGCGACAGTAGCGAAAGAAATCTTAATCCACCGTAGCCCGAAAATCGTGAAATCCCGTATCTGGTGTCTGATGAAAAGGTCGTCGCGCATATTCGGGATGAGGTGACTTGGTGATTGTTTTTACTTGAGATGGGGGCAACACATTGATCTCACTCGGAACAAAAAGATGATGCAACTACGTGAAATGACCTTATATGGGTTCAAACTACTCTCGCACCAATGCCTAACATGTCTTCCGTACGAAGAAACTGATGTATGCAATGACATGCCAAATATTCATTAAATCAAAAGGAAGTACGTACTGTAACTGTTCCAAATATATAAACGTGACTATTTGTGAATCATGATACGATTTTGTACTAGCTGAAGAATTCGGCTAAGAACACTGGAGATGATAATAGTTTATTGATAAATTTTGTATGATGCGGCAGCACTGCTGATACGGCACTCACCGCAAGCTTTGAGGGCGGAATTCTTATTTTTTTAGTGCAGTATTATATTTTGCAATATGGTATCCGGAGTAACTCGATTATTCATTGCGGTGGTAATGACTGAAATCGTTGCTGGCCCTTTTACGACTAGTCGACGTTCCGTCGTAGTCCCTAGACTAAATTCCTGTGCCGGTAAGGTAGTGAATTCAATACAAAGGTGAGAGGTGGCGTGATTGGATTTCACTATGAACTGATACGGTATACTTACCTACGATTCTGCTGTAGGACAGAAATACCATGTCAAGAGTATGAATTAGGAATTGAACATGAAAATTCCTGGGCGCCAGTCAAGAAGATATTAGTATTTTGTCCCGAGAGGTAAGTTGGACTCTTTCTATGATTATGCCAGAATTAGCCTGTACAATATCCTATGCACTTTTAGAGTCGGCGTATTTGAATTAAGCTGGCGCTTGTACGGCTTACCTACAGGCTCATAGCCAAACAAGGTATTTGTTGAGACATTCACTTTTTGTGATCAGGTACGAGGTATATACAATTGCAAAGCAATCAAAGTATACCAGTGCACAGTGCGAAAAGCAGAACGAGGCAAATATGGCGGCTAAATCGCGAATGTGCTTTATCTTTGTGTAAAAATCAAAAATCCTTAGTAGAAAAATATGGCGGCTAAATCGCGAATGTGCTTTATCTTTGTGTAAAAATCAAAAATCCTTATTAGAAAAGGATCTGCCGTAGTGGAACATATGAATTGTATGCATTTTCGTAAATTCTGTGGAGCAAGGTAGGGCTGTGCGGTAGTCTGTGTTACGAATATTCCATGAGGTTCCAATATGCCTGGCCTACCAAATAAATACACAGTCCTGCATTTTGGTTCAGGCCAGAGGCCAGCTGCCTATACACAAACATCTCCACTCAACTTGTCATTATGAAAATATAGCTAGGCCTATTTTACATTTACAAAAAGTATGGTATTGGTATTTGATATTTTCGCTAATTAAATTTGCCCGCATAATCAGCACCAGGCTTTATAGTTACAGTATAGCAAAAATGATAAAAATTATTTCACCGTCTCGAATTTATACGAATGTATATAGGCCCGTGTTGTTTGCTGTTTCGTTTACCCCGTGCGTATATCAAAAAAATCGTTATAATTCCATGTGACATAACAGAAGGAATTTATGTGAATTGCTGATATACTGACCAATTTTTTATCGACTTTAAGGTATCATCGAATCTAACTCTTATGTTATTATCTATCTAAGAATTCCAAAGACTCGGTTTGATCGAAGATGTAACGAAACCACACATTGCCGCAACCCAGTCACAAAAGAATTGGCACACAACCTATCGATATACCAGGTAACGAGGTGGATGGCGTTCTGTGTGAAAACAGCCGATGGATTTGGATACGTAAAAGAGGAAGAAACCAGTGTTGGCTGCACTTGCATTTTTCCGGTTCCCGTATAAAACGTTTCTGTGCTGATATTTTTTACATCTGTCTCTACATACTATATCGTCACGTTTATGCAGCACTACACAACTGCAGTACTTTCAAACATTTGAATATATTTATACAATACAATAGACCTGCGCGATCGAATAAGCGCGCTGAGAGAGCTTCAATAAGCTATTGCTAAATCGTGCATCACCGTGATGTTGCTTTCATATAAGAAGAGAAGTTATCTAGCCCATCGTGATATTACTCGAAGGAAATGATCGTCCGCTATGAGATTTTGCGCTTCCTTCAGCAAGGTTACGAACAGCATCTTCGATTGCAGCAGCACCACTAGAATAAGCATTAGCACTATTAAGGTGGCATGAAACGCAGTCATTACCGTTGTTGAAGGCGCTACGCTATTTAAATTCTGTAAAATTGTCACGCCTCACTGAGTACGAGTATAGCTCTCACCATGGCCTACTAAAGTATTTTAGTAGGCCATGCTCTCACATGGTGTTCTTAATTAATAATAAGAACTCCATGATAGCTCGATGTATCGTGAGCTTGGATTTACGAATCAATATATCAGGGAATACTGGACGGTTTCCATTGGAGCAAAGAAAAAAGTTCATAATTTATGCTTCCATCAATCTCAACAATAAATCAGCCATGAAAGGATTAATGAATTTCAGTTTCCACAATACTCTCCGTGTTTCAAAGGGGTTGTCATGAAATCAAGATTATGGCTTGAATAAAAGATAAAAGTAGCCTATAAAGCAATTTATCAGTATAGTTGGGTCATGATATGGATTAGTAGTAGGCCATGGTTAGGTTGGGTTTTGGTAGGCCATGGGTCTACATTTAAAAAAAAGCGTCGGTGCTTGTGGTTGTTTAAAATTCCTCTTGAGTCGGAAAATGGGGATTCACCTATAATCATATTGTTGTCAGAAACCTTCCCTTGAGTTTCGACTTTTGTGAGTCTAGCTCTAGCATTTCAGACATATGCAGTAGGCCTGTATCATACAGTAAGGCATATGTGAGCACAGAGATTCTGTGTACAATCTCTGTGGAATGTCCAAGTAACAAATAGTCAAATATATTATGTATATCATTGATGAACTGTGGAATTGATGAATTACCTTGACTCGCAATATGTTTTGTTGATGCAATTCCCATACGGCTTCGACAAGTTAACGAGGCAGCGATTCGACGAAACACCATATCCACTGATGCAAGACAAGCATCTTGAAAAGTTTGAAGGCCATACAAGGCGGTGATGATATCCATCTGATATAACAAATGTTAATATATTCACCGCTAAGAAACTAAAGCCGGTCGATAGATATCCTAAATAATTTGCTGTATGTGTTTCATGAACTAAAATGCTATTTATAAACACGTCACAACTGTCTATATTTGCATGCCATCACCTGAAGATCGTGAGATGAGAGTTCCCTCTTTGCCATAGAGCCGATGAGGAATTTCACGACCAGTTGTTGATATCTGACAAAACCTCCAGTGATATATTGCCCAAACCTACACAAAACGTTGAGTCACACTCATAATGTAATACAAGTTCAAGAGAATAAAATGACAGCGTTGACTAATTTCCACGATTGCCTGTCTCTCTGCGTTGCCTACGCAGGCAGTTTTCTTAGACAGTCCCGCATGACACGCAAGGAACGCTCGTGCTATATATTTATCTCATAACGAATGAATAATTGAGTATAGTTGTAAATTTACCAGTGCCTTATACGGCTATACAAGGTCCCACGTTAAATTCGAAAATAGACATGGATTTGCAACATGACCACGCAAATACTATAGCTCACTGCTGCATCCGCATGGGGCAACAAAGGTGCAGGTATGACACGTACGTACTAATTAGGTAGTCGAACGATTGTTAACATCGCACGATATAAATAACCTTCAAGAGAATGTGACTATAATGACGTCATTATTTTGATAATTATACCCCGGTGACATCATCCAACGATAACAAATGGAGCTAGGTGTTACTTTTAATACCATTGATCAAAATAACACAATAATTGAGGTAGAGCCCGCACGCATAGAATAACGTAACGTTCCTTACATGTAAGTGATGCTGAACAATTTCCTATGCATAAAAATGGCAATGTTTCGTCATTGAACTAAATAAGTATGCATGGCCCACGTATTTTGGAAGATGTGACGGAAGATGTAACGGTTGATGTTTTGGTCGTACGTGACTGACCCCCAAAACAGCTCTATTACGTCAAATCTTTTGTTTGGTGTAGTTCAAGCACGCCTGATCGGTAATGTCGTAATTGCGTGAATCATACCTCAGCGTCATGTTACTTAAGAAATTAATAAGATCATTTCCTGAGCAATACGTAGGAAATTTGTTCATGAAGGACTTGTTCAGCGGAGGTATACATATTGGAATGTCCAATTCCTTTGCGATTGGGTTATCAATTGTAAATACGAACGCTCACTTTGATATGGCTATTAGTATGTTCTTTTCGTTGGTGTCCCATCTACTGTTGTGATGCAAAGTTGCCAGCTCTTTCATAACCAATTCGCATACCAAGTCACTACTTCTGCGAACGTCACCAGCTAGCTGGTAAAATTCCTTCGGTCCTCGTTTGAACCTATATTAAGTATACACACGCATAACATAAGTAAGTAAATTCAGTAACGTACAGGCTTAGGCCATATAATACTTACGACGATACTAAGGTGCGCCAACGATGCAAAAGCTTGGCTTTAGCAATTCTCATATTAGAAGACCACAAGATGTAATACTCCAGACGAGCGGAGAGTGCTTCCTTCTCTGACCCAAGGAAAGTAGAGATCACATTCTGCATTGGACAAGCAAAGTAAAATTTCAACCGTCAACATAACTCATATTTTGTACCTGTAAGAACGCCCGTACGTGTTGGTTCCCGTTCAATGCCACGGTTGCAAGAAAAATATCTATTATCCCGGACGAGGATGGCGTAAGCAATCGCCCATCATTACGCGAGAATAGCCGCTGAATGTGGCGGATCAAAATAGCCAATAACCGATTGGGACGCATATTTTTAATCAGTTCCGCACTCATTGCGTTCTTCCGCTCTTTGCGAGACATCAAGTCGTAGCTCCTGCATCACAATAGAAGAATATATATTTATGACAACTGTGACTTGATGTGGCAATCCAAAGATATGAATTCTTGTCAAGTGTCACTAAAAAGCTAATCAAATGACTTCATGCCGTAATAGCAATTTACTGGTCAACTGTTTATCGTTGTTATGCTATTTTTAATAACTGTGCTATGTTAGGCTGAGCCTGGAAGGTGCTATTTAAATTTGAGATGGGGGTAGGTTTTAATAGTTATGTTACATCTCTGAACACGCTCGATTTGTCCTGGCTAAAGCAGCGTGATCTATCTACTGGGGATTTAGAGAAGGAAAATCTTTTTGCACTCACTCTTTTCTCACTTCTTTTCTTACAGCAGCGATTGCCGAAATCAGGCAGACTGACAGTTCATCAACGTTTGATTTGCAATTACTGTCAAAGTCCTGGATGTCCTCGCAACTGAACCCGTATTCTTTCGTTCTTTGGTAAAATATTACACGAGGTGAATTTATGGTATCGTCGACCTCGTGCATATCCATCCAGGAGAAATCCAGGGCCAATGGCACTTTTCCTTTAATATTAGGGGAGATACCGTCGCAGAGTGCATGACAGCTCTTTCCAGGAAGTTGTACGAATCCCTGGCTCTTTCGAGGTAGATTTCGCTTCCTCTTCTTTTTGTTTGCTGATATGGATATATATTAACATTACAAAACTAAGGATGGAGTCCTATAGACTCTAATACAAGATGCCAAATCATAGTTTAAAAAACAAATGCGACTACAGAGGTATTTTATATCACATATATATATATATATATATATATTATTTAGCTTGTTTACGTACTCGCCAAACAAGGCAATAGGCATTTCTAAAGGATCATGTTCTGTGCTCTGATGGGACAACGTAACTAAGATCATAAAGCTGTTTCGTTAACATAGTCATTCACATCCCTGACGAACTCCACATAAAGCTCCGTATTCTTCGTTATTCGTCAGAGGAACCTCTAAGCAAATTTCTCCCATTGTATGTATAGTATAGGTCTAATACTAATTTTGTCATTGTAAAGAAGATCACCACAGATTAAACTTGACTGGGTCTTGTTATTAGCGTCGGTATTATAGCACATTTTTTCTTACCTAACAATAAAATGGAAGGTATTCTCTGATAGGTGCGATCCAGCCGTTTCAAATGTGCATCTTTCATGGTAGCAAGTTTGGGACAGTCCTTTTTTAAACGTTCTGTAGCTTCATAAATTTGATTCGTAACCCGTTTAACCCACATTTTATTCAATTTCATGCATTCTCTAACAGCTTGAAGTCTCTCATCGCCATTACCTCAATGAAAAAAGCTGGTAAAATCGAGAATAAGAGACTTATCCATCATACATACCATGGAAACGACTATCACGTAAATAGTGAATGAGCGAGATGAATCTGCAGTCACTTAAAAGTTGTAAGGCGCTCTGTAGTAGAAGAATAAGATGTCGGATGTTGGAATATTTTGAAACATTGCGCTTAGATGGCATTACCTTCAAGTAATCAGCGGTTCTTGCTCGGTGGTTGTTTATTGAAACTGTAGGCTTACATCGCTTGTTGTTATATAGCTGGAAATATCTGATTAATTTTAAAGGATTAGGGTTTAGCTCTCGGTTAGAAGACTTTTCTCAACCTACTTTGACAGTACTCTGTCAGCCTCGATGGCAACTTTTTCCAATGACTCCGGATAGAAAACATCAGATATTGACAGATTTTCAGTGCACGAATTGTAAATACCGGTACCGTATTCACCGTTCTTATCTACCTTTTCTTCGCCCTATACAAAATTTCATGAAATTCAACCTACTTAGACGGCTAGACCGAACATTTCGAATGCAGGCCTACATAGTCTACCAATTCTGGATGTAACGTTAGAAGCAGCGAAGCCTACTCCGATTATTGAGCCATACTTGCTTATACCAAAATCACGTTCAATTTTTCAGTTTAGGTGTCTGAAACAGCAAAATGCTACATTACCTACACAGGCTACATCCTAGCAACTCTCGCAGGAGACATTCTCGCATGCTTAGAGTAGGCCTAGCCATGGCCTACTCTAGGTAGGCCTACTAAAGTAGGCCATGGCCTAGCCTTTAATAACGGTTTGGCAAATTTGCATGCTGATACTGGCCCTTCTCAGGCAACAATTTAGATAATGCACCTGCAGCTTGCCCCTTAAGAGAGTTCTCTCTGAATGTTCGCAAGACTACGCATCTAGTTTACATACACAGGGACTGTATATATCTAACCTACCCGACCCGTAGGTTAGTTATCTATACAGGGACACGATGTGAGAATGGTTTTGAGAAATCTGCGCATTTGTAGATTTACCTTCAATGAATCGCCAGCTCCCCCTTGCGGAACATTCGAAATTCGATCAACCGTGATCTTCCGCAGCATTCTTCTTCACTTGCTTTCGCTATAGCAGTCTTCCTGTATCGTGTCAAAGTTACGTCCTTCCTATGTCAGTTCATGTTCTTTCGTTGAGCAAGGTCAACCACACATCGGAAATTCAGATGTTGCTATATCGTTGCTCAGGAAACGATACAGCACAATCGATGTCACAATGGAGGATAGCGCCATCCAGCATCCCAGATCTCAGCATGTGCCTTGCGCACGAGGGCAACGTCGCGCATTGCACTATAGATAAATAAACTACGTATAGATAACTAAATTGCACACATGAACAGTGGGTTCGCTCAACCATTAACTTTCGCTCCGGTGTGGGGGTTCACAGCTGGGTGGTTGACCGACTGTTGTTTGCTAATTCATAGAAAGTAATAGGCCACAGGGTCTGGATTGCATGTGTTTGGTATGATAGATTATTTTTTATATTCGAATAACATGTTGGATTAGTTTAGTTAGACACTAAAATGGAGCAATGAGAACCGAAAATGACAGACATATTTATTGTTTCAGTTTCAGTTGTTGATATAATAAATCACAACCAAAAGTGAACAAGGAGCAAGGAACCTGCATAAATAGATCGGCACGGTATTTAATATTCTAGTTTTTTCACTTAATCATATAGCATCAGTCAACAGTCATTGATCATGGCAACCAGATCCAGAGACCGCGGAGTGAGGGTAACTATTCGTATTTTGATGATTACAAAAGATGTAGGAGTCATCATTGGAAAGGTATGGTTGTAGGCCTGGGCTGAGGACTGCATATGAAATAAGAGAAATTTCAATTACATAGGAAGGAGTTGTTATCAAAAGCCTCCGTGAAAAAAGTGGAGCAAATATAAGTATTCCAAGCGATGAAGGTACAGTGAACAGAATTGCATCAATAACAGGCCAACAACCGGAAGTTGTGACAGCATTAACACTTATTGCGGAAAAGCTGGAAGAGGTACCGTACCTGAGTTTCTGTTTTATTAACCATGCTCAATTTATAATACTTCAATGGACTTTTTGGATATTTTTGCAGAACTTAAATGCGAGTGTTTCAGCTTCAACTTCAGCCAAAGTGCCTGTAACATTGAAGTTGATTGTTCCAACTAGTCAATGTGGTTCAATTATTGGGCGCGAGGGAAGTAAAATCAGAGAAATACGCGATGTGGGTTCGTGACAAGTTTTGAAAATGACTTTTCTAAATTTGAGCCTATGCTTTTAGACTTCAGCGTGTTCAATTCAAGTGGAATCTGATTTGTTGCCATTCTCATCTGAACGGTGTGTGGTACTGAATGGTTCACCCGGCGCAATTTCCAGTTGCATTAGCATGCTCTCTGATGTCATGATTGAGGTGTGACAATGTTACATTCTATTATGAGAATTGGCAACCAGCTTGACCAATGTTTAAAATTGTTTTACAGTTTCCTGCAAGACTAGACACTGTGAAATACAAGCCTCGACCAGCTAACCAACATGGTCAAGCATACGGGGGCCACACAAGACAACTTTCTTTTCCCCATCCCAAGGTGAGCTGTCGCTTTATCCATACTTATAAACACCCCAGTTAATAAGCCAAATTTGGTATTTTTATGTGGTTGTTCATTGAACGAACTCGATGATGTCATCTTGAGAGTGGGAATGCGTGTTAGGCGAGCACGTGAGCTGTACGTACTGTACATGGTTGTACACATATCACATCCATGTAGTCGCTGTCTCATCAATTTACAAACCAACTAGAAACCGGTTGACGTTGACAGGTTGTAACAAAAGCCATTTGAGAGTCCAGTTTCTCTAAGTGAAAATTCATGCAGATTTTCTGATACTCCGAAGGTGGAAGTATCATGTTCATAGTAGTATGACCAATGAATGGCTTGCCACAGTTACAGAGATGGAGCTTAGTGATGCGTGTACCAAGTTGCAATTCAGATGTGACTTATCAGATTTTGGCAACTAGTTCTTTCTTGCACAATTTTATTTTGTTTGATATATTATCTTCAACCGCCAGAATATGACTGTCGGTCACAATTACATATTATGTCTGGATTTTCAGTAAATTGTAATTAGTGTACCGTAATAATTTTTTGATGCATTTTTCTGCAGACATCTCAATTAAGGTATTATGCGGAGATGCATTCCTACACCGAAGATTCAATCAGTGGGTTTGGTAGTAACTACACTGAATTGACTGGAGATCATACCTCTGTATTTCCTAATCTACCGACAAAAATTGTTAACGCAGATACTCAGGAAACTATGGTCTCTAATGATGTGAGTACGATAATGTCTATATTCTTGCATTATGACAGTTGACCTTGACCACTACCACATCAAAAGCAATAGAACTGAGTTTGTATTGTGGTCAGAGGTGCCCACTGCTCAACATTATTACTGACCACATTTAAAGTCTATCTTAGATCTCCAGTTCATAAACATGATTTTAAACTTTCAGGTAGTTGGAAGTATCATTGGTAAACACGGCTCCAGAATTAACGAAATACGTTCAATATCAGGAGCTCGAATAGAAATTGAGAAAGGCTCAGCGGATGACTCTAAAAAGCAACGCACCATAACTATTACTGGCGATCCACAACAAATCAGCCTTGCTCAATATTTGATCAACACCAGGTTTGGTGCTTTATCTGTATTTACTAACACAAACATGATATTGTTTTTCAGTGCATCAAAACGGAATATTCCCTAAACCCTTGCCCCCTAACTTCTCCCAAAATGCGTACACCTATGTTCCTCCTCACTTACTTTCCATGTCGCATTTGGTGATTGAAAGATCCTCTATTGCAAGATTATCTGACGGTGTTGGTCTGGCTTACAATGGCATGGTTTCATTCCAATGATTGACTAATGCCTTTGCCTTGACCCACAGTAGATCCATTGCAATAGTCAATAGTGGCAATATGTTTAGTGCTGCAGTTCCTCCCCAATCTTATAGGTCTGCATTCCCTTGACTGTTTCATATACCGAATTTATCACTTTTTCACCCCAGCTAACTTTCTATTTTCTTTCCCGGTGTCATCCTGCTACCCGTCCAATCAACACATCACATATCCTTCATGTCTCTCCCTATGCAACCAACGTCTGATATCTGGATTTGGAATGTCAATTCAATCGTTCGTCCAGCCTCCACCTCTATTCTCAGCCAAGTACAGGTAAGGAAACCAAGAAGGCACCACCCACTGATGAGGATGAGAAACCATCTTCATCCACAACTGCACCTCAGCCACTGATGTCCTTGACCCCAACTCCGTCAAACAAACCCATCCTGGTTGAAAAGTTACTGAGCAGCATCATTTATCCAGGGATATTCGGCAGGCCTGGTATAGTAGGACCTTATCCTGGCGCTACCCCTCTGCAACCAAGCTCTTCATTTAAATTAACAATGGAAGCTGCACGCCTTGCCTTTCTGAATCGGCCACATCACTACAGTAACTTGCACTCTAACCGATCACGCCAGTCTCGTCGGGGTTCGCTTAGAAAAGATTTCAAACCGATTCGCTCGGATTCCGATGAAAAGCGATCTCCCAGTCCCGTCGATTCCTCCCCAAATGGAAAAGAGAAGAGGAAGGCGAAAAGAGAGAAGTTTGAACCATACTAAAACGTGAGATTCGACTTGTTGCAGGAAAACCAAAAACGGGGTGATGGGGGAGCATACTCTTTGCAACCACTTGCTGTTTCCGTAAACTGGCGCTTACCAGAACAACTCCAGTTGATGCCAGTTTTAGACCATGAAATATTTTACGGCAAGGGGCAATACCTGTACAAAATTGGAAGAATAAACACACACATTTGTCTTCTAACTTGCGAGGGGCTTACCTATGGTTCCCGTGTGTAATCGGATCACAGATTCGCCGAATATTATTGCGTTTCCCGTGGCATAGTTGTCACGTCTCACTTAGCCCTGCCTACCAATAAAGTGAGCCGCTGGTTCTACTTGATCTGTTGTCCGTTCCCGTATTCATGGTCAATATATAGCCATGTGTATTGCTGTAATAAGTGGCCAGCTTATCGAAATTTTGTTAGGTGACGACTCGCCTCAATTTCTGAATTGATCCCTGTTTCTTTTGTCAGTCAGTGCAGAGGGTTGTGTTTTTATTAGTGATCCGGGCTATTAACCGTAGTACTAAGCATTCACTGGGCGTATGTATTAGGGCTAGGCCGATATTTGTATTTTTGCGATTAAGGGTGTTGAACGTTAGTCGAGTAATTGATGTGGAAATGGATATCGCTCAGTAAGCAGCCGATTATCGAGGTCGATATTCATGATTATTGATACCGGCCATAAGTCATGCGAAAGGCTGATTATAATTATCGGGTGGCCTTGAAAAAAAACAATATCGGTCGATCTCTAGTATATAATTATGACCTTGGTAGTCGGAAGCGCCATGAATAATTTTAATTTAAGTGATAGCCCCGTGACTTCTTGACTTGATGGTTGGGGTCGAGCGCACGTGCGGTATTTTCGATCTGGGCATTTAGTTTTGTTTCACTCAAGGAGTTATATAGCAGCCGAAGCCGTGTTTGTCTCGTTTTTCGTTGATGTTTCTACGGATTAGTTATCTATACTATAGTTCTAGCCGGGAAGGGGACGCGCCCCGTCTACAAGCGGTGAAGGGAAGTTTTGTGTTGAATCCGCTAGGTGGCGACGCCGTGTGAGCATAGGCCATAGATAAATAACTAAGTACCAACAGTAAGTCAGTATGTAACATTCTATGTTGGAGGTATGCGTAACGGCTCTTTGCTTAACTGCTAGAAGCTTTGGAAATTCTCAACTGTATTTCGTCGGCTCTCCTTTGAGCGCTGACACTGTGACGTGACGATCAACTGCCCCCGCCGTGAATACTTCTCAGCTATGGTCCCGTTCCTGCTGCGTACGAAGGCTTTGCTTAACTATGGTTATTCCTCGTACAGTTAATGTGTCAGGACACCGCAAATGATATGAAATGCACGGCAGAGTCATTGCCTACTTTAGGTACAACTAAAGTACTTCAACTAGGTACAACTAAAGTAGGCCATGGTACAGTTTCGTGTATATGACGATTTCGGTGACTAAATGCGTTTTTGCTTTATTTATTTATTCAAGTTCTTGACCTTAACGTCATGCCTGTAGTTTCTTGTCCGCTCTTGTTACGTGTTTGATTTTAACATCACTGAAGTCACTTAACTGTTTAGATCAGCTAAGAAAAGAACAATTCTTCTTTAACAGGCTAGTTTCTTTTCACACCTCTAATATTAGTTGACTGCTCAACGACTGGCTGGCTGCATTGCAGTGGAAGGAAACTGAATATCATAGCAGAAAGTGCTGTAATCGTGCATAACAGGGTGATGATATCGACGGACTCCGAAGAAGGTACGTTACTACTGGGTGATGGTAATGGGGCCCATCATCATCATCATGGTTCGTACAAGTCATTGGACCACGCAGTTAATCAGGTTAGTGTCGTTACCATGGTGTCTTTTATCTTTAGACATACCCATTTAGTACATCACGGTGATGAGATGGTACTTCAGACTGCTCTAAATTAGTGAGAGCTAAATTCCTAATCACTACAGAGGAAAGGAAAGGACACTGTTTACCTTTGTCCATATCTGACCTCTTGCTACATTTACACAGACTCACATGATACATACACACACCACTGGTGCATTAGCACATCTTCCGTGCATATCATGCGCAAAGACAATAACCGTCACGCTTTACTTAAGTACCTCGAAACTTCCCAATGAATTCTCTCCAAACTCTTAATCCAACACATTTCATTAAGCATTAATAGAGACAGGAAGGGTGGAGTATATAGCCTTCCATCATAGAAAGTAACTTTCGATGCTACCATTAATTTCATAGGACTGTCATCTACTCACTTATACTCCTACATTGAATCCTGTTTAAAATTAGGATGGTTTTGAAAAAGATGAGTCTTTACATCTGGAAACAGCCAAATATTTTTCCCGGTGGTACATTTGCGGCATATTTTCACTCTTTGGTTTAATGCAAGGAGCAGTTTGGAATGCTTGGTCTCCGATCAATGAATCTGCAGCATGTTCCTTGGGATTTTCCCCAAGTAAGTTACGCTTACTGCAGAACCTACATAATTTCAAAATAAACAAATTTGTGCGACCCTGTTAAATTGATAGGCCATGCGGCCACACTAATAGCTCCTAGACGTATGTTTCACCCTTTGCAGATATCTCGGCTCGATCACAACACCGACTTAGTGGTATAATTGTCAGTGACTATGCCATTTTGCCACATTCTCAGTTGTCTTTGTTTCTTTTCAGATGAGATAGAGTTACTTGCTAATTGGGGCCCAATCACATTCTTGATTACCATGCCTGTTGTGATGTGGTTGATGGACAAGAAGGGATTGCGACTTCCAACAGTTCTTAGCGCATTTTCAGTTGCTCTTGGTGCTGGACTGCGTTGCCTTCCCCTTCCTGCGAGTACTTTGAGATAGTAAGTGTAGTTTTGATTAGCATAAAAATCTTCTCAATACGGTGAACACATAAGTGTTTCATAATATGAAATATTATATGTATATAGCCTACAATATATTAGAGTGTCTGATTTGCTTGGCCTCACATGGGATATACCAAATGTTATATAATGTATATAGGCCTACTATTTTGTGGTTTGTTCTGTTTGTTGCCGAAATAATACTTGCGTTACTATTGATATAGACACCACCTGACCTGTCATTTCGTCTTCTAATCCATAGCATGAATTTCCGACAATATTTTCAGTTTTATGCATGCTGGCCAGATACTGAATGGAATGGCAGGATGTGCCGTCATGGCTGCCCCACCCATGTTATCCAATGCATGGTTTCCTCTAGAAGAAAGAGTTACAGCAACGAGCATTACTACACTTTTCAATTACTTCGGTTTGTATACTTATTTTCTTGATAGATTTATCCCATTTATCTATTGCAGTGTGCAAGGTTGTGGCATTATATGGACTGAGACCGTGAGACCTGGTCAACTGCAATACTAAAGTGCCAACTATAAGGTGGCTCACAAAGATTAGATATTGGTATTGCACCAGGTGCATATGCAATGGAAATTATCCTTGAGTAATGTTTATTGTGGTGTCTGCCACCAGTGTTGACAACACGATGAATGATTGATGATGGTGCAGAGTTAGTGGACAATAAAACGCATTGCTATGTTCTGCTGAGAACTAATAAAAAAATCTGCTGCCGCCACTTCATTGCTGCATACCCGTGCTGTTTTGTTCTGTTTGCCAAAATGAGACCTTGCCAAAATTTTCCCAACCTGCTGTGCATATGTTGATTAGTGCTTCCCATGATATATGCAGGGACTGGATTTGCTTATATAATTGGACCTAAATTGGTGATGGAACCTCCAGCAAATTACTCGACCAATGGTTCGTCATATTTATGTAGCAACCTTGACGAGCGGAGGCATGTAAGGTAATGGGATATGATTTCTGACAGTATTTGGCACATTGCTGGAAAAGCCGATGTGTTACCGGTGACAATCTGATTTACCATATTGTTTACCCAGTAGTCCTGGACTCCTGGTGCCCTGCACCTGCTGAAAGTGCCATGTATTGATGATAGAAATTGTTCACTTGTCAAAAAAAAGGTTGGTCGGTCCTGGGGAATAAATCCAATACGAGTCTATTAATACAGATCTGAACAGGGTAGCCTATCTGCCTCATGACCGTAAACGTTCAAAAATTTTGCCACTCTACATGTATTGGCGATTTTGTTTTGCAGACAAGGTGTAATGCATTTGATGTACTTTGAGTTTGGTGTAAGCCTGCTGGTGTTTTTGTCAATTCTGGTGTACTTTCCAAGCCACCCTCCAAAACCCCCAAGTGCATCTGCCTCGGCTATGAGAATGGAATTTTTTGTAAGTATTTACATGCTGTATGGCATATTTTGATTCGTTCTCATCTTACTTCAATTATTGGGTTAACAGATTTACTGTGAGGTTTTCTGCAGAACATTATGGGAATTTGAGAAGTCATTTTTCAAACCGTTGTGAATGTTACTTTTTGAACAGAATGGTGTGAAGGAGCTCCACCGCAAACGTACATTTCTCATTGTTACGATCACTTTTTCGTTAGTTCTGGGGGGCTACAGTGGATGGACAGGGGTGTTCAGTGTACTTCTTGAACCATTGGGAGTTTCTCAAGTAACAAAACTGTCTTGTTTAGTGCATTGTGCAATGCTCATAAGTGTCGCATATTGTCTATAGAATGAAGCTGGCCAAATTGGTTTTTACATGACACTAGTTGGATGTGTCACAGGCCTGGGAATAGGGTGGTAAGTTGGATGGTTGATTACTGGAGTATTTTTTACTATGCTTCATATTAATGTATCCGTGCTTACCTTGTGGCAGAAGAAGATGCCTCAACCTCTGTTTATTACATCTGGTACAGTAGACATGATCAACGCATGATACTTATTGTCATGGTTCTAATATCTACTGTACATAGTGTTTGCATATCGCATTAAGGTTGCGGTTAAGCCTACATTACATTAGCTGGCAATGATTGATCACTTATCCTGGTTGGTGGTTTGCGTTACCGTTACACACATAAATTCATATTTACAATATCGTCAATGGCTAGAATGTTTCCTATGTGCTTCATGTTTTTCTGATTATTTGATTATTCATTGTTGATGATTGTTTTAGGTTTGCTGACAGATTTCGCGGCCACATCAAAACACTAATTGTGATTCTCTATGCAATCAGCTTCCTTTCATATTTATATTTTATTTCCATGGCCGAGAATTGGATACATGTACCCGCCTTTGAAATATCTAATGGTATGTAGCAGTATGGAATTGCAGCAACATTCAATATGTTGACCTTCAAAACATTCCTTTACAGTGGGTTTGTGGATCTCCTGCCTTGTTATTGGCATTGCTATGAATGCTGCTGTTCCACTTGGAATGGAAATGGCAGCAGACGCTGCATACCCAATAAGCGAAGCTACTTCTTCTAGCGTAATGGTTTGGTTCTTCAATCTGTTGAGTTTTATATTGGTGCTTGTCTTGCAATTTACAGGTGAGTATATTTAGATGTACGGTACATACATCGTCCTACCCTAGGAAATAGATGCAGATTTTGCGCTCCTGCGCTACAGCATGCCCTAAGTAAGCCCTAGCTTGAAAAAAGGATGGTAACCACATCATAATACCCTCCCTGTGCTTTGACAGATACGTCTGTTCCAAATTATATGATGCTGGGATTTATCGGGCTCTCCGTCCCGATGATAATGATGTTTTCTAAAGAGCCTTCCAACCGCTGGCAAATAGATCAAGGTGAAAATTTCGAAAGTCAGTCCGAGGGTGACCGTGTAGCCGCAATTCCCATCTAGATACCAATACTGTGTCTCTTAAATATGTGCAATCGCTTGTTTGTAGTGCCTGCAATTTTATTGATATCAGTGAGGGTTGTGTTTTGTCCTTTACTGCACTTAAACCTGTAGTGGTTCGGGTCTTTCCGTTCATGCGTATTGTCAGTAGATGGCGATTTCCGGTTTGTTTGTATATTTTTTATCGAGTAGGACTGCAGGTCTGTATAAAGGATTTTTTATCAATACATTGATCGCATACGAGATTGTGTTGTTGAAGCACCTTTGCCGTCGACAATAGGAAATTATTCACTGACCACAGTTGGCCGAGTGGTTTAGATTGTCCGCTTTCTAATTGGGAGGTTCCAGGTTCGATTCCCGACCGAGTCAAATCGAAGACTTTAAAATTGGTATCTGTTCCTGCCTTGCCTGGCAGTCGGTTTCGGGAGAATGCGGAGAGTCGTGGTTGTAAGGGTGATCCGGGCTCTACACTGGAAGTATTGACACGTATACCGTGTAAGCATTGACCTGGCATAAATGACCTTAGTAGTTGAAAACGCCATAAATTCCAGATACAAACACTGA
Organism: Botrylloides violaceus; assembly: GCA_030412335.1. Classification (NCBI taxonomy): domain Eukaryota; kingdom Metazoa; phylum Chordata; class Ascidiacea; order Stolidobranchia; family Styelidae; genus Botrylloides; species Botrylloides violaceus. The sequence continues at coordinate 4,487,718 of JASFYC010000829.1, read as the reverse complement.
CCGCAGTCTGCATCTTGTGTTACCATAGAACCCATGTGGGCTGGGATGGCAACTATGATTCGTCGCGGATGAGTGCAGCTGCAAGCTGAAAAGGCGGTGTAACGCTGACCAAACGTTTGAGCCTGTAACGTCTGAATTATACAGCAACATTGCATCAGTTAACCTATGGACTATTTAGTCAATTCAGCGAGTTTTAAGGCGTCACTCCACCGGCTATTCAATCGAAAATACGCAAACTACGAGACTTATGGACCAGGGATATCTAGATTTCCCTGTTATGGACTAATGGAACTCACTAATTAACAACGCTTCGCATACAAATTTATTTTTTCTCTGTCTTTCTCCTCTTCTCCTAACTGACCGAAAGTCTACACGGCGTCGTATAGACTTTATACATGTTCACAGCACGCTGAGTCGAAGCAGCTTAATCATTTGCAATCCCTAATTTGTTAGATTTGCTTGAACTTGAAATGCACTTTTGACTCTTCCCTGCCGCCCCTCGTACACCTGTAAGCCGATATCCTTGTTCTTACTGATATTTCAGACGTATGTCAACCACGTACATCAGAGAGCAACTCCATGACAGCAAGTAATAAAATGCCAACATGAAAATGCTCCCCTGACCACGAGGAAAATGATGATACTGTATCAGTACCCTATTTCCCGAGAAAGGCCTACCCCTACACTATAATTTTACGGTGCTGTAGTTAAGAAAACTGCGCGGACATTTAGGCTACTTATGCACGTAAACTCTATCAAAAAATCCAGAATTTTATGGCTATGCCAAGCGCGTTCTTATACAGCTTTTTTTGCTCCATCACAATCGCGAATCACGCAGTAATCAACGACTTTACAATAGGCTACTAAGACTCGACGCCAAGAATATTGTATAGGACTATATTCTTTTCGCCAATCATAATATTGGGCAAGCAGCGCAGTCAGAATGTGCGTTTAGAGCTGTAGGAATAGCGTGTGATTCGGTTACCGCTATGGAGATGAATCTAACACCCGTCGTTATATACTGTTTATATTTTAAAACCTCTTCACGTATGAAATGCAGTGAATGGGACAGGAAAACAAAAATTTCATTATGCCATGTCGTAGTAATAATAATAATATTCTACTTTATTTGACTAGTATTTGAACGGCAGCCTCGTAATATATAAAAGACTTTTCAAACCATCAGGCCTACTTTGAAAATTCGTAACAATTATAGGTAGTAAATTGAATAGGGACTGTGTAACAGTGTAAGCATAAGACGGTTTTCATCCATGGTCGAGGTGCGACCGTTATTGGATTGAAAAAAAGAGTTATAATCAATAGACCTATCTTCGTAAATATTCTGAAATACTACTCCGTATTACGAAATAGACTTAAGCGAATATTGTATCAAGGGGTTCGCGAAACTCTCTGACTATTTTTATAGACTACCGAGAGTTCTTAGTAAAACTTAATCCCAGGAATATATATGTCTTTATAGAATGATCAAAAGATTTGACGTTTGCCATGACACATTTCATTTCATATATTGCCATCCTATACACTCTAACATCTATGAATGTGTAATGAGCATATGTATATATCCCATTAGGACATTCGCATCAAGGTAAAAGTTTGACCTTTACGCAAGTGGTGTATTTTAAGAATAGACAACCAATGCCAGTTGCTATGTCATCCGGGCAACAGGTTTAGATTTAAGCCAAAGTCAACTGTTTCCGAGTGACAAATGTTGTTTGATTGAGAGTGCATTAGTAAGAGAGACGATGTTGTGTGAAGCGAATACGGAGATCCAAGCACACCACCTAAGACCTAAAATCATCAGATATGGACTAGCTTGCCACGTCAAGCTTCCGCGTGTAATGGTACGCTTGGAATCCCATGTTTAGTTTCGTCAACTCACTAAGTTGTCGTTCATGCACGAACGCACTTGAACGAGACACAATTTATTCGCGCCGGCCGCAACTACCAAGTTATGGGGTGTGACCGATTTTACTCAAAGTCATACTGTGATTCGGAATAACTAAAGCAGAAAATGCCAGGTGTGCACAAATTAAGCTAATTTAATTTCCCGTGGTATCAAAAGATTTGCGAACACCATGTTTACGAAGACACACCTTAAATTTAACGACAAGGCGGCCTAATCATGGCCCGTAGAAATTCTATTTGGCTTACTTTAATGCAGGCTAGGAAAGCATATCATTATTTGATTTATAATTTACTTTTATATCTAGTGAATGAAAGAGCATCTTTTTCTCTATTCACAATTGTATTATCGGGTCTCTATGATGAATAAAATTTAATTGCTTGTATGCTGTCATGTATGCCGCGAGACCATATTGCTCCTGATAAATTGTGGCGATATTCGATTTGATGTTATAGTTAAGGTTGTCATTGGTAGTATAATTTCACGATGTTTTACACCGACTGCAATGGTGGGATATTCGCTGCTGTGTCGTGGCGTTATCATATCTTTTCCTTTCGGTGCTGTCATGCTGGGCGGCGACAGCTGATTAAACGGCGCGGTAATTTGAGTGATTAAACGGCGTGTGGATTTTCTAAACGGAGGAACACCTACCGCAAAAGCCTCCCCACTTTCTGTGTCTGTATATATTGGGGCTCGATACAAGCTGCCTCTAGGGATAATCGTCCATAGGTTGAGTGTACAATGCTGCAAGTCCAATCCAGAACAAAAAAGCCGGGAGAGTATAGGTCTACCGCTATATTGATATTCCTACAGGTAGGTCTACAATCGTGATTATAGTGCCTTCACGGCTTATTAGATATCTACATCTACGTTAGTATAACAATCTAAAACGTTACACTGGATAAAAATATAGATATGGCACGAATAACAGTTGAGAATACACGATTCCTAAATTTTGAAGCTTCTCGGTAATACTCTCTCTGCAATATTTTCAAATAGCAGGGATAATCAATTTTTCGATCCCACTTTTTCGTAGAAGCGCTTTGCCGTAGCGCGTTTTAGATGCCACGTACGCATAAACGTAATTTGATCGCTAGATTTTCTGATTATAAGTTAAAATGCAAGTTATTGTAATAAATTATACTTTTGATAGGTTTGCATAAAATTCACAGAAAAAGTTTCTACTCACCTTTCCACAACGTCCTGTTGTTGCAGATGTTGTATCGTAATGGTCGGACGCTGGTACCTATATGGCTATAGAAAACGTTTAGGGCATTACGCACTCGTAACTACTGAAGTCAAGCGTATCCCTCCTCTTTCTCGCTTCAAGGAACTCGAATATACGGCTTCGGCCGTTGAGCTTAGATTAAAAGTAATGTAAACGTGCTCTGCGCTGATCCGTAACCCCCGATCCTTGCAGCTTGGGACCTGAACCGCTGGAGTGAAACGATGACGGCGTCACGAGTGTCACTATTTCACCGAATCAACGTGTTGCCGAGACGTTCGAGTCTTGGTTCGATTTGAAAACGGGGTATGCGTACAGTGTAATCCAAAAATTACAGTACGATCAAATCTGGGCTTACCCGGTATTGCATGCATATATAGCATACTCTCGTACTCGAGTAGGCCTTGATAACTTGTAACGAAAATTCGTATTTTGCGTAAATTGATGTTGTAGTCGTGGCATGCGATCTTCCTATCTGTAAACCGGATACGTGGGATATATACAAGAAATAGCCCATTCCGTTTGAATGTTCTGACTAATTGAACTATTCTACAATAATATACTTGGGCTTCACAATGAGACATAGTCATTGTGACGTATATATTGTAGAAGCGTTTTGACGTATTCAAGTATAGCACAACGTTGTAGAGTTGCACGTGACAATAGCTGGCGCGGAAATGCATTACATCGTTTCGTCTATACGTACATATCAATACGCAACTTTAATTACTCTTCAGCACACTAGAAATGACCGAACATATACAGGTGACGGCAAGGCAGCCGTAACTCGACAGCAACATGGTATGGTTAAAAACACGATCCCCCTGCCCCCAGAAGATAGACCATAGACCATGGGAAACCATTATTACGAGAGTAGTCGATATGCAATTTTCTGTCGCCATCGCTTCTTCAAATAAACAAAAATATTCACCGAAATGATGATGAGAAGATCGAAACGACACTTTGTGTTTCAGGGATAAAATTTCCTTTAGTTTCGGTGGTGAAAATCATGTCGATTCAACGTCAACTCCATACCCAAATTCATTTTCGCACCGTCTTTTCCCCGATATTTCTTGTCTAGAATCGCGAGTCCCTAAACAGTGGTGAATATACTTGCAAAGAACATGTGAGCATATTTGGCGCTATTCGCACAAAGTCACTCTGAAACTCGTTACTGTTCTAGTGTTCTATGTAATGTAGGCTACCTTAGCTGAATATGATTTGCGTAGGTGCTGGCGCAATAAGTTCCTGCTTTCAGCATTGCGTCTTGTCATGCAGTTCAATGCGTTTTGTTATGTAGAGAATATTTTTACAGTGTGTGAAACACCCGAAGCGCACATCATATCATCGTTGTATACTGCTTGTGCTTACAAGGCATAACCAATACAGATGCGTCCTTGCAACCTCAGCGGTTTGCATATTCCTCTTATTATCTGGAGCGGCGCTGCGATGACATATGAGAGAGCATGTGTTAGTCACTATTCACTTCCGATATCAACTCATTTAGCCAGTAGCCTATGCCTATAGGTTGCAACAAATTAATCATGCAATTGGCTACTATACTATAGATGTATACATATGAGGAAGCATGTCGTTGAACGTATAGTCATGGCCTACTTTAGAGTACGATCTTTAGAGTAGGCCATGGTTTAGTGTTCACCAACAAGCTTATAAGTAACGCCAGTCTAACGGTCTGACTGTTAGCAAATACTTACAAGCGGTATCAGGTTATCCTTCACTTTAGAACATTTTCAGATAAAAAAATAACATAGCATTTTGGTGTCATTGATAAAGTACTCAAAATGAATTATCGGCATCAGGATTATGAAATTCCAGGTGCAAATTTGCCACCGCCTCCCGATTTCATGCTGTCAAACAAGCCGAGTGAAGAAGAAGATCCATATGAAGAATTCGGTCGAAAGCAGGAATTTCAAATCCCGATACAAGGACTACACGACTATAACTATGAAGTAAGAGCAAAGTCTATTATTGCGTTGCTATCCGATTATATGTTATGTTTTGTATTTATGCTAGTTTTTTTTTTCAATTCGCAATAAGTTGCTCCATGGCCTACTTTAGAGTAGGCCATGGTTGCTCTGTGATGATGTGTCAAAGAGCTTTGGGAATGTGAAATAGACTAGTAGGTTCGGATGGTCAAGAGGCAGACTATGGTAAGACCCTTATGTCAGTGGTAACCAACTAACCACAAGCCATCAGCGGTTCTACCCGGAAATATCCAATGGGACGAAACGGACTAGCAGAGGACGATACATATTTTCTGGAGCCAACATTTCCGGTGACGACACAACCTTTGGTCAAAGGCGTCTGATCTCGAGCACTATATATGAAAGGCTAGTCATAACCTCCTGTGAACAAATTTTTGGGCTCGTCAGTCAGGTGCAGTATCGAGATTTGAATTGAAATTTGAGAAGAATGACCCCCACTCATGTAAACTTGGAACCGTCCTTGACGGATGGCAACAGGCTGACTCATACCCTAAAATAGATTTGAGTGGTGGAATGCTATATAGCTCTAGCACCATAAGTGCCGGTAAACTACTATCAGCAATACAAGAATAAGATTGTTTCCCTGACAGATAGGGTCAAGAGGAAGAGCTCCAGGTCAATTTGGAGGGTGGGTGCAGCATTTTTGTGTCACCGAAGATGGATACACGCTCTATGCATGTGACCCTTTCAATAAACGAATTCAGATAATCTCTCTTCCTGATCGAAAGTGCAAGTATGTAGTAGGCCTACATTCGCCCTAAACCTGTCCAACTGTAGGCTATAGGCCTATATACAAAAAACTATCATACGAAATGTAGTTTATATCTTCATTACACCCATCCTGGTGTGCCACCCCTCCAGTCCGTAAGCCGGTCGTATAAAAATAAGTTCAAACGTTATCTTAGCAATTCGTTGATTCCAATCAACGTGAGCCTTGTAATTGAGTCGTCGATTGGGTACAATCGCCCATATATATATCTAGTATGTGTAAGGCTAAGTGAAATTTCGCATCATAAGTTTTGCTATAGACCTACCGATTGCGTCTTCCTACGACGCCGTGTAAATTTAGGTCCTTTCAAAATACAGCTGTTTTTAAACTAGTGGTGTCATCAAAATTTTCAGAAGTGATCCATTGTACAGCGTATATTCACCGATTATGGCGAGGCAAGTCGAATTGTGAGGATTAGCCTATAGTCAATCGGTCCATTCCAAATTTTCAGACATTCGTTTTCGACCACAATGCCACAGTATGATTATTCTGCTCGAGGAATAGCAGTTTTGCGAGACGGAAAGCTCTGCGTGAATTGTGTTGGGTACGACGGTACTTCGAGAATTGGAATATTCACTCCAGACGGTCAACTGTCACATACGTTTGGCCCAGGGCTTATCGGACAATCACTAGCTATGAATGTCGATCAGCTGGACCGAATTCTCGTTGTTGACAGGTAAATATTATGATCGAAAACAGACATGATATTAGGCTTACCCTCCATGCATGCATGATTGAAATGTGCAGAGATCCGCAACTGCCCGCAGTGTACAGGCTTTAAAATTTGTATCCGTTCTACCACTCTGCTTGGCATCAGTAGCCTATCCGTGGAGTACGGAGTGTTGTGGTTGTGATAGTGAACCGGGCTATAAACTGAAAGTATTGACAAGTGTACCGTAAGTATTGACCTGGCGTACATGACTTTAGTGGTTGAAAAACGCCATAAATTCAAAAAAACAACAACAACAATATTAGAAAGGGCGTGAGTGCATATAAACTTTTGACAAATGACAACTGTTTTTGTTCAGACGCCGCATGAAAATAACAACAATATCCAAAAACGGAGAGGGTATCAATGCATTCCATAACCCGGTGCCTGGTGACTCTATGCGTATTAGTTCGAATAGCAGGGGAGATATCATTCTGCCAGATCATTTAAATAACTTTGTGTGGCTTCTGGATGAACGTGGGACTCCGAAGGGAAAGCTGCTTCCACCTGGCGGATCGCATGGGACTTTTTGGTATCCAGCCGGTGTCGCTGTTGATACAGTAGACAACATTTTTGTATGCGACGTTGGTAACCATCGAATTATCAAATTTGACCCTGAAGGACACTTTGATCGACAAATATTATCTAAGTCTGACTCACTTTGGCAACCACACGATATTTCCATTTCGGGAAGAGGACATTTGCTGACAAGTGAAGTGTCAAAAACCTATGTAAAACTGTTTGGATATCGACGATACAGTTAGGCCTATGTGATCAGTGGACGGAGAAGATGGAGAAGATATATTTCATTATGTATAGCCTTTATATCGGTTGCGTGATTTTGAAATAAACCCATTTAAGATATATAAACTGTTGTGTGATCTCTACGTTAGGCTACGAGGCTACGCAGCCATGGCCTACGTTGGTGGTGGGACCTTCACCGCATGCAACCCATGAAACATGTGGAAAAATATATTTGACACACATATTTCAATTTATAGGCTTGCGTGTGAACGGTAGTGCAAACTTCAAAATCGACGACTACACAGTGAGTAGCGTGCTGTTTATGGCCTCATGCACGCATTAACGCCACCGCCACTCCATGTACACTTCATTACGTCTCTATGATCACCACTCTCAACTAGATTTCATCTTGAGAGATTAGAGACGCGGAAAAACGTGACTGGGTTAGCTCCGTAGAGCGCAGCGGTATAGCAGCATAGCGGAATGGGAAGTGGGGTTGTGATTTGCCGTAATGACACACGCTTTTGCTTGCAGAACAGTTCCTGAGGTTTTTGTTTTTGCTTGTGTGTGGCTACCAGGCTACTTAAGAAATAGTATAGGCTGGCGCATGGCACCGATTAGTTTTATAGTAGCTGTAGGTGTCATTCTCCGAGCCATACTCAGTAATTTCAGTGTAAAAGCTATTCCGCAGGATCCTAGCACATTTCGTGATTAGGCGCAATCAATATGAGTAGAAGGATCACATCATTAACATGCGGCTCAAACAGCAATGGCCACAAACCTTTGAAGATTAGGAGAGGACGGGAACTTGCTATATGTGTTGAAAAGGTGACCTACCTTATTTTTACTTTGTGCAATGCCTGTGAGCTGTGATGTGCTTTTTGGCTTAATATTGACAGGATGTGTCAGGTGCCGCTGTTTCTGTGCAGTTTAGCCTAATCAGTCCAGTGAGTTGAGGCAGAATCACTCTTGAACCCATAAATTGCTTTCGAGCTAGCCTATAGGCCGACTCTTTTGGCTTGGTTTTTTTACAGTAATTTCATCGAAAATTAGCAAAACTTGGAATGTAATATACTGTTACTAATTCCTGCCACTTTAAGTTGTTGTTTTTGCATTCTAACAGGTTATGTTCAGATGTTCTACAACTTGTTGGGCCTACTTCAAGGATACTGAAGGCTGGCTGCAAACCCACTGTAAACTACTTGGTTGTTGTACAATGCTCATTGTTGTTATCTTTCATAACAGTTCTCATCCCCGTATGACTTTGTCGCGAAAGTATTGCGCGGCAGAAATTCGAAAAAATTTGCGGAATTGAAGGATGAAATAGAAAGTCATTTCAATGATCACTACTTGTTCAGCATATCAACCATCAGTGATCCGGAAGTGGGCCAAGTATGTTTGTACTCTTGCTGTAGGCATATTATAGATTTATCCTTTAACTAAAGAGCGAGATTGAAAATTGTAGTCTCGTAATACAGTACCAGTATGCAAAGAGCGGCAGCACCTTCAAGATTCCTCACCAAAATGCAGAAAGCGTCAGGAACTAAAGTCACTGTAAAACAAAAATCCAGAATGCTTAAATGTCTCTTGCGTGTTTGCTGCTGCCTTGGGGAATTGATGCTATAGATACTGCGTAAATCAAAATGAATTGTTAGGTTGATTTTCGCAAGGTTTTTTTTCTGCAACAGCTAGTTTATTAATTCCTCATGGATTTTATGCCTGCCGACAGAACACAGAAATACACCATCATACCTGACTTACAGAGAGGGAGTGACATTAGCACTTGTATAGACCTGCTTTGTGATCCATGACAAATGCTACTTTGAACTGTCTGTCAATTCCAGTTGCTTGACTGTTCACAAAACGTTCGATTTGCATTGAAAAAAGTTTCAACAGCGTGACATGCTAATAAATCAGTGCCAAGTAACTGACCTGCCCCTTTGTTTAATCATTACCAGCATTGCATTGCGAGAACAAAAGATGGACTACTGCATCGTGCCATAATCATCAAGATCTTTGTTTCCAGCTCCGAAGGTTTTCTCAGTCACTGTGCGCTTGTTGATGAGGCAAAACATGCATGTGTACCCAATAGAAGGTAAAAATAAGCGAGACCAGTAATCTTAAAGATCATCAGGTCTGACATTTTTTTCAGCTTGTATGAGACTCCAGATTGGGTATGGAGTGTTCCAATACAATCTGGCTGTTTTGGACTTTATGGGATTATTCCATCTAAGCTGCGGCCAGATTACTTTGAGGACACAGTTAAAAAAGTGTCAGTATTTTAAAATTTACTTGGCCTATCGTACTTAATTGTGACAAAACTCAATTACATCATACCGACAGACCCTGTTCTGCATCAAGATGGGACCCCGCTGCAATTGCATATTTGATGAAGACTTGTACAAGTAATATCTCCTTCATTGTTTTTACTTTTATCTTTTTTTTTTCCGGCATTTAAACTTAAATATGATATAGCCTACACATTAACTGCTGGTCCATATGCAATGCATATTATTGACTATATTATCATGAATAATGGTGAAAATTTTTTAGGTGGAACAATATTGAAGGCTGTTGTTATGGAAACTGATGATTCAGGAGTTGTTTGGGTTAATCTTTTCTTGCCTGTCCGTCGTAAGTGCAGTGGAGAGCGTTATTTATCGATTAACCAAGAGCTGGTCAGAATGGAATTTGCTGCCTTGGGGACAAGAGATGATGACTGTTTCACGTGAGTATTCAGAGTAGGGTGTTTTGCTGCATTGTTGCCGTATCGTTAAACTTTCTGGGTCCCTGTTTTCATATACTGTAGAAGCTACATAACATATATATGGTAATGAAACCTAAATGAACTGACATGGAGTTGGGGCATTTGTCCTACCGTTCTTTCAAACTGAATAGGTTTGTTTTGTGAGTTCGTGACCAGGCCAGCTGGAAACACATTGCGGTCCACCACTGACATGACTATTATGGCGATCAGACGGTACATATTTACGGTTAAAAATCTTACCTGTTATCCAGGAATGGGTCATCCCTGGACGGACTCCGATGGCTTTCGGTCAAAGTAACGCACGAATCATTACTGAAAGACGGAAAAGAACAGGACTCATTGACTCATTCTAGACACGAGAATGGCCAGGTTGTGGATCATGCTGAAGGGAACTGCGATGAAATTCCTTCTGGAGAGCATGCAGGTTTTGGATTGACGTACAAGCCAAAACAAATTGAATCAAAACAAAAGCTTACACCCAAAAAGCATTTCACTAAAAATGGGGTTAACATGCGATCGATTGGGCTGCAAGTTGGAGGAGATGCGTACTTGACTGATGAATGCTCAGAGGATGAACCATTGTGCAAAAATTTCAGCTGTAACATCACAGAAAGTGAACTTGATGCAGCTCTCAATTTAAAGAAGTGCAGTTCAGTAGTGAAAGCTGTATGTATGTCGGACAAAGTTTCCCAAAATATTGACAAAGGGTTAGTGCATCAATTGCTTCATGAACAAGCCACCTGTATCCAGTATCTAATATACATATCATTTTTTCATTGTTGTGGTTAGGAAGAAAGATGATAGGGGGAAAACTGAAACCTCCAAGTTTCATGACAATGACTTCTTGAAACACGTCCCATTTGTGATCGATTCCGAGGATGAGATATCTGGTATGTCAGCAGCAGTAAACACTAGGTGATAATATGCTGTAATATTTTTGGGGCTTTTGTCAGATACATCGACTTCTGAAAAGCACAATGAGGAGGAAGATTCAGAGGCTGACGATGACCGATGTAAAATTGATGTGAGGAAGTCCGTGCAAGGTCCGGTGAAATCCGTATTTGTCCCTGACAAATTACACTCTGGCAGTGTTGTTCTTATTCGCGGTACTAAACCACCGAATCCTCTTCCGCTCTTTTGCAAGACACCGTTCTCAGCACAGTTTTTGAGAATATTGGAGGTTTGCTTTTGAGTTTATGAGGACATTGAGAAGTGTTATTGTATTGGTGGAAATTCCTTCTTTCCTAGACTCACTTGCATCTTAGAGGGCCGAAGTTGATCCAGGCATATGTTTGGCCTGCCATAATGGAAAAGAGAGATGTAATTGCGATTGCACCGGCTTGTGGTGGGAAATCGTTGGCGTACGTTGTACCTATCGCTCACATGCTAGTCAATGATAACAAACTTTATGGCAATGAACAGCCTTATGTGATTATCATTACTCCAAATTGGACGAAAGCTGAGGTATTGAATTGTTATAGTGGATTTATGCATGTAATTTTGTTTAAGTTCTGAAGTTCTAAAGCTTCAGATCATTGGACATCTGCTAGACATTTTATTTAGTGTCAAGTGTCCTTATTGTATGCTTGCAGATAATTCACGATGTGATTGGCTTCAAAAACCTACTCACATCAGTTATCTTGCTGTGATGTATCAATGCTAGTTCGTGAATGTTCAACAATTGAGCTCTCCTGACCTGTTGTAAACAGCTGCCAATCGAGTGACTTTGTTGACTTATCAAGGGTAAAGAGCAGGAATTTATTAGTTTTTTGTTCATCTTTTGAAGACTATCTGCAGTACAGTTGTTTGCAATAGAAAGATTTTCTCATCCAGTTGTCATCATATATTTTCTGGCAATTGCAAGATCCCCTTATGGTATCGTTTGATTTCAGAAACTTCGAAACATGTTTGAGAAACTGCTGGAGACGTCACATAGACATCATAATGTTGTTACGGTCTGCGGTGGAAGCCCAGACGAACATATGAAAGCTTCCATACTTGCATCCGGCTGTTCTGTGCTGATTTGTAGCGCTCCATCGTTTGTCAGAATATGCGATGCAAACCATATTGATTTGTCAAGGTATTTTTTGATTCATTACTGTATTTGCTTCTTACTGAATGAGACTATTCATGTAACACATCATGTACAGCATTGGGGATAAACGATAACGAGTGTTTATGATTTCATGCATCTAGTATTCTTATTGAGGCATTCACGATTGATCAATCTGGATGTGTGTGTATTTTATTGCAGGTTGAAACATATAGTATTCGATTGTGTCCATGTTCTCGTGGAAGAATTTTTTGAAAATATCAAGTCGGTGATGAGAATTCTCGCCAATTCTCTAAGGACTGCTGCTGCCAATTCTCAGCCTTTAAAGCCGCCACAGGTACCGTAGCAATTCAAATGATACTCCACTTGTTAAAACTGGCGATTCAAAATAAAAAAAAAACATAACATCTTTGACATAACAACTTGTCAACTATTATTCAGTTGACAGAAAGTACCTGTCAATGGTGGAAATGTTTTATTTAGATCATTGGTATGGGATCTCGGTGGACTAGAGGGATTGAATCATACATGAAGACGTTTATGAAAAACCGGCCGTTGCTATTGATAAGTGATCCACTCGAAGCGGCTGTTTTTGGAAAAGTAAGATCTCATGCAATATTTTCTATTACATACGAAACTTTCTCGAATTTGTCCATGTTGTACATCGTATTAGGTACAACACAAGCTGTTGACAACCAATTTTAAAGACCGATTGGCATACCTGCAAGACTTCTTTAGCAGTTATGATTGGGAAGGTGCAGTCGCCGTATTTACGGATACTCCGAAATCAGTTGAAGCTTTCACCGAGATCTTCAAATCGCAGGGATTGTATTCTGTCAAAGGTTGGATAGTATTGTCATAAATTGTATCATCATATTTTCATTTATATAATCCAGAATGAATTGATTCTCAGCACATGGAAATATGTCACACGGCGAACTCGATTTGGTCCAACAGCAACTGTCTCATGAATCATCGCAACTTATATTATTTGCTACTGATGATGTCGTGCCTCACCTGGACATTTATAGCATCAAAGTAGGAATGCTGTTAAATGTGATATTGTAGGGACAGTATTGGCGTACTTTATGTGTCGACCGATTATTGTCCCAGCCGATTATAGAAGCCGATATTTGTATTTTTGTGATAATCGGTATCGACAGTTAGTCAAGTAAGAAAGTCAATATTGGATATCGGCTTCAATAATCTGACGATAATCGGCCTAATATCGACTTTTGGCCAATTATCAAGGCCGATATCAATGTTTTTTGGATTACAGATATCGGCCATCAGTCATGTGAAAAGCCAATTATCATATCGGCCTTGAAAAAACCGATATCAGTTGATCTCTAGCGTAGTTGTGTTTGAATTGAAAGATTATTGACCGATAGATGTGTTGATGCAGCAGAAAAACTAGAGATGACGAATTCGGTAGCCTACTTTAGTAGTGAGGTCAAGCCTGTATTTTGTAGTAGCCAAACAAACCATTGGAAAACTTCAGTAGGCTATGGAACACACTCTCCAGTTGCTCGGATACCCTTGTCATTGGAGTAGTAGCTTGTGCCTTGTAGTTAAAAACTATTTTTGCATTGCATCTCGAGAGTCTAGGCCTGCTTTTGGCTATTAGTATATCAGCCAATACCATTGCAATTATTTGATTAAAAAATTTCTTTTCTGATTGCCTTATCTTCTGTCTTAGACTGTTGTCCATTTAACTCTACCAAACAGTCAGCACGAATTTGGTGTAAGATTATCGGTCATGCAAGAATTTTTTAATAATGACGTCACTGGACCCGGCGTTGAGAGAGGACGGTGAGTTTTATGACTGCTTCAGTATTGTGGAATTGCGGCCATTTCTTCCACACTCTTTTGTTAGTATTGCGGCATTGGATTGAGGGTAGTAACTGGTGTGCAGACCTTCTAGAATCACCCACCCAAAAACTCTCCAAAAGTAAGGATTTGACTAAACATGTATTGTGGTTTTAGTTGGAGTCATGGAAACTGCATTACTAACTGAATAAGTACATGACACTAATTCTCCGATAAAACGCCTCTTTCTCCAAAATTTCATATTCTTGGACGTGTTGTGTTTGAACTTCTCGTTTAGGTGGCCTTGTATTTCAGATCAATCTTTCTGATCAATGAGCAGGAAGCTGATAAAACTCCAGATCTGGTGAAGTTTTTCGAGCGTATCCCGCTTGCTGTTTCGGACAAGTTGCTGTCAATGGCAGAAGAGGCACTTAAAGTATGGCTTCCTATAGTTTGTTTTTGGAATACCGTCAACCTAATCATTACGCATACACAGGGCGGTCGTGGAGTGAAAACATCGATACCTCTTTGTCCAACACTAATGTTCTTGGGAATATGCTCGGATGAGAGTGTATGCAAGTACAGACACCGATTGACGCCGTCTGATAAAATGAATGAACACAGCAGATACTCTGTGGTATGACTAATCACACATAAAAACTCTCTCAATTCTCTCTGTCTCTCTCTCTGAACCAGCTATTCCATAATTTCGTTTACAATGCTCATTTCTTGTAGGTTCCTAAATCGGGGCATGTGAGAGTGAAAGTTAGCCATGTCAGAGACGCTACTCATTATTTCGGTGTCTGTCTTGCCGTAAAAGATGATTCAGGAGTTATCACAAAGTTCCACGACAACCGCATGTCAATTGCTAAAGATGTAGAAGAATGTCTCAAGTGATTGTTAATTGACTGATGACCAAGTTGATTTTAATGTACCACTACCTTATTTGTGCTGCTACGTCTGAAACAGGTCTTCTGGTGACGAAATCCTATTGAGCAACGATCCATACCCTGGAGTTATGTATGGCACGACTAAGACTTTCCGAAGGGTTGTTGTGCTGCGTCTATCAAAGCCAGAAGCTCGTGGCGGAGACGGAGACCAAACTGATTTTGTGATTGCGAACTACAAGGTAGATTTACGTCTACCAATCAAAATTCGCTCAAGCGAGTAATGTTCTAGTTTTCTTCAGCAAAAATTGTCTACCACGTTTGTATGTTGGAATACGCCGGCCGGTGTTAGGAAGGTGTGCGTGAGATTCGTCGATTCCGGCAGGGTTGGCGTCGTGAGATGTGACGAACTGTTCAAAATTCCAAATGACCTTCAATCTATCTCGTGGCAGGTGCTTGAATTTTATTTGAATCTGGTTCCGTAACGTGATGAAATTGACGCAAACTGATTTATCAGGCTATAGAGATCAGAGTTTGTGGAATTCGTCCTAATGACCGCGATCGAAAGTGGCTGCCGTTAGCTGATCATCTGGTTCACGAGAATTTATTTAATAAGGTAAAATTTTACCCTTTCTCTTTGGGTGATGGCCTGTTTGTAGGTGGCCACAGCGGATCAGACCACCCATAATTTGGTAGTGATTTATACCCCGAAAGCCCTTTGTGTTGCAGGCTTACAGCTTACATTGTCCGGGCTTGGGACTGGCCGTGCTATGCTTTGTTTCTTTTAGGATTTGGAGGGGATGGTGGTGGCTGCGTTGGGGCATACGATATGGATATCACCTGCAGTCGTCAGATGCAAATTGCCAATTACAAAGACAATAGATACAGAATTCAGTGTGGTGCAAGAACTATTGCAAAGAAAGTACGCTCAAAAGTATCCTGAGCAAGTTGAACTGTAAGTGCATCTTCGTATCCTTTGATTTCCATGTCATTTTGAAGAATAACGATCTTCTTTTATAGTATCTCCAACTTTGTCTCTGGAAAGCTGAAAATCGATTTTAAGAACAGCTCGAAATTACAAAAACCTGTCAAGCGTTTTCCTCCAGCCAATAACCAAGCCACTGACATCGACGTTGCCAAGAGTAAGTCATAGGAGTAACTTGATAGTAAGTGTTAGGGCCCATTGCTCATTGCCGCTGTCTTGGTCCTCCAGAGTGGCATATGGGGCAGCCATATCGCTATCCCACAATGTAGCCTTACTTGCATACTTACGTATATACAGTACATGTGTGATTTTTGTGACAGGTAGTGAAATTGGTATTGTGCAATCTACATTGTTGGCTGGAAGCTCAGCAGTAAAAGATGTAGAATGTGATGTCGCTGATCATTATGGTCCTAGTGATTGCTCTGCCATCAAACAACAGATGAGAGATGCTGAAGTTGCACCTAGATCATTGACCGCGAATTCAGAAGTACGGAATGTAAAATGTCTTGCCGGTGATAATGCTGTAAGTCAACACGCTGTAGGAAAACAGCCAATGAAACCTTGTGCAGCTGCAATGCTGAATGGAGATTCTGCAGTAAAAAACAAAGGTTGTACCAAAAGTGATAAAGATACTAATCAATGTTCTGGTGACAAACAGCAGAGGAGATATACTCCACCAGCAGTATTGATCATGAACTCTGAAAAACAGAATGGAGCTTTTCATGTCGCTAACGGAGGTACAAGTCCTCGCAAGAAAGACGAGAAACCAATGGTGGAACGTGTCAGAACATGTCAAACTGCAAAATTGAAGAATAGTACAAAGTATAGTACAAAGAAGGTTGTAGCTGATGGTGAGGGTGTTGGGGTAAAGCACTGCCACACCAAAACTCTAAATAAGAAGCAGGAAAGGAAGGCAATTGCTGAATTAGGTGAGTTTCTTTTGCGTGTGTTCTGTTCTCTCTCATGACATTACTATATATATTTATCATGAATACTTGTCGAGTTGTCGTCTTCACTGATATATCGTAGATGGATATGGACAAAGTTGGGGTTTGTCAAAACATACCCCAGAAGTGGGATAATCGTGCATTGCAATTCTCTGTTGAGAAAGTTCAGTTGTTTGCTAAAGGGATTGAAACTGTCCATCATCATGCTAAATGTATGCGAGCATTTGAAATTGTCATCGTTAAAATTGCCGAAGTAATGATTCAAATTGTGTTTTGTGTTGCGAATGCCAAATGCCCACACATTATCAAGTATATATTTTGTTTATTTAGACGATTCGGACAAATCGTTGGAGTCGCTTTGCAAGAGATTCTGTGACATGCCATTGTCTGAAAGTGATCGAATGAACATATTGTTAGAAATCCACGTCTCCGCTGTCGGATGCTTCTATGATCTTTCTATAGAGGATCTCCAAAGCCTTGCCAATGTCCTACCTGCCACCCGAACTGTGAAAGAGGCTCTAACTGTGAGTAACTGGTTACTTGCAGGTGTATTTTATCATGTCTTTGTTTTCATTGTATAAAGTTTGGCAAGTAATAGACCAAGATGAGATTTGAATTGTGTTGTCCTCCCTCGTGAAAAGACAATGTTTAACCCTAAATGGTAACCTAGACAGTGCTTCATCTGCAACCATACGTCAGAATTGACCTGGTGGTGATGGCTGCAAAGACTCTGCGCTGTCATCCCCAAGGCTCACTAACATTACCAAATACGACCTTCGCTCATTTGCTACAGTTTGGGTTTGACCGTAGGACCAAACAAGCAAAGACCAATTCGTCCGTGTATTGTGACTTGCGAGTTGTGTTATATTGAAGATTATAATTTGCCTCTTGATTTGTCAAGTTTGTATTTTGGCGCGATATGTGAATTGCTGATATGCTTTGCACTTTTCAGGTCGTTGGAGCCCTCTTGAGTCTTATTCTGGATGACGTTCCCATTGCTAACTCGATCGCGTTAGCCCCCCTTGTTGCGACAGCATGCAGCTTAAAGGTAGAGGATGAAGATTCTCGGCAACTTTCCGTCATGTTGTTCAAACTCACTCAAGCATTTGTTGAGAGTTTTGATGTGAATGCTAGGGTAAGTTGGTTCAGCTAATGACCCTTCAATCAGTCTTGGTACTTATGAAGTGCTCAACCTTTCCAGGTAGATCCAGGTGTTTTGTCGCAAGCTAGTTTAATGGAAATAATCAGTGAATTGGAGCAATACCTTCGGTCGAAAATTGATGACCGTGTGTCTGAAGAAGCCAATCAAGCATTAAAAATGGCTCGCGAGCATTGGTATTATGTTAGATAGAGTATTATTAGCGTTTTCAAATCATGCCTGAATTTTCTGGATCCGATTCTTTTATTTTTTGGAAGTCTATTGCAGAGCTGGCCCTATTGTGGCGTAAGCCCCATGTTACTTGAACATTACATACCATATTTGGCTGCAAACTGGTAAGCATTAACTAAGTTACTGCTTCTCATCTGATGCTGGAGAACAAGGTTCAAATTCCACTAGACACACCCGTCGGGGTCTTTGCTGGTCTGAAACCGGGACAGACGTGGGAGTTCTGCAATGCATCTCTGTACCCCTGACGTACGAGTCATGTCAAGTCATCAGAACGGTTATCCAATATCCATCTATTGTGACGATGTCGATTAAGGCGTCGGCTGAAGAGTAAACCGAACTATCTGTTATTTGGCAGGGTGAAAAAAAAGAGTCAGGAGGTGATCAAAGATCAGGGTAATCCTCAACGGAGTCGAAAACGCAGTGTCTCCAAAAAGGCAGGCTATTTATTCATTCGTAACTCAAAGTCGCTTACAACGAGAAGTATAGAATAGATAAAGTAGATTTGGGGATGGGGTAGACTGGGTGGAGAACAACCTGAATATTAATGTGCCACTGATATCTTGTTTAGCAGCCAAAACCCATTGGCGAGCGTTATGGGATCAACTACGATCGGTTTCAAGACATCACGACCGAAACTACTGACGTGGAATCGGTCAAAGCGCTGTACACGCCGATACCTGTAAAATGTGGGTAGAGTGTACTCGTGCAGCTGTGAAGTTGCCTAGACGTCCTCTAAACAATTTTTTTTCTACCTTCAGTTGAAACCGATATGAGCTCAAGTGACTCGGACACGATATAAGCTGGCATCACGGATTCGGATTCTTTTCGTTATGATAGGCTACTTTGCATAAATGATCACACATTGTCTCTTTGCAATAATCAGGTCATTGGTATTGACTGCTTAGCTCATTTAGTCACTTTTGCTAATAAACTTGATCACGGTCGTATTTAATTGCGGTGGATTGCCGCCATAATGTTGTATTGGTAGCAAGGCGTTTGATAGATGAGTTGGGTAAAGGTCGAGTCGGTAGCCTGCTATTATTCACTGGGTTAAGGTAATTTGCCTTGGGTGTACGACTGTAGGCCTACGTGGTCAACGGTCCGGATTTGGTTTGAGTCACGTAGTAGGCGCGCGGGTAAATCCCGCTAGATCGCATGCATCTATTATATATAAATGTTCTTCCTCAAGTTGGCGCAAGTAGCCTAGTCCTGAAACGTCGCCCACCCAAGAATACTACCGAACTCGACCCTCACTCCGCCGACTGCTACTGGTGTCACCAAAGAAGGCATTTAGTCCACAATCTCTTTTAAGGTCTATGCACATTAGAGCAACATCATCCTGCTTTTTTGCTATACAGGCGGGTGAGACTTCCACTGCAGGCTACTAGCCTGTTCAAAACACACTGCAGTAACACGTTTTAAATTTTTTTTTTAATTTATTGCACTCTACGTCCTACGACTGCGAAAACTAGACAATACTCAAATTTTTCCAATAAGCAAACACTGACGAATCAAAAAGCAATCTGGTCAAGAAAAAGTGGTCGTCCAAGAACGGAATAATATGTTATGATTTCCTGCCTGAGTTTCATTAGGATCAGGATTACTGCAAATATTTCAGGCAGAAGAGACAGGTCCAAATGATTGTGTTTGGAATGCGAATTTGAAGACAGTGCGCGTGTAGGCTACGCAACAATATTCTGTAGCAATAAATTTACTGAGTACGAGATAGAATATGGGGAAGATAGTACGTGGTTTTATACCCTAGGCTATTTTTGTAGGAAAGTTATACTGGAATTATCTAAGAGCTAATTGTGTAGGTAGACGGCAGGTTTCCGCAGAGTTAAAGTACATTTTGTAGGCCTACGCTACGATAGACAATACAATATCCAACGACAGTGCCATATGGTAGAATTGAAGAATGGGTGGTTGATTGTATAAAATAGTGGACACATTTCAGTATGCTTGACAGTGTAGAATACTTTAATGTCATTGCCAAAGGGCAGGGTGATTTTTTTATTTTTTTTCCTCGTTTTTTTTTTTTGCAAACAAATCCGACAAGTAGACAAACATTCAATTTCAAAAAGCACTAGAAACAGGCTATCATGCAAAAAAGAAACACATGCAAGATGCAAGCAAGCGATGATCCATTCAAGTTGCAAAAACTTTGAAGAATAGAAAGAGAAATAAAGGAGGGTCATATACTGAAGAAAAAGCAGATTGATAATAATATTATACTGAGCGCGACAAGAAAAAAAGTAATAGGTCTATCCTATGATCTTGATACTCAGCTCAGCTCACAAAAGTTCTCTACGTAGAGTAAAACAATATAAGAATTGGCTACATTGGTTTTTCTACAGCTACTTAAAATGGCAAGACCACGATGCACAACTGCCAATGTTCAAGAAAAGCGTTAACGTTTTTCATCAGAGTTTAAGTATATATAATTCTATACAGAGGATCTGCATCTAATAATTTTTTGTCCGAGTTTCAAATATTAAAGGAGGCAGCCTTCAGTTCAGAGTGCAACAATGTAACGTTTGCCAGAGGATCTTTACAATTCCCTGATTGAACGAGAACGCAAATATCATAGTTCAGTACCGCTCTGCGTCATATTTTATTGCTCTATTAGGCAGTTGAAAACCTTTAAGACGGAACTATGCGTACTGTGCGGATCAACGCATCGGCTGTGTGTAGGATTCTGGAAAGTTCGGGCGTATTTGCTGTTTTGGCCGACTTAATGAAAATTTAGTTCATCGGAAGTAGTAATCGCCATCGCGCGACTAGTTGGAAGAAACGGGGTGGCGATGGGTGCCGAATTCATAGAATCTGGTGAGGAGCAGGTCGACGGCGACTCGCACATTGTAGATTTCAATGCTTTGTCTGAGAAATCAAGGTCGTCGTCGCTTCTTTCTGTCTGTGTATCGTCTTTACCGAGTACTGGAGAATCTTCGTCTCTCGTTGTTGAGGCTGCGACGTCGATAGAATTTCGAGAAATAGGCCTAATATAATCTGTATCAGGGTTGTCGGTCAAATTCCGCCGCTCTGCTAATGACGCTGGCATAACGTCTTCCCACCGTAACGCCCTGTCTTCAATATTGATTTCAGTGTCATGGCCGAATCGTGAAATATTTTGTAGTGAGGCTGTTGTCGTGGTTGTGTGAGTCGCTGCAACTTTTGGCAGGTGTTTCTTATCTTCTACATTGGATTTTTTTAGATGCTGTCGCAATTCTTGCATCTCGGTGTCCTCCTTCTTGCAGTATGGGTAACGATGGTTCCTATGCTGAGAAAACGAGCCTGGAATGCAAGTTTGCTTATTAGTCTCAAACGGGAAACATAAAGAATTTGAATAAAGACAGTTTAAGCAAGAAATGTAGGCCTACCCTTTGTAGTAATCGAATTTCGAAAGGACTGACAACTCGAATCGCACTACCACTAATTGTATGTACGCTATTATGTGTCTAGCGTAGACCATGTATAGCCTACTGTATATAGACCTACGCACGGTAATAAAATGGTGCACTGTACAAACAGTAGAGTAGGTGGATTCCGAGTAACTTTGAATTTGTTGGTGATTACACATGCATAGATGTTGTTGATTAATTGAGAACTATAGTCGATAGCGAAATTTTTCGCACGTCTAGGGGTTACGACACTTGGCGTCAAATTCAAGCTCAGGTGACGTCTTTCTCCGCAGCTGAACCTATAATAATGGTCGGTCCATTCGATATCTCTCACGTAACAGATTAGCGCACTTTTAGCAAAATGGCGGCAAGTCCGAGTACGAATAAATAGGTCACTCACCGGAATGAGAGAATCGCTTTCCACATTTTAAGCATTTGAATGGTTTCTCGCCGGTATGCAGCCTTTCGTGTTCAATCAAGTGGTGCTTGTGCTTAAACGCCTTTCCGCAGACACTGCAAGGATGAGGCCGTACACCTAGCAATTAGAGAATTATAACATAGACTTGAAGGTCGCCATGTCTGCTGTAGTGATGAACTTACCGGTGTGTTCATACTTATGTCTTGTCAGAGAACTTTGCTTCTGGAAAGACTTATCGCAAATATCACACTTATACATCATTTGATTTGGCGGCAATCGATTTTTCATTTGATCCGTTATCCTTGACAACTCGGTAGAATTTGCGGAATGACACGGGGATGGTTGTTGCTCCGTAAATGAACTGCGGCGATACTTCGACGAGCTTTCGTGCATTAACGTCTCCATCGGGGTAAATGGTCCTTTTAATATAACGAGATTGTGAAATAAAGTTTTGATTACGTAAGTGAGGCGTTCTCACCGAGAAATCTATTCCGGTTGCTGTTGTTGTCAAGTGACCTTTTCTTGGGCCTGCCGCGCCTCGCAAACATGCCCTGAATAAGTCCAGACGGAACCATTGTAGGAGATAGACCTTCCGCCAAATTCCCCATTGTCGGAATCGTCAAGTCTCTGTTGAAGGGATTGCTACGTATGGGGTCGAATTCGAATCCATCGAGGTTCGCGTTATGAGTTTGCAAGCGCTCAGAATATCGAGACAAATCCGGTTTCATCCTGTAAAACCCATTAAGCCTATGCGTTAGAAGAAACCCAATGCGATTACTTTCGTGAGCTGAAATGCTCATCGGTGCTACTTAGCGCACACCGCGTTGTCGAATTTCTCTCGCTGATTACAAAAACAAGGAAATGAGCCTATGACGATATACTATTACTTCGAAGAAAGTCGTTCCTCACAATAATCAAACGCGGTACTCACGGCTCAGGATTGAATGCAGGAGCATTGTTTCTTGTGAAAATTTGTGACGATAGGTCGGAGGATTTCATCCTTGCACCGGAAAAGTCATAAGCAGCTAAATTTCCCATTAACATTGCAAGCGAGGTCGGAGGTAGGGCGCCACTTTGCACTAACTGAAAGATCACGACGCCGTTAACAATGCATTTAATTAATTCCTTTAAAGCAAATTTACTCACCCTTTGAATGTGATACAGTGTCGTTGCAGTGTTTGCTATTGATTGAATATCGGCGACAGTGCTTTGAACGGGTCCATATACAGAAGAATATGGCGGCGGCGGGCCCCAAATAGGTTTTTCTTTCGACAATGGTAAATCAGGTTTGGGAACCCTTTGTTGTTTCGGTGATGTTAAATCAAGCGGTTCATTTTGCATTGCGTCATTGGATGCCGACGTGCCTCGTTGTTCATGAGGCTTTATTGTTGTTTGCGACCTTCTTCGTGTAGGGATGCCCTAAAAATTAAATTTCGATGGTTCTCAATAATGTGAATGCTGCGGTACGGGTAGGCTATGTGATGCATCTAATGCGTCGGCGAAGGAGAGTTGATTTTTGCGTTGAACAAATATCGTAATTCCAAGCCTAAAACTAACACTGACCAGAACCATGGTGACTAAAATCCGTATCCACAAACGCGGACTAAGTCCAAATCCGTGACACTGAATAAGAGAGCAATTATGGCGGACAGAGCGCGTTGCCTTGCGAAAATCTACCGAGTAAAACTGAACGCTGAGAGTGAGAACTAGCACCTTTGTAATCATAACATTAGCGCGGATTGAGTTTAGGCATTAATGCAGCCTACATAATGACAACAAGGAGGGACTGCGCTGATATCTATACCGACTTAGCAAGCTGTATGCTATTGCATATGTGGCAAGTAAATTTTAATGAGAAATATTCATCACCTGGCGATCCACACTGTCGCATGTCAGGCTATCGCTTGTTTTTTACGCGTGTCGCGCTACGAACTATAAATAATTAACCGAAAATATATAATCCTTTTTTTTCTCGGGTCCGTAACTGTATTGTGATAAAAATGGAGGACATGGGAAATTAAGAAGTTGGAAAATAAGTAAACTTACCTCAATTCTTCCGTTTTGAACAGCTGAGGCAAGCGCTAATTGGTAAAGCTGTTGGTGAAGTAATGCTGAGTATGGGCCTGAGAACGGTTGCATACCGAATGGCAACGGAGTCAAGCGGTCACGGCTTTTACTGAATATCTCCGCCAATTCAGATGATAATGCATTCGATTGCCTGTTGTCAGATCTTGGTGATAATTTCTCAGGTACGGAGTTCGTTCCAAACGGGAAAAATGATGGCGGAGTTCTGCCAGGGCAAGAAAATGGGATCGGGTCTTGTCGGAGAATACCGCGATTAGCAGCACCCTGCAAAAAAAATTTGTAATAAAATATCATTACAATTATTGTTTCAGTGTCACGAGATTCATTATACCTCTTGCAGAGTATTCAAATAATGTTGCAATATGATATTCTTGGCCTCCATTCCGTCTCTATCGCTATGTAGTTGCATTGAGGCTTGGAGGCTTGGCAGACGCGGCTCTGTTAGCAAGAAATATTATTACTGATCAAACTTACGGGTTATTTTACCGATTGTTTTAGTGGGTTCGTGGTATAGCGGCGACGTCGTTGCCTATACGACGTCAGTAGCATAAGCACACAGACGACGTCAAAATTTATATTCGTAACTTCCCCACCAGGCCCCGAGGCCTGCGCAATAGAGGTAGTGCATTGTGGTGAGAGAGAGAGAGAGAGAGAGAGAGAGAGAGAGAGAGAGGGTAGCCGCGGATACCAATATTAACATCTTGGGTGTGACCCGACCAGGATTTGAATCCAGCCGTCTAGACTTGGCGGCGGGTGCAAGGTGTCGCCAGATAGATATAGCCAACTGGCTCCTTCGGTGGCTATTTGTATTTATAGCCTTCATATATAAGCGCTAGATCATGCACGCATGATATCATGCATGATACGCAAGTGAGCAAGTATACTGTATAGTGTATACCTACATAATTGTCGTGTTGTGAGTCTATGTATATGTAGCCAAAACATGAAAATGGCGTAATACCATATCTTCCTATTTCCTACTCACCCGTGACCTCAGTCGCGCTGTTTGAGTTATTTTCATTCGCGGAGTGAACTTTTCTCGATTTTTCTGATAATGCTTTTGGACTTGCTCTCATATCTTTGTCGGTAGTTTCAATATGCTGAGAGAAAATTTTTAATTTGTGATCAGATGAAAGACGTTGAACTGAAACAGTTTATAGTTGCTTAACGATGTGAAACTTAACGACAGCTTTCAGCAAATATATTCATCGTACATGCATTAAAATTTACTCTCAAAGACTTTTCATTGCCACTCATCAAGAGAAACCGGTAAATCAACTGGGAAATCAGAGCGAAGTGTTCCTAGACAGCTTACTTCAGTCGCGTGAACTGTGTCCTGCTGCAACAGTGATTCTTTGCGATGCTTGAGCAAACGGTCGACTCCGTGTGCTAATTGGTTCTGATTGAAAGCTGGCTCCGATGCTCTTGAAGCAATGCGGACAACTGACGGATTTATGCTTACGGACTTATGTGTTGCTCTGTTACTAGAAAATAACAATAATTAACCGATTAGAGACATATCGCTGTATGGTTGTACCTTCAAATGATTCGATTCATATAACAGCGTTGTACAGCGAATCGAGAACGGGCTGCCTAATGTTGCTGGCGTACATCACAGTAAGTTTTTCGCGTAAACGAGTTCAATCTACTCATATAGCTTCCAACTGTCTTTAATACACATGATTTCCTATTTCCGCGCTACAACTCTCTTTAATTTGCTCTCCTTTCATTTAACTGTAATTTGATCGAAAGGTGTCTGCTTGTGAAGGACGCGAATAATACTATTTCTACACGAGCTAACAACCGACCGTGTTCTGCATCTCCGATTAAACGCAAACGAACATCGGAATTTACAAAATGGAGCTACACACATGACTTCATCACACCGTAACAGTGCATCAAAACCCTTTTCTGACGGTGATATCTTTCATTGATTTCAAATACAATGCGATGATAGCAATCCTGCTGGTTATCACCAACTTAACTAAAACTCCAATCAGTATCCAACTTTATGGGTCGTAGGCCAGTATTTGTATCGAACGGACAGTAGTTGCATACCGCTCAAATACAGACAATTTTGCTTTAGGCTGAAAATCAGAAATATAAGCCTACTCTAGAAGGGCTACGTATGTACCCGCACCTCAAATTAAAATGGTATACTAAAGCGTAAAAGTATTCGACTGAAAATTCAACCCGTGCAAAAGCTACCTCCTCCGTTTTATGATCGTTAGCGTTTTGTCTTGCGATATACCTCTCCACTCATAATTAAATTGATCATCTCAATTTCAATTATTCCTATTTTATTGGCGCTGACCTCCCGTGGCGGCTTTGCACGGTAAATGAGTCCAAGGAGCTACCGCTGAGTGAACTTTCCCTTGAACTGAGTAAATCTCCATAAAACCTTATCAACTCAAGTTAAGTCAATTTAATTGTAAGCGCCTCTCTACTCCTACACCATCTCATATATGCCTAATCTCATTCGAATAGTAAAATAAATTGAAATTAGACATGTCGCTTCGAATCGAAATTTCGAGGTATGATTTCGCATCTAGGAAATACCTTTTGACCGCAAATAACCGCTTTGGGAATTACCATAGTGCTGAGCTAATGCGTGGAATCAAAGAACAAGTGCTACCTTTTTCATCAATACTTTTAATGTATGGTAAAGAAAAATATATTCTGATCCAGCACGGACTGATAATCTCGATCGATACATATCATTACATTATCTACAGCTTCAGTTGATGTCCCTGGCAGATGGCGAGCACTAAATTAGAACCACTAGTGACAAAGCGGCGCCGTTTAACAAGTTCTACCTCCGAATAACCGTATCCCAGTAGTGACAGTGGATAAAAGCGAAACTCCAGTGACAACTCACTTGATTTTTTCCCCTTCGAATCAAGCGTTTCATGCAGTCAAACCTGGTGGATGACAGGCCTTTTCTCTCATTTGAGAAGGAGAGTCAAAATAAACCTACCATTCGTGACATCATGCCAATACGTACGAGTACGTAGATAAAACGAGAGTCGTTGCTACATGCGAGAGAAAGTCATATCAATACTTCTCTTCAACCCGAGGCTCATGCTGTATTAGTATCTAAGCCACCTGCTTTTGCAATCGTCTTCACATATCTTCATTACAACCGGACCCATTCTGTGTGATTTGATCACAGTTTTTGCACAGCAACATCCCATCAACTGTTACCTGGGTTCTTTTATGAGGCCAAAGTCATCCTCGACACCCTTAATCAGTTTTTTTTATCCCGACTGAATACTAGCAATACTATATTCGTACTCAGTAACTATCTACTTATTTTAATGCGCAATTTAGGCTCTATATTTGCACCGCAACTAAAAAAATCATTATCTAAAATTTCGTGTACGCTTATAGGCGTAACCTATAAGGATATTACCACCACCACGACTTTGTAACCGTAATACCCATGAGGTTCCCGAGACCTGCATCAAGACACACGATTAAATTGCGCCGCACGATATTCGCAAATACGGTTTGCAATTGCGGAGGTTTCCCGGCGTCGCGTATTCCAACAGCACGCACCTTCTATATCTGTACCAGGGTCCGGATAAAAAATACCTGAGATAACGCACTCATCTTGATCTAACGAAAAATAGTTTCCTGAATGCCGACGCGTCGGAGTATCAATATACTCGTGTAAATGGCAATTCGCCATGTGGCACCTAAACCTCTTTGTTGAGGATATTATGCAGATCGTTTACGACGGAAATTCCACAAATTAGGTCGGATCGGTCATATATTACATCGATACGTCGGTAATGACCCTTAAATTGACCGAGAAAGTAATCAACAACGGCACCATGCTGGAATCATAAAGACGATTGCCCGCCGTGTCCCACTATTCCTACGTTCCTTGTCACCATTCATTGAAACAAACTGTTCGGTTATTATGTTTTTTTACTGTACATCGCTGAACCATTAAATAACTTGTTACGCATGTGAAGTTCACCGAGTGCGTGAAATCGCATGAGGGCCATTTGCAAAAATAGCGTCTCGTATTCGACTCAGCAACCCCATCTGTGTGTCAAATCATCTTTAGCTGTAGCTATACATGCGTGCGAATGGAAATATTTATTTCATTAGGCGCGCGTGAAAATAATTGCGACCTGACTAAGACAACAGCACGGAAATTTGACCTACAGACTAAAGGTTGATGTAAGCAAATTGAACTGAGCATGGGAGTCGGGTACAGCGAGTTTGATATCAACAAGACAATGCGCATGAAGGTCTAAACAACAACACAACAACACTTACCGGAGACAGCACGTCACGGACCGGACTGTCCCGGAATATGCGATCCGTATTTAATGTGGATACCCATATCAGGAAAGTTCGATGGCGCGGCGAATGTTCTCACGAACGCGCTCTTGTTTTCCTCACTCTAAAGCAATGACAGCGATATCATGCGGCATATGTTATACTACGCATGACATAAATAACATGTTCTATCCGTAGCTTGGGACATAGTTTTCCATATCTTCGGAAGTTTCAGACTCTTTAATCTGCACTTGATATTCTCATGAAACAGTGTGTCACATTACTAGATGACTTGATACGGATGCTATTAACAATTGTCACTGACATTCTTGTAGATTGCTTTCTCATCAAATTGCGAACTAGCGTTGTAAAATCTATCAATAAAAAAGCCACACGCTCATTACCCTGATTACCTCGATACTTGTTCAAAGCTGAGAGCTCTAGTAATCTATTGCTTGACTGCATCGACCTCCGCGACTTGAATATTCTGACGCTAAACACGTTGACACCTAATTGATGACGTTTAATTAATTCAAACTCCGATCATTACCGTAGAGAATATTTAGTCCGAAAAGTTGAGTTTCGATGCTTACTTTTAACGAGATCACTCACTCGACTGTCAAGTCACGGCGCATGATACCTTCCCTACTCCATTGATCGCATGAGATAGTGCTGCGTATCTCTCTTTTTGTGCACTGTTTGAAGGTGTAATACTGAGTTTCGCAACCTCATGCGATCCCAAGCACCTCCACACAACGTAAATAAAATCGCCTTCATGCTTTGACGTGTAACCTCTTTAATGTAACGCATGTGCTCGAATTCCGTACCTAATTGGCAAAATAGACGGAGCAACTTAGGCAGAAACTAGGCGAGTTGTTGTTTTGAATTTATGGCGTTTTCAATTACTAAGATCATGTATGTCAGGTCAATGCTTCCGGTGCACCTGTCAATACTTCCAGTTTATAGCCCGGATCACTATCACAACCATAACCCTCCGCACTCTTCCGATACTGACGCGTTCTCCATTTAGCATCCGCTGATGTGCCCTAGAAAATGCTGAGAATGCCGTCTCTCGCTTCAATCTTTGGCCGATAGATACTTCTACACGGCTGCAGTGTAGAACGCACCGACCGATTAGATTCGGAAAATGATTTGTGTAAAAATGCGCAATCAATTTGTAGCAAGTTAAGTCGCTACTCGCCAAATTTGCCAAACTCGCTGTACCTATCCCTAGGGGGAATTCAGTTATCCTCTACTGGTGTGGCGGTCACGTTAAGCGCCGGATTTATGAAAAACGAAAAATGTCGCCGCAGTTGCAAAGACCTAGTCAACTTATCAACCTGAGGGAGTAATCAATGTCATTCGTCTCTGTCAAATTCGAAATCCTTCAAAGACACCCAGCCCCGATGGAACCGAATAATTAGATCGTTATTAGGTTGAATTGAAATTATTATTCACACAACGTGATGTGTTAGGTAATGAGGCTCCACAGCGCGTGAAAAAGCAGTAAAACATCGCGGTTGGTGTAACAGTGAAAATACAAGTAACTATATGGTTGATGAGGCGTGACAGCCCTCCATATATGATGTGCAAACGGAGATCCAACTGATTTATTCGGCGCGGATAGGAACAAATATATATTGCCGGTTGGTGAATAATAAGGGTAACTGACCTTGAGCATATTTACACGACCTGGTATGCGTCCCAAATTTTAAGATATCCCTCGGGAGTTTATATATTTCGGCAAACAGTAGCTGCCGCTTCTCAAGTTTATAGGTGCAAAATTTACAATACGCGCAGGCTACCTATCCACTGAATTCCAGACTGCTTGCTATTCCGCATGGGTATCGTATAAAGATGAAGTTGTGCGGAAGTAATTGTTTTGGCGAAAACACCTTCCCGTGAATTCGCCTCATGAGGTAACGCGATTAAAAATTTCCAAAGCCTCTTATAACTTATATATCCTTTATCACGACCGAATTGCAGCCAATGCATGATTCTCGACCCCCACAAAAGTTTCCCATGGATGATATATGATATGACATGTATTAAACACGCAAGATCCAAATAACAAAGTCATCATGGCTTACTGTAGCTTCATTCGTGTTGCCCATTGGATGGGCCAAATAGGAAGGAACGTTGTTTATGTTTATCCTTAGTTGATTTTTGCCGCATTTACACAGACTCACATGACAAACAAGCATACCACTGATGCATATGCACGTCACGCTTGTCGGGCAAGGATACGCCGAAGCAGCCGGGTGACTATCGAAGCCAAGCGCGTCCCTCGATACGCTGGCCGTCTATAGTGAGGACGCTACGGATACCATTTTAATATCTTTACTAAGATGCATTCTCGGAATCTGAACCGCTGACTTATCTTAAACAAGATTATCATAAGTTTGAAAGCAGCAGTTTCACCTTAGAGAAGTCTGTTTGACGTGACACTCTATTAATTAGTATATAGCACATTTGAGACGCGAGTCCGCGACGCTGTACGCCTAAAATACAGTAATTCAGTTTCATCCTGTTCATCATAGATCATAGTTTGAACGATATAACCTGAGACATGAAAGGTATTTCATTCACTCAAGGTCTTCTTATCCCGTAGGTGCAATCAAGACAGGAAGTTTGTTGTCGGTTAGAGGGACAGCTCAGATTGATTTTCTATTCAACATCATTCGTAAATTTGAGATTTTGCTGTACATGACGCTATACGGTTAAGGAAGCTTCCCGAGAGTGTAAATCTGATTGATTGCTATGGGATGCGATATTTCAGTTGCAATTGATCCCAAAGCAGGTTAAACCAGATCGATTTTCTTCAAGTTGAACCAACTATGCAATTAGAAACTGACGTAGGGACATGTCAGGCATGTGGCCTTACGTTAGGAGCCACGCGTGCCGCATGGAGTTCAAACGAAACACTGGCCTGCCGTTCACGGAGCAAGCTCACGCTACTTCTGGACCATGCACGGGCCATCCCCTGCCTATCCTAGCTATATAGTCCGTACTTGCATCATATAAGGATTATCTCTAAAGTCCGCCATAGACCTAGTTAGGAATTTACAGAATTTAATTATTATGAGCTTCGTCATTGGCAATGGTGATTAGACAATCAATGTAGGCCTCACGGTATTTGATGTGAGTGCTTGCATCATCGAGTAACCGAAACGATAAACGTAAGCAATATGCTCACTTTGGAGTCGATCCAAATTGTTGTATTAAGCACGGGCAACGTTCGCGTTTCAACGTGTGCTACACCTCATTGTTCATTGGGAAACGCTGATGGTAAAGAAAAGAACGACATCATGTGCATGT
This sequence comes from Botrylloides violaceus, assembly GCA_030412335.1. Lineage (NCBI taxonomy): Eukaryota > Metazoa > Chordata > Ascidiacea > Stolidobranchia > Styelidae > Botrylloides > Botrylloides violaceus. Next base: position 4,455,988 of record JASFYC010000829.1, on the reverse strand, counting down.
GCATGTGCAGCAGCGTTGAATCCTAAACTGTTGGCAAGCTTCCGTCGAAATGTCGCTTACGAAGGGCGATGCAATTCATTCACCTGAACAGTCACCTCACCACACATGTCGCGCGCACGTTTTCACGGCCTCACAGATAGGATTTCCCAATCCATCCGTGCGTACATGCTGATAGCGTATATATATCAAGTTTCTCCAATTCATACAGGCTGTGTTTGAAGCACCCCGGATATTCGTCACAGGAGTGCGAGCTTGTAGTAGGTATCTGTCATGAACACCTGTTCACTGTTCAGCTCGACATGTAGAAACGCTGACCGCGCGAAACGTTTGTTAGTACAATGCATGTTGTGAATAATTAACGGAAGTTAGGCTGGTGAAACTAGGTTATGACAAGAACCTGAATCATTAACTTGTTGTCTGCGTTCATTTTCCAAAGTTTGTGCTTTTAGAAACCCGATCTCGGCGATAAATTTCCCGTCGCAAAATATCAATCCAAAACAAACGATTGAACGAGATTATATGATAAGAAGACGAGATTCAATGAAATTTTCATAACAAACTGGCCTACTTAAAAAGGCCAGGTAGGCCATGGTAATAGTATGACATGTGAAGACTTACCGCTACCGCTATAATCTAAGGCGATTTGAAGTGCAGTTCGAGCGCAACAAGCGGGATGAAGAGTTCTCAGCAACCGTCTCAGAAAGCATTTATAAACGGACGTTCGCGAATTATGTCCACGCCAACCTGCATACAGCAAAATCTCGCAGGGACTCACTACTTCCTATCCGAATCCAGACTGATCATTGCCTGCTTCATGATCACATTTACCGATTGGGATTTCACGGCATGGGCCTGCTGTACGTGACTAGTGCCAAGTGCCGGGGATCGTAGAACATTTTTTTGCATTGCCCTAGATACGAAAGCGACAGGCATTATCTGCTATTGAACCGCAAAAACCTTTTATGTCCAGACAATGCCGAGTTTGCTGTTGCCAATCGTTGGGAGATATGAGTGTCTCTACCACCACTGAAGTTGTTCTAGAACCGGTACGTACAGGTGTGGCGCACAGAGCCATGATGCATAGCTGAGCACCAATACTATGAAATGCTACACAAACGTAAGTGCAGTTTTTCAGTTTCTAAGACTATATTACCACATAATCTTGGAATTGTATGACAGTGGTATCAAAGAGATATGGTACCATTATATGTACATACCTTTACGTGTTACTGAATTCCGAATCCCTGCACCATCAGGTGACATTTAGTTTCGCCGATATTGCTGTGTGCTATTTGTGTTGTTAAAACTGTCTTCGCGAAGTGCAATGACTCTTACTGAGTTTGGCGAGCTATGCTAGGTGCTTTCATTATTAAATCAAGAACTGGCGTTAGGCCAACACTTCGTGAGATTTTGTCATTGATCAATGCAAATAAAGGAACTTAATGATGGTGGACGGACGAAACGTGTGTCTTTATTTAGTTAAATACGTTATAAACGATCTGGGACCTGCACGACCAAACATTACATATTTATTATAAACCATCGCTTTCCTATAGGTGCAAGGATGGACTATGTCGAGTCGTAAGAGATCAGAGTCGAAATTCACGAACAATCCAATCACCCAAACACTGAAATTACCTCACTCTTGAGGTCATCAGTAAGTGATAATTATCGCAGAAATTAGTTAACAACAGGAGCCGGGTACCCGTTCAACTGCCTCGTAGGAAATATAAGAAGCGGTAATACCGCCCAACACGCTGTCATAACCATGCAATAAATTTCGGAAACCTGCTGCACTTTGGATTCTATGCAAAACTGATCGGCGGCCACCTGACTGCTGGATTCCGATTATAAAATTTCCGATACAACTGCTCATTACATGTTACTTCGTGACTCTATTGGGATTCAAATGCCAAACTCTATCAAAGATTCTCAAATTAGGTAACATGCGTTAGTAGTAAGCCGAGAACTGGTCTATTCAAAGTAGATGCTGAGTCGCGCCAATACAAAATTTAGGTTGATGCCATTAGATTCTCCCCGTGTGATTTAAATCCGGGCCTAATATGGCGCCGTCGAACTTAAACAATGGACTTACGGAGTGCAGAATGATTGATGCTTGAAACTATGTAGCTAGCTTATCCGATACAGTTAACCGCTTCCCTGCGTAACTTCGCTAAGCGATCCCTCACCTCATTGTTCTTTCCCCTTCCCATAACACACAACAGGTATAAACACCTGAGCTCGATTCCTGGATCACTAGTTGCTACGATTTTCGATTCGGGTACGCGGGACACGTAATATCCTGCTAAAGAGGTAATAATGACTGCGGATGCTGCATCGTCGGTAAACAAGGTGTCAGCAGGGAAATAATTGCCACATTATTTCCATACACTATTCTTTCTTGTCAGCCGCTCACAATGTGACTTGACTCAGTATAGGTCAGCCAATAATGCCACGTTCGATAGAAATGGCGCCATGCTGAAGCACCCAACTGACTACCCTGTATGCCGCCATTCACGCTAACTCGTACTCAGCGTTATGGTGAGATTATAAGGGTGATGTAAAACGGGTTTAGTCCAGCCCCTTCTCGTTTAGTTTACATGTTCAGAGCGTACATGTATGCGTAAGCTTTGCGAGTGTGCAGGCTATTATAAAGATGTTAGCAATCCCAGGCAATTGAAGAGTCGTGGCTATTGTAAGTATGAAAGAATGTTTTAACGTACTTTTTCATTGAATCAAATTCTGCTTTCTCGTCCCAAACTGCTTTCCCCTGAAAAATTTATGTCCAATTAATAGGTAAAATATTTAATGTCAATATATTTGTATTTTCTTACTTGTGTAAATATCTCATTTACTAACTCCGTCTTGTTTCTTTTAGAGTGGGCTGTAGATTCCATGGCATCCTCCTCAGTAATTCTCCATTGCCCTTGAGGGCGAGATATCTCAGCATCCATTTGAGTACATTTGTTTCTAGAATATCACTTTGTATTTTCGCATTTGGCCTCTTGACTAATACAATATGTAGAGATTGTACCTTTCGTGTTGCAGCAATAAAAATGAATTAGGAAATTTGTAGCCACAATATTTGCAATTCATAGGCTTCTGTTTTTCCTCTCTGTGTGGCTCAGTCTGTGACACTTGAATGTCGTCCTTGTTTTCCACGCGAGATACATTCTTCGTGTTGCTCCATCTTCGTCTACAAGTGTCAAAATATTCATTCTTCTTTCTTTCTTCAAAACCATAACTGGCTATAGAACCATCCTGTAGCATGTATGTAAATATAATAAAGGGTTGCGAATGAGGAAACCCATTACGAGAATATGTACCCATGGTGACAGTTCACCGTTCATTTCCTTCTTGATTGCATTACGTTCTCTTTCTTTGTCTATGTCACATATATCTCTTTCTCTTACGTTCATTCTATTCTCCTTCCCGCCAACCAGGATTTCTGCGTTTGGACACTGTTCTGTAACTACATCGGTCCGTTCATGTTCACTGTCAGTATTGTTTTGTGAGGTAATCTTGCATCTTCTGTCATAGAATCTTTCCAATCTGGGGATACATCGGGGAAATAGTGATTAATTATAACTTATAAGGTAAGATGAAGATAACTCACTGAATATGGTGGCTATGATTTCAAGTGCTTGTGAAGACCTACCAATCGAATTCAGTTTACAGTGTCCACAGCATTAATAACCGACATAGTAGAAGGGCAAATGACACGGGAACGTGATGATGATTATTCATTCATTTACGTGACACGTGTGTGAATCTGCCAACGACATTCCTTCTAGGGTTAGTGGACTTGGGCGTGACTTTAAGTCCAATTGCAGCGTTGGATGCATTTCCTCTAGAGCCTGCAGACACGACGTGTTATAGCGAGTAGGCCGATAAACTATCGCAGGAAGTGGTTCAGGTCTAAACCTTTGGGCACGTTTGTAAAGCTTTCAGAAGAACGACAGCGCTTCACTTCCTGTTCGTTATTTTAGAAGTGACAGCTGTTTGCTATATATGCCACTTTTTTCACCGTTATATATTACACCTTGCAGCGGTAGATCGTCATTCGATATATATTTTCCTTCCTCAGGATCCCCTTGCACGACACTAGATAGAATACTGATAGGAAAGTCATTCATTCGAAAATTCCCTGATCGCAACATAACAAAACGGGAAATTCGATAACGCGACTTGGATCGGCGTCGCGCGCGCCGTGTCTTTTGAGAATCCCCGATTTCTCATCTCGTCAACCAAACGCGGCATGACGGCCGGACGCGCTTTTGCAAAAATGTCCGATACGGAGCACGTGGTTAAGGTCGTTACTTAAAGGATGCTCTGAAATTATTGACATAATATAGGGGAAGTAACTTCATGCTTTCGTGGCTTGCGTATTAAGGTCGTTGCGCTAGATCAGTGTATTACTCAATTCCGAAACTTTCGGTTTACAGCTCCGGTAGAAGCGACAGCCACAATCTTCTGGGATAAGTCCCCCTATACAAAGACGAGCGCCAACCACGAATCTAACCGATGTTGAAATTGGCGTACCTTTACGGCCATGCTTGCCCCTCACTTTCAGGGGAGTGTGAAGATTTGAAGTTGTTAGTGGGACCCGATAGTTAAATCTGAAGTACAGTCTTCGGGTATTACCCTGCAGTGTATTGATTTACTGATTTATAATGTCGGAATAGCGACTGTCGGAGGCCGCAGGCAAAGTGCTAAAGAGATACCACTATTGATAAATTATCACGTGTTTCTATGCGACACCGGTGAGACGGTAGGACCAGCGTAGCTATAACAAGGTGTCGCTGTACGCCACCGCCGAGGTTAACCTACAGCAAGTCTGCAACCAGGGAGAGCACATGGGCATTTGCCCCATCTCCGAAAGCTAACGAATTGTGTAGAGTTGAGTATTTTGAAATCCTAATTTACACCTTAACTTGCATTATTTCATCACCTTGTATATGATGATGACAAGACTGACGTCATACATGCGCTAATAATACGTGACGTCACTATGCTCACTCCGAAATGAAAATCTTACATCTTAACGTGCATTATTTCTTCATCTCTGTATATAAAGGACGATAATGATTGTGACGTCATACATGTACCGATAACAGGTGATGTCATTGCGCTCACTCCGAAATTAATAAAGACTGCAGCCATGGTTGCGGGACTGCCCTACAGTACATGCTCAAGGAACAAGAAACAACAGTAAGATAAGATCGCACGATTTAAAGTCGAATCGAATTTCCATTAAGAAGTGGAAGAACCGATAGTATAGATCGTTACTTTATACACGACTCACGCTCACGCCGTGCTGTTCCGATCATTACCACGTTTGATTTCTCGAAACTAGAACGTTTTCGGATTTCGATACGCGCATAGGGTTGCATAAATCATGATCGATAATAATAAAAGTCACCTAGCGTAGACTAATTTTCGGAAAAAGTACGATCAAAAAATGCCCAAAATGGTAAATAAATTACGTAATTAAAATATGAGAATGCGTTATTTTATCATCCTTGTTTGATTTTGCTACATATCCAAACTGACAACGAGGCAATTTATTTAACTACCATACTTGCACATATCGTCCGTGCATGATCTGCGCATGCAGGCTAGACAGGGTGGCACGGAAGGAGGAGATGGGCTGTCTCACCAGGCGTCAGACCCCATCTGATTTGCTATCCTATAGGCTACCGCGCTACTTGAAATTTAATGCGAAGTAATATAGTCATACAATACAGTGAACGAAACAAAAATTTGCCGATCGTAAATATAAGTTCGCCCTAATTCATCGGATAAACATTTCTCAACACCGTGCACGCGTGCAGCCGTAAGCCTTTGCGCAAACATGTGAGGGTGCTAATGGCAATTGTAATCATCACACCTGCGGCTTTTTTTTGAAGATTAAATACATCAGGAGGCCATATACAGTATTCATCAAGTTAATCCGAAATTATCAAGTACATCAATAAGGCAGGCATCCAAAATCGAACAGCAAAGATCACACCGACTGACTTATGATCTGGAAATACAGTACAATCATACAATACATCGCAGTTACGTCATACAATAGTGATTTATTCTAGGTTATTTGACGCTATTGAATACCACCTTCGAAAGCCTGCATTGTTAATAGAAAGAAAGAGTGTAAGATGTGGTGACATTTCCTTGATTTTCTTTTAAGACATGATTAATGTCTAATATACAGTAGAGGACACGCTATTGATGGCAACGTAAGGGCAGACGTGATGTAGGTCTATTTGAATTTGGTCAATTGCGATTCAGAAATCAATCTTCTATACGTACAACGACGCGGGTTCAACGAGAACTCATAATGGGCTATTTCATACGGCTCGGTGGTGACTGCCTTCAAATTTTACAGTACGCTAGTGGAAGGTTTCTTTGGGGGAACTGAAAGAACATTTTACTCCGTAATGTCGCGGATCATATCTACTCGGCCGCGCATCGCAGCGCGATAGTTGTTACCGCCGTGTTTCATATAGTTTTCTTACTACTGTGCTACTATGTAGTTATGAGCTAGAGTGCTAAACATTTATTAGCAGCCAGAATAGCTGTTGGAAATCGCTTATATATTTTGGGCAAGCTGTGTCTATCTATACCGAGCGCTTCAAACGAAATGTGGCGGTGGTAGGACTATGGTTTGTTCCATATTGAATGCGTTATCGTAAGCTAGAGTCAATGTTGTTGCTGACAAATACATTTCATCTATGGAGTTTACTTCGACGTATAAAGAAACAAACCATTACGCAATGAGATTCATTCGATTCACCCTATTTAGATTCTCGTTGCGTCTTTGCCTTGGCGAAACCGTGCGTGTGACTTGACCTGCAACTCGTTACCATAGTTAGCTAACAGCAAGATATGCAACTTCATGCGTCTTCAGACACGCTTAATTACACCTGCCTTTCGAGACAAATATGTAAAGGAGTATATGAAAAAGTCATAATGACACGATGGGATTGGCGAAAGCGTGAAACACTATAGGTAAATGACTACGATTACGTTTGCATTATAATTACTAATGCAAGATACAACCAGTAATCCGGGCTCACGTATGCAGTAGCCTATCTGCGATTCCGCTGAAAACGGTTCCACTTATTGGTGGACGTGTTTCAAAGTGAAAATCGTATAGGAGATGTATATGCGCTCTCAACAACAATTATAACTGCACGACGAAAAGATTTTCGCAATGAATTTCGTGTAAGAATTTCCGTTATTTTCCATTCGTGAACGTTCTGGGAATGCATATATCGACGGTTATGGGAACTGCTTTACCCGTGATCAGATTGCTCTCTCGAACCGAACAGATACTAATACGTCGGAGAAGACGAAGCACCGATTCTTCTTCCGAATGAGTCGGTACCCTCAGTGGTGAATTATAGTAAGGACCGCAGCTCCTTGTAGAAATATGCTCAAATCACCATGTGGTGATGGCTAACGAAAGAAAGCTCTTCCGTGCACCGCCATTTGTAATTTTCGCCGCTGGTCGCTTCGCGCCTGTTTCACTCACGCAAATCTCGCAGATGAACGGTACACATACTGACATACACACTAACAGTTAAAGATGCATAGCATACTCCATTAACTGCGTATGCACACAAGACCGTGAGAGGCGTTAAGGAGCCCGTGGTCTATCTAAGTAAGGCGTATGCAACGCATGCACCATCCTTATTGTGCTTGCCATTCAACGGGGAGGATACGGATACCAATTCGAACCTACCGGTTTCACTGCCGACATCCTTATTCTTTACCATTACAACAAAAATTCTGGTGAGTCGATGTCGGAAAGTTGTGATTGTGGATTAGGACTGGAAATGATCTTGTATGTGGAATTTCAGGCTTTTACACATCTCTACCACGGTTGTAGTTTGCCTGCAGAGAGTCATTCACATTTCTGCACCAGTCACTTCACTTTAATTTGGCGTATTGCACGCGACAGGAGTCAAAATGCGAACTTTTAAACGACATCAATAAACTCACGTTTATAACAGTAATAGCAGTATAATGTAGCGACACCTATTTATTTCCGTGCGATGCGACTCATCTGTACGGTATCTTACGCAAGACACGTTCCCAAAGCAGCAGACGGTGAGTCAGTAATAATTTATGCACACGGTTAAGCTTTGCGCAGAGTACGGTAGCATTTCCAACCGCGTATTGGTTATTCCAGATTTTGTGTCCGTTTCGAGTAACGGATTCAGTAAGTCTGGATCTGGTATATTTCTCCGAACCCCATTTCGCTGAAGCTAGTATCTCCAGATCCACTAAACCGGAATCAAGAGACGAACGCAGCATGGGTTAGGACATTAGGTGATAAACTTGGCATTTCCGAAACTTTATGGAGCATAAAACATGTCCTGGCTGTTTCTTTCTACATTCATACACCACCTCCAACCCCAACCACCGAGCTGTTAGCAAATCTATTTTCTCTTTCTCTCTCTCTCTCGATACTGTGTTTCAATGCATTCCAATATAATTTTTTCACATTGGACATTGATGCTTTATCAGATGGCGTATAATTACACCACATTATTTTTTGCGTTTTGCTATTTCAAATTTCTGATCCGTCAGAATTGCGAAAACTTGTGAATCATGTTACAATGAAGGCTGTATGTTACAATCTATGCTCACGACGCAAAGGGGATATTGTTATCTTTGTGGCAGGATAAGATCGAAACAATATCTTCATAGTATTTCGCTAATGTAAATTTACATAAAATCAACCTCAGGAAGTCTATGGGACACACGTATAAACAGTCGTACTATCAGCAGTTTTTCTTACAACAGAATGGACGTGTGGGATGCTCCCAAGTCCGTTTTGCTATATCTTACTATTATTGCGAATGACAACGTTCAAAAGGCGGCACAGTGACTAAATTTCCTTAAAATTACTTATCGATATTTTCGAAGATCAAATGCATTGTACTATATTTCCATCACGTTGCAGCTTTTGTCTGTAGGGGTTGTATTTTTATACTTTCTATTGACCATTGTATTGTATTTGTGTAATGAATTTCAATATTGGATTATTGGGACGGGAAGTGCCATTCAATGTGCAGTTGATTCCTTGTTCTGTTAATACATTCTATAACGATATATTTTATGGACCATTTGATAAAGTGCTGGCTCGACTTTTCGAAATTCTATGACCAGCTTGAATAGGCCACACTCTGTGCAACATTGTTTCCCGTCGATCAATGTGGAATGAATACTAAGATGCGAAATTAATTGTGAACAAAAACACACAGTTACTCTTCTATATACGGTAGTGGATCAAGTGACGGAGCGTTTAGTTCTTAAAACGCGTTTCCTCCTGACTTGATGGTGGGGTGTTATTGAAGTAACTCCAACTTGGTTATGACGCTGGCCAAGTAGTTCGACTCCCACATAGTAATTGGGAGGTCCCGGGATCGATTCCCTACAGAGTCAAACCAATAGCAAATTGGTATCCGTCCATTCTCTGATAGACAGTCACTACCTGAGGCGAGCGGGGGGGTCGTGGTGGTGATAGTGATTCGAGCTATACGCCGGACGTATCGTATCAAGCGATATGTGGATTGACCTGTCGTACATGACCTAAGTAGTTGAAAACGCCATAAATTCAAAACAACGACAACTACAACACTCTCCATTTTTCCTTTCTTATCAAAATAACTTCAACATGATCTCGAGCGCCAGCTAGTGGAGCTTACAATTTGGTGTAATCGCTCATATTCCTGTACGGTACTCAAGCTCAAATCGTTACTCCTACACAAACAGTGCGTCAATGGTGCACGGCTGACGGCTCTCCCATCATTTGCCGTAGAGTTGAGATTTAAGTAACTATCACGCAGGCAGGAGAGTTTATAGATTGGAAAATATCAAGTCAAAGCTCGACGTGATATTTAAAAGAGGATTGGAATGCATGCTATCGCGAACATATGAAAATCTACTTACGATTCTTGTCTTGTTTCCATCCCTTGCAAAGACTCGTCTTTGTTAGAATTTTGTTGCATTGGCAATGGCTGATTTGACGCAGCAACCGGAAAACACCCGCTAGAAGAATTTAGTGCGTTACATCTTCGAAATTCTTCAATGCATTTTTTGCTACTGATGTGGGAGCTATTAAAAAACGATGGAAAGAAGTTATTAAAATAGTAAAACATAGTAAAATAATGAACAGCAGGTGTTTTCTTCTCGATAATCTAATTTAAGAAGATGTCGGTATATTTGCAAATTGCTAATCTCCTTGCTAAATCCAGAAACGCTAACTTATTTATATAAAAAAAAAAGTTAATGCTATTATTCGCATCAGGTCATTTTACATGTAATGAGAAATTTGGTCACGTCCGGTAACGAGCAGTATTTTAGGAATGCATGACACAAATCATAGCTATACAGGTCACTACGCGAGAAATCATAATATTGACATCCCATGCGAGCCTCTGTACTCGGTATGTTTCGTCAAGTAGGGCGATGGATGACTGGCTAATTGATTATGTCACGTCCTCGAGGGCGTGCTGCATAGGTACCGCTATGACTCGGTTCGGTTACTACGTTATTGACACTAAAATGACAGACTTCACCATCAGAACTTGATAAAATAAGCCACTGTTGGACAGTCTCTGATAGATCTATCAGAATTCTAACAGTGGCCTATTTGATGGTGACCCATCGTTGTTAACGGAAACCATGTTACCACAAACTTGATAAAGCAGGCCACTGTTGGACAATCTCTAGTACTGTAGGTATATGGTGGTCTACCGCTGACAGTGTAAACCTTCATACCATCATGCTCTATAGCTAGGCTGTCCTATCATACGTGTCACAGCCATTATAGATGATGAACATGCTATTCGGCGCCAACGAAGTTTACGCGAAGTGTCTACGTTTAGTACGGGATTGATTCTGTCACTTTAAGTGGGCGTTTACACAATTGACAGTGTCGTCCTATACCTGTAGGATCCTGAATGTGAAAATCTCTTATTGCAGTTCGGATTCGGGCACTCATACGGTTTCTCCCCGCTATGGATTCTACGATGTTCTTTCAAATGGTGCTTGTATTTGAAAGCTTTACCACATTCGTCACACTTGAATTTTCTACTCGCTGAAAACAAAACATTAAACACATTCAACAACTTCAAGCCAGCAGGGCATATCCATTGGTCGCTTCAAGAGTTAAAATATTTATATTGAAAAAGGGATGTATATTTTATCAATTGCATCAAAACGCTACGTGTCCCATAAATGTTTTTTCTAAATTGTAATAAATAAACCAAGAACTTAGGTATAAACTGAGCCTGATATGCACATCTCCGTTGTGCTGCATTACTTCGGAATAGCCCTACCAGCAGTCAGGTTCTCCCTGTCCCCAGTATCTCTATTCAGAGTTTCACACTGGTTGGATAGAAAGAATTATTGCCTATCAATACCTGTTGTGTGGGTCAACAAATGCCGTTCCAGTCGCTGAAGATTGATGAAAGTTTTTCCGCATACCGAACAAATCTGTTAAAGAAGAATACAAGTCTACAAACAAAATGATGTATGACTATAAATCCTTTTCAGCCGGGTTAGTTTTTCAGCACTAATGAAGCAGGGGTTGAATGCCGTTAAACCCATTTCTACAACACATGCGATATATGTTTTGTAGATGCTCCCTCCCATCTCTGGTATACCTCCTTTGTAGGTGTGCGGAAAGTGGGTTAAGAAGTGAAATGTGCTCGGAGGACTGCAATACCGAGACGACCCGTGGCCACAAGGTGACAAGCCGTTGGCTCGCCCCCGAGCGCTGCAAAAATCACGGCTCCTATCCTATGCCGATTATGTCATTTCAATAGAGTCAAGAAATGTAACAAGATGTAACCGAACAATGTTCACTGTCAACACTTATAGCAGGACCTATTCCCTGGGGCACTGAATCTTTCGTTACTATCTCATATAATTTTATGTCCGTTCGTGCAACACGTGTTCGAAATGATTGGATGTATTGTATAGTCAATTTACTCTCAATGGACAAAGTTTACGAAAATCCAAAGCATCCAATGTCAGATCCGTGATCAATCTATGCATTAGTTCAAAAGCCGTGATTGATAAATGACGGCATGTTGAGCCTTCGATATATTTTGAAACAAATTCCATTTCGATCAATTAACGTAATTGCTTCCGGTATATGCGCTGGATTTCGCTTTCAATATCGACAATAATGCTTCATGACTTTTCATGCAAAATGGGGAATGCACGGGCATGGAGTTGGCAACGTGCCTTTATCTTTTTAAACGCTCATATGTCGAACGTGTCTTCGAATGCACGAGTTCTTGGAACCAGAAAATACCTGTGGTCGCCGATCATGCTGTTCATGCGTTCAACCTTTTCGCCAGCCAATAAGATGACACTGAAATTAGGTCTAGACTTTTCGAATAGATTTTAGTGTTTCGTAATTGGTTTGTTTGGATATTATTCGTCACGACTGCGGAAGGTTATATGAAAAAATAGTGCGGCGTTTCAATAACAGGTCTTGTCAAAAAAGTTGAACGCATAAAAAATATAACAACCTCTGAGGAACTTTGTCGCCATTTTCAAAAAAACCTTGGCAGGTCAAGCGAATCGATTAATTTGGCAATAACATATTTTTTTTATTGCTCATGTAGTACCAAGGACAGGAGTAGAGATGAAGTCGTGTCGAGTTCATCAAGCTCACGCGTGATGGGATAAGTAATGGGAAAGGATCTTCTTAATAAGTTGGCGGTTCGAATAAAATAGACCGGGCATCGAAATATTTGGACGTAAATAATGTTTGGCGAAAAATTGCAGTTTTGTTTCACTTTTGGGGATCTGAAATTTCGGAGAAGCCAAATCGGTTGGAAAGACTATCCTTGCGCTTTTCTAAGTGATCGCTCAGAATGTCGGGTAAGTCGCGACAGTTGCCGTCCGATTTTGCTGTATATAGTTCCAAGGTGAATGTCTGGTCGTGCTATCACATGAAACCGAGCTTGATATATTTCAAAACTTGGTGAGTCGCAAATAGGACCGATTATGCTCGATGTTGTGTTGAAATTTTATTAAATCGGGCTTCAAATCAAATATGCCTTATGTAGCCTAGATTATAGCTCTTTCATACATTCAGTTTAAGACGTACGCACTATAGAGATAGAAAAATAACCATATATGTACACGCGCATGCTTCACATTGTTTAGCGCATAAAACCACGATTCCTTGGACATTCTCGTTATCTATTATATGGTAACATTATTCTAATCGCAACATCTTGAGCGAAATCAAATAGTACGTCAATCGACTGGGCTAATTTTATTCGAATAATGTACAGTAAATGTGTATTATACAGTATAATGTTTTCCATGACCTGAGGTTACGACAACTTTTCTCCTTAGGTATTTTAGAAATATATCTCTTTAGATAATAATAGTCTCCTATAATACGCATACACAATGAGAATTAAATTTTGCCGTTTGTAACCTTTCGCAAGTCATTATACTTGAAGATATCAAATTAATTTGCCTACGACAAAAAAGGTCATCGAAATAATCTACCGTGCTACTGTGCTCGGGATTTTCGCATCACATAAAGCCGGAAATTTCGTCACTGTACAGTTCAGATGTCGACCACATGTCCTAAATTCATACAACCACAAAGAATTCATTTGCACTATATGGAACGATGGATGCCTGACTGTCGTGTTTATGGTGGACAAACCAAGAGCACGCATACATAAACAGATGAATTGTTGATGCTGGAGTCGCGATGGAAGGGTTATAGGCGAGACCAATAGGCATTGGGTTGAAAGTATTGTTCTACCACGGAATGGAACAGAATTTATGAAAAATATCTTGAGATGCGGATACTTATCGGAGAGGTGCGGAGACTAATAATGGCGGAATCGAGAAAGAACAAAGGCATATTTCTGCGACTCGTAGTTTAGATGAGAATTCGATACAACTGTCAGATGAGTGCAACAGGGCAGCGGATTGCTGTGGGACACGAGAAGGCCAATCGTATATCTATCTTTTGCTTCCACAAACTAGTCGCGGCCGCTGATTTTGGAGATGCCAAAGTGTGGGGGTTTTCTAAAAATATTTTCCGTCGTTTCAAAAAGCAGCAACGCAGACCAACCGTGGAGTTTCCATCAGTCATTGCATGGATCGTACTGAAACTATGTCAGTTCACCGTAGTGCACAGTCATCCATAAAGGGAAAATAATGACCCTACTCATTCGGCATGTCCATAATTCGGCGAATATTTTGGGAAGGGAAACGGTAAGAATCGTGACTTTGAATCAGATGCCCATAAAAGCTACTGAGAGGATACTTAAGTTTCGAATGAGAATGCTGTAATCGACGTATTAGACGTGATAGTGCATATAAACACGAACTTGATGACGAGTTATACAAAATTTCGATATGATAATTTTCCCGGTATTATAGTGATTGTTATCGAGGTTCGTCGATATATCGAGCGATTAATGTAGCTCTATATATCGTTACCTTAAAAAGCTACCCTGCCATCCATTATCACCAAATTTTAATACTGTTGACACGTGGTCACCAAGTTAATAGCCTGTGTTTTTCCTTTCTTCCATTTAGTATCAACTTCTTTACAATTACTACAGAAATTGTCGCTGCAGAAGCGGTAAGCTTTTCCTACGTGGAAGACACGATATGTAGCTCATAGGCCACTGTCACTCAATCCCTGGTAGTTTTCAAATATGTGACCGTGACATAGACCAATCACACCGGCCTGAAGTCCAGCGTGATAGGGGAGCGAGATCTATGTTATCAAGGTCTTAACGTAATCACGTTAGCGAAATGTAGTCAGTTTATACTATTCCTGGCAACATAGATGCGTAAGTATAGGCCTATGGTCACTGCATACACCGAAAATTCAACACGGTGATGAATCTATAGGATGTGACAAACCGCACGAAGCTGAAAATCATCATTTGCATGTTTTCCATATGACAAAAAAACCTTGCCGTGACAATATTTTCTTTTGACTATAGAAGTATAGGTGCAATAATCTCCTCGCGAATTTGACTACAAGCGTAACGACAAAATCCCTGCATGTGTACACACATCTAACGTATATAAAATCCCCCATCTCGATGAACACTCTCATGATCAGCTTGAAAGTTATGCTAAATATGAAGAGGAAAGAAATGAAGTGGAATATCAGTCTATTCGTAGCAACTAAAGTAATCGGATTGAAATAAATCACTACGCCACGAGTTACGATGACAATTAAACCATAAGGTAGATAGGCCTACAGTCTATAGTTTGAAATTTAGAAAATTGTAAAAACCCTTACGACTTTCTTATCATCGTGTATAGGCAACTAGGCTTGTCATTGAAACCTTTTCTATATACGGGCGCATTTACCATTCATTCACGCCTTTCGCAAGATGGAGCAAAATGTTTTAGCATTCTATGGCCCTCTAAACCTGTTTCTAGATAAGTTATAAATGTCCAGTGCATTGGATCTCGGTTTCCGCTTTTGGAGTTGCGTTTTTATTAGCCTAATATGATCCGGTTCAAATTGGTGACGGCGCCATGATGGCTGGCCTTTGATCACTGCATTTTGCAATCATGTTTAATTAAAAACACCTTTGAGTCCACATTAATTGTAACATGTTGTTTTACCCCTAATTCGTAAACCGACATAAAGATCTTATAATGCTTCTCAATCACTCAATGGAGAATGAAGAAAAGTTGTCAACGACGCGTCACGTCAGCGCCTTCCGGCGGTTATCATGCGTACGCATCATGAAATTTGATAAATTACATCGGAAAGCAGAGGATCAAACACGTGTTTGTGCAAGTACATAATAGATTTGCGCTGATATTTTACGTGGCGATATTTTTGCGACGATATGTTCACAGTTCCGCTTCAAACCAGCATACATGTTGCACGTTATAGCTTACAGCAGAGTAACACTTACCTCCTGAAGATGAAACTGGAACACGCGTGTCTTTCTACTCCAACGAAAAGAGCCGAAAAAGTATGCGCTTCCGGAATTATTAATTGGCAACCCTCGATGAAACATAACCTTTGTCTGTTATATACCTGTTGCCTAGTCAATGAAATATCTTCCAATGTTTTGGAACAAGTCCTGATGGAATATTTCGTCTTTTCGTCCACTTCAATGTATGTACGTCTCTCCCACGATAAAGCAAGTTTGGCCAAGCTGTTTTGTTAGGAGGGAAGCGCAGCTTGTGAAAAGGAGATACAGTTTGTGCTTAAGCGGTATTTACAGTGCCGGTGTACTCAGGAATATTCTTTGCAAATCTCAAACGCTTGGGTAAAATCTTTAGACAGTTTTTTGGTAAGTTGGATGATCTTTGAATATTTCTGTAGCGCAGAGCTCTGGAGTTATGTTAAAAAAGCATGCCATATTTCCAGAAGAGTGTCACTCTCATGCTTTGATGAAAGGAGTAAATATAAATACAAGAGCCCAGTCGTGTTCGTATGATATCTTGATATGAAAGCAAATGCAGACAGCCAATTCACGAATCCGTTGAAGTTGATAAGGTGCTGCAGATTCCGATTTGAAATCTTTCGAGCCAGAATCTTTGTGAAAATTTGGCGAGGATTTGAATTCTCAGGTTGATGGTGAGATATATACAGTACTGTACACCAGACTCGTGAACACCGACAGTGTGTGCACTTGTGGACGTGGTTAGTCTGGTGCTGACTGCAAGATATTCGTTGCTAAATTCATACGTTCAAAACCTCAAACTTCTTAATATATACACAACAAGCGTAACAACATGTTGAAAATCCGATGACACTTTCTCGATACGAAACGCATGCTGACTGGGAAAGAGACGATCTTGCTGATCGTTAAAATAGTCAGATCATCCTCCTTGGGGAGTGTAGCACGCGCGCATGACACACTTTCAGCTGACACATGATATTACACCTTTTAACCAGTTGAGTTCGTCATCATTCATAGAACACGCCGCGTTGCATAGAGATCCGAAGATAAAAAAACCAAACATGGATGAAATGATCAAGTAGATACTCCGCTGTTGTCCTTATCTTTAGATTATGGACTGGCTTCTTTTGCGCAGCTAACCCGTTTGTGTAGGCCTGTGTATCAAGTTTCACGCGTGTTCATTATGTTCACGTCATCTTTCTCAGAAAGTTCCTGCACCAATCCTGTTTGACCTTTGGTCGTTCGAATATTTGATTACGTAACGGCTCGCGCATTTTATCACACAATGCAAGTACATGCGTTCACAATCACCGCAGAGTCGCGGGTTAATGCCTTTGAAATGTGTTTAATTCCCCCGCGCCAATGTCCCATGCGCACATAAGAGACACCGTCATTTCCTACGTCCATGCGAAAAGAATTAAGCAGTTGGCAATCGTCTTTAACTAGTTCATATTTTATGTTGAATTTAAAAGTGTCCATGATGTATTTTCGTAACCATCTGTCAACCGGACATCGGTTTAACAGAGTCATCTAATCTTTTATTTCATTTAGCAAAATATATTACATACATGTCACAATGAACAACCATTATGACAAGCATCAAAAAGTATAGCACAGGTGACATGGAATGACTATATCTTTCAGACGTTCCGACGCACGCCAATCCACGGAGTCTCCTTAGTTTTGACTCATTCCCATTGGGTAAGATAAGTATCCAATAATGCAATGGCAGGTTATTGTAAAAGAGGTATCAGCTAGCGTTTGTTAAAATTCCGACATGGCGGTTGAATCGGATTGGAACTGCATTGCTTCAACCGTCGTTCTTGACGTCATGTTCCTTCAGCTAATGATGTCTCCAGTGGACAATTGAACTGTTTCGTCATAAATCCCTTCCTTCATCTTACCTCTTACCTTATATCTTGAAAATCGGCTCGGAATGTCACGTCATCCCTCCTACATGCAATGGGACTTATTGGAACCGTCTTACTCAACCATATTCTCATCATGACACAGTAATACAGCTGGCTCAAACACTCTTCACATCATGTCTACCGTGAAGGAATCCGTAAAAAAAACCGACAACGAGCGATCGCGGCGCGTATAATGACACGTCACTATAAAAAACGCCAGCGTGTGTCTTTCTGCGTACACTACTAACGTTTACGGTCACTGCGATATACCGCATCGACAGACGGTCGTACGGTTTCTCTCTACCAAATACCTGCACCATCAGAAAAAAATTTATCACCTCATCTCTACCAGGTTTGTGTGTCACGTAGTGTCTTTCAAGTTGCGTTTTATAGGCGAATGCGAATCGGCAGATGTTGCAAACGAAGTTGTCTTCATTCTTGTCATGTCTGATGATATAGAATAGAACTACATGCAACCGAATTTACAGCAGTAGTGTGCCTTAACAATCCTAACTCACCTGTATTTTATATGTTCCTTGAGAGAATTCATTCTTTTGTACCCTCGACCACAATAAGGACAACTCAACAAAGAATCAAACAAACTCGTGGATTTCTTTCCTAAAATTATTAGAGTCATGTATTCTGAGATCGCATTCATCCTCTATAAGCATAGTGGTTGCTAAGATGCCACCATTTAGTCTACGCTATAGGCATCCACCAGTAACAGGAAATTTCCCATCTCCTAAATCCTAACAGTATGATTGCAAATGGTAACCGAAGGGAAGTAACACTATGATCAATTGATCATCTATCATAGTCTAGTCGAAAGGTGATGGAAGGTACAATTTGGCTGCGGTGGAGAAAACGCCGAGCATTTGAAATGTTCCATAAGTAGCAATTGACTCGAAAACAGAAGATATATCTGTATAGCTAAAGCGTTAGCTTTACCGTTCATTGGAGGTAGCTTTTCTTTGTCTTCTTCGTTGCCATTTTGATAATATCCGATCTCTCCCTCGTCTTCGTCTGATGAATATGTCGCAGGTATATGCAATATATCTTCAATTAGCATTTCGTTTACAGCGTTTTCATTCACGTTACTTTCTGCTCGACAGGATATATTTGTCGAGCTATTGCTGTATATATCGGTTGGCACTTTTGTCGCCTCAAAGCCGCTGTTTATGAGTGCACGCCGGATAGGCTCGCCATCGCCACCGCGCCAAGATATTTGTGTGTCCCGTTGCTTCAGCTCAACGTCGGATGATGAAGCCATATATGGCGTAAGCATACCAGTTAAATCAATCGTAGAGAAAGGCCGGTAGTATATATCTATTATGTTAGGATCTGTATATCACATCGGTGGGATTAACAGTATGTATACAGTATAATATATACAGTGGGTGTAAGCTGTAAGGACTTTACAAAAACTAATGCAGTATAATCACTCGATTACGACAGCCTATCTAAGATCGCGTAACGCTACCAAAAATGTTTAAATCTCCCAAGTTTAGTAGAATGATCCGTTTAACTAGAAAAATGTCCGCAACGTCTAAGTGATCGCGGTGGCTTGACGGCAGTGTGGAGAATTTAGATGAGCTCTTCTGGTCGCATGCATTCAGAAATCAGAATGTGGAGCCTGGCGAGTTGGCTTCTTCAATGCCATAATGACGAGAAACACAGCATGACAGCGCAATGGTGCGTGATACGCTAATACCGATGATATATTATATATTTATATTTATGTATCACAATTTTCTTACAAGCAAATAATCGTATAAATCGTTTTCTCCTAAATATGAATACAACTCATCAATATCATATTTCATACGCAATTCAATACTTCAAATGTCATCATTGATTGGGCTCAGTAGAAAATACAGAGTATAAATAAATACCGTGATCGCGTGCAGCTGATTTGGCACTATCTATCGTGATGAAACAACGTAAACTAACCTATTTATGACATGTCGTATAGATCATACGTAAACAACAACATTTGAAAGGCAAGCGAACGGTAAAAAAGCGCAATTTTACAGCGAATTTATGACTAATATGATGACATATTAATGTAAGAGACTGCTCGGAACATAACAGGGAATACTGTTACTATCTATCACATTCATTTCTGATATGTCTCGGCTTCAACCTGCAACGAGAACTGTAGGAGCTGAGGTAACTGGTTTGGCGCACTGTCTTTTCTGTAGCACTAACAACTGTAAAAGCATGCCGGAAGATTGTAATTCAAAGCATCTACGACCATACAATTAACACACGGGTAATCCTAACGAATTCACAAGTGTAAGTGAACCAGGCCATTCATATCACGTTATGATAACCTGATTGTCGTGCCTGTAGAGGAACTGGCAGTGCTTCCTACTGTTTAGATTAGTAAGGTATATCTGCGACCCAGTTAACTAACATTTGAGGCGCTGTATTGCACCTGACTTTGGTGGATTTGCATTACGCCACGAAATTAACACGCGAGAGCGTAGGGATCGCATACGTACGTATATGCCTATACTTTATAGGTTAGATCTGTATATGCCAAATTTGGTGCCACCGTGATATCATTACACAGAAGAGACAAAATAGAGCAGGTCAACTTTCGTATAATCTCCTGACTGTCGCGTGAATGTGAATAAATTATCACGATAATCTGTAGATTACTTGGCGTGAACGGTAGATTCCATAAGGGTAATAATAAGCATATTGAGTTCAAGCGGATTTTATGTCGCAGAGCTTGCTTTGAGTTATATTGACGGTTGTCCTCAGAGTTATGGTACCGTTATCTTTTTCGTTAAGGATTGGGAATTGGTGATATGTGCGAATTTGCGCTCATATAATTTACACAATGTAAATGTTCATTAGTGAGCCCCTTGTCTGAATACAATCTCTACAGTCGGACAGTTATTCACCAAATCAGAATCAGCCAAAATTCAGAAAGCCTTATCTAGATTTTTTCGCAAGGGGGTTAGATTAATGGGAAATTCAGCTGTGCCAAAAAATATTGTTGGTCTTTTGTCATACCGTACAGTAATGATGCTTTTATAAGTTATAGAAACGCCCGATAAAAATCAATAATACAAATAATATTCAAAGTAATGGAAGTCATTTTTAATGGAATCAGCAAACGCACATTGCACACCGATGTCATCCATTAGTTCTATCATTACTTGGAAAATGCAAAATATTTAGGTCCAACATTTGCTATTGCTTATTAGCCAACATCGATCATCTCTTGCAAGGTCTACTCAAAAATCCCATCCAAAGGAAAGGTCTACAGCGCCGTATTTGTCATCGAGCGATATTAAAAAGCCACCGTTAAATTCGTTTTCCGTGCATCGGTGATTATTAATATAATCCGCACCATCAAAAGCAGACACTTTGTTCACACATTTTGGGAGTGAAGAACGCCTTCATTGAAACCGCAAACACAAGATAAGAAAACTTGATTGTTTTGCAAAAATGCGAGGTGTGTGGAAATATTTTGTAACGGGACTCACAAAAGCATGCCTGTAGCCCGGTAGGCCTACCTCAGGCATTTAACCTGTCTGATCAACCTTGTGATTCAATACGGAAATTCTTTGTTCCAACAAAAGTACTGTAATCAGAATTATCGACAAGCCCTCACGCATAGGATAGCACCGCACACGTAGACCTGCCTATCCTTCCCAAATATCGTTTGCTGTTCGAAGCTTCAGGTGTCCCACAGTTCGCAACGGTTCGTCTCGACATTTGATGCATTCTCAAGAGATAGAATCGAGCTGAGTTTATCAGGCCCAGCAGAGTGAGCCGACCCCGGTTTATACGCACAGTATGGTTCGCTAATCCTGATTTCTGGTCCGACAAATTCCGAAATAATGAATCCTGGACGGATTTTCTAACTACGTGAACAGATTTTTATCGTAACAGTGAGCTTCATATCAGAAAATCTAAACACTGGCTATTACGGATACAAAAGTCCTATAAGTGTATAAAGTTTTGAAACTGTCCGCATATGCTTGAGGTGCTAACACCCCAGTCTGTTGGCGTGCATGTAGGTCAATCTGTGCATCTATATACATATATGTATATTAGGGAGCAGTCATCTTAAAACACAGCGATGCACCAAGCTTTGCCAAAATACAATATACAGAATATATATCATACGAACGTCGCACATTCCGGAATTTGACTACTTGATCAATCGTCTGCGGATTCTGTGTTCTATGCAAACGTACACACTAAAAGTAACGACGATGTACCGCGCTTACCTTGAAGACCGATGCGTAAAGCTACCAAGCACGAGCTCGCTCTAAATGACAGCACAGTATTCACCAATAAGTAATGACACCTTGCACTTGCACAAACACTACTATCGCAACTCTTTCAAACCCAGCCGCCACCACAACGAAGTGCTGAACTAATCGCTGATCCATACTATAAGTCTCGTAGGCCAAACAAATGAAACTGCTGAGCACGGGATTGACGCCCTGGTGGCATATAACTTCATTGCGAAATATAATTGCACGCTACTCCTGAAATGATTTCACCAACGCACGTATTTGAGGGATCAAACATCGATACGAATCACCGAAGGACTCTGGGAGTAAACCATTGACAGTGAGAATATTACGGCTGTTTTTGTCGATTACGAGTTCAACACATAAACAGGTATATACATTATGAAGAATTGAGTTGTTGGCTTCAACTCCCAAAGGATTGGAGTGTTATCGTAGTCGTATACGTTTGGAAATATAGCACATATTTTTCTTTGTGCTTGCAAAGCAGGTATCAGGTTGACGTCCAAAGGAATTTCATGCACAAAACGCATTACGAATTCCACCTTTATCTATTCTCGGTTCTCATGGGACTTGATGAAGCCGAGAGCAAACATTCCCACAAAGAACGACAAATCAAACGCGCAAGTATTTTTACATAAGAATGAAGAAAATTTCATATATCATGTCATGAAGGCTATACGTCATTGTGAAATCTATCTGACCCAGTCCAACGCGCACCAAAGTGGTTACCAAAATAAAAGCATATAGGTATAGAGGTCCATATATGGCTTGAACCGCATGTAAAAGCATTGACATTATAGAACTGATATCAAGAAAATTGTGTAAAACAATATGTTTCAATACAATGTGTAGATTATACACTGCCATATACAGTATAATCTACATCTACGAGACTGGTCAGCGCTTCAACCCGAAATGGCCCGGAGCATAATAGACCTTGCACAACCTATAGCACTCTGGCCTGGCTCCGGGCCATAATCTAAAAAGAGACCATTAACGCTAAATGTAATAGGTCTACATAACGCCGTCTCAACACCTGTCTACTTGTATATTCTGATTTCTTCTCTCCCGACATTTTCCTACAGCACAGTTGGATATTTTAAACAAAAGCCTGCTAAATGAGATATTCGTGTTAGCACAGCAGCCAGGTATAATAAAAGAGCATTCGGAATCATTCGCGTTCAAGAAATGTACGCCCATATAGCAATACATCACATTCACAAATCTCAACATTATTACACAAGGGAGTGTGCGATCGACTATAATGGAGCACATCAGCCATCCGAAAGTAGCTTCTCCATAAATATTTATTCACATTTTGATAAGTAGCCGAAACATTCAGTATGTCACTGTACCTATCTCTCTGGAAAAGCTTTTACCTTCAATAACACAACAGGTTACTAAATCTATACGTTAGAGATTTTATCCAAAAGTGACGCACTGTGCCTGGGGAATATCATTCACCGCTTTGATTGGAACCATGGAATAGATCTGGGTAGCTTTGAAATTATGTATTTCTATAATTCATCTCCCTTCGCCTGACAGCGTTACCTGCTGCGATAGTTGTAAACAGAATTCGTAAACGGAATATAAAAGTTATACGCCTCATCGAAGAATGTCCGATAGGCGGCGATACTCCACAGGCTGGCTATACGATTGATAAGACTGTCAAGTGCTTGTAGTGCAAAGACAAAAAAACGTGCGCGCGTGTATAGCGGACTATTAGCAATCAATCAGTTAATCAAGAAATCAACTATGGTGATTGTCTCGTCAGTTTAATCAACCAAGGTCGCTTTTGAGCAAACAAACGGGTTAGCCTATGCGGTGACATTGGACTTGGATTCCATGTATTTCTCTGGCATTAAACGCAAATAAACATGTTATATGTCAACTGGGAACTTCTATAGGCTAACATCCAAGAACACTTTTGCACCGTCATACTAGGAGTTAACATTAATTTCGGTTACGCGTATATTTAGACCAGAGGTTAGCCTACGATATCTAACGGCTTCCAGCCACCTGAAAGAAATTTGTCGCTGGCACGAAGTTCCGTAGGCCAATATCGCCTAAAATACCCGAGTAATTGAATTCCTGTTGCCCAACAGTCATTGGGACAACTTTCAGATTTTCACTTGAAAAATTTCTTACTACACTCTAAAAATTATTATGTTTTTTCTAAACACTTTATTAAACACGAAATTCGGACAAAAAATTAACGCCAAAGTGTTTAGTTAATGTGTTTAACTTTAAAGTGTTTATCAGATATTATGTCTAATTACTTAGTGTTTAATACCATAAAGCGGTTAACACAATAGTATACTAACAGTATACTAAGCTAAACGCACGATGGGCGTCCAGCATTTGAATATACCATATTCCATTGCGCATTTTCGCTGAAATTGCTACAAGTGTATTCTTAAATATGGGCCTCGTGAGACCCTCATGACCACTTGTCAAGTTTACGTCAGCTAATAACATTGACAAATTAAGAAATTTTTGTATTCCATACCACATCAATTCGCTTTAAAAATTATTAGGCTAGGTCTCTTCACCCTGTCATGGGGAAACAATCCAGGACTTTAGCCTGATTAGAAATTGAGTAGCTATCATCGTGATGCGACGAAACGTAATTCGATTTGGTAATTGAAACCCCGTGTAGGTTACAAAATTATTTACGCACCAAAGAAGCAGATTACCGTCTTACATCGTCAACGGGAACGCAAGGTGACCTAAATTGGGAAATCGGAGAGAAATATCTTGTATTTCTTGAAAAAGTGCGAATATTTATTAGATTAAATATCCACAGACGAAAACTCCATTTAGTTGTTCTTAAATTCTACAGTCCTTGGTTAATGTTGAATAAATCAAGAAATTTCAATTATGCAAGATTACAGTTTAGACGCACTGTCCTTTCGTCGCCATCACCAAACAATATTTCACGAAGAACAAGCACTGGTGATGAAGAGTTGACTGTAAACGGCATTTTTTCATATGCGCCTCTAACACTGCGTCACCGCTGTTCATTATGCCACGTCCGACACGCATAACAAGATCACACTGTCGTCCCTTCAGCTAAATTTGATAGGAATAACGCGAATCTTAGCGCAATAACTCGAGAAGCAAATGCTATAAGATACGAAACGTGTACGGTACGCACCTTCGCCGTTTAGCAAGCAAATAACGATCTTGCGGATGACCCACGGCTGGGCTATGTCTGAGTCGCGAAAATACAGGCGATGCATATTCCAAGAACGTGCTTACGACTTTGACTTTCGTTGAGCACCTATTCTACCGTACAAAGAACACGAAATATTCATATACGATACAATTATAACCCACTACTTAGATATACAACAGCGCGTCGTCCGGGTTATCTCATGAAAATGGCACGATGATTTATTTTGGACACCCTCCGCTACTAACACCTCTCCATATTACACACGTCAAGTATCACCTTTGTGGAAAAGGTACTCGGTGTACTGTTGAGGGTTACGAGTAGGTGTCACGGTGAATCAATCTATTTCAAACAAAAACGACTGGTTTCTGAACCTTCAGATATTACAGATTTCACAACTATGAGATGATGAAGATGGCTAAAATTTATTTATTTTGAGTAACTTAGACTACGAATGAAAACTCAACAAGAGATGAAGACGCAGATTTTAGTTTCCTATCATTTTCAAATTAATTAAAACATCCCGACTAATCATTATACCAGGTTGGCTATTTTCAAGTGTGGTACTCCACATCTGACACGACAGGTGGGATCACTTTCGAACCATTTCGCGATTCTGACAACAAACGCGTAAGTACTTAACTCAACGGTGCTAAATGTTTTTCCCATTAAATTCTGCCCACTTGCGAATAACAAACGTTGGTTACCGTGTACAAACTCTTCAATACTTGAATGTTATGCTTAAAACTCTAAATACGGGTTGCTCACGAACTCGACTTTATGCGACCCCCATGCAGCCTATACCTGTTAACTATTAGGCCAACACTTTGCCTCACAAATTCTGTCTAATGTATTTTGCCTCATATGCAGAAACGGGCATTGATTCTCTTGACATATTTCGGAACGATCGCAGGCCCAATGTTGGCAAACTGAGTACAGTAAGTAGGCTATAATAGGCAAGAATCATCGTCTAGTTTGTGAAATGCGAAAATGTGATATTCTAGGTTTGCGGTTCGAGTGAGGCAAAATTGGAAAAACACATATTGCATATCCATGCTGCAGTATGCTGCGTAGACTTAAGATTATAGATCAAATGTTGATACATGGCGTACTTTAGACCATGGTTGATAGGAGTTATTAGATTTGTAGATACGATACGTTTGCGCATACACTGTGGAAATCATTATCACAGTTAATTTGCAGGTCCAGATTGTAACGAAAACACATCATCCACTACAGTTTTCATCATTCTGAACATTACTGATGACAGAATATTGTCAGACAAAGGTGAAGTTAGCCATCCTGACACCTCGTGGTCGATACTCATTCAATATTCATTAGACCATATATTGTCAAAAATACCTGGGAAACGAAATGCACTAACGAGAAGTCGTCCACAACGAATAATTTTGTCGACAATCGATTTTTGGGATTTACATCGATATTGCAAGGGACAAAGGATTTTGGGCGGCACCTGCAATCATTCTTATGACAATGGTAACAACGCAACAATTAGATATAAACTTTATGCCGTTACGATTTAAAACTAATTCAAATCAAGACGTTGGGTAATGTAAACGCGGTGCACTGATTAATCTCCGTCACAAAGAACACTGTGCTGCAGTCTATAGGCCTATAGGCTACCAAAATTAACTTGACCGTCAGGAGAAGGAGCAATAATTTCAAATTTTAGAGGTCGATGGCTCCAAAGGAACAAAAAAATTTAATCTAATTCTCCGACCCGTTAAAATCAATTTTACTTTTCAACAACTCAAAAAATATTTCATTTTTTAAAAATCAGGTAGATGACAATAAAAGCTAAAACCTATCGATTGCCCGGAGTTGACGTTTCGTTTATTAATGTAACTGGTATAATGAAACATTCGGTATGCGCACACCATGACTAATGTGATAAACCTGGATGAGAAACGATCGCTTTTACGAACAACTACCCCACCCGTCGTGCGCGGCTGGAAGTCTTCGTGGGAAAGGTACACAATTCATTCAAAAGGCCGAAACTATACCTTCATCTCATGAGGAAATTTACCAAATTAAACCATCGGGAACAGGTGACGCCATATCCACTTAAAATCAATGAAAAGATTCTATGGACGGAGGCACTCACGAACACTCATATCAGGGCCACGTTGCATTTTGTGAGGCGGCGACACGAACAAAGTCAATGCAAGCAACAGCAACATGCGTTTGCAACGCATGCAACATGCATCAACATGTGAGACTGTGAGTGCGATGCCGATTTCGCAGTTTTCGTGAGTTTGCATAGGCTACATATATATCTTGCTCTTGGTGTGGTACTGTGGTATACGGACAAGAAAACAATAGCCTAACTCTATGTCAATTGATTTTGAGCCTTGGCTTACTATGTGCTACGTCTAGGCTACATCAGAGCGTCGTCTTGATCGTCACAGTAGGCCTAGTGTTTATTTCCCAGCGTCTGGATGAATTTCTCTAATAGAGATCGACCGATATTGTTTTTTCCAATACGATTGAGAGAAAAGGTCCATTACTTTACCCGTCTTACAGTAGGACAAGCCAGGACTCGCCGTAACCCGCCGTAGCATATAGGATTTACGCGTTATATGGTAGGCTACTAGTAGAATTTACCCCATATGCGATTACGGTACCGGTACTGGTACCACATACACATTCCCTTATGACTATAGACATGTGGCATGTTGATAAAAATTCGATTTTACACACCTGAACCGCATCAATAGGCTGCATGCTGTCAACAACCTAAAAAAAAACTGCAAGCTGTATCCACCTTGCTTAATCTAAGCTTGAGCTCTAGTTCTGTTCGTAGGCTACCTGGCGCTCCGCCCCGATGAGCAACAATATGTAAATCAGAGTAATTTTGGTGTTTCTCAATCTTTTTTGCTTTCTTCCCCCCACATCCAAGATCCAACTCTGGACACCAAAATCGTTGTATTATTAGTATCACCTCCAATATCAATAAAAAAGTGCGCAGCCCACGAAACTACATGCAAACAATACATGTCGTGGCGTCCGTGGTTTGCGATATTTGGGGTTGTATTGTATCGCCGAACTGCTGACGTCAAGTGGACCATAGTTCATTACACTTGAGTTATAACTATGGTAGTAGTAGTATAGACACTGCGCAGTCTCTATAGAAGTAGTCACTTTGGTAGTCTCGATTGTTACGACGACTGCTGCGGCCGGAGCAAAATAGAGCTCAATGGTGGATTTTTTATGATCGACCACTGCGATGTAAGCAATCACTGATTTGTACTAACAACGAGAAATATACATTAAATCAGGCAGTATAAGAAGTCCCTGCTTCCTGTTGCATAAATTTTGTGAGATATTGCTAATATCAAGAAACCATAGAGCGAAAAGATGTCCATTCTAGAGGATGAAAACTGGCAAGACGTCGTATTTCGTCACGCCATGTTGCTTCGTCAGAGCGTCGGTCTTTTCCATCGTGCTTTCAACGGTGTGGTGTTGTCTTATATCTCTTGCTTGGGATAAAAGGTGATTCCACGTAGCTGCTAAATATGGTTTACAAGAAGTTCGTTCAAATCGGTAAAGTGGTTTTCATAGCCCTTGGACCGTATGCTGGTAAGCTGGCAGTCGTCGTCAATGTCGTCGATCAAAACCGTCTATTAGTTGATGGGCCGTGCACCGGGGTTTCCAGAGTCATTGTCAATTTGAAGCAGATTCAACTGACGAAATTTTCGGTTCCCATCGCATTCGGCGCACGAACTGGAACAGTAAGAAAATACTGGGAGAAAGAGGACGTTTCAGCCAAGTGGTCAGAGACCACCTGGGCTAAGAAGATTCAGTCAAAGGCGAGGAGAGCCCAAATGACAGACTTCGACCGATTCCGATTGATGAAACTCAAGCAAAAGAGACGTGCTATCGTCAATCGTGAAGTAAATAAGTTGAGAAAAGCAGCAATGAATGAATGAAATAAAGATCAGCAATGATATTGAATACTTCCTGGCCTCTTTGGATTATAGCTATAAAATGTTAACCTCAGGACCACGTCAGAATAGGATAACGTATACTGTACATGTGTACGCTGTCAGGCTCGCCTTCTAGTCGGGCAATTTAGGGAGAGAAATAAAAAAGATGTTGACTAGGACACATGAAATTGAAAGTGGTGTGTCAGCATCTGATGCTGTTCTGCCCTATTTATGTGTAAAATACGCAGGATGCAGATTCGCATAGTGAAAACAGAGACGTGTAGGATGCCCAGTTTACAGCCATATTTCATGTTTCCGCGCTGTAAGAGAAGCGCTTGCCTACCTTGTTTTTGTAACACTTCACTAAGAAGTGTTGCCTAAATAACATAGCAACATATGCATCTGGTAGAGGCAATGACTCTTACTGAGTGCCTTAGTACCCAGCACCACAATAAGGAAACGTGATGTTTCTAAACATCCACGTTCCACACGCATACACTAAATGATCACAGTATGTCCTATATTGTATCTGGGGACACCATGACCCATTTCTGCAACCTGTCTGTGGTACAGCACTACATCTGACAACGAGGCAACTCATTTGCACAGGGAAATATATCATTAATTTGACAGTAGAAGCTGATGAAATGGGCAATGCCCTTGAAGCAATATACTTGCAAAAAATTGTAAATAATATCAGTAATGCATGCATACATTTTTTTGAAGAAAAGATTAGTACATGCTCAAGAGGCCGGCTCTCAAGTGAGAGAAGGGCCCACTGAACTTTGAAGTGTAACTATATTGCAGCCAGGCCAAATCCACATCTTGGTAAGTCCATTGCTGCACATTCCTCCCACAAGTTCTCTACCAAATTGTAGCAATCCACATCACTCAAGTACTCATGTCCAGAGTGTCCACCAACAACGTATAATCTTCCTCCAACCACTGCTGTCCCCACTCCTATTGGTATGATACAAATAGTGTTTGATAAAACGCTTAGTGGAAACTGGTGCCAGAACATAAATAGTATGACAGGCCTTTGCAACAAAATTCGGGACACTAAATTTATAATATGAATAATTAAACTGCTGCATGATCCGAGGAATGAGGAGCTGTGTATGTCAAGAGCAGTAATATGACACCAGCGCACAACTTGTTTATATAGGCCGTTTTTATCAAATACGTATTGGCAACGACTGAAAACATCAATGGGGCTGAGATACATTTCTGGTAAGTAAAGCTTGGCAGACGAAAGAGACAATCTGGCAACTGTCTGTCTTACGATTTAAATGCACCGGGAAAAACAGGTAAGTAAATCTTGGCAGACGAAAGAGACAATCTGGCAACTGTTTGTCTTACGATTTAAATGCACCGGGAAAAACAGGATGGTACCAGTTATGTCTTAGACATCTAAAGCCATACCTGTCCTAGGACGATTCATAGGATTGCAAGTCTCCCAAGATCTCTTTTTGGTGTTGAATCTTTCAACCGATCTTAAATGGTAAGTTCCACTGTGTCCACCAACAACATAAATGAAGTCTCTGAAAACCGCAACTCCAAAGTTGATTCTCTTGCTCTGCATTGGTGCAATATATGTCCATCTCCCAGATACGATGTTGTATACTTCAACGCTGAAAATATGCATTGACGAAAGCAAAATTTATACATGGTTGAGGACTTGAGGCACTTGTACGCTATATCATGGCATAGGTAAATTGTAGGGTAGACAACTAGACCTGTGACAATTGTTTGTCAGAGAACGCTTGTTGGCTCTGGCTTGGTCAGAGGCATGGTTATACACCTACCTGCTCTGGTGAACCGGTCCATATCCACCAATCGCGTAAATGCTATCGTTAAGAGAAGCTGCACCAAAGCAAGTTCGCGTCTGTGACATTTCTGGCAGTTCTTCCCAAACTTGCTTCTGCTGCGAAAATCGTTCCATGGACTTTAAGTATGATATACCATCATATCCACCAAGAACATATATGTCACCTGTTTGAAGAAGACGTCTGTTACCAGGCACCATACTTGTGCAGTGTGTCTCGAAAGGATTCGCACACTCCACACAAAACCTCAACAATAACTAGCATGGAAATCATGTAATGGAGTTGGACTAATTCTGATAGGGATTACAGCATGCTCATAAATTTTGATATGTAATGTAACAGCACTTCCATCGAAGTGATTCTGGGCAGTGGACACGATAGGTCGAAATAGATAAAATGAGCAGAATTGAGTTGGGAAACATCGTTGTCTTTTACCATGTATCCACACGTTGCGTACCTCTAATTACAACAGCTCCGAAACTGCTCCTGCACTTGAGCATACTTTTTGCTGAAGTCCATGAATCATTTTCTGGATCCCATATCACCACAGAACTTGTGTGCTGCCTAGATTGCATAACACGACATTGTGAAGAACGCGGAACGCGATCAACACTAAATCCTTACTTGTATGGTTTGCATAGTATCCCACCCAACAGATAAAGCCTGCGATCGCAAACTACAGCTCCACATTCATATCGATGGTGAGGGAGTGGAGAAGCAGATTGCCATGCGCCCGTCTCCGGCATATAAATTTCCATGCTGAGCAAAGCAAAGCATTGTATTATTGATTGTAGATGCAGTAGAGGCTGAGATCTTTTGGAACTCACCTTCCGAGTGTAGCAAACAGACCACTTTTCCCACCAGCAGCACATAAAATTTTGGGAGAACATCGTTGTGCTACATTTTCTTTCAAAACTGAAGTCTGTGGATAAAATTCAGAAGTATGCTTACCACAAACTTAATCAAGGACATGAGTAGATTCACCTGAAGCGAGTTGTAGACGTCTTGCACAAAGTATCTATTGCACGATAGTTTGTTTAACTGTGATTGTGTCTCTAAGAATGATACATCTAATAAAGGCATACGAACGAGTTGAATCAGTTTAGGAATGTGTACTTTACGATCTTGAAAATCAGCCGAGACCCACGTCTCCATCAAACGAAAAACCTGCAAAATCATAAATGACCGATTGCTATGGCCAAAGGAACAATAACAACAACAGAACCAAACCGATTCCTCTGAAACAACATTGAGATCATCAGAATTCAGTATTTTCATCAAATACTCGACAGGAAGGTCATGTATTTCGTCCAACTTGGAAACTTCCTCAAAATTTTGGTTTATAAACTTGAACAATTTCTAAAAGCAATTCAACAAGTGTTTCATAATAATCTTTTATGGAACACACATGATTGAAACAAAGGCGTTCATCTTTATAGTGACAAGCTACTTTCAAATAATAGGACCGCCAGTGTTTGAAAATCTTTCTTATGATACCGCAACAAAGCAAAGGTACCTGTGTCAATCCAACAAGATCGTATGTATCTGCAAACCTCCAGATTCCAATACAATTGAATATGTGTACATAAGATTCCAAAAATCGACAGCATTCTTCCGTTACTAGATTCATTTGAAGGTGGGTAGCAGCAGGTATAAGGTATTGTACATTTGAAGATGTCACCTGAGAATTGTACATTTGAAGATGTCACCTGAGAATTGTACATATATTAGTTGCAACTTGCAACTATAGTAGATGCACTTCAAAGCTGCGCTAACTTAGCATGCACGCACACACACGGTGACTGAAATCTCAGATATGTATCAGCAATATAGTATGACCATCAAGTCACAAACCCCCATTTCAAGATCGCAGGCATGTCAAGCACATGGGTCTATCACGATTAGGAGTTCTAATTCCTAACTATTGGCTTTGCTGTGTGGGGTCCAGTGAGCCCGTTGTACAGAAAATGCATTAGTAATACAAGGAAACTGTTCAACCTCCAGTTTATTATTCGCATGACTCACAATAGCGATCAGTGTTTTAATGTACCCACTTCCTGCATTCCATCAGAATAGATTAGTAGTTGGGAAGTACCTCTAATTTGCCCGTGTACGCAAATTCAATGATGAGCTTCACTGCATCTAAATCGATGGTCCGTAACTTCACAACCGTTTGATGTTTCTCTGCCATTTCCTAGGAAAATATCACAATGAAATAGACACAATAGAAGGTAGAAGCTAGTAACATAGCAACTAGCAACTGACTTTCTCGTTGGTCAGCTTACCTGAGTGAACATGGCTCTGAAGTAAGGAGATGAAGCTGAAAGCACCACTTTATGAACTGGTATATTCCTACCCTCAACAGAGAGACTCACATCACACAAACTTCCATTGCCACGCATCTCATTCAGATTAGCAAGCATTTCCATGCTATGCAAATCTGACAAATTAGTCACAGGCCTGTATTCGTCACACATATTCATTTATGCACTAAAAAAGATAAACTGTATTGCGTTATACAACAAAAACATGACAATTGGGCAGCTTATGGCATTCGAAAATAACATCATTAAGAGTGGATGGTACAGAAAGACAAAACAAGAAGCGAGGATCGACAATCTATAGTCCTTCCTGAATACGAGTGTGCCAGTGTAGTCAAGGTTGACTCGCGATTTTTCGCTTGTTTGCCAAGTTGACCTGCCATCATGGCCATGGATATGGTGCATATATGGTGCATATACTTTATTACACAACTATGCAGTTGGTAAAGTTTGGTAAAGTCCGACTCGAATCATTATTCTCTCCATCGGTGTCCACACTCCGCGTTGCAACATTTGTAAAAAGTAGTCATCGGTTCGTCAGCTGACCGAGTTTGTATTTGCATGAAATAGGCTCGCTTGTGCTCGCACTTTGGGCAAGTCTCCTCAGTGGAATCCACATTCTCCCACGCAGCAGAACCCCCAAGAACATCATCCACTTCCTTCAATTTGGGATATTTTCGATTGCTAATTCTATTAACGACATTGTGAATAAATGGGCAAGTAGGACATGCAAATCGGTAACAACTAGTTCCTTCTTCAACAGCCAGCATATTTCCACAGGTTGGGCAAAACAACCTCATTTCAATTAAGATGATAAATCCTTGGCGTACAGACAGAATTTAGGCCTGAGATAAGATAGTACCTGCAAATAAATGAACTTGTCGCTCAAAGCACACCATCATAGCCTATGAGGTAATTGGAGCCACAAAGTCATAAATGAACACCATTTCGTATTGGGATTTCCTGCCAGGCCACACAGGCTGCCAGGCTACTCAACGCTAGTCATTTTCCATGTTACAAAAAAGCACAGTACCTAGTACAGTTATTACAAATTTAGGCATTCATAGTATCTATAAATTATAATTACAGAGACACCATCATTGAATTAACATGCAGCTTCAATAAAATGCTTATACAGTCAGACATTGACTATGTTAAGATGCATAAAAGAGGCAATATGAGCAAACAGATGCCAATCTAGTCAAATCATATAGCGATTGACGTTGAACTTCAATTAGACTACATGGCTAACCACTGTTAAATATATATTAGCTACGGACACTGCATTTATGGAAGCTACCGATATTGAAAGATGTTTGTGGTTGTACTGATTGGTGCAGCTAGATAGGTGTGGTATTATTATTAATGTTTCAAGAATATAAGAAAAGTATCAAAACCATTTAGATCAGCACCATCTTCAATTATATAACTAGGACGTCTCATTGGTGTCAGAAATTGAAAAACAAGCAGAATTTTAAGAAAAAGTTCTAGGATGACAGTTTTGAAGGAGGCATGAACCCTGAATCCCCAATACAATTAATTACTGCTGCTCCATCAGAAAATACAGTGATCCATGTGATGCTTCCATGCTTCAGACTCATCCGTAGCCAACCTTGAGGGGGAAACTGTCCTACCCGACAAATGAAGTAACGAATAACGTTGGCATGACAAACATATATCTCAGCTTGATTGGCATCCTCAGTAACAGATGCAGAGGGACGATGGACAAACTTGCGAAACGCAGATTCAATTCTCAATGGGTCAGAGAAATACTTCAACTGAAATAACAAAATAGAGTAATGCACTCTTCTGCCCTATTAATCCTTTTCAAGCTATATTAGACCAATGCATAAGTTGTGGGTTACATATGGAATTCTCATTATGGTGTAGTCCTGTAAATTTACTTTAAAACCAAGTATAGTACTATCTCAGTTATAAATGCCTCATTGTACTACACCTATAAAACCATGCAAAAGATAGATTACCTCTGGTTCATTTACCCGGTGTAATGGATCAGGAAGCAAACAAGCGCCTTCTCTCAATAAGTCACTGGTTTCCACAATAGGCAGATCAGGGTTCTGATTCATGATTATACTGCACGTTTCTTTTGCACGTTTCATCGATGACTGGACGACTCTAGTGACCCTCAATCCAAGTTTTGACAGGCGCTCTCCTGTCAATTTAGCTTGCTCACGACCTAGAGGGGTCAAATACTTTTCGTCATCATTATATCCATTAATATTGTACTGCCCGTGCCGGATAAAAATGTAGTGCTTCTTGATCACACGTACTTTTTTAGCCCCATCGACAGCATCATTTGTATGACGCTTGTCCCAGTTCCAATTCCACTTGAAATGCTCTTTCTTGCTAAGGGGTTGCGAATCTTGCAGGCAATGTGAGGTTGTAATAGAGATTGGCGAAGAGGATGTGCAACCCTGGTATGATGATGCATAGACAGCTGCAGCAGCCACACTCACAGATCCTGCGATTTTAACTGCCTTGAGCATATTGAACTTTCCTGCTGTTTCCAAGTCTATCAATAGGCTGCCGGTAAGTAATAGCCTATCATTACCCTGATAAGTTTACTATCGGTTGATCGATAGTACTCGGTCGGTACCGTTGTCCGATATATATAGCTACGGCTCTATGGCGTGGCCTAGGGCTACTAGAGGGAGTGAACGCGGAAAACGGTATTGTCATGCGGTGGGCCGGGTGGGTGAGTGGGTGGGGCATGCTGCCAAGCTGTCATGCCGCGCTGGAATAGTCCTGTCGGAACAGCGCTACCGCTAAAGACATACAAACGAACCGCCGCAGAGCTTGTTTAGAGCCAATGGATACCAAAATCCCAATGAAAGCCAGGCTTCAACCGGAAGCACGCGCAAACGCGAAACTCGTCCAGCGCCTGGGTCATTTCATTTCCGTGTAGTGGTCTTGCTAATAGAGACTCTACGTAGAGTCTGTGAAGTCTCTATAGTCTTGGTGTACTTTACTGTGATCGCTCAAGCAGAACATGTCAATAATACGCGGTTGAGTGATTGCCGG
The DNA here is from genome assembly GCA_030412335.1 of Botrylloides violaceus. Taxonomy (NCBI): domain Eukaryota; kingdom Metazoa; phylum Chordata; class Ascidiacea; order Stolidobranchia; family Styelidae; genus Botrylloides; species Botrylloides violaceus. The sequence continues at coordinate 4,419,534 of JASFYC010000829.1, read as the reverse complement.
AGATAGGATCATAGCCTATAGTGGTAGGCCTTAGATTAGAAGGTAGGCTATGATAGGCTATGATAGAGGCTATGATAGGATCATGGAACTCTGGGGAGGATTAAAATTAAACCATATTTCAATCACCTCTTGGTTTTGCCGTTTTGTTCGTTGGCGTTGGGTTGTAGTGTACCGTTATTTCATACCGAAAGGTAGGCTACAGTCACAGTCAGTCTGGAGGTAGGCTAATATTGCCTATATACATACACCATACACGTACAGTCGTACAGCAAGCCTTCGCAAGAGTACATTTCGGTTGCGTGCGGGTATATCAAGGTGATGGCAATAGACTGTTTTTTCGTGCTGTTCTATTTCATTCAGTCTGCAGGCAATTCCGTGCCCGAGCGCACCTGTGCCTCTCTGCTAGTAATTAAAATGACTGTAGGCCTATACAGGCCTACGTGTATCTATAGCCTGGAGGATTTTAATAATGCTATCATTAGGGTCTACACGGGTGACGGGTCTATTATGCTACATTCCAAACGCCAACGTCAATCGAACGAGGACAAGCAAACCTTTTAGCATTCCATATCCAATCAAGCATCGTGATCAATAAATTGCTATTGCGAATTATTGTTAGGTAGACCAATCCTAGATTTTCATTCAGTATATATATAACTATACTGAGTTGTAATCATTCTACTCATCAAATTGCATTCTGATTCTGTGTTATTGATCTGAACTTTGTCTACAGGGAAATGAGAAACTACTCGTACAGCAATCAATATTGGTTTATACTACTGTATGTGTAACACAGTGAGATGAAGCGAGCGAGGGTTTAGGATACGTTGCACCCAGGCCTAAGCATTATACCTGACTTTCAGCCGCGCTATAGAATATGAATTTCATCGTTCTCAGCTTGAGTAAGTGTAGGCCTACGTGTGCCTACGTTATAATATATATAGTGAAGTCGCCCCTGTGCTCGAGATATCAGAATTTTGTGTAGGGCGATTGATATACTCGACAACTGCAGCGAAGATGAACATTGATTAGTTTAATGATGAAAATATATATTCTTTTAGCGGTGAGCCTTTTGATGCTACAAAAGTCGACTGCGTCGAGGGAGGAAGATCTCCTCTTTCATCGTCTATTTGACAACTATATACCATGGATACGTCCAGTAAAGAACTACAGTCAAAGTGTAGTCGTTGTCATCGAACTCCTCGTATCGCAATTAGTGGAAGTAGTAAGAAGTTACTTTTTTAATTCAACTTGGTTGTGTCGAAACCTGAACGGGAATCATCTTGACGTTGAAGTTGTGTAGTCACGTTAGTCGAGTTTTTGGCCATATCATCATTGCGGTTTTTGGACTCGATCCCTTGCCCCTCGCCCTATTTGTTGTTCACTCATCTGATCAGATTGATTTCCTCTTCCGCCACTTTTATCTCATGGCCACGGCCACGCGTCGCTGACGTTACCAAGCTCCCCCAACCATCTGTTCTTCTCATGCCCGGACGCTCAGTCACAGCACTTGCATGCTATTTTTCACCCAACTAGACCGTGAACATTGGACCGGATGGCCATTTCTAGGTCGGCTGCATTGGCTGTCTTTAGACCCATATTTACGAGTTGATTTTGTATAGCCTATTTATAACACGAATGAGGTCTGTGTACCTGCAGGATGAAGTAAACCAAATTATGACGACGAATTTGTGGTTGAAACATATGTGGCATGACAATAAACTTCGTTGGGATCCAAGACTATATTCGGGTCTTCAATACCTACGAGTACCCCCAGATAAGATTTGGACACCTGACATCGTATTGTATAATACGTAAGTTACTTCCAAATTTAAAAAAAAAATAAATCGTATAGGTCTAAATTTACTGAGATGATATTCGGGAGCTCAGGGCGGTCGGGAATTTTCAAGTCGGTCAAAGCACAAAGGCGTTACTTAGTCATAACGGTGAAGTGGTGTGGACGCCACCTGCTATATTTATGAGTTCTTGCAGCATCGATGTTACTAACTTTCCGTTCGATACGCAGGTGAGAGTAGGGCTTATATGCTACAACTGTTATATACGAATGTCTAAACAATAATGCCGGGGTTTTTGGACATAATGGTGCGCAGGCAGTGAATTTGGGAAATTTCCTAATAGCAAAATGTTTGATAGGTTAAATGCAGTGTATTGTACTGATTAAAAGTATGCCTTCGAGCACGTAGGATGCAGTAATCACGAGTTGGAAAGCATGCCGGAGTTGATGGGGTAATTCAAATTCTAATTGACTGGCACTTTTTTACGGGTAGGCCTATAGATCCCGTGCCGACTTTTGTAGCGAGTTTTGTGGTTCGATATTCAACTACATCGAACAGAACGCGTTTTACATATAGCCTGCTACACTGCAATCGGTAATAATCGCCTATATATAGCATATATACTAACAGTAACCGTAATCTGAAAACCGCGCAATATAAGTCTTGTCAACATCTCAATGTAATGTTGGGCAGAATTGTACTATGAAGTTCGGCTCATGGACTTACGATAAGGCGAAAGTGGACATTCGAATTCATGACACTGGTGTCAGCAAGGAGAAGTATTGGGAGAATGGTGAATGGAAGATCCTGGACATTGTTGGGCACAGGTATCGGACGCAAAATCCTAAAAGATGTTTGATGCTGGTTTTCTGACTATGACATTATGGTATAGCGTTTTACTGCACCTAGATCGCGTGCTCGTGCGAAATGGTGGTTAAAATAGGACAGCAATACTCCGGTATAATGATGATGACCATTATTGTAGCACTCTTCCATTTTCAGGAATGAGAGAAAGTACAATTGCTGTCCAGAAATCTATCCAGACATCACCTACGCTTTTCACATTGAACGTTTGCCCATGTTCTATACCGTGAACCTGATAATTCCTTGCTTTCTTCTATCATTCCTTGCGCTTTTAGTATTTTGTCTTCCAAGCGATTGTGGTGAAAAAATAACACTTAGCATATCAGTTCTATTATCGCTTACGGTAAGATGCCATTTTAAACAAGGCCTATACGCACCGATCCTAAATTTCTCATTCCGTTGCATATACAGGTTTTTCTGCTTGTACTAACAGAGGTTATTCCATCTACCTCCCTCGTCATACCTCTTGTAGGAAAATACCTATTGTTCACAATGATTTTTGTGACATTGTCGATTGGTGGTACTGTTCTGGTCTTGAATGTTCACCACAGTTCTCCATACACCGATATAATGACGAATTGGGTAAAGAAGAATTTTTTGGAGCTGATGCTAAAAGTGTGTGTTTCAAGACATGATATGACGAGTTGTCGTATAGAATGTAAAATTGAGGAAACGTTCACATTTGTACTTAGGTTTTATGCATGAACAGGCCGGAATCAAAACGAGATCGTATTCCCGGAAGCCATCCACAAAGTATAGAAGGATTTGTCAATTGTCAGTCGCAGGTAAAATATGCATTTACATATAAACCTTTCGATTTCGATCCCTATAGGCGCCTAAGGCAAGTCAAGAGCCGACTCATCCCTCCTTCTATAGTAGCATTTTTGGACAGGCGAAACTCTTCTTCGGATTAGTTCATGGCCTACTAAATTGAAAATTCCGAATTTACTGTAGGCCGTGGTAGTTAGATGTAGACACCTGAATCGATTTTACAGACAGAAAATCTCGGTTTAAGGAGGTCGATTTAACTCTAAATATGACGTAATCATATTTTGAAGACTCACGCGAAAGAAGAGGTTGAAAGTTCACTGGCAGGACGATTGGAAATGGATGATATTGGTCTTGATTTGCGCGATCAATCCTTGGCTTCTAAGATTTCTCGAGCTCTTCGAGAGGTTTCATGCATAGCACGATACATGCGCCATCGCGACGCGAACAGAAAGGCATGTATATATACGAATTCCCTAGTCTCTATCGTGTTTTGCTTGTCAGGGGAACGCGCGTTGTTGTGATACTATTGTAGTCGTGGATTGTTCTGTTGGTTAGTTACACAAACCGATTGAATTCGACTGTTCAGGTATTTTAGTAGCCATAGTAAAGACAATAGGCTTATTCATAAGGCTAGATCTCTGTATAGCAGTCGACACATATTTTATTTTTATAATATGTGCCCGATTCAGCGAGTTTATACACGCATACTGTAATTTCAGGTAGTCAACGATTGGAAATGCATGGCCATGGTAATCGATCGACTGTTGCTGCTCAGTTTCTCGTTCTCCTGTGTCATAGGCACAACTCTTCATTTCTGGGGAAGATCGAACGGATGAAATTCAACAATATACAGCTGAAATATCGTTTTAGGAAATTGTGATTCTCCCTATATTTAGTCGTTTGATATGCTGCATATAAGCTACTGAATAACAAAATTCTAAGCCATATATGTAAAACATTATTTAATTGGTCAATAAGTTATACATCGCCCTTGCTATCGGCCTATGTTGTGTGAACCGGACTTACAGGGTGTTTGTCGAAACCCAACCCCGATTGATTTTGCAGTTTTGCAACTTTCTGCTGCCGACTTACAGTAATGACGCAGTTATTAATCGCAAGGTGAGAAGATTTGGTACTCTCCACTCTATATGGTACATACATGCCGATAATCTCGATTTAAATTTCGCTATAGTTCGAAAGTGCATGAGGGTAGTGCTCATAAAATATAAAGTGATTGCCTGTTTGGTGCTTATTACCGAATGCATTTTGTAGCCAATGGAAAAATACGCCGAGGCCCTAAAATATCTGGGGGTATGCCAATGCTACTGTATACGCAGCTGGTAAAGCGACCGCAAGACCTATAGCCCGCATATATTGCTCCGTTTCCGTAATGCTAACGAAATAAACTTTCAAGCACAATCTTGTTATTTGAAGAATGGATAGAGTTTCGAGCCCTTATCCTCAGGAATATTTTCACGCATTTGATGGAAATCGCCCAAGCCCTGTATTTAAATATCAACTATGTTCATATAATATCGTTATGCTGTAACATTTTATTTATAATATATTATTATATGAGGTTATAAGCAGATATATCATAATAGCTAACTGAGGGATGGGTCGCTATAACAACCCAGAGATTCTATCGTCAAATGAACCTTTTACCGAACAAATTTTCTTTCAAATCGATGCTACATATAGGTATAGCACCTAAATCGGAAATTCGAGTAGGTCTATACAATCAGTCTAGCCGAATCCTGTAGACAAGTTTTAAAAACCACCGTTAGCGTGGCGAACAAAACGCGAGTAATGAGAAGGTTGCGACTTATGACATTCGACCAAAACATGCTTACAGACTATATATATAGGCTACTTATATGCCTCGAAAATGTTAATTTGATTTCGTAATTTGTTCACACGATTTGGGTTTGATTGTAAAGCTATCATCGAATGCATAAATTAATGGTTTCATTCATACAGCAAATTAGGTTATCTTTCAAGTACAAGATGCGGTTTTTGACGCTAGCAACGCGTCGGATCAACCGCGGTTGTCATTTCTGGCTTTGAGTGAGCATCATCGCTGTCTGAAAGTGTGATCTTATCCAAGCTTTCTTGATCGTAGAGTCGTCTTGGAGTATCAATTGGTTCAGTTTTCTGCAACGTAAAGCGTGATTTCAATTCTGGATACTGCAGCAGGGAAGGGATATCATTCAACAGGCTGTTGTCTGATTTTGGACTTACCGTATCTTCATCTCCATCGATAAGTGACTGCGTCAATTCCGAGGACATGGGAGCAGATGACACCACAGGAAACGCTTTAAAAACCTCCACGTGCGGCGCGCTAGTAACCTCAATGAAAGGTACATTCTTTTTAACTTTTTTGTCGCGACTTTTGGACCTGGCAACTTTCTTATTCTTCTGCTTGGTTATTTTCTTCTCGCGCTTTCGCCTTGTCTTACTTCGCCCTCGCTCGTCCGATCTCCTGCGAAGGGGGAACACGCTGTGGACAAATCGTGGAAAGCTAGATCCTGAAGATTTCGAAGTAGATGAGCTAGTTCCTTCAGAGAGCGAGTTATTTCCAGATGGAGTGCTGCGACCGGACGACGCTGTCGGCTGACCAGCGTTAGACATAACAGGTCTATCAATTTTGCTATCATTTTCCCTGTCAGATGCTGACGTTATGTCATTTGCAGTGAGGCTGCCTTCGGCTGGTTTTTCGCAATTGTAATTTTTTTCAGGAGAGAACGATTCTTGTAAACATTGGCCGCTACTGCCGTCCATTTCTGGTAAAGTAGTGCTATCTGTATCTTGCACTGGCGTCGGCAGCTGATATGGAACAACACTATGAACGAAATCGGGTACGCCTGGTATGAATTCTTCGCCCACCATTCTAGGAGATGCTGACGGAGAACGAGATCGTACCTCCACCTTTTCTGCTAAGCCAAGATTGCGTGGACTTCTGGTCATTTCAATCTGAATATCCTCATTTGTCATTTCCTCATCATCAATTGCTGATGCGTTATATCCCATCATCTCCATTTCTTCTAATCGTTTTTCTCCATCCAACAACCACATTTGTGCCGCGATAGCAGCTTCTAATGCATTACTATCCAGGTTATCTAGCTCATCGGAGGTTAAAATCGCCATGGGGTCAAACGGCCAACTTGGAATAAACGGTCGTTTACACAAATTTTCCCTACGCCTTGGACTAATTGGTTCTTCGTCAATACCTGATCTAAAAGCCATGGCTTGTTGTCTCCCCCGTTTAACATCGTTCATATTGATTTCAGATTTGTTTCGCGGTTTTCGTTTTGGTGGTGATCTGAATAGAACTCGGAAAAGTTCATCTTCTTCATCCAGCATAGCTCCTTTTCTCCAAGCTTTCTCAAGTGCATCGATGTCCAAAAGCTCATCAGTGTCACCTGATACATTCGATATCGATGAATATTTGCTGTCCGAATCAGTCTTAGCCATTGCAAATCCTGGCTCGACCTCATTTTCATTTGTAATGTCTTCGCCCAAAACGGCCAAAACGCCTTTGTCTGACGATTCCGCAGATACTTCTTCGTCCATTATATCATCATCTAATTCCTCAAGCGACAAATCATCTTCCTCACCTATAGTTGCCGCCGTTGTACTAGCGGCGCCATCCTGATTTCTATCCGGCAATTTAGGACCGAGCAGCTCAACATCCTTTAAAGACTGATTTGCTGTGTCCAGTGGTGCAGGGTGCCTCAATAAGTCGTCATGAGAAGCTGACCTGTCGATATCATCATCACTGTGGTCGCTAGCCTTGGCACCATCTTCTTCGTTTTCCTCACTATTTGAATAATCGTGTCCGTAAAGACTGTCTTCGTCGAGTTCATGCATGGAAAAATCATCTTCGTCGCCAATTGTTGCAGCGGTTGTACTTGCCCCGCCATCGATAACTTTATCCGAACCTTTAGCAGAATTGATAGGTTTGTATGCGTCTCCAGCTCGAAAGTCCATCCCCAAACTTCTAGCGGACTTTCGATAAATTGGTTCCTTTTTGTTGGATAGCAATGGACTGCTGAGCGAACTCCTCGCATTGGTGGAGTCGTTACTACTTTCTGTCGAATCCTTTTGGTGTCCCATGTCTTCAGGAGACGTTGGCTTATCTATATCCGAAGTATATTGTTCATCGTCGTCTTCGGGCCGCACTATATTTGTAGATGGTGATTTATCTGTTGCCTTTGATTCGGTTTTCCTGTCAAAAGCAGCTCCGGTGTCGGGCGAATCGAAACCTTGTTCCAAATCACTTTCCTCGACTGATTCACTTTCTTCGGTTGAATCTTTTCTAGCTCTAGGGACGTATTCTTTGATAGTAACTATCTCACTACCAACTATTGACGATTCACCTATCGCCGTGGGATACGCATAAGTGGTAGATATTTGAGTAGTAGCATCAGTAGTTGCTGTAAGGTCTTCTGAGTCCGACATATCTTGCGGTAATTCGCATACAGGTGCGTTGCGATTTTCTTCGGAAGTGACAAACGAGTGAGGTATTTCAATACTTGAATCGTCATCTTCGTCACAACTTGCATCATTCGTTACAAATCGAACGTCTTTTTTAGGGGTCGGATCGACCCGCACCGATAAATCTTCCCACTCTTCACCGTACTGATCGAGATCGTCCACGAACTCGGGGGGATCATCCTTAGCGGATTGTCGCATGACGTCATCATTGGAATCTTCATCCGCGTTTCGGGAGTCACAGTAAACTGTTTTGCGTGGGGATGGAACCGCATACGCATGATCTTCTTCATCCGCCTCAACAATAGGATCCGTGAAAAACAAGGTGGAAGATCCCCAATTGGCTGATCCACCGTCTGGCTTGCCATGGATAATGTCCACTATGTCATCATCAGTATATTCTCTTTCTTCTTCGTTGGGGTTTAAAGTCATCTTCTCATCAATCGCTGCGTATTCGTTTCCAGGATACGGCATAGCCAAGGGTCCGGCAAAGTCCAATTCCCCAGTGAGAAGTTTCGATAGCTTTTCCGCCGACAGCGTTTCGGTAGATCTTGGAGCGGTTTCGGGAGCATTGTCGCTTTCCAACGTTCCTGAATCGATCCCGTTTTCGACGGACGTCTCTTCTGGTGCTGGAGTTGGTTTGGGGGTAGCCGCCCGGATGCTATTAACTCTTGTCTGTAAAAACACATAAATGTGTTTGTTTCTGATGGGCAACCAGCATCAGTGATACGTTCTAGTTAAAGCTATATGTTGATACATTAGCCCTGAATGATCAGGAGCTTTGCGTATTGGCCCGGATAGGAGAACTACCTGTAGCAAGTTATTAAAGATGCCCTTCTGATTACGCCCAGGGTGCATCTGATTAAGGACAATAAAACTCCCCCTCTCTTACTCTGCGTAAACCCAAAATATATCGATTTGGTTTAAAGAGATGATCGACGGATTACACACCACGTTTGGTGGCTTTCGCTTGATACTTTTGCTTTCTTCTTGTGCATCAAACTCGGTTATGGATTTTTTCTTCTTTGAGCTAAGGCGTCGGAGAATAGAGCCTTTTCTCCTAGAGTACAATCACACATGAGCTTTTTATGAATAAAACAAACCGGTAGATTGGCATAACGCTTTCTGGGTCAGTATGGTGGCGGTTCTACGGGTGGGGTGGATACGTTTGACGGACCCGCCATCGTTCTCTCCTTTCTCCCTTCTCCAACCAACACACATCGTAAATCATAACCGCATGAAGAAGTCACTCGTTGCCGCCCATCTACTACACATCACAAGGCGTAACAGAACGATTGAATTTGTTATGCTAGAGCCACTATTTCCCCGCAACCGAGTGAGGAGGATAAGGCTGTTATGAGATAGTGATAAATATCTTATGAGGAAAACCGCTGTTACTGAGCAGTCACATCACCACCTTCAAAACATATAGCGTATAAGGTGTCAATAATATTATCAATGCCCGAGCCGTGTGCCACATCCTCGAGGCATTCTAATGTTATGGCGCCGCGTGTATTTGTTGACATGGCAGATTCTATATAGACCTCTCGGACTGGTTCTGTGTGACATGCTATATTTGTTTAGACAACTCATCAATTGGTACATTGGAATTGTATAGGATGTAGTTTTGTTCAACTTGGCTACAAATCAAAATATCTCAGGTCAACTACAGGGACAATGGCATATTCAGAAACCGGCTCAGGAAGAAAATATGTTAGAATGATAATATCAGAGAGCGGAGGGTTCCTTTGTACAATTTTTGGCCCACAGGAATGTTTTTTCTGCAGCGCCCTCGCGTCTTAAGAGGGCAGAGGAACGCGAGTTCACTTTCAATTTATAACCAGGCTCAAACACAGCAATACAGCAAAGTTGCAAAAAGGCCTAAGCGTAACGTTAAATTATACTCACTTTGGTTGTTTATCAGATTTCTTATCACCAACGCGGAAGAACACATGGTGGTCTATAGCACTTTTCCAAATTAACTGAACTTGTTCTTCCGAATCGAAAATGAATGACTTTTTAAGTCTTGGATCACCGTTGGCTGGTGATTTGACCAATTTTATTTTGAATTTACATTTATCGTATTTAATGTTTTTAATGTGAGACCAAGAATGAAGAACTGGAATTTGATCTTTCCGCTTTTCCGTTACGCCTTTAGATGATATTCCAATCAGGATGTCATTCCCTGACGACTCTTTACCTTTGTAGAAGTGAACACCATACAGTCTGAGTGATGCAGCGGTCATCACAAATTGTTCATCTGCTCTAGCACTTGACAAGTTGGAGCTAGCTTGAATTAGCGTTAATACTCGATCTATAAGCTCGGGGCGTGATTCTTTAGTATATGTTTTTCCAATTTCTTTCAGACAATCTGTTACCATTTGAGATGTGATGTCTATACCTTGATAATCCGACTTCAACCAGAAACAGATTAAATCTGCCAGCTTGTCGATACAGCATTCGAGGTGGCTTTTCAGGTCTTCGCGTATTTGGAGACATAACTGATATCTGTGAAAACAGGTCGCGTCAGGAAATAGAATCTAATTGGCGTGAAGAGTGAAGTAAAATGTATAGGCTATATATAGGCATATATACTGGAATGGAATTGGCTACAGGTCTTATAAATCTTATAAATTTGATGAATATCGAATAGTTAGGCTGACGCTCCATTGCTTGACTCAAGTTACTTTTTATAAGATTCAAAAGCCCTACCAGAACTCAACAATGGTCCCAATCTAAACATTAAACAATGAATAACATGTTGTGAGGTAAGAATAGAAAGTAGTTGAGGAATGCGTCGAAGTGTATTTTGCATTTCATCAACCAATATTGTGGCAATAACTTGCACGGTAGTCCAAATCACCCGCAATGAGGGCACGATATATCGAGAAGCATCCAAACACTCAGCGTGATGTCTCACCCATCCTGTCATCAAATTGGCGAAAAACAAAGGCACCAGTAGTCTGTTGGAAGCAGGCCTAGATGCATTTTCTAAAGGTCACAAGGCCAGTACGTTGATATTTTAACAAAGCAAGTACCAAAATCTCGCTAGACGTTTACTTCGCTTTAGGCCTATAGAGGATAGTAAACCTACCGAGTGATTCCCTCTTGCAGTAGAGTGGGGTCGCTTGGGTAGAACTTAACAGCAAACTCAAATTCAAGCCTGCCACTCCTGTAAAATACGATATAATGTTGGTCGGGTTTCATGTGGCCTCTGAACGTTGGGCTGATAGTAGACCTAGGTATATACCTTTCAATTGGCCGTGTTGGTTAGACCATGGCCTACTTTAGAGTAAGCCATGGTTAGACTATCCGCCTTCTGATCGGGAGGTTGCGGGTTCGATTCCCGACCGATTTCAATTGAAGACTTTAAAATTGGTATCCGTTCCGTTCCTGCTTGGCAGTCGGTATCAGGGAAGTGTGGAGAGCCGTGATTGTAATAGTGGTCCGGGCTATAAACCGGAAGTATTGACATGTGTACCGTGAGCATCGACCTGGCGTAAATGACCTTAGTACGTGAAAAATGCCATACATTCTGCCAAAGCATAATGACCATTTTGAAAATCGCGATCATATTTAATGTATGATGAAATAACTACTGCTTTTCGCGAGGCAATGGAGTGTAAAGAACGGCGACATACTCAAAAGTTATTCACGAGCCTATTCACTCACTTATGGACTTGTTTTCGTATTTTCTTTTCCAGATTTAACCAACAACGCTGAAGATCTGATCGTTTGCAGAGCAAGCCGAAATAATGCTTTTCCAAAATATTGATGCGTTCGCATACATTGTCAATCAACACAGACGCCTTTGCTCTCTTATCGACCTCAAACTCTGCCTGCGTTCCATCCAATAACGTAACGTAACATTTCACAACCATGACCTCTTTTGATTTAAATTTCTGAATTACAAGCGGTAGTTAAAATGATTTACTAACTCATTTTTCTTCGCATACGAAACAGAAACTATATGAACATGGGTAATGTGATCCTGCATATGACGTACAGTCTGGGTGTAGACTGACGTAGACCTGCCCAATTTATCGACGAGTTGCGAACCTCATTACGATGGACTTCATTCAGTGAAGCCATGTGACGAAAAATCTCAACTCATCTGCTACGTCCCATCGACTTTCAGCGAAAAACTTCATGCCTGGCTGTACGCATCGGCCGGCAACGTTATGCCGTACAAGTTAGGGCTAGGCATCAGGATTAGCTACTGAAAACAGACAAGCCAGTTTCACTTCGCCTATAGCTTTTACTGGAATAAGTCAGAAAGGTCATACCCTATTATCTAGCAGTTCGTAAAAACGAAGCGGACGCGCAAGCCTTTTGTTCAAAGCGTTCCTCAACCTATTGTTAACGCTAATTAGTTAAAAGATTAGAATCATCCTTGATACGGATCACCCTCTAGTGGCACCAGAATAGTAATGACGATTCAAGTTGCTACTTATAGACATATTGTCCTGCGCTAGACCTACACAACAGCGTATATAAGACGTAATAAAGATTGAGTTGAAGCCAGTTTCCCCCAATTCAGGCATGTTGAATTGCAGCTGTCCAACCATGTAGACATGCTTCACGCATTTGTATATGCCTATCACCGCAAATTGATACTAGAAATAATGGAACAGCGAAGGCGTTCACAGTCGTCGTTCCGCAACTCCATTTCCATAAATATCGTGTAGCGTAGACGACATTTTATAGACTGAGTCAGAATTTCAACAGATGCACTGGCAGATCCTACTAATGGAACGATATCTCTATCTCGTCTTATCCTAGAATCACAATAACTTTGCAAAATAGCCAAACCATGATTAAACCCAATATAAGCTAAGCATATCTCTATGAGCAAATTCGATGCCGAAATATTGTAAAAGGAATCATCGCGACGTATGGTTGGAGTCGGGTCATAGCCAAAATTGAGGCTATGGCCGCTAAAGGGCTCGGGTGGAGATATCATTATAAAGCCATGCAGTGTCGACTTTGTCCAGTATGGGGGCCCATAATTTCGGGGGAGTTGTAGCCCATGGCCTACTCTAGGTAAACTAAAGTAGGCCATGTGTAGCCTACTGCGAATGTCGGCGGTTATAGGCTATATCAGGGGTCGGCAACCTTTTCAGTTTCGCGGGCCGCATCAATCAAATCGATGAGCCCGCGGGCCGCGCATGTCGCCGATTGTGAAAGCATATTGAATGTACATGGGGCAAATGTTGTTAGCCAGGTTCGGTAAATAGTGGAGGTTCGAAGGCCTCGTAGGTTATCGTTAGAAATGCCGACAAAGGAATAACTGCTTAAAGTTGACGATAACGGAATCCCCCCTCAACCGTTCAAAGTCGGCTTGGTCGTTATTGGCCCGCCCCGACTGCTTAAATAACAGTCCTTGTTCACGGTAAATAACTTCTGGCATATGAAACACGTAGGTTTCCAAAGTGAGAAACCACGAAGTACTTATTTTTCCATTTCTTCTTGAAAATTCGACATTCAGAACCAACACTCCAACTATTCGGCGACATTTTAAAGTTCAGAGACTGCATTGCTTGTCTGCTTCCGTGGAGACTGCGCTCTTCGTCCGAGCTGTGACCTCACTGACCGGTGAGACCTCGTGAACGCGAAGTCACTACCGCCAGAATGTAATCGTCAGTTCGTAACAAGTCAATTTTACGAATGGTGAACTCTGACAGTCAGGCCAAAATAGTTCACGGCACATGTTGACGCGATACTTAAATTCACGAGTGCAGGGGATATCCAACAAATCATAGCGTGTTAGCGAATGGTCTGCCGACGATGACTACGCCAATTGTATCTTCGACATGATGTGTAATAATAACTTGAGTTAGAAATATAATCTGTTTCATTTTGCATAGACATTAAGCCAAAATTGGGAAAATCACGGGGGCCACATTACAAGGCTTCGTGGGCCGCATGCGGCCCGCGGGTTGCCGACCCCTGGGCTATATAATAGTCTGTAACTATTGTTGTGTTGTAGCCGAGCGGAGGCTTTCTTCTGTCTATGAGGCTAGCTATACGGCTAAGAAGGCGTAGGCTTCTTTTCATATGTATTGCGATACGAGCGTAAACAAGAGTCCACTCGAAGATCACGAGCACGATAACAGCGGAATCGGGTCAAGGATCATGCTTAGTCATGCATATCACCACATCTCCCCACAAGCTCTAAGCCTAACATGCAACAAGCACCTAATACGTAAGGAAGAATACACTTCTAGCGCAGTAATGGCAAGAAGGGCTACTTATTTAAAGCATGCACTAGTACAAGGGGTAAACTGCCCCAGGTACACAACAGGTTGGGGATTATTCTGCCCCTTTGGGTCAACCTGTCTCCTAAGAGTAATTATACATTTCAACAATGTTCAATCAGTCTTCGAGTCGGTTTTCTCGGTCTTGAAGATCTTCTCAAGTTGTCTTCTCGAGGAAGGTTATTTGAAGAGGGAGGTTGTTGAAGAGTTTTCATTCGAGGTATAAATTGAAACAATTCAGGTTCAGGTTCGTTCACAGGTTTAGAAGCTTTTACGTCATTTTCCGGAGTCCTGTATTTTCTGAGGTGTCTTCTGTTTCTTCTCAAAGTTCCTTTGTCAGTCCGAATAATAATTGATCGAGGGTTTTCGTGTATCTTTTCTACTGTGCCTTTTGTCTTACAGTCTGGTATGTAAACGTGATCGCCAACTTCAAAGTCGTCATTCGCAACAACACGATGTCGTCTATTATAATCTTTAGCCATTTTATTTCTGTATTCTCTCTCCCTTTCTTGAAGAGTGTTGCGGTCAATAGATTTTGGCAAAAGTTGATCTGGATGGCAAGGTACCAGAGTTTTCAGTTGTCGGCCCATGCTTAATTGTGCCGGTGTGAATCCATTCGGCAGAGGAGTAGTCCGATAATTCAGTAGGGCTAAGTAAATGTCATCAGATTTCTTCAAGAGATTCTTGGCCACTTGACAAAATCGTTCGCAAAATCCATTACTTTGTGAGTAAAGAGGAGAAGAAGTAATGTGTTCAATTTTCCAATCATTACAGAATCGTGCAAATTCACTTGAGGAGTATACAGAAGCATTGTCTGTAAATAGAGTGTCACAGATACCATGTCTGGAGAATACTTTCTTGAATTTTGTTACCAATTCTTTAGAGTCAATTGTCTTTTCAACATTACAGATTTCAAAGTCTCTTGAATAATAATCTACTATCAGTAAGTAGTAGTTTCCATTTAGGGTAAAAAAATCAGATGCAATTCGAGACCAAGGTCTTACTGGAAATTGAGTTCCGATCATTGGCTCGACGCGTTCTCGCTTCTGTTCTTGACAGCGATTACAGTTTCGAACAAGTTGTGCAATATCAGTCGAAAGGCCTGGCCACCAACAAGCTTGTTTAGCAAGTTGCCTTGTTTTGGTAATTCCAAGATGTCCATCATGCATGTGCTTCAAAACGTCTTTTTGTAGTGTCTTGGGTATTACAAGTCTGTTGCTTTTCAGTAATAAGTCATCATGTACTGTCAACACAGCTCGTTCCTTCCAATACTTTCCAATCGGACCAAAGAGTGTTTCTTTGTTTTTCGGCCAGCCAGTGAGAACATATTTCATTACAGTGGATAGAGTTTCGTCCATTTTGAGTTCTTGTCGAATTTCTTCAATTCTTTTGCTTGAAGCCGGTAGATTGAGTATGACAGAGTTCACACAGTATTCCGCTTCATTACGAAGGTCATCTACTTCTTCAAACATTGGCAGAGGGCTTCTTGAAAGAGCATCTGCCGTATGCATTGATTTGCCTGGTGTGTGTGATATAGTAAAGTTGTACTTCATCAGGCGTATTCTGAATCGTTGAATTCTGGCAGGTAATTCATCTAATGACTTGGTTGACAATAGAGGAACTAATGGTTTATGATCGGTTTCAACTTTCAGATTTTCCATACCTATTAAAAGTTGTTTCCAGCGTTCCATAGCCCATGTGAGTGCTAGGGCTTCCTTCTCAATCTGTGCATAGCGTCTTTCTGTGTCATTCATCGATCGACTAGCATATGCGACAGGTCGAAATTTTTCGTCGTCTTGTTTTTGCAAGAGGACTGCGCCTAGTCCATAGCTGCTGGAGTCTGCTGAAAGTAGTGTTTCTCTTTTCGGGTCATACATTGCAAGTACAACGTCTGACGAAAGATCGTGCTTGACTTTTTGAAAGGCTTTCTCTTGTTGAGATCCCCAAAGCCAATTACTTTTCTTCGTGAGGAGGTCTCTGAGAGGTTTAGTTATTTCCGCTAGGTTTGGTGTAAATTTCATAAGCTGATTTGCCATACCTAGGAATCTTCGCAGTTCTGTTTGGTCCCGAGGAGCTGGATACTCGACAATGGCTTGGACCTTCTTGGGGTCTTTGCTGATACCACCGTTATCGATTATCTGTCCGAGGTACTCAATTTTTGTTGCGGAGAATACGCATTTGTCCTCATTGAGGGTCATGCCTGCCTCTTTCAGTCTTTCCAAGACCAATCTCAGTGTCTCGTCATGTTTTTCAGGAGAAGTCGATATGATTATGTCATCCACGTGGCATATTACTGACGGGATGTCACGTAGTATGGAGTCCATCCTTTTTTGAAAGCATTCACTACTTGAATTCAGGCCATATGGTAATCTGGTGAACATATATCTTCCAATAGGAGTGATAAATGTTGTGAGTTTTCTGCATTCAGGTGCGAGATTGATCTGATAAAATCCACAGTTTGCATCAAGTTTTGTGTAGACTGTTCCATTTGCGATTCGTCCCAATGTGCTTTCTACAGTGGGCATTGGATACAGTTCCCTCTTGACTGCTTCATTTAATTTCGTCAAATCCACACATAAACGTATTTTTCCAGACGGTTTTGGCAACAACGATTGGAGCGCACCAATCAGTAGGTTCATCTACCTTTTCTATGATGCCAAATTTTTCAAGCCTAGTCAACTCTTCGGTGACTTTATCCATCAAGGGAAGTGAAACGTTTCTGGGAGTGTTTAAACAGAATGGTTTGGCATTTTCTTTCAACTGGATCATGTAATCATCCTTCAGTTGGCCTATGCCTTGAAATAAAGATGGAAATGCTTTTTTCACGTCTTCTTTGGTTCTCAAAGAGACTTTTGGAGCATTGTTAACGGATCGTACGGTTGTCCGCAGTCTTGGTGCTGGAGGTATCAATCCGAGTTTATATATTGCTACACTGCTAAGGAGTAGTTTGTTCGCATCCGCGACTATGTAGACTTTCTCAATGAGTGTCTTTGATCCAGCCTGGAGTTTCATGACCACATATCCGAGTGTCTGCAAAGTGTGATTGCCAACTGCGAGCAATTGTGTAGTGACATTTTTTTGCAGCGGTCCGTATTCCTTTTTGTACATGTATGCTGGCATGATGGAAACGTCCGCACCAGAATCTAATGTCCAAGACAGTTTGTCGGAAGCAACTTCCAATGTGTATGTGTATGTCACCAGAGATGGATTACTTTTTGAAGTCACGGTTCCACAGAAGAGTGTTCGAGGAGTCGAGTCCTCTTGTGGTTCATCATCAATGTCTATTGCCGGTGAATCTGTCTCAACTGCGCGTACCTGTTTGAATCTGCAAACAGAAGGAAAATGACCCATCATATTGCAAAAGGAGCACCTTTTTTTGAATGCTGGACAGCTTTTCTTGTCATGAGCATGTACTGTCCCACATTTATGGCATTTCTTTTGCTTCTTGTTCGTTTTCTCAGTATAGTCCTTTTTGTGAGAAGATTGCGTTTTCTTAGAAACAGCATCTATAGTAGATGTACCTGATCTTTTCGCAGCTTCTTTCTTTCGGTCTTCCCGAAAACTTATGATGTCTATAGTCTTCTGCAAGGTGAGGTCATCGAAGTTGATCTCCATGAGTCTGTCTAAGGTATCATCATCTCGACAGTGGCGAATGAGTGTGGTTTGTATACGTGAGTCACGTTCCTGCTCTGGATATTGGCATTTTTGAGCAGCTTTTCTAACATCATCAAGCCATGAATGGAAAGATTGATCTTTTTCACGTACCAGCTCATCAAACTGAATTCTTGCGCGAAGACGTCCATCACGGACTTTAAAGTGTTCGTCGAACTTTTTAATGACTGTATCGTAGTCTTTCGGATTTTCCGCAGGTATTTCGCCCCGTGCAGGTGCAAAGACGAAAGTTTTGAACGTTCTATTCGCGTCTATGCCTATCAGAGTGCGTAGTGTACCAACTTTTATCGCGCTTGACTTGTCCGTGAGATCCGATGCATCAAGATAGACTTCAAATGCTTCCTTCCATTCAATCCATGCTTCTGCTTCGTTAACATCTCCACGAACGTTTAATGGCTGTAGCGCCTTTGTCCACGCCATGTTGTTTTTCTACTGCACGTCTCTGACAAACTAAAGAGTGATATCCGTTCTTTCTTGCCTTTTGCCTGCTCTATCTCGCAAACAATTCAATAACCGCTGCCACCATGTTGTGTTGTAGCCGAGCGGAGGCTTTCTTCTGTCTATGAGGCTAGCTATACGGCTAAGAAGGCGTAGGCATCTTTTCATATGTATTGCGATACGAGCGTACAACAAAAGTCCACTCGAAGATCACGAGCACGCGTACAGCGGCATCGGGTCAAGGATCATGCTTAGTCATGCATATCACCACACTATATTCTATCCATCGGCGCAACGTGGGAAATCTTTCTTTTCTTTTACAACACTTCTGGTTTTCGACATTTATTTCATCACTCAGTAGCTCAGGAAAGACATCCACTTTTTCATGTCCGAACATATTATTCAGTTGTCATATCGCGATATCACATGACAATCGCCCCAGTTTTAAAAACGTTTTAGGCCTACATATAAATGCAACGCGGCGTTTCATCAATAGCCACGCAGCAAGTCTCCACCCCATAAACTACAGGGTGTGTATCCCTAGATACTAGATTAAGCTACTTTGTCTACTTTTATTGCCTTTTCCCGCAATGGCCATCGGCTGCGGCCAAAGATTAGATGCAGGCGTCGCTGCTTAGCGCATAGCCTTTGCGCACGCTAACGTCGCCTGCCAGACAGATAGAGAAGACAAATGAACACGGGCGGGTCCGGCGCGTGGACCAGATCTACATACGACGTTATAGGCTAGCCCACGCCTAGTCTCACATATTGGGCGATACGCGTCGCGCTCCGCTGTTTTCCAAGCACAAAACTACCCCGCTCTTTTTGAATGAGCGTCACATGCCCTGATAGGCCTATATTGCGAAAATATGTGGCCTGCTTTAGGTCCCAATAAATACCCGGGAAGTGCACTTTTAGCGAAATTTGGAAAGGTCCGCGCATTCCCTATCACGCCGTCTTCTTTCTAGAAGTCTGGTCACTGACCTTACCAAATCCAACGCATTCATCTTCCCCCTGCCTTCGCACCACCCGAATCCCCACTGACAGCGGCGCGTAAAAAAAGCTTTGTATATTTTGCTTCTAATAAACTCTTAAAGCTATCACGGGGAAGCAACAGTGGATGAAACTAACCTGCAGGTTGAAGCTCTGGTAGCACCGTTGCTGGCCGTGATAGCTTGTAGATTGGCAAAATACGAAATATAAACAGAAATTCACGCAGCTACCCCCTCCCCCAGTCTCTTCTCGCTGGTCGTGGTGCACATAGGGAAAGGGAAAGTAAAGTACCGGTATCCAAAGTTACTCAAAAACAGTCACTCTTCCGGTATCTACATGTGCCACATACAAACAACAGTGGCGTGAAAACGGAACACATTCCATCCGCACTCGGTTCGATATACAGCCTTATGATAAGAATTGCAGTTTGCGATACCGATACCGCATAGGTATAAAGCACAACTGTGAGTTAGTAGGTAGGTGTGGCGTCTACCCTGTACCATCGTATTGGGAATCTGATCGGTAGCAATTAAAGTAGGCGTTTTTCCCAATACAGGAAGACATAAAAGCTGATGTTAATAATAGCAGTTTTATTAAGCACTACCGACGAGCATTCAGGAAATAATACCGTCACAATTTGGCTACTTAGATTATTTAGAGCACAATACAAATCAGATGGAAAGTCCTGTAGACTTCATCTTGCCGAGAAGGCACAAGTGTAGGCCTAATGTGTAAGAAAATGTTAGCCCACCAATATACAATCCAATATGGACAAAATTACATTCGTGTAGCTGCGTAAGATATATATAATGCATAGCATATAAACTATACTGCAATGGGATTACAGGCTGATAAAAAGTTGAAGAATAGGGTGATGACATATTTCATGTCACAGATAGTCTTTAGTGATAGCAACCATTCATATAATACAAAATGCAATGATATAATAAGAACAGGTTGGTAGTTGGGGAAGATAATTGGAATACTACTAGTCACCCAAGGTGAGCAGATATTTTGGGATAAAAACTGAATACTCAATTGCAACACGAGCAAACAAATGGACCCAAAGTCCCTGGGAGGACCTGAGACACCCTCAATTGCAATAACAGCTGAAGTTGGAGCGAAATATATATACCCTTCCGGTCATTTGTTTACCAGTTTTAGGCCCCATTTGTTATTATAGATTGTCAACAGCATTATAGGCCTACTATCTGCCACAAATACGCCGGTCTAATGATTATCAACGAGTTTGCGCATATGACACAAAACCACATAGGCCTACCAAAGATTTACGACTTACAGTGACCATGAAAATCGACCAAACATTATTCAAATAGTGGATGTTTCAGACATAATATGAAGGAACGCGATATGAAGAAAAAGGTGAGTGAGCTAGCATGTTCTTAATGGAACCTTGATAATCCGTACAAAATAAGGACTTACAATCATGATTCTGAGAACAGCAAACCTATTTTGGTGGCTGTAATTGAGCGGTAGTATCATTGGTACCGGTAATGAAATTTTATTTTGTTATGCGTTTCAATTGCTGTTACTATTTCAATACCTTGGCAGCTAAATTCATCGTATAGCCAGGCTGCCTACGCCTAAAACAATCAGATATTGTGTCATGTTTTGGGAAACCCACTGGAACTTCACAATATATTATCTCTCTGTGGTATCCTTCTAAAATTTGCATTTCCTCAGCATTTTCATGTGTAAGCCTATAAAAGTGCTCAAGATGTGCAAATCGTGCCTGTGCTGCTTTTGAGCAAATTGTGTGTTGGACTTGTAATTGCGGCAAAAAAGAACAAAAAA
The DNA here is from genome assembly GCA_030412335.1 of Botrylloides violaceus. Taxonomy (NCBI): domain Eukaryota; kingdom Metazoa; phylum Chordata; class Ascidiacea; order Stolidobranchia; family Styelidae; genus Botrylloides; species Botrylloides violaceus. The sequence goes on along the minus strand of JASFYC010000829.1, from coordinate 4,398,434 downwards.
TCTTAGAAAGAATTTCTAGGCTATTTCATGTTATTCAGTGATCATGTTGGAATTGAATTTTCGACGTTGATACTGGTATTGTGAATTCAAAACAAGCCAGATACGCATTCAGCACACAAAAGCTAGCAAGGAATTTGATAATTACCAGAATCTTTTCTGCTGCTCTTTGTATCTGCACACCTTACCAGATCATTTGGAATAGTCAGACGATAAGAATTGCTTCTTTATGATTTTAAATCGTAATTTAACAAAGTTATAAAAGTCATATTCTTCCTTCATCCTCTCCCGCAGAACCTTTCTGGCAGTGTCATTGAGAAATGACTTTTTGATTGTAGATGTGTCACTTAGCATCTTTGTCGACATTTGCTGCCACAAATCATAGGCACCATAGAAATATTGCGGTAAAAGTGATTCTAATACTTCAAGTAACCCCTCAAAATCTTCGAGATAACCGACCACGAAGTAGTTCTCCATGATATGTCTTTTGGCTCTGAGTAAACTCTCTTCGCCAGGTGATTGGCATTGTATATCTTGTCCACAGAAATACGGCACGACATAGAACAGTTTTTGAGCAGTGCACAACTCATGATTCATAAGGACACATTCATTGATGTCCATGTCCTTGTCCTTTTCATTAATATAATAGGATCTTCCTCTCTTCGATTGATTATCGCCGTAACGCAGGAAGTGATAGTGAGATGTAAAACGCTTTATTGGATCCCTGATAAGATTGATATATATTGGGTGTTCTGCACCATATTTTGCAAAATCAATGTAATGGATGTGCCTAGTATAAATCCCAGGTGAAGGCATATTGTTAATTTTGTGTGCAATGTACAAAAGGTCTCTAATAGATGCTTGTGAGTGATTTGATATCGGTGAATTCAAAAATGTGAAGTCATTCACACGTGAGAGTTCAGAAATCAAAGCTATCATTGACCTGCTGCCACACTTCCCCACTCTGTTATAGACAACTTTTGTCTTGGAATCATCAAACATGATATTCCTGCTGACTAATCCAGAATCATGAATTCTCATTGCACCATGTCCAGCTTGCAGTAATGAAGCTACTCGGTACTTGCTTCTTTGCAAGTCATAATAAGATAGGTATAGCAGAGTTATGATACACAGCGATATGACCAACGCCGTCAACTTTACGAACCACTGCTTCATACTTGCAATCGAAAATTCCTCTTGAATAGGTAACAAACGCGGTACATTGAAGCGTCCTCCTGATCAATCAGTCTGCTGATCCCGATCGGATCCTCCCTGACTCATTCAGGCTGTATAAGCGCGCATAGCTCTATCCACTGTGACGCGAATCTGATGATACAGTCGGCGTCGCACTCGTCAGCCCACAAACAGAAACCTGAGTAAACGAAAAACGAGAGCGACCTCGATCGCAACAACACCTCTCTTATCTTCTCATGATCACGTTGTCGTTTAGTGAACAAAAAGACTTTGGTCACTATGGTCCAAACAAAACAGCTGCTACTATACCGAAGCAGGCGAAGGGATTTCGGATCAGGAAATTGAAAACCCGAACCGTCTGAATTTTCAGACAAAGTTACTACTGATGCCCACATTTAGCCGAGAGTCTTGGCTAGAGTTAGAGCTGAGTTTATTGAACGGGGAAAAGTAGAGCTCTATTTCCTTGACAAAAAGTTTGACAAAGGCATTTAGGCCTATATTCATCCTTTAACAAAATGAGCAACCAAAAAAATCTCATCTTCAAGTTCAAATAACGCAGTAGATTATTTTCCGTTATTCAACTAGAAAAAAGTTAGCAATCTTTATTCATAAATTATTGCAGGTTGGTGTGACTTTGGACTGGTCTTGCCACTCGGACTGAAGAACGCGACTCGCGTGTTTTCTTTCAGCAGCGGAAAAGGATTGTGGGTCGCTGCCGCAACGCCTTCAGTCCTTTCCGGCAAGGCGGAAATAACTGGCAGATATAATCGACAAGAGTTAAGATCAGAAAAACGGCGGGCTCCGGTCGCTCCCTCCGCGCAGTTCAATATCATATCATGTCTGTTAGAATCAATCCTAATCCTTATCAATCACTCTTCTATGTAAGGGAACAACACGGTCGAAAAGTAGGCCTACTTCGAGCGTGATCTGCTCATACGGGATGGGAGAATCACAGTTGCCCCAGGTTGCCCTGTGACCAATGGCGATCGCCTTGCCCGTGACCGTCACTAGTCCACGCATAGCATCTAGAGATCACGGTACACGTATTTGGTTATTTATTCATGAAACGACAAATAATAAACAAATGCATTACAAAAATTCGCGAAATACTTCTACCATAGAGATTGAGTTGGATATGAAGGCGTGGCATTCCAGTTCTAAAGAGTACTGCAAGGTAAGGGCTGCCCGAGGCCGCGGCAGCGACCAGAAGCCGACCCAAAAACGTTTGTTTCCTTGTCATCTGTTAGGAACAGTTGTGGTTAGGACACGGTCGTAGGTTTTGGTTGTGCATTGTCTTTTGTCGTCCAACGAATTCTGGAACACGAGATTATTCGATTTCATAGTTCTTTGTGAATATCAGCCTTGTCTGCTGCTTTTCAGACTTATAAAACGTAATTACACTATCGATAATGGAGGTAGATCAACCATCATCAAGTTCCAGTTCAGCACCGAAAAAACGATTTGAGGTATAAATAAGAATTTTTTGCTGTTGCTGCATCGACTGATATGGTATACACACGCCATTGTGCTGCATATGGAGGCACCGAATGAGTCTAGTTGGCTAAAGAAGTCAAGCACCCCCATTTGCAGTTCGCTTTATCCCTAATGCGTTGGTTATCTGCAATGGATAGGGTACCATTTTTACATCTTTGGTATGATGCAGTCATTATTTGAACCCAGGACCTATAGCATCGGTTTCGTGACTGATGACGTAACCACAATTTGCCTCTGACAGCCTTTCTCACTGAATGATCAATGGTATAGGCATAGGCCTACTTGACCTGTGTGATGCCCCCTGCTCCTCAGGTCCAATGTTTGATTCAGTCCCATCAAACCAGGCTAACGATCTTGCCACCGCATGGTAATGTACATAGACATAACGGTTCTTGTACAACGATAGGTTTGTGCTTGCCGCTGGTGTGTTGCAGGTCTATGAACCCTCAACCATAGGCTATCAAAGTAAGGGTGCTGCTTGGAAGAGGTAGGGTGAACTAAGATATCAGCTGATACATTGACATATGCTGCAGAATCAGTCAAAGCCTTTACTCTCCAAAATGAAGGCGATAAAGATTTTCCCTTATTATGTAGTCTCTCTTTCTAATTGCTTATTAACAGTTCCAGCATCGATTCCAGTACTCGTTTTGTTGCAGGTGAAAAAGTGGAATGCTGTTGCATTATGGGCTTGGGACATAGTTGTTGACAACTGTGCTATTTGCCGTAATCACATTATGGATTTATGTATTGAATGTCAAGCAAATCAGACATCTGCTACATCCGAAGAGTGCACTGTGGCATGGGGAGTTTGTAATCATGCGTTCCATTTCCATTGTATTTCCAGATGGCTTAAGACCAGACAGGTATGCCTTTGATTGTGTGCGGATTCGAAATATTGATTCCTCTAAACTGCACCCAGACATATCACATTTATAAATAATAAAATTGGTGATCACCATCCCACTATAAAGCATCGAAAGAGAATTGAGGTCAGTCGGGCAGCCCCTAATGCCATTATGGTGGGCTGGTGGCTATAGTAGCAGTAGTGTATGTTAGGTCTATTCGTCCATAAATTACATACCGGCACCCATGGCAATCCCAAGCGATTTCCTAATAAGTGCGCAATTTCACCAAGAAAATGATAATCCAATTGAAAAACAATGCATGCCATGTTGAGCGTATCTTGCAATGTAGCTGCATAATCAGATATTATTTGCGTTCTAGGTTTGCCCTCTTGACAACAGAGAATGGGAATTTCAGAGGTATGGACGATGATTTGAATCATTGAAAAGGACTGCGATGTCGCACATGTTATTCATTTGTATTGTTATTAAAGCTGTTCTGATTTCTGTTTCCAACCTGTGTGCTTCCCCAGGGTTGTGAACAGGCATCCAGCGATTTTTTACCTCCCCCAGCATTCACTACAATCGCACCACCATTATCTGCTGCCAACTACTGGATACTCAAGATCAAGACAAACAAATTCTTTGCAAAGTGGTTGTATGCTGCCGCTACACGAGAGCTTGAGGGAAAGAGAAGACTACTGAAATGGTAGTACTAGTACTGTTCGAGACTGAAGAGAAGTGGTGACTTCTGCTTCCTTTACACCTCCTTCGCCCAAAGATAGGCGCAACCAAGAATGACCAAATTCCGCTAAACAGGAAGATCAATGTCATGGCTCATTAGATATGAAGCAAGGGGCAATCCTGTCTCTGGGATCCCATCTAGTTACGGTTTTACCAGCTGCCTAACCCATGAACATAGACAAGCAACATCTTGAATATTCAATACATTATGAGACATTATTACTGTATATCAAACTACCATGCACAATATATAAACGTAGGTACTTGAGTGGTATACTGCATGTTCCTTCATACCAGTATGTAACGGAATATTCACTAGAGGTGTACCAGTCACTAAAATTTGGGGTTTTTCTTGGTTCAGTGCTTACTGACCCTTTGGCTTTCTCACATGATTGTAAATTGATGTCCGGATTTACCAGTATGAATAATAAATGTAGCAACCTAGCAGCCCAATTTGTTCTTGATATGGACTATAATGTCATAGGCCAACACAATACATGTACCTATAGAGTAATCTGACTTATGGCCTTTGCAGCGATTTTTCTGCTCTGCCCATTTCCGAGGTCTGAAATATACAAACTGAAACGCAGCACATCAAAATCTTTGTCAATACTTTGAATTTTGCTGGCGTTTCCCACATGGGTAATCAAGGATGCCAGTTCAGATGCCATTGTGAGTGGCATAAATTGAACCACAGCTTGAGATACCAATTCTCCGCAGCATGAAGCCATGTAAATAAATTGAATAATGAAATCTACATGCGGCCCAGGCCGATGCTGTTTCAATGATGTGTGCATAATATCAAGAACGTAACTCAAAGACCACAATATCGGCTGGTCAGTAGACTGTGATATGCTTGCTCCTTGAGAATCACTTAGAATCGATGAAAATGCACCGGATGCAAGATCGTGTTCAGCTGTTACACTAAAGAGACGACGGAGCTTGTTTGGTCCTGTGTTCCCCTGGTGATGTCTTGATTGTCTGACTGGAGCTTGTATTCCAGCTACTAGATACTCATGTTCTAATCGCTTAGCTTTACTTTTTCTAGGAAGGCAACCTTTTTGTAGAAGAGATAAATTGTGTAAGACCATCGCTAGTCCAGAAACTGCAAACCTGGCAAGTGCATGGCCGGACGGTGCAGATAAATGCATATATTGTGATGCATCTGCAAGGTAATGCGGAATTTCGTGTCGAAGCAAGCAAATGACACAACTCTCAAGATCTAATTGAATTAATCCACTCATGACTATCTCGGACCGTTCTGTAACGTCTTTCTTTGTCTGCTTCAAAAGGTGTACCACAATTTGATGTGTGAACCATTTTGAGCCAGTTTTGTCAAGGATATCAGACAGTTTTTTCAACTTAGTGCTGTCAATCCACTCAGCTTGTATACACTCGATGATCAAATCATTGAATTCATCTAGAGGGTATGGAGTAGCAGGTTTCACCTCAGATTTTTGATCGTGGAAAATTATGGGAACCATGTCCTGGAGTAGCGTTGTTGTCAGCTGCTTGAACATACCATATATTTTATCAATGTGGGGATCTTGGTTAATTAACAACGGCCTTGATAATAGTTTGTAAAACACTTCTTTCAACTCGGCGTTGAAATCATTTGAAGCGGAGAGTGAAAATTTTGCAATCTCTATTAAACAGCTTAAACGAACTGCCAGTGATGCGGTTTTACAGATAATATCACAAGCACCGAGCACGTCATTTTTTGAAATATACTTATAATTCCAGGCTTTTACCATTTCAATGAATGCCCTGGTCATATGGATACAAACATCATGCCATTTCACTAATGTTGGTGACTGCTCTTGTGTGCGTTCCCTTGTGCTTTGGAGTTTATCAATGAACACCCTTACTCTCTTGTCATCCACTTCTAGTCTTTTAACGGTATCATTGTTGCCGCTAGGACATCTTTCGGGCCAGTAGTGCATTATCCAACAATAAGCAAATGGCTTATTCACATCAAGATCCGAAGTTGAATTCAATATGATGTTCTTACCATATTGCTCTGCTATTTGACATAAAAAAAAGAAAGTAAAGTCAAAAAGCTGGCATCGAATTTGTGCACTTTTAACGTTCTCTCCTTGCTTTGGATTGAACTTTACGATCTCATTAAATGACATCAGTTTTTGGGCAAAGTTCTGCACATTCTGTGCTGTTGAGCCAGAAGCAATAATCAGTGAAAAATTGTTCGAAATTTGACTCCAGGTTGCTACATGGCTCTCCTGATTCGCAGTATAGTCGCTTGTATCTAAAAAAGAGAGCAATTTCCCGGCAGTGGCTTCGTACTGCAAGAGTTTGCTTGGTTCCACAGCTTGAGCGGGATGCTGTGATGGACTATGGACGTTTGAAAGTCGCTTTTCTTTTAATGTATCACAATCTTCGGCCCGTAACAATTCGAATGTAAAACAACGCTGAACCAACCAGCTGAAGCAATTGGAGCTAGCAGTAACTTGGTCAATCACGTCCAATAAGCTGTCATACCGCAATAATTCTGAGAAAGCGTCGGCAAGCGCATCGTCAAAGTTGGTATAGTCATTTGAAACGGCAAATTCACATCCAGAGTTCACTGATATGAATGACTTGAGACAGCATAAGTAAATGGGAAGTCTTAAAAAGAGAATTGATGACCACTTATGTTTCACATTTCCATGTATATTTCCTAAGAAGCCCAACATGCATGCTCTCATTAAATCCACACAAATGTCTTTGAAATTCGTTCCACAAATTTGAGCTATAAGAAGGAGCTGCTGTATTAATGCATCTGGGTCTTCTGTTCTGTTCCATTCCCCTTCTAGGAGAATTAGCATGTTTATAAGCATGCTATGGTGTGAATCATTACCAAATACTTTTGTGGCTGGACAAATTGCTATTGTTTTGGCATGACAACGCGAAAGTTGAGAGACACTATTGCAACACAATGTGATGTCGTTTTGTGCAGCATGGTTGACCGCTGCTCCTTTTATAACCGCAAGATCCGTTTCAATATGACTCCAAACGCTGCTTTCCTCAAACCGTGCAATGGTCAATAGCGATGCAGTGCGGCGGAAAGTCGTAAGTGAATGTAGAACAGAACAATTACTTTGAATAATCTCAATTGTGTCTTGACTTGATATATCTTTGATGCCATTTAGATATTGCTCTATATTTCGCAGTAGCCATTGCAAAACGTGTAGAAGTGCCTTGCAAAGCATCAAACTGTCTTCAAGAATTTGTCCGGTATTCATTTTTTGAATGTGGAATCGCAAGAAATTAAGAATGGATTTCATATTTAGAACATTTTGCAGATCATCGTGCTTCGATATGGCACTCAATAAAGCACCGTAGGAGAGTATCCCAGTTGTCAAGCCGTAGTTAAAATAACCAAGTAGCATTGTGTTCGGAGTGTTTCCAACAAATGCCTGAGTGAATAATACATCTGCCATTTGGATCATATCTGAAACATTACCCTGCTGAATGAGCTTCTTCATCGATGTGGTCCATCTTTGCTCACTCCATCGTTCCTTCCACGCCGTCATCACAACTTTTCTGAATGTATTCTGACTGGAACTAATCATTTTTACTGTCTGTCATGTGAAAGATGGAAAATCATAAAAACTTCGTTGGATCTTGTTTGCAGGCACCATCTACAGCCACGGCGCAGAACAGAACTGAACGCTGAGATGCCACGGGCCGCACAACAGCCGTTTGTCATTTGATTTGGTATCTGGAGGCCGATGCCACTGCCGCAAATACAAGTGGTACCGCTCTACTGTTCATCGATGTGTCTGGTCCTGGTGGTGTTTGACAGACCGGCGTAATATAGCGACCGCTACCCGTTGCAGAATAGGTGCTGGAGGAACTGGCTTACAAGGCTACACTTTCCTGCTGATCTGGTACAGTAGCGTAGTGAGTGTCTGCATTCCTCCCGAAAGGCTACACTATCGTTGATCGATATGTTAGCTATGATGAACAAGGTCATTTCGCTGAGCGGAATATACAGGTTTGTAGCCTAAGCCTACACGTAGGCCCACGGTACAATTGTTACCCAGTTCTATTGCCAGGCGATGTTTTTCTGTGACATGGAGGTGCTTATCAACCCGTAATGAACCAGTAAACGAATTTAAGAAGGGCTCCAAGATTAGGGAAGATGTGTTGCAGTCTATACAAAAATTTGAAAACGCTACTCAGGACATCCCTATTGTCGTCGGAAGGGAACACATACACACAGAAGACGTGCGGTACCAAGTATCAGTAAGTGATTGCGGTAAACCTATTTATGCCACAATTTGTTTATTCATTGTTTTCCCACTCTTACCAAGATTGTGGATGCAAATACAATAATTCTATACAGTTTAGGCCTACCAGTACTTGTTCATTTTCGTAAATTTGTATCCTTACCTCCAGCTCCTGTATAAATGGATTCCACTCCACGTCATTCACTGTGCTAGCCGTGCCTGGTTTCCTAGCATCGCTACTCATTTTTAAATGAAACCCATCTGCATGCATTGTGAACAGCATGCTGCAAATCTGTATGACCAATATGCGGTGCCGTTATGCAAGAGAGGGTAAATGTATTCCTGCTACTGAGAATAGTTTTTTTTAAATTTTACACCCCATGTGAAACCAAGCTACCGGTAACTACTTTGTAATTAATGCTGTTGCATGTATCATTTTCAGCCTTACAATCACAAACAGAGAATCGCTAAGTACACATATGCATCAACAGAAATTATCAACAGCGCTATAGAAAATGCCCTGTCTGTCAGGGCCGAGTGGGAACGAAGGCCAATGCAAGACAGAAATCAGATATTCCTAAAAGCTGCTGACATGATTGCCAATAAAAGGCGGGCAGATATCCTTGCTGCAACAATGGTCGGACAGGTGAGTGAAAATACACTTGAATTGTATGTATGAGGTCATTTCAAAAACACTTCTAACTGGTATGATATTCCAGGCAAAGAGTATCATTCAAGCGGAAATAGATGCTGGACCAGAGCTTGTCGACTTCTTCCGATTTAATGCGCAGTATGCCATGGACATGGTTGCTCGGCAACCGATCAGTCCTAATCCAGATATTCTGACTAATACAACTGAATACAGAGGTCTCGAGGTTTGACCTATTCTTTGATCATTGTTACCTTTTCATCACATCATATTTTCTTGAAGGGGTTTGTGGCTGCAATAAGTCCATTCAATTTTACAGCTATAGGAGGAAACCTTGCTGGATCACCAGCCATGGTGGTAAGATTTACCCACAAGGCATGTTTGTTGGTTGTTTTGCAATTTAGATGAATCTTTCTTACAGGGAAATGTTGTGCTGTGGAAACCTAGTGACACAGCAATGCTATCGAGCTACCTTGTTTATGAAATTTTGGTCGATTGTGGACTTCCTCCTGGAGTGATACAATTTTTACCAGCAGATGGGCCAACGTTTGGGGATACCGTGACATCGTCTGAACATTTGGCTGGCATTAATTTTACTGGCAGTGTTCCGTAAGCTGAATTCATTGAGCTATCAGGTTATTCAAAAACTTGTGGAACTCTAATCTGTGCAGAACCTTCACCCGACTGTGGCAGCAGGTCGGTGCAAATTTGCCAAAATATAAGACGTTTCCTCGGTTAGGTGGAGAGTGTGGCGGAAAGAATTTTCATTTCGTCAATTCCGGTGATATAAACAGGTTAGTACTGACATAAATGCACATATCCTTGCCAAAAAGTGTCAACAGAAGTGGCAGGTTGGCAAAACATGAAGTGAGCTCATCATACCTACTGTAATAACAAATATGGTAATAGAATCTGCAGCTTGTGCATGACTCAAGACGATAGGGTAGATGATTGTGTGCTGCAACTGAATTTCGTCATGCACCTCCTTGTCTGCGCACCTACAGCATGAGCATATCAAGATGATTTAAGTCTTGCCGTCATTTAATTTGCTAGAAGTTTGATCACCTCGTTGTAATGAGAAATCCTCAACCTCGTCGATAATATTATGTATCTTTTGTATCATGGAAATGGTGGAATAGGCTATATTCCTGAATTTCAATTGCTCTCATTGGGTAGGTACACTATAATACTGCATGATTTCAATAACAGTATTTTTTTTAGCATTGTGAGCGGAACCATCCGATCTGCATTTGAATTCAGTGGTCAAAAATGCTCTGCCTGCTCTCGTGCCTACATTGCTGAATCTCTATGGCCAGAATTCAAGAAGGCCATGCTTTGTGCCCACGAGGGCATCAAAGTAGGAGAGGTAGAAACTCAAATTGGTGGGCTCACCATTCAGTGGTTTGAATAACAAAGCAATCAATTTCAGCCAAAGGATCTCGAAATTTTCACCTCAGCAGTGATTGACGATTCTGCTTTCAAACGTATAAAGACTTACCTTGACCATGCCCATACTTCACCAAATATTGATGTTCTAGCTGGCGGAAAATGTGATGACTCAGTAGGATACTACGTTCAGCCCACTATACTTGAAACCAAAGATCCACATGACAAAATAATGGAAGAGGTGAGCGTTCGAGCACCCTTGCTGTGCAATGTTTTTATGACTCGAGCCATGCCCCCCTCTCTCGCCGATGCACTGATACATTTGTCTCCAAAATATGTTGGAGATAAGTCAATGATTAATCAAAGCGTCAGCTTTTGACTTATCATTGATCTAATTTGGAGGTGTGGCTGGTGAGCGTTAGTTATAGCAAAATGACTGAACGTGTGACTTGACTTCGACTTTAAAAGCAATGACTTGGTAACAACACAACGCCAAAACTTGGTTTAACGCAATGGCTTATGTTTTCTAGACGTTTGCGCAATGTCAATACATGTGTTTCACTGCATCAAATAGTCCTTATAATTATTGTTCAGTGTTCACATCCCATGTTTGTATTTAGGAAATCTTCGGACCAGTGCTGACATGCTATGTTTACAAGGACTCTGACTATAAAGATGTACTCCAGATGATTGATGAAACATCTCCATATGGACTCACAGGATCCATTTACAGCAATGATGAGTATGTACCCCTTATTTCCCACAGCAGACATAGCAACTACTATTTCACATAACCAATCTGGTGGGGGTGCGTAATCCCAGACTTGAAATCTTCATTCGTTCACTTAGTCTTTTTTGCCTGAAGTTAAAGAGTTACATTACTGGGAGAGCCAAGCACAATAGTGCATAGCCTATAACGCTATAGAGCCACCTGGTGTAATCCAGAATATTCAACCAAATGCCAACGTTTTCTGTATCTACCACCAACGAGCTATAGTATCTTTAGAACAGCTTAACCAGCATAGTTATTTTGATCCTCCAGGGAAATGATTACAGAAGCAAAAGGTGTTCTTCGTAATGCGGCAGGAAATCTATATATAAATGATAAGTCAACCGGCTCCGTTGTGGCGCAGCAATGGTTTGGAGGAGCAAGAAAATCAGGCACTAATGACAAGCCCGGTGGACCACACTACCTCCTGAAGTGGGTTTCACCTGTGGTTGTGAAGAGAACTTTTCAGCCAATGAGCGATTGGACTTATCCGTCTATGAAATGATGTTCCGACTAATTTTTGGTGTATTTCCATTCTGATCATAGTTTCAAATTCTTGCCCATTTCATCAGCGAATGTCTTGGCTGGTTCGCAGAGGACCCGGTAGCCATATCACTAGTAAGTCAGTGTCTGAAGTATTATATGGTCGGTTTGCACCCAGTGTATCAAGATCGTAATGTTCAAGCTTTTGTGCATCATTCCACATCTTCCCAGTTAAGAGTTATATACAGGGATGATTTTTTAAAATGTAAAAAAAAGTTAAAATTGACTCGTTAGGTCAAAATTTTTGAATCAACACTTTCCTCTGAAATTTCATATCAAAATTGCCAAGTTGGCTATTTATTCAAAACTCCTGCTGACCCGTGACATCTGCTCTAGCATCAGGTCACTCTGTGGTTACCTTCAGTTGATAAACTGTGACGTCGAAAATATCGTTCATCTGAAGACTCGGCACCTAACACCTGTCCTGTATGCCAAGCTACAGTGCTGTCGTCCAACGTCTTTCTCTGTAGAACATTCATTTATCTCCAGAATTACCAGACCGTAGGCATTACAATAGCTTGTAGTTCCAGATAGTTTTGCTGTCGGACATATGCCTACCATATGTTGGACAGTAGCCACCTTGTTTTACATCTGAGCTTCTGAAGAAGTATGTTTTTTTCCCAAATAAACCGACTGCGCATCAGTAAATCTGTAGTGATGCAAAAATCTGCCATCGTCTGCTGACCTTTTCCAGTGTGTTGGAATTTGTGCAACAATAAGCACAGCGTAATTACTAATTTTGTTAGGTCAAAATATTGTCAAAATTCCAATTTATTAGGTCAAAAAAGACACGTTCTAGTTATATATATAATGAGTATGAGCACTGGCTGTTTGCGTAACAGCTGCATTGCTATAACACGAATTGCCGTCCTACAGGAATGCCCTATCGGAGAGGTGACACAGGCTGTAAAATCTGGCTTCATACTCTATGTTCTCATTGCCTGAGCTGAACACTATAGCTCGATGGAACAAATAAGCATAACACTCGAGTCCTCTTTGATTCAACTGAGAAACTCCCGTTTACGACCAGAGTCCCGGGAGCAGTAGACACATGCCAGCAAGATAGTAATGTGGAAAAATTTATTCAGTTAGTATTACTCTACACTGCGTTGTTAGTCCACCACTGCAGTGGCGCCTGCCTCTGACAGGACTTTGAAAGCTTCATCAGCTTCCTCTTTAGGGACATCCTTCTTTACTATCTGAGGTAAACTTTCCACAAAGCTTTTGGCTTTCACGAGATTCATTTCCGGTATCAAACCTTTCACTGCTTTTATGACCTTGATTTTGGAATCAGCAGCAAAGGCATTCAGTCTCACAGTAAATTCTGTTTGTTCCTTTGAGACAGGGGCATCGTCTTCTGACGTTGATGAGTCAGCTGTCGAGACACTGACACCCGTCATCATGGGCATGTCACTAATATTTAATGTTTTTTTGAGGAGCTTGTTCAGTTCTGACACTTCAAGTATTGTTAATTGGGAGATTTCATCCACAATCTTAACCAGTTTTGGTGAGTACACTTCATCTGCACTTTCCAAGGGTGGAATAGGTGTTTCATGGACAAGAGTTGATTCTATGGCTGCTCTTGCATGCCGGGAGCTATGTGTAGGACGAGCAGCAGATACTGTAACAGTCCTTGTAAGTAATAATTTTGTAATAGACGACCTCAACATGATTAAAAGTCACTGTTAAAAAGACATTGTTAGCATAGCTTGAATAGCAGATAGCCAGGTGCATGACTGCCCTAATGAAAGTATTTACTGCAATAATTCTATTTTAGTACAGTATGGTGAGCAACAGAGGTGGAGATAATCGTACCCAAAATAACCAAGCAAAAAGTACCAGAAATATGATAAATTAGCAAAGCGTCTGAGGTTAGCCCGTTAGCCCTATCTGCAAAAACATATACTCTATACTGCGGTAGCATTATAGGTAAAAGATTAAGTTACCATCTCTGCTCGGTATGAAGGCTCAGCGGCCTCGCTACTCTAAATGTTTGATCTACATGAGTATTTGATGCCGCAATTTGGGGTCAACTCCCGACCCTATATCTGCAGTCCATGGCCTCGCACCGCGTAGCCTGCCGAAACAGAAATGTGACTAATATCTACGACTTGACTGCGCATGATTGGTTTGGCTCAATGCAGTGAAACAACTGACGGTTTCAACGAGAAAAACAGGACAAAATCACCAAGGCCTTCCCTTGCCTATATTGCCTTTCGCACGGCATCAGAAGCTCTTGACGCTTCCAGTGCCCGTTGTGCATGGTCGCACATGACATGCTTCTTCCTAGGGCAGGCGTCCCGAGGCGACGCGGCCGTGACCGTTGAGAATGCTTTGTTGTTGAATGTTAGTGTTTTATTGTTTCAAGGTATCAATGAAACATTTTACATCTCATTTAAGTTACGCACCATCGCGGAGTGATACCTACGTATATGTCCCAGGACCCAACTTCCAGGTGGGAGGATTAATATATACCCTTTAGCTAGGCAACCCGACTTCATGAGCTCACCGCTTTTTTCCAGCAACTCCTTTGCTCCTCACACAACACGCCACCTTTTGATTGAGCCACCCACCAGGCCAGCAGCCTAGCAGCCAGTACCACAGGGTACACAGGGCTTAGATTAGAAAATGCACAGGGTACACCACACCGTTCTGTGCAGCTCGCCGTTACCACCTAGCGATTTTATGATTCTACTAAATTTTTGACCATGCAAATAAAATGCTTAGTCATAATCACGTACAGTACAGTACAGACACTACGCAGGCACAGACGATAGCTGCCACCAGCAAGCAAAGAACTAGAGGTCAGAACACTATCAATTCTAATCGTTTGGCGCGGGAGTCTTGTATTTGGAAGTAGTGACAATAATGCCTCCGACGACGTCTAATGACACACTTTCAGAAAAGAACAAGGAGGAAAAGATTGAGAAAAAAATTGAACATGAATCAGATCTGGTCAGCTACCTTGTCCATTACTTAGTTGAGTTTTGAGATGGTAAGCAGATAACTTTTATTCTTCAGACTGACGAGGATAAGCAACTGCTGGATGAATTGAACTTGTGTGTTGAACGACTCCAGGTTGGATCTCTGTTCCGGGCTGTTTGTTGATGCCAGTGATAATGTATCTTTTTGTTTATAGGAACAGGATTCATCACTTTATCGAGCTGCTCTTGAAATTTTGAGGACAAAAATTCGATCGTCAACTGCTTCTTTGACATCTGTTCCAAAGCCATTAAAATTTCTGAGACCTCACTATGGATCGCTGAAAGAAATACATGCTAAAATGCTTGATGGGGAAAACAAGGTAAGCCACTGTACAGGGCGATGATGCAGTAAGCTTTAGCGTTACATAATTGCGTTTCCCAAGACCTTGGATGTCCATGACAAGGTCTGGATTGATTGGCAATCCAACAGTTATAATTATGCTACTTGTGCTAATTTTAAGAAAATTTTAATGTGTTGCAGAAATTTTGTGCTGATGTTGTCTCAGTCCTTGGTATGACCATGTCTGAAGAAGGAAGGGAGTGCCTTAAATATCGCTTGATCGGTTCGCAAGATGAAATAGGCTCCTGGGGACATGAATACGTCAGGTGAGGAAGGTCATGTGTTGCAGATTGACGTGTATGAGTATATACCGTAATATAAAATTTATTGAAGCCAAGGATTGCCTACTGACTGTCACCCCAAGTTTAATATTTGGCATAATATAGCCAACATGTATAATTCAAAACTTGAAAATTCTTGCAGGCATTTATCAGGCGAAGTTGCATCAGAATGGAAAGATATGGTTGATTCAGATGTAGAACCTGATATTGGAAAAACAGAAGAGCTTGGAAAGCTCATTCAGGTTATATTTACTTTAATTTCTGCAGTAATAGAATGTGCACAGGCTGAATTTCTCACACCTGGTCTACAAAACCAATAATGATCAGGGTGCTCGAGCTTACGGCTTCTCTTATGTCGAGCTCACTGCGTCTCTTATGTCGTTGAAGCTCTATTTACCTGTTCCCAATCATGATTGCTGGAAATACTCCTTCGCTGTCAGGGTAGTTCGCATATGGAACTCCCTCCCTCTCGAGTTAGTCGAGTCACCCACAGTGTCGTTGTTCAAACTAAGATTAGTTAAAGTAAATATATCTCGCTTTATCAAGGGGTAGTGTTAGTAGCCTTATTTGGCTCATCTCCTCCTTACCAGTCAGTTTTGTGTAATTAAAATAGTCTCTCGCTTTGATCTTCTTTCCTCTTCGGAATAAATATACATACATACATGAACAATCTTTGAACTTGCAGGATAGGAAATTTCATTTGACAAACCTGATGAACAGCCCAGTCTCATTGATCAAATGGTGAATGTTTTGTATGCAAGCTGGAATTAGCCGTAGCGGTTATCCCTTGTATAATTTCTTCAATTTCCCAAAGTCCATTGGATTTTGATTCGCAAGGCTTGTGGTCCAGATTTTGTCCGATTCATCAAATGATTTGATTGGAAATAGCCTATCCAATCTGTGCTTAATTTCTTTGGATGAAGAAACATGAGAATTGTAATTTGTATATATTGCAGGAAATCATACCCTATAATATGAAGCATAACGGAGAAACTGACGCTTGTGATCTTTTAATGGAGATTAACAAACTTGAACTACTGGACAATTATGTTGACAAAACTACATACGCAAGGGTTTGTCTTTATTTGACGAGGTGAGTTTTCTTAGTCGTACCAGTAGTAGGCTACACTTGATTCAGAGTCTAGGAGATAGTGGAGAGAACATAAGCCGTGTTTACCATAAGAGATAGATACCCTAGTTCAAAATTTCAGACCTAAAACATTCCATATTCACCTGATGAAGGAGCGAACTTCCAAAAGCTCGTAAATGTTTTAATTCTCAATAAACCAAGGTTGGACGTTAAATCTTTGGTGATCGTCTTTACAATATCTACTGGTCGTCTGCCATTGGCTCCATTATATTCTTCAGACACAAAACACACACCTCATGAAGAGCTATGCCAGCTCACACCGGCCAAGCTACAGAATAATTATTTTGACACGTGGGTTACGTTCGCACGCCGCACTGTACCCGAAGATCATTGCGTGATTCGTAGTGATCTCAATGAAAATCAAAATTCGTTAACAGACCCTGAAACACCAGACTGCCATTAGTCAAAAATATGAAATGCAGTTGTTGTTGATTGTTCATTAACAGCTTGACAAACCATAGTTGATACAAATAGTCAGTACATTAGCCAGTGCATTAGGGTAAGCTCGTTTATGTGAATCATTTGTAATATGTTTTTCAGCTGTGTTCCGTATGCTCCAGATCCTGAGAATAGAAACTTGTTGAAGACAACGATTCGGATATTTGGAAAGTTCGATAGATACGCTGAAGCCATGCGCCTTGCACTACAGTTGAATGACATCAATGTAATATCTGAAATATTTCACTCATGCAAGGACCCGTAAGTGTTTTCCGACTGCAGTAATAGAGTAATGATATATTGTGTCGGTAGGCTACAGATATCATTATTATATAATGAGATGCCACCCAACACCACATCTGGAAGAAACTTTAATCTCCCAGGAAGCTGATTATCATTTCCCACAAGCAAGATCGTAAATTCAGATTCAAACTGGGTGGGTCGGCATCCTCGTAAGGTCCTGGAAATGTGGGAGAATACTTTACCTGAGATAGACACGATTTCCCAAGCTTCCGACTCCCCCGTATTTTCCTCGCCGTGGCCTTCACTTCAGCACCCTTTAGTATATTTACCTTGTTTTAGAATCATGCAAAAACAGTTAGCCTTGATTCTTGGACGTCAACAAGTGTTTCTTGAACTTGATGGAGATGGCGATGAAATGGCGGAGATTATGAGCAATGCACAGCTTAACACGAATTTCCTTTCACTGGCTCGGTATATTGCTATGGTTTTTACTTTATGCTTTAAAGTTATCAGCATTTCGACCATTCACCTGTGATTGCAGCAAGTGGGCAGTTCTATCCTACTGAATCAGTAGCCCTTCAATCCTTCATAGTCTTTTATCAGCAGCATTCTTTACTCCGCATGCCCTTCCCGTAACAACCCTCCTGTTTAACTCGGGCTTAGGACCGGCCGTGGTTGGCAAACGTTGAGAATTTTTGCCATTACTGTGCACCGGCAAACCAAACAGCGCACATTTTGAGCGTGTAGAGTTTGGCAAAAAGACTCTGGACATAGCTGTGTTCTGCCAACCCTCCGCACTATCCCTATTCCCTGTATGGTGTTGGAAGTCTGGCAGAGAAACTGCGAATAGCACCTATTATTACATCTCAGGTAAGGTTAGGTTTGATGCAACTGGTAGGGCTTCTAACCAACTGAGCTAACTCGCTCGCTAGTATGTAGTGCTGATCAGTAATAAACTTGATTACCTGCGTATGTGCAATTTAACACAGGCTTGTCTCTCATTACATGCTAGTATGTTACTGACATATATATCTACCATGACAGCACTCTTATTGGTTTGCAGAGAACTGGACATAATGGACCCGAAAGCGCCTGAAGATATTTACAAAACACATCTCGAGAACAGCCGTGAGTCTAATCAATTAGATTTTTCCGACCCTTTTTTGGTGATGCAAGGCTCTGTCTTGTCCGCATGCTTGGCCATTGAACATTATATACTAGCTAGTATCATGATCCAATCGTATGGAATAACAGTCAACCATTATTTTAGGCACAGGTATAGGATCTGCAGCTGCTGACTCAGCGCGGATGAACCTGGCATCATCCTATGTAAATGGCTTTGTGAATGCCGGCTTTGGCAAAGACAAAATGGTAACCACAGATGGGAACAAATGGTTTTACAAAAATAAAGATCATGGTATGAAATGTCAACCAGTAGGAGAATTTTCGTACAATAATCATCTCACGATCGTCTCTACTCTCTAGGCATGCTTGCTGCTACTGCTTCCCTTGGATTAGTACTTTTGTGGGATGTCGATGGTGGTTTGACTCAGATTGACAAATATTTATATTCGTCTGATGACTACATTAAGTCAGGTATGTTTGGAAGGGTACACGACACACACACTGTACGCATATCTCCAAATTTCAATTGTAACCCATCATCATTCTCAGGTGCCCTGCTTGCCTGCGGAATAGTAAATAGTGGTGTCAGGAACGAATGCGACCCGGCGCTTGCTCTGCTCTCTGACTATATTTTACACAACAGCAATATTATGAGAGTGGGCTCTATCTTAGGGTATGACATTGAGACTTTTGTAGTGGAGTTGTGAGTTGATTCATTTATCTGCTTCTAGACTCGGCCTTGCTTATGCTGGATCTAACCGGGAAGACATCATATCTTTACTACTTCCTGTCTTCGCTGATTCCAAGTCCAACATGGAGGTTGTTGGCGTGACAGCTTTGGCTTGTGGGCTTGTTGCTGTTGGATCATGTAATGGCGAAGTAACTTCCGCCCTTCTACAAACTCTGATCGAAAGGCCTGCTATTGAACTCAAAGATACATACGCAAGATATTTGGCGCTGGCATTAGGTCTTGTGGTCTTAGGTAAATCTTTGCCATATTCTACCAATCATGTACTTTAGCCTTCAACAATGTTACTGTCGTTATGCAGGAAAACAGGAGGCGGAAGAAGCTATTTTAGCCGCGCTTGAAGTTGTTCCTGAACCTATGAAAGGATTCGCTCGCATCCTTGTTGATGTTTGTGCGTATGCTGGTAAGGGGATGTTCGTTCTTGACTTTATGTTACGTTCTTGTTAGCTTTGGTATCAACCGGAATATTGTTGTGCATTTATTAACAGGAACGGGAAATGTCCTGAAAATACAAGATATGCTGCATATTTGTAGCGAAGTAATAAACAAAGACGATGGAAATCCAGAGTCTTCGGATGCGAAATCGAGCGACAAAAAGGAAGGAGAGTCATCTTCAAAATCTTCAAAGAAAGATTCCAAATCCGATGACAAAAAGAAATCGAAAACTGAATGGGGATTGACACGACAGGCTGTGGCTGTTATAGGAATTGCAGTAATCGGCATGGGTGAAGACATCGGATCGGAGATGACCTTCAGAACATTTGGTCACATGGTATGATTTATTTCCTTATACAGTACGTAATTATTTGCCGCTTTATTTATCCCTGATCGTATAATTTTAGTTCCGTTATGGAGAGCCTGCTGTCCGGCGTGCTGTTCCTCTGGCACTTTCCCTAATATCAATTTCGAATCCACAATTACCGGTTCTTGACACTCTGTCAAAGTTCAGCCACGATTCAGATGGAGATGTGGTTCACAATGCAATCTTTGGAATGGGTCTGGTTGGGAGTGGTGAGTAGCTTCATACTCGTTTAGCACGCATGTCGTTTGTTGAATAAAGTTAAGGGTGCAACAGTGTGAGTGTCATTTCATATGCTGTAGGTAACCGGGGACTCCCTGCTTTGAAATATAGCATTCTTGCATTAAAGCCCTTCCTTTTAGCATTTTGATAGTGGGTAACCTGTTACACACTTCACTGAAGCCACCTCTCCAGTGGTTCATTCGATGTATGTGTTTGTATACCCTGTGTAGCTGCTGGGAGCTTTGAAATCGCTAATTTACCACTCATCGTGGAGTTACCAGTACCAGCACTGAAAGGGTTAAAGAGAACACCGTGGGAGGTGATGCGTCTCCTGTTCTCATGACGTTAATGTTCATACTTATCAAGAGTACTGGTACTGTGCTTGAGAAAAAGGAAATTTTGTTAAGAAATTGTAACAGTAATAAAACAACTTGAAGTAATCCGCTTTTGTGTTTTGTCTGAATGGGTTTAGAATAGGATACATCAGACGGTTAAACTGAATTTGTTTAATACATGCCTTAGGTGTCCTTCTTAGCCTGAATTGCAAAGTTTTTCCACAACCCTTCGTAATTTCATAATCACAATCATTTTCCAGGAACCAACAAGCTCGGCTGCACAGATGCTCGAAATCTGGCCGTATATTATAGCAAAGATCAATCGAATCTTTTCCTTGTCAAACTGACAGGCTGGTCCATCTTGGAAAGGTCAGTTTCATGGGTACTGGTACCTTGAAATGTATTGGTCAACATAATACCGGTGGTGCTAATTGATCATTACATGAATGCGAATAAGCTACATCCTTTAACTATCGTGAACAAAGGCCTCTGCATAACTGTTTTGATGCTTTCCTTCCTAGCTCTGGAAATTGTGATATCTGCCATAAAATAATCTTTCGAGTCAAATCTCTATTCTTGGATAACTGTACGGTGTATGTTACTTCTGAGTTCTGTAGTTTCAGAACGAGAAAGAGGAGTTTATTCATCATCCGCATATTCAGTATATCGTCGGATAATTACTACTAGTACAAAAATTGCAACTTGGAGCCGGATAATTCAATTATCCATGAGCCTGTAATGGTAGTTAAAAGAGTGTTGTAAAATTCTTATTGGCCTATCATCTTTTGTGGTATTTATGTACCGATACTTCATTTGACAGGGTACACTGACTTTGCAGCCGTATCACAGTGACCGTCAGCTTTTAAGCCCGGTAGCTCTAGCTGCAATACTATCGGTCGTTGTTTCATTTTTGGACGTCAAATCAATTATCCTCGGGAAAAGTCATTATCTCTTGTATTCTTTGGTACCAGCGATTCAACCAAGAATGCTGGTTACATTTGATGAAGAACTCCGACCTCCGGTCAGTGTGAGAGTTGGTCAGGCGGTTGATGTTGTCGGGCAAGCTGGAAAACCTAAGACAATCACGGGTAAAATATATTTGTTATAGTTTGATTTCTTTTGTCCATTGAGTGAGAACAAGCGCGGTGTACCATGGTATTATGGTGAAAACTTTGAAATTATCTGGTTTTTGTTATGTCCTCAAACTGGATATGAATCTCATCCCAGTTGGTACACAGAATTCTAAGCCTGCGGCGTCCCAGTCTGGCAGTCCCAAACACTGACATATGGGAAATGTTGTAGGTACCCGACAATCCGAGTATGAATGTGAGTCACTGACTGCTGTGGCAACCCAGATTAGGATATCAACTCTGTCTGACAGCAAATTCACGTTTGTACTGTTGTAAGTTGAAATTTCTTTGTAGGTTTTCAAACTCACACAACGCCTGTTCTCTTGGCATATGGAGAAAGAGCCGAGCTCGCTACGGAAGAATATATACCTTTAAATCCAGTCTTGGAAGGCTTTGTCATACTACGAAAGAACCCAGACTATGAATAGCTTTCGGCAATGAATGACTCTTCTCTCATGCGGACGTTTTTGTTACGATATTTGTGAGAACTTGGCAGCCGCCGTTTTATGGTATATTAACAATGCAAATTAACCAGCACCCAACACCTGCTGCAAACGTCGCACCCTTGGCATTGAATGCGATATCGGCGGACGTTACTCACCCGCTACTAACTTAACTTTGTATGTGATAAGTTATAGAGTGGCTGAAAAGTTTCCAGTTTGTTTCTGTTAGTATAGTTCTGCCGATGTGAAATTCTATGTAATGACATCGAGGATATTCTGATGCGTTATCTGGCGCATGTCAGGGCAACCGTTAAAAAACTCTTGAACAAGGAGAGAATTTACGTTTTGATGTAACCCCGAATTCGTGAATACCAGACATATTTTGACTGAAGGTGCTTGCGCGAGCATACCTTCCTGTTAGGAGTGATTAGATTGGAGGAATATGGATTTGCCTTTGTGGTGTGAAGTTTAGACTCTGATTATATTGATTTAGATTAAACTACGGTTTCACAGATTGCGATCGAAGCTTAGTAACTCGTAGATTAGCTATTCGGAATCAAAGTTGAGCGTGATGCAGATCGACCCCAGAACGGAGTTATTCTGCTTCATAGTCACCAATGAAATGGTTAAGATTACTTCGCTCGCGGCTTGCCGGAACGAAGGGTTCAAGTGTGTCTAAGTCTCTTGGCTGGATGCTTGGCGATTGCATTCAGATTATAGGACGGCGAGCAAAGTTTCTCATTCTGTCGGTAATATATGAGCCCATGCGATGAAAGCTATAGCCAAGCATTCGTATTATTCTTTGGAAATGGC
Source organism: Botrylloides violaceus (assembly GCA_030412335.1). Taxonomy (NCBI): domain Eukaryota; kingdom Metazoa; phylum Chordata; class Ascidiacea; order Stolidobranchia; family Styelidae; genus Botrylloides; species Botrylloides violaceus. The sequence goes on along the minus strand of JASFYC010000829.1, from coordinate 4,375,536 downwards.
GCCTCGCACGTGCTACAATTTCACAGAAAAAGCGTCGGACATACAGGCCTATCTACAGTATACCAGGTTTCTGTCTAACGTCAGATAAATGGCCTACAAATATCTTGATACATGCATACATACATACATAGCCTACATGTGAAACATTTCATGTAGGCCTACAAGCGCAGTATCACGGACACTTTCAATATTCTACCGAATCGACTAGGATACAATGAACGGTTTTATCGTAGCCTAAATCACTACTTTCACTCTAATAAATAAGATGATTAGGAGTAGGCGTATATACATCAGCTATGTGACAGTGCCCTCAAACTTTCAATTCAAAATCATCGGTACTTTTACAAACCAGAAAAATCGTTGGCGTCACCAATTCGAACATTCAATCGCATGTAGCCTATGAGTTTTTCCGCCCCCTTGCGAAGAATATTTCAGCGCTCTGGTCCTACACCATAAGCATTGGATTTTAATAAAAAAAAAGCTTAGCCCTACAGCAGAAATATTTTAACATCAAAAAAAAACATAAATTCCATGATTTTGTATTTCCCTCCATTCTTTACCTGGCCGATCATGTGACGCATTATAACACAAAAGTAAAACGTCGCACGTGAATTGCTTCTCTAAAGACGCGATTTTTTATAATTAGAAAAACGTGTAGCCGGTCGTGATCGTGATGATATATTCTACGCTAAGGTTATATTCGGTCAATATAAAGTTACTCTCGGTTGAAAAATATTTGGCGTAACCAGAAGACATGGTGGAGGAAAGCGACGCAACCGGAACGAAACTTTTCTGCAATCGGAGCGCGAAGCCGTTTTACACGATAGTGCCGTCAATTTTAGCCCCAAAACAGTCGCAAACAGATGGATATGCGTGCACGGAGGGTATCCTTAGTTTTAATTCGAACACTCAAATGTTCAACAATATCATCAATTTAATGCATTATTCGAATTCGATTTTGCCAATTCAATCCCGTTAGGACCACATTTGATTGTTTCAAACGTTGTGACATAATAAAACTGTACCGCCGAATTTTGAACTCTGTAACAGCAGCCATGGCCTAAAGTAGGCCATGCAGCAGCCTACGACACATTCGTAATTCAGCCTACAAATCTACTTTTACATTGTTAAAGTGGCCGAACACATATCTATCGATATACATGTAATAGACAGGCAGGAAAAAGGATGCCTAATGATACATATAATTGAATTCTATATGCGGGGATTTATCGCAATCACGGTAGATTTTATCATGTGAAGCCTATAACGACGCAGAATAGGCCTACTTGGAATATGAAACCATAGAATGCGGTAATGATTACATGAAAGTCAATTCTCATACATTCCGCCAGTATGGTGAAACCATAGTAGGCTGACGGGTATTTTCCCTCGATGACGATGAAGGAGCAGATAAGCATTTTCTCTGCCGTGAGATGAGTTACTTTTCATTCTGGAGAAATGTTTTGAAACCGGCTTGCTCTCTTACGTTCAAGTAACTCTACCTACCTCTCAAATACATTTGGCAATTATAAATAAACCGTCAGGAATAATTTCTAAATTGATTCATTAATTAGCTCGTCTCCATTGACACCCGTCGACGTCTTCGACTGTGTACGGGCGGAGTAACAAAGCGAAAATCAGTAGGAGTAGGCCTATTCCGTGTGAGACTTCGGTTTACCTAACGTGGTATGTCAAGAATGGATTTACTTCCGTAAGTAGGTCAGATTGTGTGGACGAATCGTTTCAGTACGCGAACGGCGAGGTAGGCTCATATAGCGGCGAATGCTCTAGTCAAATCGAATGACATTGTTATTGCTTACCGAAGGCGTGAAGGCAATAGCCAACGATTGATAGGACTAGAAGAGTATAGGCTTACAGCAGGAATTAAGTTTTCTCATACCCCACTTTGGCTGACCCGGATTGTGTTTCTTTATAGAGAAAGTCAGAGTAAACAAATGGCGAAGTAACGTAATATAAGAATGTTTCGGTGAGGTCCAGTTATGTGTGTAACCAAGTCGATCTTAATCAAGATCGACAGTTGAATTAAATTTATGCGGCGACGAAGAGATCACAGCTTGTCAAAGCATTAGACACAATCCAATTTTACCATGTTATATCAGAAACTCCCTATAGTAACGAGGCGTAGGCCTTATGTGAATATGAAACAGCCCCAGTAGCTTTCTTCTAGGTGTGCTTTTGGGGATCTGCCCTTATAGCTATTAATTTTTAGTCGTGAATATAGTAGGCCTACTGAGAAATACCGTGAGGCCGATAGCGATGAAATTATTCAATTGGTGGTATAGTCATATAGTCGAATGGGACTTATTCTATATAAGATTAGTAGGTTCTCTCTAAAACATTTTCACTAGTAGGTGGCCCCTTTCCGTGACAATGAACAAAGCAAACCTAAAATTCGTCTTCCCTTACTGTTTGGTCAGTTATTTATATTGGGCGTGATATTTATACGATCGATTTACTATAACAGTAGCGTGGTTGGGTGTTGGATGTTTTCAACACTATAAGATACAGTAGGCATATATTCAGGTTATGAAAACAGAGAAAGAATATTCAGTATAACATGACTGCACATTGTAGAATGATTCACAACAACATGCACTACGCAACATGCCAGTCATTTTTTATTCTTCAGTGGGCTATAGCCGTTTGCTGAGTTTTAGATGATTGGTGGTATGGTGTGGTGGAGACGGTGGAAGTAGGCCTATCCAGCCGTATTAGCACATTGCCAAGTTGGTTATATAGGAGAGTAGGCTATATATTGGCTAAACATACTTGGTGATGTCACGAATTTACTTTCCTAACAACAGGGGCGAAATATGGCTGATGGGGAATATTAGGCTTACATCACAACAGTTGGTAGACTCGTAGTAGTTGAGCAAGTGAGTAACGGATTGAGACTGTATATACAATAATGTTAGATTATTTGTTGGGAATTGAGAAATGCTCGCAGCTTGACAATAGACGCCGATATCATTTACAACACGCTATTTAGTGCATCGAGCCCCTACCATAACGATCGCATGCCGGTGAAATTAGGAGACTTGGTCCATTTGTACACTTTGACGTTTGGCTTGATCTACCAACTGTTGCAGCCTGAGCCAAAATTGATATCCGTTCCTTTCTTTACTTTGTTGTCAGTATCAGGGGAATGCGGAGGATTATGGTTATGATGGTGATCTGGGTTTTAAACCGGAGGTATAGACACGCCTATACGAAGCATTGACCTGGCTTATATGACCTTAGTAGTTGAAAACGCGACTTGACTCGGTCGGGAATCGAACCCGGAACCTCGAATCACATTACGGTACAGATATAGTCAAACCTCGACCAACTGAGCAGTGCCGACATAAATTTAGACATGTAAGCCCATGTTTTATTCCGGAATCGCTTTCATTAACTCGTCAATAATTTTTCTTGTATTATAAAATAGACCTTACCTGAAAAGTATCATAGTGAAGACTAAAGAATTGCATCATCGCCGACATGCTTCCTAGAGGGGCGACCTTCGTTTTGCTTGCAACTCTAATTGGTTGTATCGATGGTGATCTGACCTGCAAGTCGGGAATAAATACAACTATCTACGGTTTTCCTATACGATTTTGGGATGAGGCCGATCGGTGTTCAACTTCGTCCTCACAGTCTTGTTTCATCGGAGAATTAGAGTTTGATGTAAATTTGCAGAATGATAATCGTAAGTAAATACCGTATTTTCCAAGGGTCGGCCATACAAATAACATTTAATTATCACAATTATTATTCAGTTTTCTTAGTAGCCCGCAAAACTGGTACAATTGATAAATTATTCCGACTCAGTAATGGGAGAACATACTGTATGCTTTTGCGCATCGCACAAATGTCCACTTACATGGTCTTGTCAAAATGTTTGTGATTTATGCTAGGCCTATTGTAATCTTACTCTCGAGTGCAGAGACTCTTAAGCCTACTGTATACGAAGTTCAAATGAGGCGTCAAGTGTTTCGATGGGATAAATTGGTACGCATCGCTGGAGTTGAGTTAAACTGAAGACGATAGCCCTACAAATACAATCGTAATTCAAGCGTAAACCTGTCTGAATTTTCGTGGAGACTAATCGATACGATCGTACAGAGACGGATCGACCTATCGTCAAAACAGAGTTCAAGCAGTTAGATAAAACGCTTTGTTTGTCGGAGGTGCATGCGCATAGAATCTGTGTCTAACCGTTCGGTTCCATCTTGGAAAGTCCAAGAAACGTAAAATCATTTACACCATGAATAAATTTAGCCACAGAAGAATTATCTAACGAGTCATATATTACTCAGAGATCATAATTATCATACCATAACAAAATACCAGTAAAATAGAAGCTGACTGCATTCATTCAGCCCACGCATATGTCCTATTGTTTCCGCCACAAATATACTCTATTTTGCACGTTCTACGTTACACGTTGCATATTGCACGTAACATTGAGTTGAGACTAAATAAGTCGGTTAAGGAATTATATTTTAATAAAGAATCATAAAAAAGTACATGCTACAACAAGTTTAACGTAACTTATAGAAATCTGCGGCTTGGGTAACCTGGCGTTGTTCTATATTCAAAGCTCAGTTTGAAGTTGCAACCTATAAACTATCATTATACCATAAGTCAATGATGATACCTTAATATATTAGCCTGTAATTATAGCCTACTATATACCCCATGGTCAATATCCGCAATTGTTTTTCAGTTACCCTGACGTACGGCTCGTGCATATCTACTGCGTACAAGGCCTATTTGGGATGTGATGAAATATTTTCCACACCTAGGTTGCCTATCACGCAGCTATTGAATGCGTTCCTACCTGATATTCAAAACGTGGTCGATAACGGAATCAAAACGTTCTCAGAAGATGCTGCAATGACTATACAAACCTTTTTAAAGAATGAAAACGGAGAACTGGACAACTTACGGATTGTGGAGGAACTGGTAACGACGCTTTTGAGAAATTTGAATCGGTCGATGCCGAGCAATGCCGGAACGATTTTGTCCAAACTCGACACACTGATCCTCACGGCAATGCTAAATGTCTCTAAGGTTAGCGACGCAAGCAGGGATTTGCTATTAAGTTTTGGAAGCCTAAACACCTCTGACGATGCATCGAGCAAGCTACTTTATGACTTCTTTAGAATAAATGGTATTGCGGTACCGATTGAATTTACACACGTAATTGAAAATTTACCCGGATTCATCATGCAGTACGTAAAGAACGATCCTTCCTATCAAATTTTCAATCAGACAATGTTTCGTGCAATTTCAAGCATAGACACTTCCAATGTTACCACTGCGGTGTCCGGTATTGCGCGAGCGGCTCGACTAATACTACCCGGTATCGTAAATTCGGATTTTGACTTGTTGCCTATCTTTGACACTGTTTCAAATTTGATGATGCAAGTCATGGAAGGTAAACAGGTTTCGGATTTGGATATTTGGCGTTTGGATCTTTTGACGCATTACAGCCGTATAAGCTCCGTCTCACGAAGCTTCAGTTCGGCAATAATAAATTTCATCAGTACCGTGCTGCCAGGTCAGCTCTTAGAGGGTTGGGTAACGCTGATAAACGCTGTTCCAGGGTATTTGTATATGTTTACCAATAACACTGTAGAACTGGACCGGGCATTTGTTGCCATCACCAACTATCTGAACTTATATCAAGAAAGTGAAGTTAAATTGCCCGATTTTCTAAATAACGGCCAAGTAAATGTATCATCAATAGATCTTCAAGCCTATATAGAATTTGCCATGTCAGTGCTCGATGCGTCTGCGAATTTCACGACAATGAGTCAAGCCCTGACTTCGAACAACACTAATAACTTGGAAAATTCAATCATCAATGCATTGTCAGAATTAAACATAATTGTGCCTATGGAATATCATCCAGCCATTCAGAACATACCCAGACTATTGCTTCTTCTATTGAATCAACAACAAATGAATGGTACAGCTGTCATTGAACTGCGGAATCTTTTGCTGTCTGGGGATCAAAGCCTCGATACAACGATGCTCGCGCTCAGTAACATGATTCCTGTCGAATACAATCTACGAACCTTCGTCACGTCTCTACCAAACTTGATAAACATACTGACACGTGGAAATTTAACTGCCATAAACAAATGGCAAATGGATCTAATCAAGGAGTACGGCAGGACAACACAAGCGACACAAGCCTTCAGTAACGCCGTATTCGAATATCTAAAGATCGCTGGCGTTTTTGAATTCATCACAGAAGATTTGAAAACTATGATCGAATATTATCCTGGTTATTTGTACAATTTCTTTCCCCCTGAAATTGTTCCACAGATTGACAGAGTCCTTTACAATATTTCTGAAGAGCTTATATCAAGCGACCTCGGTATTTCCATCACTTTGAGTAACACTTTGCAATCATATTCCATCAACACAAGCGACCCAATCTTATTTGGTGTTATTAAAGCTATTGATAGCATTTTAAACTTGAGCCGAGCAAAAAATATCACTGACCTTGGACGTGAAGCACTAATGTCATTGAAATGTGTTTCATTCATAACAAATCGAACTTCTTCCTTCGTTGCTTCATTTCGTAATTTGCTGCACTCTTTGAATGTTTCAATTCCGAGTGAATACGACGAGGTAATGGACTACACGCCTGGGCTAATAATAACGCTAATCCCTGGATACGAGGAATATGTGAATAACATATTCCGAAATGTATCTGTCTATATCAACGCATTTGACATGTCGAATCCGAATTTCGACTCAATCTTTGAGTTTTTGGCATCCTTGATTCCTCAAGAGTACAATCTCAATAGGTTTGTCAAATCGCTGCCATCATTGATGTCCCAGTTCACACTGGGCAATTTTGAGTACGTTAATGAGTGGCAAATTCAACTTCTAATCGAATATAGCAGGATCACTACAGCTACAGAAGCAATTAGCAATTCGACATTGGAGCTTTTCCAAAGGGTTGGAATGTATGAACATCTCCCGGAAGTTGTGTTTACACTGGTTCGATATTACCCTGGCTATATATACAACTTCATCCCGCCCACTCTCACTCCGCAGTTCGAATTAGCATTACATCAAATTGCTGACATATTGAAGATTTCTCAGCTTGGAAATCAAGTGAACATTGAAAGCATTCTGAATTCTTTTGCCCTCAATACGAGTGAACCTGCATTGCAAGTGACTGTTACCGTTCTACAAAGAATTTTGAACTTAGGAAGTTCCCGAAACATGTCGGAGTTAGGATTTAAGGCGCTGAATTCGCTGAAAGAAAGTTTCTTGATATCTAACGACACGGCTGTGTTAAGTTCTTCATTCTTGAAATTCTTGCAGTCCTTCAGCATTTCTATGCCCACGGAGTATGAAGAAGTTGTCAGACATGTCCCGGGAATATTTCTGACTTTATTTCCTCAATACAAAGAAATTATATCCCAAATCATTTCGAATGCGTCTTTGTTCCTGAATGATTTTGATCCTAATGATTATAATTCCGCATTCGCCACGTTAAGAACGTTAATCCCCGCTGAATATAACTTGCAACTCCTCATTGATTCTTTTCCATCGCTGTTGGAAGAATTGACTGCAGGCAATATCTCTTACTTGAACACATGGTCGCTACATCTGCTGAAGACATACAGTCGAGTGACCCCAGCAACAGAAACTCTGGCTAATGCAACTTTGGATTTCATAACTGGAATTGGATACAATCCAGCAAATCTCACTTCTGATTTTCGTATGTTGATAGACTATATACCCGGGCATTTGTACAACTTTTTCCCGGACAATATGATCGGACAGCTTGAACGTGCATTGTACAACATATCAGATATCCTCTACTTAAACGATGGCGACCGCAGCGTCAGTACATCAGAAGTATTGCAATCGTTCTCGTTAAATACTAGCGATCCTGCAGTGTTTACATTAACTTCGATAATGGACAGTGTTATGAACATTGCCGATGCTAGGAATGTTACTGAGTTGGGAAAAGAGGCATTGAGTTCATTACAAAGCGTCTCCCACATCACGAATGAGTCAAGAACATTTTCTGATTCGTTCATCTATTTCCTTCAGCAGTTCAATATTACGATACCAAATTCCTACAAAAATATGACCCGCAATCTTGTTGGCTTACTGACAGTCATTCTTCCTGATCAACGAGAAGTTATTAATACCATATTTTTGAATACATCACAAATTCTGGACGCAAGCCTGGCGAATGGCGTCAATCTGGAAGCTGCAATAGATATCTGGCAAAGTGTAACACCACAAGAGTATAATCTTCACCTATTCATGGATTCGTTGCCTATTTTGATATCGCAGCTGACTGCTGGAAATTTCCCTTACATAAATCAATGGCAGGCAGATGTTCTCAATGCATATAGCATCACCACCCCAGCAACTGAGTTATTTTACAACTCGACCGTTGGATTTTTGACAAGAGCAGGTCTTTATAATTATCTCCCCGAGTCTCAAAAACCATTGCTTTCAAATTATATTGGTTACATATATTACTTTATACCGGGAAATATGACGAATGAAGTTGAATCTGTGCTACGGAATGTATCTGAAATCTTGAAGATATCCGAACCTGGCCACAATGTTGACCTTCAAGAGATTTTCGCTTCTTTCTCCTTGGATGTAACTGATCCGAGAGTTCAAAGTGGTTTATCTTTACTAAACAGCATCGCAAACCTGTCTAGCGTCACAAATCTTACCCAATTCGGAATTCAAGCTCTCGAATCATTGAAACGTGTGTCTGCTCTCAACGAAGGAACCAAAATGCTAAGCGATTCTATTCTAGGAATTGTTCGACAATTTGGCGTGGTCGTTCCAGATGAATACGGATTGGTAGTAGAATATTCTTTGGGTCTTTTCAATGGATTGTTTCAAGAACAAGAAGATCTAATACAAACGATATTTTCGAACGTGTCTGAAGGTTTCAAGACGTTTAATCTCACTAGTCCAAATTTTTCATCATTGGTCATATTAAATACGTTTATCCCCGAAGAATACAAGCTACGTCCATTCATAAATTCCATTCCGTCACTACTTGAAGAAGTGACCAAAGAAAATTTTGCCTACATCAATGAATGGTCGATTAACCTAATGACGTCATACAGTAACGTCACGGTAGCCTCTGAACAGCTTAGCTACTCTTTGTTGAGACTACTGGATAGGTATGGATTACCCAAGAACGTCACCTCCGAGCTAGAAATCTTCATTCGATCCTTTCCTGGATTGATTTATAACTTGGTGCCAAGCGATATGATTCCCCAAGTGGATACTGCGTTGTCCAATGCAGCAGATATGCTAAATTTAACCGATGCCAGCGTCGAAATAAATATTTTGGATATCTTGGATTCATATTCCTTAAATATTACTGATGCCGGATTACGACAATCTCTTTCAAGCTTGAACTCAGTTTTGAATATTGCAAGATCAAACACCTTGATGGAATTTGCTAAGCAATCGCTCGCTTCGCTGAAGATGTTTTCAACTGTAACTAACGAAACCACTGATTTGGCAGAATCTGTAACTGACTTTCTACAAGGTCTCAATGTAACTCTTTTACCGGAGTTTAAAGACGCACTACGACACATCCCGGGCCTGTTGATTACAATCCTTCCTGATCAGCGTGCTGTAATTACTAATTCTGTTATCAATATCAGTCAAATTCTTCAGTCGTTTAATGTTATCCGACCAAACTTTGAGCCGGTTATAATGTTGATACAAAGATTTGTTCCAGCGGAATACAATCTTGACAATCTGCTCCTCTCACTACCGTCGTTGCTCGACGCTTTGATTGTGGGAAATTTCGAATACGCTAATGTTTGGCAAATCAATTTACTTGTAGAATACAGCAGCATTACTTCGGCTACAAAAGCAATTGCGAACGCAACTATTCAGTTACTGCAAAGATGGAATATCTACAATTCAATTGATCCACAACTGCAAAGACTTATACAATATTACCCAGGATATTTTTATCAGATATTGCCACCAGCTCTAATACCACAATACGAGCTTGCTTTGCAAGGAATTGCTGAGGCGGTGTCCCTTGCTGATCCGACCAAAGATGTCGAAATCAGCGAAATTTTAAGTTCATTTTCATTCAACATGACTTCCCCGGGAATTGGTGACATCGTCAACCTTCTTGACAGTATTTCTAACATAGCAGCCGCAAGCAATCTGACAGATCTTGGGAAAGAAGCTCTGGCGTCATTACAAACCGTTGCCGTACATACGAATGTGACGCGTATGTCTAGTCTTGCTATATTTCAATTTCTACAGCAGCTCAACTTGACCCTTCCGCAGGAATATTATCAGATCGTCCTTGGCACTACTAGCTTGCTTTTTTCTGCAGTACCAGAACAAACAGATCTAATCAATAGCGTTGTAATGAATATTTCGAGCATATTAAGCCAAACAAATCCAATGAATCCGGACTTTACCGTGCTCTTTGTCGACCTAATCAAACTTGTACCTGAGGAATACAATCTGCGAATACTTCTTGAAAGCATCCCGGAACTTCTGAATCAAGTAGTGAAAGGAAATTTCAATTATGTAAACATTTGGCAACTGGACGTTATGAAGAGGTATAGTACTCTCACTGGGGCTACAGAGTCAATTTACAATTCCATTGTTGCATTAATAGGTAGACTAGGAACGAACGCTGTATTAACCGAAGAAGTCGTTACGCTCATCAGATATTATCCTGGATATTTTTACAACTTCGTTGGAAACAACACCGCCATCCTTGACACGGTTTTATACACGCTATCGACTGCGATTGATGCAATCGTTCCGACGCAGACTGTTGATATCCAGCCATTGCTAGAATCGTTCAATGCAAATTTTACGAGTTCAGCAGATAGCCAATTGATTCTCGGTTTAAACAGCATCGTCAACGCCACAACGTCTACCAATCTGCAGGATTTCAGAGCTAGATTAGTGGACTCCCTCAAAAACATCGCTACGATAACAAGCACAAGTCAGATTTTGAGTGAATCTGTAGTGGATTTCTTCAATCGAATTAATGCAACGTATGACGAGGAATACGAAGTGCTGATCACTCATCTACCTGCGATATTTCAAACGATGTTTCCACAATACAGAGAAACAATTGATGATTTATATGTGAAAGCCGCCATCAATTTCGCTCTTTTCGATACGTCATCCTTAGCCACTGATTCGGCGAATACAAGTTTTGCAATTCAGCAAATTTTCAACGACACTATGAATCCGTTAAAAACTGCGAACGTTTTCATCCCATCTGATATTCTTGGGTTGGTGAGTTTGCTTCAAGAGATTTTGGAAGATGTCGTCGTTCAACAAAGCAGGATTGAGGAGTGGATTGCAAGGCTTCCCTTTATGACTGGACAAGTCCATGCCAACTCGTCGCAGATCTTTACGAGTACGATCAACCAACTTAGCCTAGGAACAAGCAATATTTCTAGCAATGCTACTGTTAACGTTGTTCTGCAGTATCTACCACAAATATTGTATCTTTCCAACCCAGAAAATGAAAGCCTTCTTCAAGTAATTTCTAATACTGTTTCAGATACTTTAGCAACTCAGAAAATGGCTGATAATCAGCTACTGGTGAATGTGGCAACTGATTTGCTAAGAGACGTTCCTCCTGTGCTGCGACCGCTGATATTGAGTTTGAGAGATCTAATCCCAGTAATTTTATCAAACGATCAATCAGCAATCACCGAGTGGATAAACGCTGTCGCTAACCAACATTGCTTATCAAACAGGACTGTAGTTGTTGAATTTGCAAATTCTATGACCAAATATTTGGAAAAGATGGGATTAATGGTGCCTGCATATACGAATAACCTCTTCAAATGCGCGCCGGAAATGATGTATATTCTCATGCCGAACCAATCTGAAATTATAGACAACGCACTTCGAATGGCTGTCCTTGCCAACGCAAACTATTCGGCATATGTAAAAGAGATGGCGAGTTTGATGAGTTTTGATTTACCGGCAGATTTTAATCAAATGTTGGACCTGCTTCCAAGCGTTCAGTCTGCACTTTTCACATTCAACATGACTGAATTGACATCGGCGTTGTTGCAATTTCAAGATACCATTTTACAAAACACACAATTAGGAAATCTTACCGTCGAGATGTTACGAAGATTTGGGTTGGATATTGCAAACGAAACCAAACAAATTATCTCGCAGATCTTCAGTTATGATATTTTTAGCTTGTTCGCAGCGCTCAATCCATCTGCAGAAGTCTTTCTTTCTTCGGTGATGTCGAATTTGCAATCAGGAGAAGACTTTGGCATTGCCTTTTTGGATGCATTCTCCTACGTAAACGTAACTGTATCTCCTCGGTATACTCCATTTTTCAGTCAGATTGAACCACTCATCGGTGGAATAGTCAAGAACGACATGGACATCGTTAATCAAGCTGTTCTTGACATCCTCAATTTGTATAATGCATCGTTTCGTTCTTATGAAGTTGAATACGCAATCAATCAGTACAAACTGCAAATGATCTTGCAGAAAGTCAATTCAACTTACATCCCTAAAAAAGCTTTCATACATGTGGAATATATGTACGAATTGTTTCTGAAAATGAGCAATTTGTCCGAATCCTTTTTGAAGGATACTATCATACAAGCCTATCCAGATGCCAAGGATATTATTGATGTGATATTTCGACTTCAGCCGAGGGATTCCTTCCGGTTTGTTTACAATGTAACGACGTGGATTTTTACTGGCGACAGAAATGTATCAGTTCTATCTCCATATATCAAGACTATCATAAACATCTTCTTTGAAGGGCAAAATTTCAACGTGGCGGATTTGCTGATATCTCTAACCAAGCCGATGTAAGTGAATCCTAATTTCCGTGTAGGAAATTTATGCTGGAGGGTAACATGATTATAGTGATTCTTATTTCAAAACGTTACCTTCCGCATCTGGCATAAACCTGCGTCTGACGTAGCCTATAGTTTGCATTCCTTGGTAGACAATATATTTTGCTTGATATGCAGACTTGATGGTACCAACTTAGTCCCAAGGTTGTCGTATTATATATCAATAACTTCAGGATTATATTGGTCTTTTCTGTAAATAACCGATTCGAATAGCCTAATAGAGATATGCCGTTTGGAATAGAAAATATCATTATAGTTCTATCCAACTTTCAAGTTCTGATGTTGTGAGGTAGTCCCTCTTCTGTGGCATATTGTTGTGTTTTTTCTACCACCTGGCATTTGGCAAGCTGTTATGAGGTTTTTTGACCTTGAGAACGTAAATACATTTGCCTACGCCTACTCATCTTCGTGACGAACCACTGTGTTCATATGTTATACCATACCATGTCGAATTCTCAAAAGTCTTTTGTCTCACCTATTATGAGCTACACACGCGTACCTCAAAAGAATAAATGATGGATGTGCTCCCGTTTTCTCCTTTACTTGCGAGAATGTTTGGTCAGGTTTACCTCATTCCGTCGTAATGTTTGAACGGTACCATTTGTATGGAGACTCAATGATCCCCTATTGTACAATTTCGAACGATTGCTCAGGTCAAAGAATGAATCTGTGAATACCTATTCACCTAATTCTGAACATTGCCTTTACTGACTTAGATAGATGGCCATATCGATACCTATACATCGAAATGATAATGAGTTTGTGGTGAACTGAATGTCTCATTGACCTTTTGCAGTGAATCGTCATGCAGGTATGAGACTTGTGAAACGGATATTTGCAACACGTATGATCTTCTTATCCCCTCTGAATCAAGCACTGCATCAACTACCCAAACGAGTATCAGCGTAACCACTGCAGGCCCCTCAACCGAAACTTCGTTTTCTACAACGCAAATTGCTACAACGCAAACAAGTACCAGCGGAACCACTGCAGGAACGTCATCATCGATCTCCGCAACATCTACTTCAACAGGGTCTTCTACAACACAAATTTCAAATCGTACCGCCTCAACTGAAGCGGGCATATCAACCACTACTACTGGCCCAACTAATTCGCCCTTCACCTCTCGTGCTGAAAGCACGCGTACTTCTATCACAGCTACATCAGGGACGACCCAGTCAGGCGGGACTACCACAAAATCCATATCTACCACGAATAATGTTGACACTACTACTGAGGTTTCAACCATCTTGACTACCAAATCGACTGCGACTCCTGATACAAGCACTACAGAATTCAGCAGCATAGCCACTACACCAAGCACTACAGGTCCACAAACAACACAGACAACCACATCCGGTGGCCAGGTATCGACCTTATGTATGGGCATTCATATTCATGTTATGTTAATATTTTACGCATTACATAGATGTCTCTTTTTCTGACCATGGTAAACTCGTTTAATCGTTTTTAGGATTGCTATTGGAAAAGTATAGGTCCACCCATCACGATAATTGTCCTATGGACAGATTGCCTGTAAATGCATTACGGTTTTACTATGTATACCGCACTGAATACGATTTAGTCAATGTTACTATGTTTCAATTCTAAAATCCGTATGTCTGTTTAATCGAACCTCCTGTCCTACTCCTTGCATAGCGATTGTCCACTGAAATTGAGACGTTGCCGCGATAATTACAATAATCAGACTAAGCAAGGGAGATTCCAATTGACTTTACTTATTCGATTGACCACACACTGCAATGAAACAAATTGGATAAAAAAAACATCAGAATCAAATATTGCTGACTCTTGATCTACTTGCAAGAGATTGCATCAAAATGTAAGAACATACACACAGAGAGAGATAGAGAGGGAGAGAGAAACATACGAACACATACATACACACGCGCACGCGTAAACACTAAACTCACATTGAAATATTTTCCAAACACCATTTGTTAGTATTTTTATTGGCTACTATTTATGCATATTTTTATTACATGTATCGATGTATTTTTAAATTAGTAACGTTTTAGCTTTTATTGACTTTCTGTAGGTACAAAAAGTTTTGCGGCTTTCTAGTGCTATAATTCCTCATTTGTTATTTTCTCGACGTCCCGACGTCGTACAGTCAGAGTGGAAGACGGCTCCGCCCGCCTACATATTCGAGGCCGATCCAATTGATCCGATTTATCGAATGAAAGATTGGACTGGTCCTACTAAAATGTTCCAAGGTTACAGGAAAAATTCTGGTTAAATTCAAGCCAAAATCGCCGTCTTCCCGATATCTGACGCCTCATAAATTTCGATATATAACCGTTCAAAACCCAGCCTCATACCACCATACGTTGCGATTATTTTGTATGCACGTGTAGTAATGGAAAATAGCTTATTTTGTAGAATGTGTTTGCAATTTGAAATTGCTTCTTTCCTCTGCCAGTATAAACATTTTGATGAAGAGTTCCGCTTATCGCGCTATTTGTACAGGCCTGAAACAGATATGCATCATTTTAGAAGTTAAATAAATAAATAAATAAATAAAACAAAATAAAAATTAAGTAGCGAATGCTTATCAACCTTATCTATTATTGTTAGAACACGCTCGGGCAAATGGAGAGCTGCTTGCGAGAATTGCGTTAACGATTTGAGACAGACAGATAGACAGATAGTCAGCGTTCCATTGTTGAGAAATATTCTTCAGACCAAGTACACCATCTACTGAATGGTCGTGAACCGCGATACCGCGTACTTTTAGTACTCTGTGGTACGTGGTCGTAACTTTAATTCAACAGAAGGACTACTGAATCGAGTATTGTAATTATAACTATAGGGCTTACGCCAGTTTTCTCATACTCATTGCGATTTCCATACAATCAAAAGATAGGCCCAATTAATGCACAAGCTTGTAATATTTCAGTAATCTTTGTACTGGCCTGTAGTTTTCGATAAAATGCGGAACATGAGCAAAAATGTACAACGCCAGCAACCGATATTTGGTGAACAGGGTATTGCAGTCACCAAAAACGTTACTAAATGTACGCAGGAACACCTCAAACGCTACGAAGATACGCCGTAAGGCTCGCGCTCGTCCGCCCGATGGTCACGCGAAACAATTATTAGCCTTTTGGGTATAGGCCTATATTTTCCTACGTCTTTTGTCTTGGTTGTGCAGTCGTAGATCAGACTCTCGCATATTTACCATTCGAGCTTGTGATTAAAAGATGCTTGGATCGCCAAATGCACCGATCGACCGATGGAGCTGCCAGTTTCTAACTAGCCTTCCCTAAGTATTGGCTTATCAACAAGGCACGCCAGTCTCGTCCGGGTCGGACTTATGCTGATTCTAGGTCAAGACTTACTCGCAATTCATCACAGCGCGAGTTTGGTCCGCAAGACAACATCTGGTGTGTAGTAGCGTCGGGTTCAGAAACGAATCAAATATATTCTCCTATTGGAAATATTTGCTTTGCTCCGAAGTTGAACAGAAGGGTTAGGTCTTGCGTAACAATCTATTGTAGCAAGGTATGTCTATTGAAAACGCCTCACGACTCGAGGTCTGCGATATAGTCTAAAACTGGATGGCAAATATAACTATGACTGTGTAAGGGGCCGCCCTCGTAAAGCTATTGTTGCACTTGATTACTTTATCTTCGAGAATTTGATTAGTCATGGTAACGTGTGAATACATATCAAAAATAGTTGTATCTTTCACCTACTTTTGAATTAAAGAGAAATAACACTCATGTACTCACGAGGGACCAAATTTGCGACGAGCGTCCGCAAGACTACATAAAAAGCTTACATTTATAAACATGTGATCATTTTCTATTCGAGGTCATAGACCAAACAACCATGTTTGATTGTAATTTGTAATCGAGATCTATCTCAGGGTTAGTTTATGAATTTGTCACCGAACATTCGTAATAAAATTTGAATTTTCAGTGTAAGGTTGTAGAGAAAGATGACGAAAGGCACATTAATATTTGTGCTGACATTTTTGCTGATGTTCATCCGTTGTGAGGGAGGAGTTCAACAATGCAGGAGTGGATTTAATACGTCTATTTTTAATATCCCAATCAGCGCATGGAACGAATCATACCGCTGTTCTTCTGCGGAGGAGCAATCTTGCTTCATTACGGAATTGAAATATTCGAACAGTATATTCGACAATGAAGGTATGGTGATAATTTCCATTTATATTTTTACATTTAACGTAAGGAGTCACCATACCGTTCAATCACAATCCATTCACGAATATTTTCTTGATATGGAAGACTTTCAGGAAAGTTTGGCCCGATTTTAAAGTGGTGCTTCTCAACATTGCGCCATGCGCTTCACATACCTCACAGTTTCTCCATATTTTTCAAGAGGTAGCAAAATCTAGAACGTGAGATAGCATTGCGAGTAATGTTGTGGTATGACGTTGTCAACGAAATTCCTTAAATTATTTAATAACCTAATGGCAACCTTCTTTGTGTCGTGGTTGGGTTTATATAATACTGTGCCAAAAGGTTTCCAAACCTCTCAGTGTCGAGCTGTCTGCCGAATTGTTTCTCACCAGAAACTTGATGAGTCGGGCGGAAATGGATCGTGGCCCAGAGCCGGTGGTTTGGAATTTTGGCGCCGAAGAATTAATTAATTTGAGAGAGTGTGCTCATATGCACGGTCCTGGGTCTACTCGGATTAGATTTCGCTTTGGCTCGTGGAATTTTCACAAGATTTGCATATTTCTTAGATTAATAGAATATTTATTGAACAATTTCACTTTGCCCTTCAAATCGGTACTGCACGAGATTCACAATGCCGTTCTAAACAGACCAATTAATTTGTCCTGACACTGACCCCATTCGCAGCTGTCACATGGGAGATTAATACCGCACGCGCGAACTTAAATCTACCCACGCAGAGTAATATGTATGATGATTCCATTATTGGCCATGGCATGGCCTACTTTACCTAGAGTAGGCCATGGCCATAGCATTGAGCAATATATAAGGTAAATAACAGGTGGCGGACTGTGACGTGATATGATTGGATTTGAAGTGTTTACCCATACAATATCGTGCTCAGAATTGACCATTGATTTCATCTTTCGGTAAATATAAGATTTGGGGTTGTACGCAACTAGGGTGCGTTCACACTGAGTCTCGAAACTAATGTTTTTGAGACTATGGCTATAGAACAGGACGCCTTACTTTTCCATCTTGTCTATTACATTGGTCCCCATATTATTTTTTCACTTTATCAGATCTGACATTGAATTTCGGGTCATGTCTTCCCACCGCCTACGAGTCGGTGCTTACCTGCGATGCATATCTCACGCTCGACGGCCAAGCTCTACCAATAATACTTGCAAGTTTACAAAATCAAGGAGATGACATCGTAGCAGGATTATCTGAAGCGGTGGCTGAGGAACTGTATGACAGAATTAACCAACTTGATAAGGTTGAAGTCATTGGCAATGTGTTAGAAAGCATGAACGTTTCCGTCCCAAATTACCTACAAAATATTATTAGAATCGTTGAACGAGCCGTACAGATTATGCAGCATAATTCAACCGATATTTCCGTAATAATCGAGGAAAATGATTTTGATCTTCTTATAAACTTCACTAAAGATTTCTTGATTTCGAAAAACGTCTCCATAATGCTTCTCGATGACCCTGCCTTGCGACTGGTCGTCAAGCCCATATATCAAGTGATTGTTGATAACGAAACCGATGTGGCAGATGTTTTACAACAGGCTTCTCTTCAGTATATCCAATCAATGAATTTCACAATATCAAATGGGACGCTGGAATTCATCACTTCGATTTTCGACATTATTGGCTCAAACGAGACGGGATTGTGGCAGTCTATTCTGGTGAACGGAACGTCAGGCTTAGTTGATCTTACCAATGCCACTGTTGAATGGGATATGCTACTGCAAATTGTGGATGCGCTTAACGAAAATGAAACAAAAATATTGTCCTATCTACTAGATGCCGCGGCTGAGTATCTCGACGAGAAAAATCGCACTGTCTTGTCGAACATGATAGATTTCATTCAAGTCGCAATCAATGCAAAAGACGGTGCAGATTTTGAAACTTTTATCAACACGACTGTCGAGTATTTGGAAAATATGAACATAACGATACCAGTCAATGCAGTTCAGTACGTACTCGAAGTCTACCAAGCTTTCAAAACTAACGAAAGTGATATTTTCCCAGCAATCGTACTTCCCATAATTCGTATTTATGGCGAACGAAACAACGTTACTATACCTCAAGATATTGCAGCAATAATCGACAACATAAACAATATATTTAAAAGCAACACATCAAAAATTTCTACGGTAGCAATGAGACTATTCACAATGTACTTGGATGAGATAGGAATCGACCTTCCCAACGAAACTGTTTCATTTATAAGTAACGTATTCGATAAACTCATCGATCGGAACAACAGTTTTTCTTACTCCGAGATCTTGAACGGGACGATGAACCTTCTTCAGTACTCAAATGTCACTATCCCGAAAGAAACCATTGACCTTTTGATGCGTCTAAACAATATGTTAGGTTCTAACGACAGCAATATCTCGTACACAAATCTTCTTAATGGTACTCTCCAATTTCTTGAGCAATTTAACTTTACAAGTTCAACTCTCAATTTGATCCTTGATTTGGGTAATGATTGGAGAGAGGGTGAAATCACCCTGCAAGCGCTTATAATCAAGGCTACATTTAACATACTTGAGGAGAGAACGAACTACACTATTCCTGATCCCATCACGGACTTCGTGGTGGATTTAATTGACGCAATGACCAACAACGAGTCTGATATACATTTGATTCTTATTGATATAACTCTGGATCGTCTTGATGAAATGATTCCGGCCATCTCTGAAGATGTTGTGCAGATGTTACGTTACGTAAGAAACTCATTACGAAACAATGACACTGATTTTGTTGACGCGCTACAAAATGTTCTCCCTGTGCTTCTACGAAGAATGAACGTGAGCGTCTCTGATAACACCATCATTTCAATTATAAGCATGGTTAATTCAATCAGAGCGAACGACACGGATATCCTCTTACCCCTCTCTGAAACCGTAGTAGCAGTGTTACATGACATGAATATTACTATCCCTGATAACATCCTTGAAGCATTGAACAGTAACAACAGCAGCGAATTGATTTCGAGCATCCTTTCAGTAATCTTTGAGCGCATGGACATCAACATTTCCGAGACTACCATCGCGTCCGTATATAAATTGGCAAGAGGCATCATAAGCAACGAAACCGATGTTTTGCCGATACTCGTGGAAAGTGCAGCTTCCGTACTGCATGATATGAACATTACTATTCCGGATAGAACTGTTCAGGTGTTGAAGAACTTGACCTTTGCCTTGATGAACAACGGAAGCGATGTGGATATCCATATCTTGGATGCAGTAATCATAATTCTGGAATACACAAATGTAAACGCATCTCTGCCAATTGTACAAGCAATTGTTGATATTAAAAATACTCTCAAGAACAATGAAAGCAATATTATTGACATGATACCAAGCATTCTTCAGGATGTTCTTCAGCAAGCGAGCCTCAATATCTCGCAAGACACCATCGAGTCAATAATAAAATTGGCTACTGCGATCACAAGCAACGACACCAATGTCTCCACAGTTATCGTAGAATGTGCTGCTGATGTATTACTGGATATGAACACCACCCTTCCTGATGAAGTCATTCTGTCGTTGAAGAATTTGACCTTTGGCCTGCTTAATAACGAAAGCGAAATAAATCTCCGCATCCTAGATGCTGCGATCGCCATTCTTGAATATAAAAACAACACCATGGCTTTCGTGGAAGTACTTTTCGACATTAGAGATTCTCTGCGGAATAACGGGAGCAATGTTTCCGATGTGTTACTCAAAGCCATTCCAATATTTCTGGACAGCATGAACATCAGCATTTCAGAAAATACCGTCGTGTCCATCTTCAAATTGGCTAATGCAATCGCAAGTAACGATACCAATGTCTTGATAGTCCTTGTAGATAGCATGGCATCGGTATTGCAAGATCTCAATACCACTATTCCCGACAAAATCATCCAATCACTGAAGAACTTGACATTGGAATTCATTCATAACGGCAGCGACATGAATATTCAAATCTTTGACGCAGTAATAATAATTCTTGAATATATGGATAACAATGTATCTCTTCCTATTTTGAATGCAGTTGTTGATATCAGAGATACTCTCAAGAACAATGAAAGTAATATTATTGACATGATACCAAGCATTCTTCAGGATGTTCTTCAGCAAGCGAGCCTCAATATTTCACAAGAAACTATTTCGTCAATAATAAAATTGGCCACTGCAATCACAACCAACGACACCAATGTCTCCACAGTTATCGTGGAATGCGCTGCTGATGTATTACTGGATATGAACACCACCCTTCCCGATGAAGTCATTCAGTCGTTGAAGAATTTGACCTTTGGCCTGCTTAATAACGAAAGCGAAATAAATCTCTGCATCCTAGATGCTGCGATCGCCATTCTTGAATATAGAAACAAAACTATGGCTTTCGTAGACGTACTTGACGTTTTGAGAGATTCTCTGCGGAATAACGGGAGCAATGTTTCCGATGTCCTACTCGAAGTTATCCCAGTATTTTTAGAGCGCGTAAACATCAGTATTTCTGAAAATACCATCGTGTCCTTTATCAAATTGGCTAATGCTATCGCTAATAACGATACCAATGTCTTGATGGTCCTTGTGGAAAGCACCGCTTCGTTTTTAAAAGATCTCAACACCACAATTCCTGACAAAGCCATCCAGTCGTTAACAAACGTGACCTTGGAACTACTTAATAACGGTAGCGATATGAACTTCAGAATCCCCGACATCGCAGTAATACTTCTTGAATATACGGATAACAATGTATCTCTACCAATTTTGGAGGCAATCGTCGATGTGAGGAATTCTCTCCAGAACAACGACAGCGATATTTTGCTGGTGATACTCAACAAAACAATCGACATATTGCAAAATCAAACTAATGCAAGAATTCCAACATACTGGATCGACTTTCTTACGGATCTTGCATTAACGACAAAGGACAATGAAACCTCTGTTCCCTCTGTCTTCATCGAACACTTCATCTTAGTAATTGCAAGACGTGCGAACTTCACGATACCGCCATCGGTCGTAAACAAGACCTTGGAGTTCATAGAAGAAGCTGGCGGAATTGAAAACATCCCCTCTGTTTTCATGAACAAAACACAGTCATATTGGCAATATTTAAATTCCACCGACTCAATGAACATGACAGAGATCATTGCAAACGCATTAAACAACAGCATTGACTTTTGGAACTCGACCGACGTGCTGGAAAGCATCGACAGTTTCATGGATCAAATGAATGGAAGTCTTCCAAGTTATGTTTTGGATTTGATCGTGGAGCTTAGGGGAAATGCTAGCGATAGCGACAATGACACATATTCATCAATTCTCAATCGCACCGCCACTCTTGTACAGCAAATCGAAAATAAAATCCCCAATGAACTTGTAGAAGTTGTCAAAGAATTTGCTACCATTATCGCAAGCAACGACAGCAATTCGTACCAGTTGGTAATCAAGAGCGGTCGCGTCTTGTTACGGCTGTACAATGTAAACGTATCTGATGACATTTTTGATTCGCTCATGTCAATTAGCAATGCCACTCGCATGAATGACAGTGACATTTACTCTGCTATAATCGACACCGCTGTGTTAGTGTTCCAAGAACTGAATCTCCCTGTGACAGAAAAGATTGCTCAATCAGTCAAAACCGTAATTACAGCAATGGAAGACGCTAAAAATAACACATCTTCGGTCATTTTGGATGAAATTATAAGCATTCTCCAATTCATGAACACTACGGTTCCTGATCCAGTGTTGCAAATCGTGATGAATATCAGCAGTGCATTGAAAGATGATGAGATTGACGCTGCTACGTATATACTAGAAAGTATCTTCAACGTTGTTCAACAGCAAATGAATGTCTCGATACCTGATTCTGTCATCAACTTGCTTTTGGACCTAGCGTTCGGCACGCGGAATAACGACAGCCTCTCCATCCAATCTATAATTCTTCAGCACGTGATTCCAATTGTTGAAGAACGATTCAACATCACAATACCATCACCGATTGTGCTAATAATCAAAGAAGTCGTTGTAGACATCAGGAATAATGAAACCAACATATACGATAAGCTCGTGAATCGCACGGTATCATCTCTACAGCAGTATTTAAATACGTCTGTGTCCATGGCACTTGAAGATATGCTTCCTAACATCAGTAAGGTCATTACAGAGACTGGCATCAACGGGACAGACTTCACACACATCGTCAGTCAATTTCTTAATCAAACGAACGAAACAACTGCAGATAATCTCGCCATGTTAGCAATGTATCTGACAACTACGATGAACGAAAGTGACATTGAATCGATGATTCTCAACCGCGTAAATGCTATTGCGCAAGCAATGAATGTTACGATTGATCAAGAAGTTATTATTACTCTTGCGGAATTAATCCCTGCTATCGCGAATACTAACGAAAGCGGCCTCGACTTGATTGTTCGCAAAGGAATAAAAATGCTCTTTATGCGTTTTGATGTGAATATATCTGATGAAATGGCGTACAACACTGTTGAGGTCATTATGTCTGTCATTAATAACCAAAGCGATATTTCTTCCGTCGTAAAGGAAGCCGGGCTTTATTTTCTCCAAGGGACAAATTACACAACGGGAATTGCAGTGGTTGAATTTATTGACACCGTGATCAGTGCGATTAGAGACAACGGCACAAGCTTACCTTCCGACGTAGAGGAACGATTCTACGTGATTTTCCAATGGATGAACGCATCCGTTTCCAATACTACTATCAAAACAATCATCGATATCGGTAATGCCTTCTTGAATGACGAAATTGATGTTCTACCCGTGATTTTCGATGGTGTCATCAAAGTCGTTCGGCAAAACGTGAACGTCACATTTTCACAGGCTGGCATTAATTTACTGTTCAACTTGACTGAGTCTTCCAGCAACAACGAAAGTTGTATCTATTGCATATTCCTTCCACAATTTATGCCTGTTCTGGAAGATCAAATGAATATTACAGTTCCAATGGACATTGTCGAAATGGTGATGAAAATTATCGACGGCGTCAGAAACAACCAAACCAACATTTCACACAACGTCATCAATCTTTCAGCAAAGCTATTACAGCATTATTTCAACCAATCAATTCCTAATGAGATTTTGGACATGATTGTCAATCTCACCAGCACATATAATGAAATGAACGCAACAGATTGGGTTGACGCTTTAGCTGTGCTTTCTCAACATTTGAACGGAACCGTTCCAGAATACATAACGGAAATAATGATGCATCTCAAAGACATCGTCAACAATGATGGCACTGATCTTGTTTCTATCATCACCAACGGTACTATTAACATCGCGCAAAGAATGAACGCAACAATTCCTCAAGAGCTCATTGAAACTGCTGTCGAAATTCTGTTGTCGGCGAGAAATAACGAGAGTGACCCTGATACAATCTTCCGAAAATCAATCAACATAATTATCTCGTACGGAAATATCAGCGTATCAGATGAAGTCATCGATGTGTTAATCAACGTCGCTAATAGCGTCATGTCGAACGACACTGATCAGTACGTAACAATCCTCGATGGCGTTGAAACAATTTTGCAAGAGATGAACTTCACTACAGAGAGTAGAATTGTTCAGTCGTCGCGAATTGTGTTGTCAGCAATTATAGCAAACGAAAGTGACGTTGGTTCTGTTATACTCAATGAGCTAAAAAATCTCCTCCACTTTGCGGGTGAAACGGCCGAGAATTCTACAATAATCGAGATCTTAACAAATATCACTGATTTTGTGAAAAGTAATGAGACCATCAGCTCTGCTCTATTACGTGACAGCGTGGCCAAAGTTATCAGTCAATACACCAATATCACCATCTCCAACTCAGTCGTGAATCTTCTATTCGATATATGTAAAGCCGTGACAACTAACAATAGTGACATATCTTACGTGATTTTGCAACACTCTGTGCAAATACTTGAAGATTATATGAATGTTACAATTCCTGATTCGGCCGTCCAAATCATACTGAAACTGAGAACTGCCATAAACAGCGAAGGACTAAACATCTCACACAATGTATTGAACACATCAGCTATCATCCTGCAGGAGTTCTTCAACATTACTTTATCGCCAAAATTCGTGGGAGCACTTCAGAATTTCTCGGACAATATGATCATGAATGAATCAGATATTATGGACTTTCTCAAAATTGTCTCTGTACTTTTGCAAGAAATGAATGAAACTATTCCTGAACCGATTTCAAAATTAGCCATGTACTTGAGTGATGGAATTTTGAACCGCAATCAGACTGATATATTTTCTATGGTCGTCAATGGCACTGTCAGTATATTGCATCAAATGAATATCACGATACCGCAAGACGTTATTCAAGTCGTTGAAGATATCTTTGTTTGGTATAGAAAAAATGACAGTGATATCAATCAAGTTATTGAAAATGTATTGCACGTGTTGTTATCCCATTCGAATCTCAATATGACTGATGAAATGATCAACTCCCTCATCAACGTCAGCATGTCGATCAGGAGTAACGAAAGTGAGATATATATTGGTATACTGGAGGGTGCTGCCGCGTTGTTGAAGGAAATGAATCGCACGTTTGCTGAAGAAGTAACGCGGTCTGTGCTTAGGGTCATTATTGCATTCAACAGTAATCAAAGTGACATTGGCCACGTTATACTTGATGAAATATCCAATGTTATCCAGTTTGTGAATGTATCTAAGGAAAACGAAGCATTGCTGACGGCGCTGATGGATATTGCAGATTCTTTGATGAGCAACGACAGCGACACAGTGTCTGTGATTCTTGATATTGCGTTTGAAATCGTACAACAGCAATGTAATATCACAATTTCAAGTTCTTACACTGATGCGCTAATAGAGCTGGTCTCTGTTGTAAGAGCGAATGATAGTAGCGTATACTCGCTGATTGTTCAATATTCTGTTATGCTGATAGAAGAAAACATGAATATTACGATCCCGCCAGCTGCAGAACATATTGCACTGGGCATCATATGCCAATTTAGTGCATGCGACAACTCGTCCTACGAATTCATGAATGGGTCTGCCACGTCGGCATTGCTGGAAATAGTGAAGTTACTTGTACTTGAAAATTCTGACATTGGATTTTGGAATAATTTCACCGATATTGGCAACGGCTCGTTCAATATGATCATGATTATGAATCAATTTAACAACAGTGTTCCCGATGAGTTACTGCAGTTGCTTGTTCTGCTCGGCGATAGTGGTGGATTCAACAGCTCTACGTTGATTCAGAGGACTGTAGCGCTTTTACAGTATATGAACGTATCTGTTCCTGACCCCCTCTTTGATTTCATCCTGGATATTTCCGATGTCATCAAACACAACGAAAGTGAGATGTACTCCAAAATACATCAAATTCTTCTCAAGACGTTCATACGCAGGATGAACCTAACGATGGACGTGATACCAAGGGAACTTATACAGGATATTATGGAATTCTTTGAAGCAATCGATAATCCTGATATTAACGCCTCTCACCAATTATGTAACACAACGTTGCACGCGTTACGACACAGCGCGAATGTTACCTTGTCTAGTGAAGAGATAAATATGACTTGCAGCTTTGTACATGCTGTAGTCACCAATGCCACGAATGCTTCGGAAATCAGGAGTAATCTGATCGCTGTCATCCAGGAGATGTTATCGTTCAATAATGACACTGACTTATATCAATTTTTCCTGAATGTAACTTCGCAATATCTCCAGGAAAATAACATTACGAAACCTGGGGACATTTTCGACCTAGTGCAGCTCTTGACAAACGCTATGCAAAGCAACATGAGTGATAATTTTGAATCTCAAATTTCACGCTTGGCCGAATATTTGCAAGCCACAAGCAACTCTACCTTATCAAGAGCTTTGCGCTTCGCTGTTCGTCTCATTTTCGGCTCTAACGGAAACGTCTCCGAAAGCTCATCGGCCATATGGAACGTAACAAGAAACTATCTCGATGAAATCGGATTTCCAGTTGAAATTATAGAGTTGATTTGGGAAATACGACAGGAATCAAGTGTAAATGGCACTAACGTATACTACAATGTATTGAACGCAACGGTAAGATATTTGGATGATGTAAACACGACAGTATCGATATATGCAGCACGAGTGTTACGCGCAATGATTAGCAATCAAACGGATCTAAGACCCGTGCTGGAGGATATTGCAATCGCGTATCTGGAATCCTTGAATTTTACGACGGGGCAAATACCTCTAAACCTGTCGTCGCTGATTGACAACATCTTGACGAATAACTCTAATCCAGCATTGACATTAATATACGATGAAATCATAAAGTCTCTGTCAAACACAAATACGTCTATCTCAACGAATACGTCTATAGATGAAATATTCGAATTTATTAATAACATCGCGACAAATGCTATCAATTCTAGCGGGATCACATATCTAGACATTGTTCTAGGGGTAGTAGAGGTATTGGAAGAATCGAATGTAACTTTGCCGGATGATTTTTTGATTGCCATCAAGGTTTTAGTGAAGATAAATAACGTAACATCGCAAAATAATACCAGCATTATGGACGGTATTTTGTCAATCGTGATGGCCATGATTGAAGACAAATACTGCGTTTCTACAAACGTTACCAAAGCATACGCAGAAGCCTTGTACAATGACGCGATGGAGAAGGGTGTTGTCGTTGATCCAAAGTATCAACGTTATTTGGAATGCGTGCCGGGTTACTTCCTTGCGACTTACCCCAACAATACTGATATTATCGAGGATACTGTCACATTGATTACATTGTATTACAACAATATAACTCAGTTTATTGAAGTCATGTTCGGCCGTAATAATATGACAGTTCCTACGGAAATTGTTCGCCTTGTGCGTTTGTTAGAAGATTTGGACGCTGCTGGTGGAAATAGATCAGACGTTCTTTCGATCTTAACTGCATATTTTGACCAAAGTGCACAACCAACGGAGTTGAGTCAGTTGGTAATGACAATACTGACCAGAAACGACATAAATGCGACTGAATACC
Source organism: Botrylloides violaceus (assembly GCA_030412335.1). Taxonomy (NCBI): domain Eukaryota; kingdom Metazoa; phylum Chordata; class Ascidiacea; order Stolidobranchia; family Styelidae; genus Botrylloides; species Botrylloides violaceus. The sequence goes on along the minus strand of JASFYC010000829.1, from coordinate 4,347,414 downwards.
AAACGCTAATAGAATACGTTTGTTTGCAATTTTACTCCGTACTGCCAGGAAACGTCACTACTAACGCTGAAAGAATATTTGAATTTTTAAATGACATTTCTTCAGGAGTTGATTTGGGCCCTGCTATCTTAAATGTTCTCAATTCAACGATGATGGACGTTCCTGACGAAGTTGTGTATATTCTATTACATATCCAACCCGTTATTGACTCAGTGATGTCCAACGAGACTGACTTCATCAACGAGATGCAAATATTTGTAATTGGCTACCTAGAAATGTACCCTAAACCGTATTTGGAGCTGTATATTGAAGTCGTAAGACTTTATTCGATATCGCAAGAAGCCAACATGACTTTGCATGACCCGGCAGTTCAAGATATTGTTAAAGAAATCTTCGCCCTTTCGCTTGTTATCGCTAATACTACAACCAAAGACATCGTCGAGACACTAAACGATCGATTCCCAACGCTTGCTATTCTTCGGGCGTTGAAAGATGATGAAATGGTTGCTGTGGGACTGGATCTGATTGCATGGTATTTTGATTCGGAAAGAAATATCTCCACTCTTGTACCGATTGTGGAGGACATCATTCATATCACATTCGCAAGGCAGAATATCAGCCTGTATGATATCATCGTTCATGGACTAACTCCAACGTAAGCATTATTATTTAATGGCTTTACACTTAATGCTACGTTCTGCTATGATTACTTTATTTACCGGTTGTATTCCAGTTATTAACTTCAAATTTAGGTCAATGCTGTATTGTAAATTACGATGCTGAAAAATATCTCTGTCCCGGTATGCTTTGAACACAGATTGACAAAATTTCCACGGAAATCTGCCTTTTTTAAAATTTCCTCTGTTTTTCAGATCATGCAAACACGAATATTGCAGCGTTAATATGTGCAACGTTCCTGAACTAATGGACAATACAACCGCAGTCACTGTACCTCCAGAAAGTACCACAACCACAGTCACTGTACCTCCAGAAAGTACCACAACCACAGTCACTGTACCTCCAGAAAGTACCACAACCGCAATCACTGTACCTCCAGAAAGTACCACAATCGCAGTCACTGTAAATCCAGAAAGTGCTACAACCACAACAGTCACTGTACCTCCAGAAAGTACCACAACCATCACTGTACCTCCAGAAAGTACCACAACCGCATCACTGTAAATCCAGAAAGTGCTACAACCACAACAGTCACTGTACCTCCAGAAAGTACCACAATCGCATCTTCAACACAATCGTTAATGGAAACAAGTCTTCCGCCCACGGACTCCATTGTCACGGATAGGCCTACTTCACCGCCAACAATCGTCGCAACATCCTCTACAACGACATCTAGCGGTCGGTCAAATGTGTTTGGACACTCTTGGTTCACGATATATATTTGTACTGCATTATACGTGCTAATTTCAAAAACAACGTGAACAATCTAGTTTGTCGTATAACTTTCCTCTGAAAATATAAATGTTCGCCAGGTCCCGGGTCCGGTTCCCGGCATAAATAAATATTGAGCAATATATCTGACTAGTGCATATTCATATAGCACTATCATGTGGTAGAGTAGCCGAAGTTTTTTTACGCTATGTTAACGAAATATTTTCATATTTTAGTATATAATTGCATATTGCATTGTACAATTTCATTGCTTCGACATCTAATTTTGCATACCAATTACAGTGTAGACTATAGTTCTCTACAGTTGTTGGGCCGGGTTTCAAGTGAGTCTACTCCGTATGAAATTACAAGAGATAAGTAAAGCAGAAACCCTATATCCTCGTTGTGAGTCACGTTTAGGCTTATATTACTGTTTGTTCAAAATTGGTGTATATACTTTTCGGGCTATATTGACTTATCGGGACGCGGTGTTATCGAGTACCCGAGATGTTGAATCGATTGCCGAAAATGCTCAAATACGCCATAATATTCTTGTCTTTGATCCATCGCTTTAATATATCGTGTAGCTTAATTTGCACGCAACCTTTGATTAATCTGGCGTATTCTTTTTCGGCTTCTTCTGATAATGCTTGATAGAACAAAAAGTCAGGATTATATCTACTGTAGAATATTCATTCAAGAGTCTATAACTAAAGCTGAAATTAAGCCACGGATTGCTTGTAGCAACTTCGTGCTCGTAAAAGAAGAAAATGAGATTAAAAATGACGATAGTGGAATCTCAGCGCCGTTATAGATTGGGTATAAGGGCATATAGGCCGCATATAGCGTAAGCTTTACCAATCCAGTGCCCGACTGGCCGTATCGCTCAGCTTCACATATACGGAATAACTCCATATGCCAGCTCAACACATGACCTCATCGCCATAGGCGAGTATAATAGCTGTGAGGGGACTGATAGAAGAAGAAACTTAGGTTGGATCATGTCTAAAGTAGGCCATGGTTGGATATATGTATGTTGGCCTAGGCTACTATATGCGAGAAGTCCACTCAAAGAAACTGCATTAGGATACGTGGACTTTTCCACTCTTATAACTTACTGAAATTTTCACTGCGACATTTCCAACAGCATTTAATCAGTTCTTCCTGGGACAAAACGTACGGTTTCTGCCACCAATCGGATTGTACATGACATGAAGTTCGAAGGCGAACTGCGTTGACCTTTCTGTCCGCAACAGGCACGTTGTTATGAATCGGCAACGTCCTTGATTAGACATGTTACCTCAATATTCGTGATTAGCCTTCTATGTCTCATCTACTTGGAATAAGACCGTTCAGTTGGCCGAGTGGTTAAGACTGTCCGCCTTCTGATCGGGAGGTTCCGGGTTCGATTCCCGACCGAGTCTTTAAAATTGGTATCCGTTCGTTCCCTGCTTGGCAGTCAGTTTCGGGGAAGTGCGGAGAGTCGTGGTTGTAACAGTGATTCGGGTTATAAACTGGAAGTACTGACACGTATACCGTTAGCATTGACCTGGCGTAAATGACATTAGTAGTTGAAATCGCCTTAAATTCCAAATAAAAATATTTGGAATAAAAAAAACTAGACCCATATGCTCATAAAACTTCCAGGAAAAAGATTTTCTCTTATCTTGTTTTGTGGATAAGGATCGCATTTGGCCTTTAAATGCGAGAAAATGTTAATATAGGCTACACCAGGTTTGTAGGATCATGTTCTAGTATCTAGTGTATGGTAGAGGCCGATTATTATCGCCCCGACCGATAATCGAGGCCGATATTTGTATTTTGGCAATTATCGGTATCGACAGTTAGTCAAGTAAGGAGGTCAATATTGGATATCGGCCTCAAACAGATGATAATCGGTCTAATATCGACTTTTGGCCGATTATCGAGGACGATATTCCCGATTTTTGGATTATCGACATCGGCCATCAGTCATGTGAAAGGCCGGTTATTGTATATCTCTAGTGTAGGCCTATAGTGGCGGGAATAGCATAGCGTGTATGAATGCTCATCCATCGCTGTGGTGTACTGCTAGGCCTACACTATGTTATCCAGTAGCAGTAGGCCTACATTGTAGAGTAGCCTTACTATACCCTACACCTAGGCCTACCTTCGCCCTCTCTTTCGCAACTTTTTTGTATCCATGATAGCCTATATCTTCTTTCGGGTGTCGATTTAGACCTATGTATAGGCTTTCTCCTAAAGACTTCGGATATAAAGGCGAGTCTTTAATTTAAATTTACGAGCACACACTCATAGCCTACAAACATGAGCGATTCACCATACGATAGCCTTACCATCACGCATTCTGTTTTCCCCGACCGCAACAGTGTAGCGTATACCGTAGCCCTAACTAAGCTTTTTACACATGGAACATGGCTGACGAATAAATTGTGTGATGTAGAGGTCTTTTTGACGCCGGCTAACAATTTAACAAAGGGGAATAGGCGATACGAAACTTGACGATTCATTCACGATAAACAGACAGATTAGGGTTTAGTTTTTACAAGTGATGTCAACTTTCAGCTTACAAAGGCATGGGATGAGAAGTTAAAACCGTTTGTTGTTTTTACCGACATATATATCGCACTATTTCGATTGAATATCTATTTAGAAGTTTATTCAGAAGGCTGATTGCGGGTCCTTCAATTACGCCTCAATGAGTAGGGCTATAGCCTGTAGAATAGACTCCGACCATAGGCTTACAGAACTGAATATTCCAACGAATACTCGGCCGCTTAGCATGAAATTAAGACCAAAGTTCATCTTTTTGTCGCGTTAGCAATTTAAACTATAAAATCGTGGTAGCCTAAAATCTCGGACAGTACCTTTAGTCTTATCTCCCATGGACATTAAAAATATTTACCGTAGGCCTATATGTATGTAGACTACCAGTAAAAGCAACAGCTTTGACCATCTCCCATCATATTATGCTATGACCTGGTAGGCAATATAAAACTATGACGCTGCCGGTGAGGAAACAAGGGCCAAGGACAATTCTCATCTGATATCAATGGGGGCACGCTCACATCTTAGTATAATTGGCCCGAATTTTATATCATAGAGTGGTACTAGCACTCTATGGTTATATCATAGAGACTACGCAGTCTCCGTTATATCTCTCTCTCTCTGTGGGAGGTTCTATGGTCCAATGATTTTAGCATTTCTCATTAGCGCAGCTACAGTAGTATAAAGTCTCTCACTCTGCAGTAGTCCTGCAGTTCACAGTGCCGACCACTATCGAGTGTTGACAAATTAGGAAATCGGCAATTAGGCATAATATCGCTTGGGAGTGGAAACAGGACTACGACGGAAAAGTCACTACTATCTTTGGTACTGCAGTCTGCAACGCTGTAAACATGGCGAGCTCGTCTGGTGCGGGTCGAAAACCTGTTCGCGGAATACTCAAGACTTCTTCCGGGTCGGAAAAGGTTCACTGCAGTAACCAGAGTCACGCTAAAAGGTATGTACTTTTATCCAAATATTGTAATACTGCCATACCTCACAATTCTACGTTTTATGCCTTCCATGTACACGGGGCAAGTATTATATCATACGTAGTAGATAAACAGTGAGCGACTGAGGAATATCAGCAACGAAGTTACTGGTGCCCTAACTGTATAATTTCGAACAAGGATTTACGGTATATGTCAAATGTTTTAGGACAGCCAGAACTCTTCCTTCTTGGATGAAAAAACCAGCTGCAAGTACCGGTACCAAACCAACAGATCTTCCTCCCTTGGCTATACCTTCTACCTGCCGCATTGTGTATTCCCACAATGCAAATGATTGTGCTGTATTATGTGATAATTTCCTGAATTCATTGAATGCACCATGTCACATCGGATTTGATCTGGAATGGCCCGTTACTTTTGAGTCCGGAAAAGAGCCGAAAACCGCTGTTATACAATTTTGCAAAGATCCGCCCAAAGCTTGCTATATCTTCCATATTTCATGTATGCTTTCACTACCCTCACCACTTATTGAAATAATAGAAAGGACTGATATTATTAAAGTTGGAGTAAACATTCAAGGTGACCTTTATAAACTGTGCAGAGACTTTAATGTAAAGTTTTCTGATCAAGGTTTTCTAGAGTTAGGTGTTCTTGCTAACACAACACTGAACTTGACAGAACGGTGGAGTCTTGCCGGGTTGACAAAGTTTTTATTTCATCTTGAGTTACCAAAGGATGATCAAATAAGAAAGAGTTCTTGGCATGTTTATCCATTAAGTAAACAGCAACTTACCTATGCCGCATTGGATGCTATTGCTAGCATAAAGGTCTACAATCATATTGTTCACTCTCAATCAACTCAGTAGGCTTGTTTACCTCATTACCAGTTTAATTCTATCATATAATCCTAATTTAGTAGGGTTTAAATTTTATGTTTATTATTTGTTCATGAATGTATGTGTTTTGATTTCTGGATTAATGTTGAAAATTTAACTGTTCATAAATAAAAGCCTTGAAGCTAGTGGCTTGTGTCAATGTATTTGGAAGTCTTTCATAGGAATAAGACCATTAGTTAATTGAGAGAACAGAGCGTGGATGCTTGGACCATTTCGCACTGTGGTAGTGAATACAAGCCAACCTAATCCACGTTTCAGAAAGTCGGTCATACAGGGAATCACCAGCAGTGTTATTCAGTGCGTTGCAGCATATGAACCACTGTGAAGTAAACATCCTAATATTTTTGATTGTTTTGCAGCAAAGATACTGCACACTTTGATGAAATGAATATCTTAGCAACTCACCATCCGCCGGACAAAGACTATGGTCACATGAAGATAGAGGAACCAAAGACACCATACAGACACAGCCAAGATGATGAAGAAACACAGGCAATAGACCCAGAGGTTTTATCTAAAAGGTGATTGTTGTTGGGCAGGAACATGGGATATGATGAACAATTTATAGGATTAGAACTTGTTGACTGTGTGGTGTTGCTTATTTCTGGGATCCTGTCAAAGAATAATTTTGCACTGCTTGTTATCTGTTCCAGGTTGACTGCCAACGAACCTTCTAGGGCGAGGGCAATAAGTACTGATGAAGATGAAGACGACTCCAACCTTACACCTCAAACCAGAGGCAAGTTTTGCACAATTATCATATGTATTGATTGGTGGTAGTCTTACCAATATGTCAATCTTTCAATTTTGAATTCTTTTGTTTTTTTTGTGTCGATGTTAAAGGCTATTGCTTCTACATTTCAGAAAAAAAGCAAAAATTTGAAGCTGCTCGGAAGAAGCATTATGACATGAAGAAAGAGTTACAGAGAGCAAGAGAGCTTATGGCCAAGGAAGATGCAGAATCCACTAGTAATGACAATGACTGACTGCGATCTAATGATGGGATCCCAACTCAGAATTGTCCACTGCATTGCCATCCACCTATCTCTGATCGCCATTTCTACGGATATATTCAGCTTTATATAATCATAGCCCTACGTTCTTCAGTGAAAATCACTTAATTCGGTAGAAAACAAGCAGTAACAATATACTGCCTCGTTCGTCCATTACGAACGTTGTCGAGACTACATCAAAATTTCCGAACTGTTGAGATACGAGTGGATGAGTTAAGTGAGGGTATCGTAGCAGGGAGCGCCTTCGTATGTTAGGTTTGAGATATATACTAAATGCTTTTGGCGTGGCCGTGAATCGACGAATGCTAGGCGGAACGTCTACTGCAGACCGTCCTCTACGCGGTATTTTCTGGCTGGTGGCTGGTGGGATCGTTCAGGCATTACCAGATAGGGTTATCGTCAGGCGCGCTGCAGATGTGCTTTTTCATTATTCCGCTATCTCTAGGCGGTTTTCCACAACAAAGGTTTTGGCCTTCCCAGTTCTTTTCAAAACCTTATAGACATGAAGTTGGAGGGGCTCTGTGGTGCTTTCTCGGCAGAAATGTCTGCCACATGCGCTAGAGAGCGCTGGTGGTCAAAAAACAATCCAATTCGGGGAAGTCCCGCGAGCTTCGGGACTGCTGGCGTGAACTGGGCTTGTCTCTGCAATCTGTCATTCCTCTGTGCTGCTACTCGATATGTCGGATGTCTGCGCTGCTTAGCCAGGTCTGTAGGTGGCATAGCTATGAAATTTCAATTGTGATATTCATTTTACTCTGTCTTCGTGAAGATTTCTCCTTAGCCCTCAAAAGCTCGTCATCAAAACGGTATGAGTAGCCACCCTTCACACTTCACACTGACAGAGTGACAGGCTGTCGTGGTAGTATAGCTGGAGGCTCTCATTAATGCATTTTACTATGGCCCGCAGTAGATATATCGTAGGTGATGGATAATGGTATAAAATTTATTGTGTAAAACGTTGAAGTACCCTTCTAGTACCCGGCTGTGTTTATAGGGTTTGATTAACGAGCCTCCATTTCTTACCCCACCTTTTTATTACCCTATCCAATGACTGGCGTACGCATAGATTTATTCGTTCAGTCCGAAATGGTGATACTACCTGTACCCTGTTATTTTTCAGTATGTCCCGTGAAAAGAATGTGAAGAGATGGCTAGAAAAGCTTAATGCCGAAGGGTGCCAATCGAAGAATACAGCATTTATTTGTGAGACATTAATGAAGTTACGTCCTTTTTCAAAGAAATCACCGGACATCAAGAAGATACTCAACAATGGTGGTGCTGAAGTGTTACTAAAGTATTTACAGGGTCTAAATCGCAGAATTTTGGATATGTCCATAAGCATACTAGCCAACTGTTTGACAGAAAGTGCTTTCCAACAGAAGGTAAGAACACAATTTTATCAATTATTTACTACCAATACACCTGCTTGATATAACTGGGTGGAGTCAAAACACCTTACCATGTATTTGATAGGCCTACTATTTATCAGGGTAGATTACACACTGACTGACGCAGATTGTTGTACCTTGTCATATTTTCCATCTTGTATCTATTTAATCATATAGGCCTACACTAATTAGACAACAAATCATAGTTTTCTATGTTACAATAATATTACCTTCTATGTTCTGGCACGAACATACTTCTGACGTAATTAACCTTTGAAATTTGATAGCCATTTATTTATCAACAATTTATTTTCCCTCTAATAACCCTGAATTGCAATTTGCACATTTCGCAAACTCACATCTATATATACAATTACAACAGGTTTTTGAATGCCAAGGGATTCCTCATATAGGTATAATTATATTTTTGTAATGGCTATATGCTAAGTATAGAGTTTTCACTGAACATGCCTTGATTTAGTACGTGTTCTACAATGTGTGAAGAACTTCAGTATTTTATCAAGAACTTGCCGTTCCATCTCTAACCTTGCCACCCACCATGAAAGCGCAAAGGTCTTGCACTCCGTGAGTTGATGTTTTTCATAAAACTGACCGAAATATTATCCCGCTGTACTTTCAACTTTAGGTTGGCACAGTGGAGCTCATAGTGGAATTGATAAGAAATACTTCTGCCACGACAGACTGTACACTCAGCGCCTTGCGTGCTCTGAAAAACTTGGGGAACAGTCCCTCTCACCGTAAGAAGCTGGTGCAACAGGGAGTCGTCTCTGCTATTGCTAGATTGATACCTTTCGAAACGAAAGTAAGGCACAGTATTACATGTTTTCTATGTCAGTACTCAGTAGTAGATATATAACTAATCAAACCAATTCCCCCAACTCAAAAATACAGGTATCGGTATATATGGTTTTTTTAAGAGGCTGTACGGCATATTTCATGTTCATATAGAATTATCTCGTTGTACAGTACATCATTATTCATATAGTCTAGTCTGTGTATATATCAATAATTTCATTACTGTGAGAATCTCTGTGTCGTTAAGGATATCGCGACTGCATCTGTAAGAGCATTGAGTGCAATCAGTAGGTCCTGCACTATTGAATTTGCGGATCATATGCTCAGTAATGATGGCATCGCTATTTCTGAACTTGTCAAGATTGCCCGTGACACTGCAGGTGAAATCGCATAATATGATTTATGGTTTCTCAATCATTAATTGATATCTTCCCTATTTTTAGATTACGGCTACATCGTCAAGGAACATGCATTGGTTGTATTGCAAAATTTAACTTTACAAGCGTGCACAAGGCCGACACTTGGATCTTTCAAAGGAATTGATTTGTTTGTGATGGAAGTACAAAATATTATTGGCCATATCTGCAATGCTGGAATCCATCCTCAATTTGAAGGACCTTTGCCACATAATGCTTTTTCATTAGTGAGCTCATTATGTTACTGCTGTCGTGAAGCCATTAATAGGTGCGTTTCATATACCAGTATTTATTATCTTTATCGACTTGGTTTTAATCACAATGTTTGTTTAGGGCCCGTTTGCGCTCGCTAAACGCTCTGCCTATTTTTGTCTGTATACTAAAGGACCCCAGATGGCAACCTATTCAGTTATTTATGCTTGGATCTTTACAATGCTTTGTTTATGACGAGGAAGGGTTAAAGGTGAGTCTAAAAGTCGTATTAAATCAGAAAAATGACAGCAACATTTCATGGGGGGATTATTGCCAAGTTTCCCTCATGAAATTCCATTATTATCTCATCCCTCCGCACTTAATGATACGGTACTTATATCTCCAGATTCTGCATGAAAACGGAATTTTTGGTGTCCTACTTCAAAAACTGGAAGAGTACCGTCATCCGGAGTATGAATATTATTGTGAGAAGTGAAGATAAATGGAATGTGACGCTTTGCTGACATTTTATTTTCCATCATTCAGATGATAACAGTGACTTGATCAATGATGGTCATGATATTGATGAAAAAGATAAATTCGATAGAAGACAGTCACTCTCTTACGATATTCAAACCAAATTCAATGACAACTTAACGGCAAAAACCACTCTGATGTCTATGAGCAAAGACTCCTACGAACCAAGTGTCACCTGGGTAAGTTATTTGTAGATTATCGAATCCGAGTTGTAATACACTGATAAATGATGATGTAATGTATCTCTGTGGATTAGGGCTCTTCAGAAGATATTCCAGCATACTCACCGCAGTGGTCACCAATCAGCCAAAGTCCTTCGCTGAATGAACTAGCATCTTTTGCACCTTCAACTGACGACCCTACTGATTCAACATTTACCTCCAAAATGACCTCATCCAAGTTTCAACTGTGCATCAGCAAAAGTCGAAGTAAATGAATAATTCTATTATATCGAATATATAGTAAATGTCCTTGTATGTGTTTTTGTGAGCAATGAATGTATATATCTTGATTAAGCTTTTCCCAATGAAGTCATTGATTTTGATGAATCTTCTTTGTCGAGCGATGACTTTGATTTGCTACAGTCTCCTGCATTGTTGCCGCTGACTCACACATTGCAGGATAGGAGCGATGATACAGGTTAGCTATTTTTTGAGCCGCGTGCACAAAGAGTAATTTACAAATTTATTTCTATATAGAGTTAGAGGACCATTGCTCAACCAAAAGAAACAGTGTCGGATCAAATCTAAGTGTAAGTATTCCATCTTCACCTGATGAAGGAGCAGAGCACCAAAAGCTTGTCAATGTTTTAATTCTCAATAAACCAAGGCTGGACGTTAAATCTGTGGTTATCTTCCTTACGATATCTATTCCATGATTGAAATTGATCTTTTTTAATGTTTACAGCTGTTTTAGATTGACACTGAAGTACTTAATATCTTAGTTGATATATGAAAGTGTGAGGAACACAATCCTGACCAGTAAATGCCACTAATATGAATCAATAGGGTATATTCATGATAAGTTAAAGTATACCCCAATATTTATTCTTATCGTTGATTACATTCTGTATCAATAGTGACAAATCTTGGAGTGGCCGTTTTTTCTGCAGATTGAACATAAAAAACCAGAACCTTCAGCTGGAATCATGACGCAAGTTATTAAAAAGGCAAAGCTAAATTTAGAAGACCGTACCTCACAATCTAGGTGAGGATATTTTATGGATTTTATATAGGCCTACCTGTTTTAGTATTATAATTTAACTATTGATGAATGGAATGCTTGTAGATTTGAAATACCAAGTGGTACATTATGTTGGAATTATAAATTATCTGCGATTGGTCAGATCATTAACCGCAATTGATGCACAGAATTTCTTTTCCTTTGTCAGTGACGATGGTGGTAATGAGGAGGTTAAAATTTATGATAAAGATACAGGTACCTTTCATGAATATACCCGTCAGATTAATTGGTGACTGTTAACTGTTTACTTAGCATTCTGCTCCCCATCAAGAAACATTATTCTTGATGAAGCTGGTGTCGGAAAGTGCAGTCCAAATTTTTTGAAATTCGTTAAAGAAACGTACAGGTAAGAATCTTGTCACATACAGTTTTTGGTGTATCACTCTTTCGTTTAGTGAGATGGAAAATTTCTATGATCTATACCTGATCATCCGTCTTTAGTGTTACTATCTATTTCTACTCCATTTTAAATTGAGCTATTTAGATTTCAATATTTACAGTAGCCCGTCGAATCTGATGAAAAATAAGATGTCCACTACATCAATTTTGAAGCAACCAAAACGAAAGTTTTCAAGTACCAATAAGGTTGCAGGTACATTCACAATTGCACTTCTCTAGACATGCTTTTAGAGATAGGGAATTTGGAATGTGCTTACCGCTGTCAAGGACAGGATTTTTTATTGTAGAACTTTCTGTTGAAGATATGAACTAAGTGCACCAGATCCGTTTATCGAACTTGCCTTTTGCAATTTTCTGGATTGTCATACCAGTTGCTGCTACTTCTGCATAATTTCAGACACGGCAGAGTCTACTCAAGAGGAAGCCATAGCAATAGGCTCACGAGCGTCAGTGCGTTCGCCTGACACACCGACGTCTGTGTCTACAGAAGATCCTGTTGAACGCCAGCCTTGTATCGAGTCAATGGATGATTCTACATCATTTCCTGTATACGAAGAACCAACCCCACATAAAGTTGTTTTAGGACTGCTGTGCCATTACTGCGAAGTTTCTGATAATTACGTCTCATCACTGTGTCAGGAAGATAGTTGTGCGCACTCAATAGCTACTCATCTACAATATTGCAACTCTTTGGATCCCAAGTGAGAACCCTTGAAAATTCTTGTTGCACTGTAACCTTAAGAAATCCGACTTACTGTTTCCGTTAAGAATCCAACGAATTCTCGACAAGCTGACTTCTTGCTCCAAATGTTTCGGTCATGTTATTTCAAGCCACTTTGCACCAATGCTGACATCTGCATGCTCCATGAGGATGGAAAGCATCTCTTGCGTCCAATGCAGGGTATATATTTTGTTTTTTGATTAGTGATTCATTCGATGGTATCATTATATTTTTAGGTACCCTCCCATTCCAAAGCAAAACCTCACAACGACTGGTACAACTCACTAGATAATGCATGGCATAATATTTCACTTATCCAATCATCACTTTATGGTTCAAATCTAATCACTTGCTACTTGAATAAATGTGAGTACAACATGTGCATCATATTCTGGGCTACGATACTTGAACAGTGCTTCTTGTATTATGCAGGGACGACTGAAACAATGTCAACGACCGCAACGCTGCTGTTGCTAACACTGTGGTATGATGAAACAGGCAAGCTGTGCAATATCGCTGAAGAACTACGCAGGTACAGACGAATTAAAATCTGTTGGAACTTTATAACCCGGCAATGATTTTTCATAGAAAACTGTACTCCAATCTGAAAGTGATAGCAGACAGAGGTTACCTTCTGCAGCTGTTGCAGTGCATGCTTGATAAAGAGAACATAAAGAATTCAAATATTTTTGAAGCCTATTGCTTCCTTTTCTACAAGTTGGTATCAAGGATTGAACTATCCAAGCTGAAAGGATCAGACAAACCACGCCTGGGAGGAAATTCAACAAAACGTAAGATCTGATGTCACGTGGACGAATGACTGCTAATTTCATGGTAAATTCCTCTTATAGGGTCTTTGCGTAGCAGTAATAGGGCGGTGTGCTGCTATGAACAAGCTCGTCGGTTACGGGAACCTGATAAAGAATTGAGTATTTATTGCAATAACTCGACGATTGCTAGTGAGGTGAGTTCTCTATCCATTTTTTCTTATGTTGTCAAACTGACAATTTGCACACTTTCCACAAAATAGCCCAGCATAATCAAGAGTTTGAATAACTATTCAGGAGCAAAGTCCAACAACAAAGGAGAAATCTCTCGAATCGGCAGATGAAACAGCTACAATACCTATTCACAGTGATGTGCTCATATCAGAGTCGTTAATGTTCAAGACTATGTTAACTAGTTCATATAAGTGAGTCTTTTTATTCCTGGTTTGGTTGGGCCTTAGCTTTGCTAATAAACTGTTAGTTGCGTAAGCCAGCCGCACATGCAAAGTCCAGACGCATCGGAAGATGTGCCTCGTTTGAAGTTCTTCTCTCAAATCATGGCTATGAGCAATGTGCATAGGACGTGAGTTAATTCAAGTTCTTATTACAGGGAGTCTAGTGAGAAGAGGATAAAGCTCATGGACGCATCTTATACTGCATCTGTGTTTGTTGTTCATTTGTTGTATGGCTGTGACCAGACTAAGTGCAACCACGTGAAAGCTACAAAAAAACAGGTATAATACCGTATATAACATATCCAGTAGGGTAAGCCTACTAGCTAATTTCTCTGTTACAACAACCAATTCATATGATTGTCTTAGATTGAAGACTGCACATCTATATCGGAAACTGTAATAACCGACTCATCCGTAAAGCAGAATATCGAACTGGAAATACTGAAGACAATGAACTTATGGATTATTCAGGAAAAGAAAGACGATTTTATTTCTAACTTCATGGAATGTTTCATAGAAAAATATGCGAGGCCGGAAATAACACGACAAAGACTGAAGTGTCGAACACCCAACCTACATCAACAACCAGGAGATGAGGCTGGCAACACCACACTCTCTTCATGCTTCTGGGATTACATTTGTATGCATCAGTACCACAGAATAGTGGAGAGATACGTTGAAGAATTTTGTTCTCCATGTCTCTTCAAGCACGACTGTGTTAAACACGGTGAGGTGTTTGTGAGCTTATGCCATCAGTTCCACGAGGGTACATTATTCCGTGAAGCCATTTTTGGCAAGTTCAATCAAATAATAGATGAAGACCTTTTGCCCAAATTAGGTAGTGGTGAGAATAAGTGAAAATGCCATTTTTTACTCTATTACTGTCATATAAAAATAAATTTTCATCGTAATGAACACATATCTGACAGCAATGTATGAAGAGGCGATGCCTCAACCTTTCCGGCTGTTGGTTTTCTTTCCCTTAAATTGTATATTAAATTTTGAAGTATTTGTTCTGCTTCAGAAAGTTTATTCATTCGTGACTTGAGTCCATGTTTTGTTGTTGACAAGATTGATGATAATTTGCACAACTTTTCGTTTGATTCCATGAACGTGTCAAGACTATCAAATGTTGCTATCACATAGGAAAGTTGCTTCGCAACAATTTCGAATAATGAACCAAGTTGACCGAGCTCTTCTTCTTTTTTGTCACAGTAGGGAAGGTAGCTGTTTATAAACACTTGGTCAAATGTCGTGATCATCTGGTCCAGGTCGGCGAGTGTCAAATTCATTTTGCAGCACACGCTTTTGATTGAAATCCCATCTGCTTCGTTCGAATACATCAAATCTTTTTTAGACTTTACTAAGAGCGCCCTCTCTGCTTCGAGGTGCTTCGACAGCTCCAACAGCTCTGCTTTTATGGTGTCTGTATTCTTCATCAACTTCACTTTCTTTGGTGATGAAGTTCTCATCTCCTCTGCCATGTTAGGTGGCAGTAAGTCAGAAAAACTTGAGAAAGTTTGTCTAAATAAATCATTTTCGAGTGCATGAATTCTATCCAAAGTGTGACAGTCGTTATCATAAATCATTTCCAACTCATTATGATTGGAAAACTTTAGGATGTCTTTGATGCCTCTCCAGAAAGCTATGTGCCTCTTTGCTGGTGCTTCTCCTCTTATAATGCCCACATCAACTGGTCGGCATAAGCCTATCGTTGAAGCCAGACTTGTGAGAATCTGCACTCTTCTATCTATTGTGGGGTCACTGAAGGTGGTCTTTTGCTCACCCACAGAATTGATTATTTCCTCATTTGATTCATGAACCTGACTGAATATCCACAGTAAAATTCTCAACCTATGTTCACTGGGCTCCATCACGAGTTCGCTGAAATAATTATCGTCAATATCGAGGGTGTATGGGCACCCTCTTTCCTCAAGGATTTGGAAGAGCTCTGTGAAGACAAGGGCTGGTTCTACTTTTTTCATTGATACATCTTTGGCAAAAAGTGCCATTATACCTGGCTGGTTAATATTCCGTGTATATGTATATAACTGCTATTAAGAAAAGGAAGTAATACGTATTGAGATATACTAGATCTACATAACTATATATACCTCACGGTTGAACCAGCAGGAGTTGCCCCGACTAACCCACATTGTCTTGCTAAGTTGCCAAGATTAAGATGCTCTGCCCTGGCATAGACGAAGGTAAGCTAAAGGTGGATTACTATGCTCCCATATGATCATGATCTGGGTGTGCATATAGTTTTTGTAAGAACTTCACACGGCGCAAATCTCTGATAATGATGGCAAGTAACAGATTTAAATTTCGCGCCACTAATAGTAATATGTAGCAAAATTAAAGAACACTCCACCCACGCGCCAATGTAAACCGGTCCAATCTCATGGCATGTTGAATTTGTGATGGTTAACCTAACATCAGCCAACGCCCTAGTCTAAGGTCCCATCGACTCGACTGCAGCAAGAACTTGAGGGCCAGAAAATCTCAAATTAGCTTTTGTTTTGGTGCCGGTAGCCGAGTGGGCCCTGGGCAATGTACCGTGACTGCCCCACTGATGGTGTCTTCTTCTAAGTATAGTAACTTGTTGGGTGGCTGTAGCACAGTGAACATTGTTTAAACAATATAGGTCTACGTCGATCAGAATTTTTTTATATCTACCACACCATAACCATTATTACTGATTAGTGATTATGATTACCTAGAGTCCTAGCATAGAATATGATCATTACATTCTATGGTCCTAGACTATGAAGGGATTTCTACTGTGTGCAGTCGCGCGTGCAATAATTTACCGAATTTATTTACCGACGTAGCCTATCCGTGAAGACTAGAGGTGATCGAGCTATTGTAGACATGACTGCGCAGTCTCTTCTCTGTAGTCTCTGAGTGTAGGCCCAGTGGCGTACGATATTTGAGAAAGGTTACGACCGTGGTTATGTGAACAAAGCTGCGAGTATGTAGTACAGTAGATCTCACCCAGTTTTATACACTTATCTTTGCTTCAGGTAAAGCTAGAGCATAAATTTAAAACGTAGGCTATTTTAGGCCAGTTATGCGAAGGCATGCTGATTACATGCCGCCATAATCAATAGGTGCAGGCCTACCGTACTTCTTTTTGTATCCTTTTTCGTTACGGCCGTGTAGACCATAAATTACTGTAGAGCTTACTCTAGGAGTCTAGGGTACGAATTTCAACTTTGAAAATAGACTTATCGAGCTCGTCGATTGCCAGTAATCTATTTACCGAATGCGAGATCGGACAAGGGACACCGGCACGATTTCTCCTCTTGATAACCTGGAACATTTCGTTTCGACGATTTTCTATGATTTGAACAGCTTTAATGTAGCAATATAAACCTGCGGCAGGACTTGGCGCAACGAACTGCAATCTGTTCCTTTCATGTTTTCGGTTTAGGCAAACGTACAAAATGACTCTTAGTAATACACACGAAATATTCACGAAATGTGGACGTGTTGCGGGACTCGCGTCCGAGGTTCTCGGAAATAAGGTCATGTCATTTCGAAATTTACCGTACGGCCAACCTCCAGTCGGCGCCAAAAGATTTATGCCGCCGGATCCGTAAGTGCTATACGCTATGTTTGTCAAAGCGGGCCTGTAACACCCCGTTGAACATACTTCTCCCCTTGACATAGTTCATGGGGCTCTCTCTGGTCATCGCACGACTTTGGAGCGACGCCAAATGGTTAAGATATTTCACCATAGATTGCTATGATTTCACAACTTGACCATGGTATACTGTTGACCTAATAGAGGCCATGTCTTGACCATCTAAGATCAAACAGACGACCCGTAGGCAGCGACAGTCCGTCACGCTGTACATGGCGGCGGTATGCCGCTAATTGGTTATGGAGACTGTGTATCCGTGTATGTCCCGTACGTGTGCTGGCCCTGATTCTGTGTGTACCTGCGTTCAATTCGATGTTTCAGTCCAATGTTATTGCCTGTATTCTACTTACAGTGCATCTCCATGGAATGGCGTCCTAGACTGTACACTTCCAACAAACTATCCCATGCAGAATTTACGCGATTCAGCAGAGATGCGACACTTCACACCCTTCGTCGGCGATCTCGCCAACGCCCGCAACCTCATGAGTGAAGACTGCTTGCGCCTTTCTGTATATACTCCAGGAAATTTCTCGAACGGCAAACACCCGGTGAGTGCAACCTATACTGGGTCACTATTTTCGGATTTTGCATGACCACGATAGGCTACAGTTGTAGCTTGATAGATAGATAGGCTTACCTGTTTTGTATAGGCCTACCTCCGGCAACGAATATTTTCGATTTTCAACGGGGTCAATCCAACAATTTAAACCCATTTTAGTTCTATTTATCCGGTTCCCGCTTACTACAATACAACAATTGTGTCCGCGATGACCTTGGACGAAGGAAACGAATTGCATATATATACCTGTACTGTATATGCTATATAGGACACGCATTTGCTCCTGCTGTAACGTCGCAGCATTTCATCGGTCAATCACCTCCTCTTTGTGTAAAACGTTCGGTGTTAACTTGACGCTGATGTTTATTTAGTTAGTCAGCCAATAGGATCAATGACGCGAGCGAAAAGTGACTGCTGTGCTTACTTGCAAGTAGGTCTCTCCATGCATATCTGTCCTTCAGGTGATGGTTTGGTTTTATGGAGGATCATTCCAAATGGGATCCGCAAATATGTACGACGGTAGCGTTCTTGCAGCAAAGTATAACGTTGTCGTGGTAATACCCAATTACAGAGTTGGTGTTTTCGGATTCTTTTCTCTGGGTCTTGACTCTCCGTGTACCGGCAATGCTGGATTATTCGATCAGCGTCTTGCATTGCAGTGAGTTCCTTAGTTAAATTACTTAGTTTCGATACATTTAGAAATATATGCTTTCTAATCTTTCTATGCAAAGGTGGGTTCAGGAGAATATTGAAGCATTCGGAGGTGACCAGGATAATGTTACTATATTCGGTGAAAGCGCTGGAGCAGTTTCCGTCAATCACCACGTAAATTCTTCCTTGTCGACTGGTTTGTTTCACAAGGCAATAAGTCAAAGCGGTCAGGCAACTCTTGCAAGTAATGAAGCACGACAAAACTCTGCGTCATTTAAAATATGTAAAACTTAATTTATTGATTTAGAACTGTACAAGCGGGAATTGTCTAGAGCTAGAGAAAATTTCCTGGACATATTAAATATACAAGAAAGGCAGCCTGATAAATTATTGAAAATTCTGCAAAGCCTTCCGGCGCGTGACATCGCCCAAGCGGACAGGGCAATGCTGACCGTACGTCTTTTTATCAGTCCGTCGAAATTCTAATCCCGTAAGAACTTATAGCCTACCCAACTACCAACATTTTTCAGAGATACATGGCTTTTGATCCTACCTTTGATGGAAGGTTCATCCACAAACATCCATCAGAGTCGTTGACTGGCGGACCAGTAAATAGGGTACCTTATATAATCGGTTGCAACGACTCGGAGGGTCATGGAATGCTCACACTGCTTGCTCGCATTCCCCACTATGAAACTGGAATGAACGAAGAATCAGCAAAAGTTTTCATGTCAAACTTCTTGCCTAGGATGAGTGTGAGTCGGTTACTGTGCAATTATCTGTAACGTGCAGTCATAAAATCCATATGAAGCTAATCGATAGTCGATTTTTTCCTTACAGCCCGACGCTTTAGAACAGTGCCAACAAGCTTGCATAGACTTCTACGTAAAGAATAAAAAAGACGAGTTTCGGTTCAGCAAGGCATATGGTGACGTCTACAGAGATTCTATGTTCGTCACTCCTGCCGTGAGAACGGCAGATGTTTGTTCAAGTAAGCTACTAAAAAGCGATTTCAACTCCGATATTTTATTAAAGAAATATAGAAATGTTTTCCTGCAGAATTAGGATGCCCTGTATACTTCTATTACGGTCGATTCCAGTTACGGATGAATCACGATGCTGACTATGGACCTGGAGTAGGAAAGAAACCGGAATGGTGTCATTGCGACCATTCGGATGATATATTTATGATGTGGGGAGCTCCTTTTGCCCCTGAGCAACTCTCCGGTGTAGCTAGATTTTCAGATGGCGAGAAGTTGCTAAGCGACAATTGCATGAGATATATTACTAACTTCGCCAAGACCGGGTAAGCTTTCTAGCTTTTTAAAGAGATAACCCAAATGAAAAATGCGCGAAGTGCAATGGCGAACTAAAATGTCATTTTGGCTTGAAATGTATCCTACACGGTCATCATGTCGATGTATTGGAGAACTGATGCACCGATGTATCCCGATTTCTACCTTCCGGCTGACGCGTTTGGTACCATGCGACAACAGTCGCAGTTGTTGACTCAATCATGCCGGCCACTCGTTCATTGACGCCCCCAATTATGGGATATAAGTGATTATCGCGTTTGCTAGATTATAATCTACTACGCGTTTATGTATACTACCAAAAAGGCTTCACTATTCGTATAGGAGCTGATGGAGTGAATTCAGTTTACAATTCAGAAACCCGAACGTCGGAGAACGCGTCGATGTTGATTGGCCGAAGTATACGCCGGGAAGAAATTATGTGGAGTTACATGAAAATATAAGAATTTCTGCCGACTTGTTACCTGAAGCCGTCCACTTTTGGACATCGACAATTTTCGACATAGCTAGTCGCGAAAGTGCGGCGCCGTCTAAATTGTAGTGCGATCAATAGGCTTATTGAGTTCGTTATGTCTTAACGTAACATGGAGGGTAGGATATATATGCTATATGCATTCCTCGGTGGGGTACTAATTTAATATATGCAATATAAAGGCCTAATTCATTATCTAGTTTCGGGCCGTCTTGGCTGCTATTGTAATCTATGCAATACAATCGATAACCCTGCTTTGTCTTGTGTAGGCCTACTGCGTATAATAGCCTATAGACTCCATTACCTGCATGCTAATGCTAGATATCAGTGTAAACTCCGATGTTACGTATTACATACAGCGATTCCCCGGGTTGAGGCTTGCGTCATTCAGTGTGCTTTCGTAAGACGACGCTGAGTGGAGTGCAATGGTGAAATTTTGAACTTCTGAATATACTTTAGATATCTAGAGTCTAGACCCACGTGCGAAGTTACGCAACGCTGATTTTTCATAATCTGAAACGGAGGCTTGAGCTCAGTGGTCATATTTTGTACTGGGCGGGAAAGCGGAGAGCTCAAAACTAGAGCGAAAATAACTTTGCTCAAAACAAGAAGGAAATGGAAAACAGATAGGAAGGAGCCGTGTGCAGCAGAATCTCTCACTCATTTTGGTACTCAGTACGCAGCTTACCCTAGGTTGGTTGTTAAATAGTTAGTCATTGTGTTTGTGACGTATGCAGCGCCGTGGACGGTGTCACCTGTGCTATGTGCCTATTTTGCAGCAGAGCAATAGCCTAAAACGTTGAAACAAAACGAACCCTGTGCCTGCCTGTGTTAATTAGTGTCATACCATCTGGATTCAACCTCATATGGTGGAAAGGATATTCAACATGTCATTTGATGATGAGCTCAAGACAAAGTACGAATTTATTCTTCGGCCAATAAAAGACTTGACAAAAAATTGGGAAGTAGATGTAAGTCAAATTTTGGAGAAGTATATGTGCGACATTGAGAAACTGTCATTCACCGTGAACAATGGTGATTCTGTGATCAATTTTGCTGAAGCATCGCTCTTAATTCAAGGCACAGCGTGTGTATGGAGTCGTAAGGTTGAGTATCTTCATATGCTGATCAAAAAGTCCTTAGATATGATCGTTAATAAGCAGTGTGCGCCCGGTCAAATTTTGCTTGAACCAGGGGATTCCTCTACAATTAATGATGGTCAGTATGAGGATGAGGGGTGTCAATTGCTGAGATTGGATGATGTCTCTATAACTTCTCAGAGGCTTATGACGGGAAAAGATGATTTAGTTGCTCCCATCCCACTCCCACCATCATCCATGTTAGAGGTGAATGCGGATGAAAGAGGCCGTGTTATAATAACTGCGGAGAAGACAGATGCCGTTTGCTATTCCAATGATTTTTGGGAGAACCATTTTATTCCGTTTTATGATGACATCAGCATTCTTGATCGTGATTCCAAAGGTGCACTACATAAAAACGTCATAACCTGGAACAACGAGTCTGAGGCAATAGCAGAACATTTGCATACATCCAATGTTGAGCTGAATCACAATGACATCTGTCAGGAAGAATTTGATGAAGAGCCACTGCCTGTGAATGAATCCATACCAGAAAATATGGAATCAGCACCATTTCAGGGCCCACCAGAAGTTGAGGGTGTGCAACTTCGACCTAAAGCAATAAAGAATGTAGATTTGTTCTCGCGTATCTCCACACCAGTGATGTTAGACCCGTACGAAAATTGTACCTTCTCTACTTGGGCGAGTAAACGACATGTCAAGTCCAATTCCACAAAACTGCCATTGTCACTCTTGAAAAAAAGTACTAAAAGAAAACATGACGGGTCGGTTGAAAAGCGCATTGAACCGATAAATGCATTCATGGATAGACATGTACAGAGATCTGCAAGCCAGGAATGTGCGAATAGTGCTCTTTCCGTGATTATGAAATTGGTGCAAAAGAATAGAATTGTGACATGGAAATCAATAAAAATTCAAGGAAATAGGGTTGAGCAAATTGATGATATTGAAATTGATGATAACGAAATTGAACACGGGGTTGAATGCCTGGACAACTCGGTGTTTTCTCACAATCCCAATTCCTTGTTTGATGAAGAGATGCACACTGATGCAGAAAATCCACAATCAGAGGGAACATACGAAGATTTGGTACGAAATGTTGTTGAAAAGTACTACTTCAGCGCACAGAGATACAAGGAGCAAACTGCATTGGCCCAGAGAGTAAAGCAATGGGATGATGTTGTAACTCCTTGCCTTGAAAATCAAAGTCATAGGCCAGTATTTGATATTCATACTTACGGCGATAAAATACTCGAAAAATTTAGTATGGTAAAAGAGACAAGGTTGTTTGAAGATGTCGTTGAGTCATTGGAAACATGGAACATTAGCCGCCTTTTTGCGGCCACTCTTCAGCTTGCGAATGACAATAACTTTTCTATCAGCAAAAATGATGACTTTATGAATTCCATAAACACAATGTCATTGACTTTACTAAGCCAAAATCGGCTTCACGACCGGTTCGATAAATCTGTTGAGTCATAACGTATTTTTTACACATATTTAACCGGAATGACCAGACCTGCTCGACCTCATCTATTTACCTAGATAGTGATGGAGCCACGTGTACAACTGTGCATTCTTACATACTTGGTGTTGGGGGGGTGAGTAGGCTGGAGTACAGCCTTGGCTACCCCTGCAAATGTCCATCTTTAGATTTTTAGCCTTCTTTTATATAGGCACAGTCCCCAGTATACCATTAGCTGATACTGTACCCACCCAACCTAACTCTTATCTGATTTTATCACGAGTTCATGACGGCGCTTCTAGATGCTAATAAATCAAAAATATGATGTACATTAATGGAATGACCAGCTGGGCGTGGACCAGTTTACCGAGTGGGAGGAAGTGAAGGAAAATTCACGCGTTAGAGATGAGCATTTGAGGGCGTATGTACAATATGACAGGTCGGATACGTATTTCTACTGCCTTGTAAAGACTATGCTATTTCGGCATCTTATATCTTAGATTGATGCAGCTGGTAGGAGTCAGGCTCCCGACTCCCAACCAACTGAGCTAGGTCACCGCTTCTCCCTGTCCGGCGGTGGAAACGAGGGGCCGTCCCCGCCTTAACGGGAATAAAGGCACAGGTATAACCATTAGAATGGAGAGCTTATTCACAGTAATCCGCCAATCGCAACGTGTAGGCTTACCTGATGAAAGGATGGTGATATCAGCCAACGTGACGTGACATGTTGCGCATTATGGCCAGTTGTGTCGTCACACAGGGTTTACTCAGTAGATTGCTAGGCTTTGCATCTGGCCGGACCAAGTAGTGCATTTCATACGACGTAACGATAATGGTGATATCCAGTGGAGTCTCTAGAACACCGTCCAGGTAAGTGTTCATGTTATAGGCCTATAACTAAAGACTACGCTGTCGTTGTGCCGATGTTGTTAGTTAAAGTACTGTCGCTTTCTTGCAGCATTATTTGGCATGAACAACCCGAACAGCAGAAAGACGTCGATGGATGGGTGTACTGCGGAAGATACACATTAGTCGTCCTCAACGTGTTCTTCTTCGTAAGCCATATTTCTTTACTGGTGGGTAGGAAAGATAAAATGATAGGATGCTAAAAGAAATTTGGTGTGGCAGGCCGACAGGCTAGGTACAAATAGGATACTGGTATGTGGTATCGTAACCAGGCATCTACGTAAAACTGGGCTTGCAGCCGTTTATGTCGTCAAACTGTAACTATAGTTCTTGGGTTTTTGACTTACCAGGGGTAGGTAATGGGATTAGGCTTATATATCTAGTCTATACCTGAAAACCAGGCCTACCTCAAACATCGGGTTGTAAATTTTACAGCAGGGTTTCATCTTTCGTTCGTTCACGCGCCCCTTATTACGCCCTATAATAGACAACAATTTACACCGTAGGTGCTCGGAGCGCTGCTTATCGGCTACGGTCTGTGGTTTTTGCTCGTACCTGCTAATCAGAATCTCATGCTAGTGATTGCTTCTCCAACAACGAGATATAATTCCAACATATGCATGCTTGTCATCGTTGCCGTGGGTGTATGTACCATGATATTTGCCAAGATTGGATGTTGCGGCGCCGTGTCAAACAGCAAGTGCGTTTTAGGGGTGGTAAGTAATTTCGGTTGATATAGCCTACGCCTGGATCTCAAAATCTAAAACTCCTTTAAATCGCGCAGTTCTTCCTTCTGTTGATTGTGCTTTTCATGGGTCTTGTCACGGTCATTGGATTCACAGTTTGGCTACGCTTTGAAGTAAGTAGACCAAGGCCTACTGTGTGAGTCAAAGTCACATGTCATGCTGAAAGTGTGGCGGATTCACATTTTTCGTCTTTTGAACAGATAGCAGCTGATATGCAGGATAGTATGATGAAAACTCTGAAGGAATCTTACTGGGGAGATTACGCGGTAAATCCCGAATCCGTGGCGTGGAACTCGATACAACGTGGCGTAAGTATATTCCTAACTCGAAATTTTTAGAAACGGCTCAGGTATTGACACGAAACTAGTTCCATGTAGGCCTAAATGCCGATCTGTTCTTGAACATGCTCTCTGCCCGCGGTAAAGTCTATAGTTTCTTACCGGGCCGGGCTGCATAAAAGATTATTAAAGCAACGACCGTACGGTGGTATTGCATTCCCAGTTTCAATGTTGCGGAGTAGGCCTATATGGAAGTGGGTATCAAGATTTCACAAAGCCTTCCGCGGAATACCCGGACGGATCTCATTGGTATGTGAAAGAACTCGCTGAGCCCGAGCCAGGTGGGAATAATTCAGTCCTTGTGATCTTGTCGAAACGCCAACCTTTCCTGACCTTTCGCTGACACTATTCGTTTATCATATCTTAGCAAGGTGGCCAGAATCTTGTTGCAAAACGGAAGTTTTATCTGGTAGTGGTAACGCCATTAGCTGCAACGATCCAAGCAAGCAACCTAAAGAAGTGGTATATATCGAGGTAGGCTGTAAATCTGATTGAGGTGACACCACGCCCTGATTATCATACGTTGGGTCAACCATGCTTTGGCCAAAAAGTCCATATTCGATTGTATACCTATGCTCTACAGGGCTGTAAAGAAAAAGTTGAGAGTTTTATCAACAATAGTCTGTTACAGGCATCTATAATGGCTGCTATGCTGGTACTCATTGAGGTTAGTTTGATATGTTAGTCTATAATCTATTCGATAACGACAAAAGGAGGAGGACAAACCATACTTTTGATTCATAAACTCGGTCACGTTTGGGGACAACGTGTAACAGCGGGCGTCACACTAGGATCTTAAAAGGGTGATCTGATTCGTCTCTCCTATAGGCGGTACACCTACCACCATAGTTCATTACTCATCAATTGTCGTAGCATCTTTGTAGAGGAAATTCATTATATATCAAGTTTTATTGTTAAGATTTGGTACTTGAATTTTAGGTGATTCATTTCGTCGCTGTGAAGAAGTTGGAGGCTGCTTTGAACGACAATACATGAATTTATCTGCGCTGTTTAACGAAGATAGATATATATATTAAATTTGTTATATTGGGCACAACTTTATATACGAAATGTTTTAGTGATAAGGTGGTGACGGAGCGCAAGGCCTTATAATTGCAGTTGTCGGCTGGAAGAGATAGAGAGGCGTAGTAACAGCAGTTGAAGAATAAACAAAAGGAATGTATGAGTCGGCGGGGGCAGGCCTCAATAGGAATGGTATGGGGCTAAAGAATACTTGTCAAATCAAAAAATGCTTCGGGATGTTGGCCTTTGTTGATCGCATAACTCTAACATAACATCGAGTATAGGCTATAAAAGCTACTCGATGTCGATGATTGGTAGTAGCATTATCCGATCAACATAGCCTACATCCCGACGCAGGCTATAAAGGCTACTCGATTTGATAAATCGATGTTCGATGCTACTACATTTCTAGGGGTTGAGTTCCACAGTTTTGGCACGAGTGAAGAAATAGCAACAAGCTAATTATTTGAAACGCTTTTAATTTTTATACAATCTGTCTGTCTTTATTGTTTGCGTTGCGTGAATAATGTTTCTCTGTCTCCCTCTACAGACAACTGCAGGAAGCTCTGTTTATACCTTAGTGGGCGCCAATAAGCCATTGAAGATTAATTCGCTCATGTGGCGCTAGAGAATTTCGAAGCGACATCGGTCTCTTTCTAAAAACGTTCGGCGTGGACGTTGCGGCAGATTCTTATACCATTGGATATAGCCGATAAGGTGAGTGATTTAGTTGTCGTTCTGTTGTTTTGAGTATTGTATAACAATCTTCATAGCCTGCGTTATAATTCATGACATTCTAAGATGTAAATGCGAGACGATTTCTTGGCAGATACGCCATGGTGCAGAGATTGCGTTATCGCAGACGGAATCCGTACAATACCACCTCCAACAGGAGGCGCATTTCAAAGACTCCTGGTGGACGTCTGGTGTACCTTCGTACTAAGAAAGTAAGTCTAGGCTTCGTGCCCTTATTCAAAAGTTGTAGCCGATTTTTGGCTGCTGTTGTGAAACAATTCTGACTTATAGGTATAATGGATGGTAATTCAAAAACCATGAGGCATAATTGAGCTTTACATCTTTGAAGCAACCCTTTTTATTCAATTCTCTATATACCTATAGATTCCATAGTAGCTCGGTATGGATAAAAATGATCTCACAACTTCCTTACTTCAGATTGGTACCATCCCAAAATGCGCGGAAACGAAACAAAAGTTATTTGGGATCAAGCCTGGTAGACCCAAGCAACTGATGTCAAGAAGCAAGCGTCTAAAGACTGTATCCAGGTAGAACATATTACAACGTAAATGTTCCTATGGTACTAATGAATTTCAAACAAATGTTTACATATTTGCTTCAGAACTTACGGAGGTGTGTTATGTTCAAAAGCTTTGAGAGACAGGATTGTCAGAGCTTTCCTAGTGGAAGAACAAAAGATCGTTGTTCGGGTTCTCAAAGCACAACAGAAGAAATGAATTTTCTCGAATATAAATAACCAATAACAAAAATCCGTGGATGCCGCTTTATTAGATGTGTCTTTTTTTTTGGGGGAAATCTCCAGATATTGTCTGACAGACTGGGAAGATAGCAGTGATCCGATGATATGGGAGGGGCAATCACAGAGGCAAATCTTTATAATAATAGTTTTTAACTGCTCCCTAGAGTCCGCCTGGCGTTGGTTCTGAATATTTATTGTGACATTGCCGTGGTAAATCTGCTTAAGTGAGGCAGCGATATCATCAACAGTCTCTAGAGTGTGGCAAGTCCGGGCGCATCTGGCATGTAATGACGTGTGGCACTGAGGTAAATTTTGCATTCCTTACTGCAGTGTTTCCCAACCTTTTTTGCCACATTCCTCTTTGTTGATTTTGAAAAAAAAATCCTGCCCCAATCCTCTAAATATGCACTAAACCAGTTCGAGTAATAAAAAGGTCGACCCACTGCGCTATGCTATCAACACATTTTCGACAAGAACAAATGAGATTCCATGCCGGCCAATATTGTTAAAGAAAACACCCTGTTCAAAAGCCGAAGTTTTGACATTCTTCCCCGTTTGGGAACCACTGCCTTACTGTATTGTTAAAAACCGGTATGTGACACAGGCCACATGAAGTTTTCGTGTAAGCAGTGACATTCTACAACAGGAATGGATCATAGCTTAGTCTACTGGTTTTGTTGCATTCCTAGCATAAGAACTTGGTTCAAATCTCAGCTGTGACGTCAGGGCAGCAATGTCTGTATTGCGTAGCACGGATACTGGGCTCAGAAAGGTGGGGTTATCGTCAAATGGTATGAAATTCTTTGTCAGATCACCTTCCACTACTGGATCTCGTATCGAGATGCAAGTGGATCGGTGAACATGCACATCAGTAATTACTCTGGAATCCTGCTTAATGGACATCAAACTGACCGGAATATTGAAAAAGGTAATGCATCTTTATTACAAATTTTACATAAAAAAGCATTCCCACACATCCTACAAACTTTGCTGGAAGCAAATCTGGGCATTTCTGTCCAGTCAATTCGACCCGATAGGATTGGTAGGTACAGATCAGTGAGAAATAGGAACCAGGATACAGCACATGATCTTTATCAGCGGGGATGAGTGAGACATATCCTCATAATTTATGTGTCTAGTGATGGGCGCTTATAAAAATTCCCAACAAAACTGATCAACTGCTTTCACCAGTGAATTTCCGAGCTTGATCAAGAAGTGCAGCACCTTCCAAATCCGGCGTGCCCTGAATCAACGAAAAAGATTTTTTTCAAGTGAATGGCAGGAAATAGGCATAGGCTTTGCTGTAAGATGAAGCGTTCAATCGTACATAATTCGCAGTACTCCTGAATCCCATGCATTGACTTGAATTACCGGCCTACTGTAAAAATAGTTATGTTACGGAGACAACGACTGAAGCTACCGATGCAGATTTTTTCAATCCCTGTAGATGTGCACATAAAAACTGGAGGCTGCCACGACGTAGTAAAAGAAGTGTGCTTACTGGTTCAGCTTTTTTCAAAGTGGCAAGCAAAAGCTTTCTAGTCATTTCCAGGTCCTTGGTACAATTTGCTGCGATCGTCCTTTGCTGATCAGCTTGATTACGAAAGCTACTGACCAATTTCCGCAAGCCTTTTTCATAGTGATCAAAGAATTCGTCCTAAATATAAAGCAATCAGATAGAATATCTTTTGCCTAGCTCCCCAGTCCCTTACCATTGGGAATTTAACGAGTTCTTCAAGAGATAAATTGTTGATTTCTTCTTTTGGCATTTTCCATTGAGGAGGCAGAAAATACCGCAGACACGTCCTGGAAGATGAACACAGTCATCGTAAGGCAAAAATTACACGAAGAAGCAGAACATAACCATTACTATCACTAACTGCTGCTTCAACACTTTACTATGCATGGTGGTGACTACTGGTGGCTATCTGCTATTAATTAATTCCTTTCACACTAGACCAAGGGTGGCCAACCAATCCGAGACTGAGAGCCACATTTCTTAATGTGTTACCGCAAAGAGCCATATCATACACATCGGTTAGTTTATTGGTTCCCAAACTTTTTTCCCCGCAACCCTACTTTTCGTGAAATTCAAGTTTACATAGGCTCACGACTCCCGCAATGGCCAATTCATTGTAGCCTTCTTGTATATTTCTAGAAGAAATAGGGTCTGCGGAAAGGAGCCGCACTGAACCAGGTGAAGAGTCGTATGCGGCTCGGGAGCCGCGGGTTGGCCAGCCCTGCAATAGGCGTTGGTGGCCTAGTCACTTGCATCAGCCAGAAATGGAAAGGGCAACAGCCCAATACTGTCCAGAAACCGAAAAAGGCAAGTGATCCATAGGCAAAACGTCCCATTCATGCGGTCCTCATTGAATGAATCATTTATTTCCACACGGCACAAAACTATCAATTGTCAGAGCTGACATACACAACACAAATACATACCGCAATTTGCCCAGTGCATCCTCATGTTGTTCTTTCAGTTTTTGACTGACATTATTTGTCTCGGATTTAGTCGGTTTGGGCTGTGATGATGACTGTGTCCCTGAAATATAGGAAGAGTGGAAATCATCAGTCCGTTTACCTGTACCAACTTTTCCAATCGGTATGTGCTTTGTGCTTACCACGTAAAACACCATGGTCGTATAATACACCAATCGTGTTAAAATGACGCGACTACCTCTACGTACTGCGGAATATATAATCAGTGATAAGTACAGGTTTCACAATTCATTCAAAAATCATAAATCCTTGCACGCTACTTGAAAATCTCTTACTACGCATCATGCAGCTATTGCAGCACGATCACACGGCTATTTCGAATACATACCACTATTCGAAACCTTGGCAGTGACCTTCCCATTTGACAAATTGTCTTCATTGATAAATTTAAGCAGTGGCGAGCCTTCCTCTATCCATTTATCAAATCGATCCTGAACAAGAATACAACACAGCTGAGCAATCACATTATGAAGAACAACAACTCGGGCCAACTCACTTGTGGATGAGCTTCGAATTTAACTCTCCACCTTGAGGGTTGGTTTTTTACAACTTTAGAAGAAACGATGCTTCCCCGTCTCCATTTCCCATTCAGTTCAACTTCCACAGCCTGACCAATATCTGTCTTTACTGTACAATTAAAAAATATAGGAAATTATTTGAAATTTTGCCTAGTGTAAAAATAAAATATAGTTACTTAATTCTTCTTCACCCTCGTCAGAATCTTCAACATGCTGCAGAAAACAAGCCTGGTCAATCATGTAATCGTTAATAGCAATGTGAAGCTGTTACCTTCCTTTTCCGTTTAGGTGAATATTCTTTTCTTGCATATTTTGAAGCTGGAACATGATGATTGGATGGTGCTAGGACTGCAGAAAATTTACGTGGCGTAGATGGTTTACTGTTGCTTGATTTCCTTTTCTGACTTGTACTATTATGCCGTGGCACAGACAGTAGCTAAATGAAACAGAGAAATAGGGATCAGCAGAAGAGGAGGGCCCCTTTATAATTCAGAATCCTGACAGGTCAAAGTTCACCCAGTTCACGACAACTCACAGAAGTGATTTTCATGAAGGTACGTGAAGACAGTGACAGTAAGCAAGTGGTGCAGGACCTAACTGGAAGCATCTTCTAAAATGAGACAGGACTCTCACCATTTCATCGTCTTCCATTTCTTCATCATCATCAACACTGGGTTCTCTATAATGACTACTATTTCTCCGAGTTGACGTTCTCTCATGGAGATCTTCTTCAGAATCCGAGTCATAATTCGACCGTTTCATACCTCTCCCTGGTTGCCTTCTCGGCGGAGAAAATGAAACATTTGTCAACTTTTTCTTGGCATCACGGGAACTAGAGACTGTTTGCATTTTCTGAAAGTAAATCGACAAGTTCAATAGTCACGACCTTGTTTACCATCAGCTTATCTTTCATAAAGCTTCAATAGATAAGAGCATCTTATTAAAGATGCCATGGGCTGTTTCTATGGTTACCCAAGAGCAGGATCATTGCACAGTCCAAGCCTTTGAGGATATATTTTGACCTGAGACGCTTGAGCGACGCAAGTGAAACACGGATTGGATTGGAGCTTTTGAGAAGCAATTTTTGCAGTTACCGAGGACTAACGGCACCAAATAAACTCACCTTTATCCCAATGTAGGTATTTGGTACAACAGCCATGGATATGAATTTTGATTTGATAACACCAAGAGTTGGATTTCGCTATCAGACTTGGTAGTCTTAATCTTCACTTATACATACCGACATCTTGTCCAGCTCTCTTTGCATCTTCATCAATTTTTCTTCCTTCTCTGCACGTTTCTGCTCAATGGATTTGGTCTCTTTCCTAAATTCCCCTAACGGTATCGACGGCTTCTCTTCGGCGCATTGGCATTTGTTACGTTTATTGTCAGGATTCATTGAGCATATCCAATTCTCCGGAGGATCTTGACCGATTGTACTTGACTGGAACGGAAGAACTCGCCACTTTCGACACCCATCTAGCATCGAACATAGGGTCGTAAGAACAAGTGGAATTTCAAAAAGGTCAATTCTCAGCTTACCACACTGAATCACTTTTGGAATGTGCATGGCACGTGCTCTTAGGTAACGTGATTCGTTAGAAGGCTCATCGCACCATGACTGCGACATATATCCGAAACCTTCCCAAAAATTATGAACACCTTTCCCTTCCGACACCTTAGAGTCTCTCCAATAGCATTGTAAATGATCGCCTGAAGTCCAACAAAACATGCAATAAGTAAGGCTATATCAAAACATAAATCTAAACGTCGTACCCATAGCTTTCATCATATGCATGTACTCTTTATTATCCGCAAAGTTTTGTTTGTTATGTGTTGGTTCAAGCACTAAATAAGGAACGTTAACTACTCCAACAACACCGGCGCAGTTCCTGATCAGAAAGAACAACAGAGTTAATAATAATACAATGTAATCACTATACGATTGTCACATACATTCCACCATCAATTTGAGGTCCCACACGTTCGTACATCCGAATCAACCGATTGCAATTATAAATGAACATCCCGTAATACTGTCGATTGGTAATATTGAAACCGAAAATGAAGTCGAGCGTTTTTGGGTCTTTCAAAGATCTGTGGATTCACATTAATAGCGAGAGTTGAATTTAACCAAATCTGATGAGATGCAATACCGTACCCTTTCTTCTTCATCCAGTTTTCTCTCGTTTGGGATGCTTCATTTTTCAGAAGCCGTGCTTTTTCTTGCCTATTTCGCAGCTCAGCGACTTCTGCTTTCCTAGGATTCGCCTTGATAGTAACCTGTAAGTAACCAGTGACAGGTGGAAGGTTGATACATAACTTAAGAATCCTAGCGCACCTTTTTTTCCAAATCTTTACTATCACTTTCAGCCTCTCTCCATCTATCTTCAGCTGTAGATAGATAGATAACCGTTAACCATGTAAATGTACTAAAAATATACAGCCCAACAAATGAAATCACTGCATGATAACATCATTGAGGAGCCAAAGATCAACTCACCCAACTTGTACTCGTGTTCAGCCTTCCTTACTTCATCTTCTGACCGTTTCTTGAAACGATTGGAAGAATATTTGTACAATCTGCGAAAGTGAATTTTGTTTAAACTTTAGGACACATGGATTAGAATGAATTTAGATTTAACTGTACCTTGGCTTATATAAACAGTTGGCAAGTCTCTTCGTCCGAACTTTCTTTCCCTGAATATATACCTTCATCCTCGGATCAAGATACAAAACCGAGACATATGCTTTGAAAGACACTCTTTCAGGCCAATTGCTGCAACAAAAATCAGTATAAACAAGAGCCCTGTCCGAATAATCAAACAAAGCCACCAACCTTTTGTCTTCCTTATCGACTTCGGCCATGCGTATATCGGAAGGATCAGAAATTACATCCAACTCGGGGTTACCAGAATCCAGAAGTTTGACATTGTACAATACAATCAATGTTCCTTCGAAATAATACAGATCAAGGATTATAACAAGATAGCACAACCTTATTAATCCACGCATAATTACCAGTTCTATCTTTTATGTTATCAAACTGTCTAATGACTTCTCTTTCAGACTTGAATGGGGAATATTTTAAAATGAGGGCCATTTCCGTCTCATACTACAAAATATAATTATAATCATATATATATTACACATGATTGACATGAGTGCTGCTACAGATTTGGGTTAAGCCAACCATAATAAATACACTGTATACAGTCATGAGTCATTACACCATAAATAAATAGTTGAGTCCATTTTAGAACCTCTGGCAATTCCAGTGGCACAAGCAGCTCAAACTTCATATTAATTTGTCTGCCGTGTTTTACTCATCCCCTGACAGCAGTCTTGACCAAGTCAACTAAACGTTGATAATCACGTTTCAAAGACGTACGGTAGCCTATACACTGCACAAATGTCAAGTCCACCGATACAGACCTACATAAATAACACAGCCATTCAAATATGAAAAATTCATATGCCTACCTTGTTACGACCACTACCATCAAGGATTGGCTTCCGAGTATCAGCATCCCAAACTGGCATTGGTACAATGATATTTGATATTCGTTCACGATCGAGGAATGTTCGAGAGAGCATCAGGCAAGTGCAAGTTCTTCCTCGCTTTGAGAAAAGCATGAAGTCGTTTCCAATTCGCATGGAACCGCTAAAAGTTTTGCATATTTAAAACAAGCTCACAAAATCACCAACATTGGTCATAAAAAAACATCAGGCAATGGAAAAGATTTGTCACTGAATAAGTGAATACATGGTGACCAATGTGATTTAAAGATTGCTGCGATTTCAGTAGGCCTATTCTAGGCACAACCACGAAAAATTTCTTCACGCCTAACGCGGCTATAAGACATTAGCTCCTATAACAAATTACTAAATGTTTAGACTTTACATCCATGAACTCTTTGCAACAAAAGTACACAAATCACAAGTGCAGAAAATTTCTTCTGGATGTGTCATGTTCTACATGCTGATATCACTACTTACGCTACACCTTAGATTAAAAGAAGAATGTAATCAAACTGATTGGCCAATTTAACAGATGTTTCGAAATTATACTGACGATTTTAAACCATTTCCATATTGTCCGATCATATTTTCACTCGAGAGTCGCTTCGATGAACGGCCAAACTGAACAATATTGGCAACCTCTTGCGCGTCCATTCCTACAAAATTTTATTATATTTAGATTACACGCCACACAGTGTCGACAACGAAACAAATATTACAAAATCGAAAAAACATTTGCACATAATATGTTTTGCATGAACTTATAAAATGCAATGTTTCTGTACCTTCACCATCATCAAGGAAATTTAGCGTGAACCCCCCTCGAACATCCTCATCCTGATTGGTGTAAACATTGATTTTTGTTGCACCGGCATCTCGAGCGTTATCTACTAATTCAGCGAGGGCACCAAATAAAAATTCGTGAGTCGTCCTAAAAATTCACAACATATTAAATCGCAGTCGCACCTGAATATCAAGTTTGGGTAAATTTATAGAATAGTGGCCCAAATTGTACGTAGATCGATAGCATTCACTTCCTGAACACAAATATACCAGTTTCACATCTTGGTCGCAACTATATTTACGGAAATATCGCCCGTCGAAAGTCGCTACCATGACGGCTAAAAACATAGCTGTAGCTGAACGCACCGGTGAACCATTGAGATATGAATGACAGCACGCGAACTGCGGTTGCTATAGATTTTGAAGGAGGTGGACCTCATCGCGTTATCGCACAGAGAGAGAACTGGACCGAGGATAGAGGGGGCGTGTCGCAGGCGGGTTGGGTGAGGTCTGACCGAACCGTGTGGAGCAAAGCCGGGTCAAGGCCTGACACAACCCACCTGCCGAGACATGCGCCCTTGACGGGAACCGTCCTGTGATGCATATAGGCTGAGGGGGTGGTATATGGTACCAAAGGCATAGAGGAGACGGGTCAAGCAGTGCCGTCCACCTCCCCGAGTTTTTGACATTCTCGGTTGTGTCATTATCTTTGATGACTTTCTCGGTATATCTGGCAACCTCAAATACAGTATATACTCGTATATCATATATACACACAGACTAAAGCGCTAAAAGTTGCTGAGTAATAAACAATAACCTGCTCCCCTTAACCTATATCTAAATGTTATACTTACGAGTTCGCATGTAGATAATTCTGGTCCAAACTTGCTCTGGTGAGATTTGGGTACAGCTCATCCATTTCCTGCCTAAAAACTTATTATAGCGCACAAAACGCTTACACCAAAGACCCAAAAACATGCAATCTGTAAACGGTCCAAAGATTGACAGATTCGGGTTCTCTACCCTGTGAACATCCGCTAGGCGCTCAATTCCGGTTAAAAAGCAACCGGATCTAAAAAGTGAATGCAGGATACAAATCGTTTGCACACGACAAAGTGGTTTCTAATACCATCTTATTACTTAAATCAATCTGGTAATAATAATCTGATAGTTGTTGAGCTGCGATCAAATCTACATGCACCACTTGCATTGAGAGAAGGCATCCCGTTCTCTAGCGTTCATCGTGGCGACCGGAGCCGTCAGTTGAGAAAGTAGTTTCTTCTGCTCGTGTATGGCTCACAGCGTTACTGTTGGAGTATGACGAACCAACGTTGGTATGTGAACGGCGTCGTCGGCGTGCTTCTTTAGGAACAGTTTTTACAGTTCCTTTGGGTAAGAATTCACCCTTTCCGGATAGGATCGATTGCTTTGAAAGCTTGAAAATCAAGTGAAAATACCTGCTACAATTATGAGAGAAATACCATTGTCTAAATGTGAGTATGAATTTGTTATCAAGTGCGTCAGAGATGGAAAACGACTCGATAAAAGGGATTTTCAAACAACCAGAGAGATTTCGATATCGTACAAATTAGACTATGGATGTTGTGTAGCGACCATTGGCAAAACGAAAATATTGGCCCACACTTTGGCAGAAATGGACCGACCCAAAGAAAGTAGACCTAATGAAGGCAGCCTTGGGATATTTGTTGAAATGTCAACGATGGGTTCTCCGAGTTTTGATCCTGCAAAACCTGGTGAGGTGGGCGTCGAACTGCAACGATTATTGGAAAGGTCGATTGTATTTTCAAAAGCTGTGGATCTAGAAGAACTCTGTGTTCGTGTCGGAGAACAAGCATGGAACATATCGCTTCATATACAAATTTTGTCGCATGATGGTAACATATTAGATTGCGCATCAGTTGCG
The DNA here is from genome assembly GCA_030412335.1 of Botrylloides violaceus. Taxonomy (NCBI): domain Eukaryota; kingdom Metazoa; phylum Chordata; class Ascidiacea; order Stolidobranchia; family Styelidae; genus Botrylloides; species Botrylloides violaceus. Next base: position 4,310,723 of record JASFYC010000829.1, on the reverse strand, counting down.
GCAATCGCTGCATTATCTCATTTTAGAAGACCTGATGTAACAGTGATTGGCAGAGACATAGAAATTCATTCATTTGAAGAAAAAAATCCCGTTCCACTCGTGTTTAATCACCAGCCTTTCTGCGTAACATTTTCGTTTTTCGACAATGGCAACATTTTACTAAACGATCCTACGAAATTGGAGGAAAATTGCTGCGATGGAAAATTGATTTTGGCAGTCAATAAACATCGGGAGGTTTGTTGTACCCAAATGAGTGGCTCAATTCAAATTAATAGCGAACAAGTCCTGAACTGTCTAAGCATTGCTACCAAGAAAGCAAAAATGTTGACTGAACTCGTGAAAGCCTCAATTACTAATGACAAAGCTGCTAAAGATAAGAACTTGAAATCATCAATTACATCATCCACTTCAGTGAAAACTTGCAAATTTGAAAACGATCTAAATGTTCATATAATGAATAGCAAAGTGGAAATTCCATTACCGGTGACTGTAAAACAAGAAAAAATGGACGCCGACGTCGCCGAGGCACCAGCAAAGGAAGCAGCTACAAACAGAAAGCTTAGCTGGGTCATGAAAAATACCGAAAATACTGTCAGTGGTGGGGAAGATAGCATTACAGAAGACAACAAACATGACATTGTTATTGATAGTGATGATGACGATGAAGAAGAGAAGACGTTAACCCTACAACTGTCTTAGCAATCATTCTGAAGTCATACATATTTGGAAATAATTATGCGTAATGTGTCTTTCTTGTGCCAACTACCTATTGAAATAGGCTATAAAGTAAATTTCCTGTAAAACTCCTGGCAGCTTACACAGCAATTTAACTGCGCTCTGCTTGTCTGCCATTAGATCTGTCATCCCCATAATGTGATATTCAAAAGAGTTTACATTTACAATATAGCCTACATTCTGTCCTTTTAAAAAAAAAATTTTCAGTACAGGTAGATAAGTTAGTCCACCACGTTCTAAATGCAATACCGGTACTGAATTTGTACTGTTTAACCTGCCACCGATCTTTTGACTCCAACAAACATCTTGGACCTTGGTTTCAGCTGTCACTGTCTAGCAAGTAGCTAGCAATGTGATTGCTCAAGCAAAGTCAGGTTGTGATATTAAATGATTGTAGCCATTGATCTGCACCATATTCATCGTTCAGGGGAATCCTAGAGTTTTCCTACGTTTCATCAGTCACGTGCTATTTTCCAACGCTGAAATGATTCAAGATTTAGCCAGAACCTGAGAATTGACAGTCATGTGCCAGGGAATGATTCATTCCGGTACAAGCCTGCCCTATTGTCCATTCTCTATTTCTGAATTTCTTGAAGTCACATCATTGTAATGTCAATCATCATGAACTTGCTGCTTCTTGTACTACAGTGTTGTAATGGTGTTCTAAATTTAATCCAAGTTTATGAACTTGGCCATATTTGCTCATCTTTGAAGAAAATACTTCGTTGCCAAAATGGACTCTGGAGATATTCGTACTAAGCTACAAGAACTGCAAGCACGCCAACATCAGGAAATGATGCAGAAGGTGAAAACTAAGAGTCAAAAAGGAAGCTCTGAAGGGACAGAGGTATCATGTTCCATCATTTTCCATTGGCATTTGAAACTGCAATTTTCCTCACTTCTAGAGGTGTATTGTTTCATCTTTTGGTTTGGATGATGACCTTCAACTAAAGACATCTAATGTTTCAACTAGCAGTATTGAAGGATTGCACACCGCCCTTGAAGATGCAAATACAAGAATGAGAGAGCAAATTCGGTATTTTCCCTCATACTTGTATTGAGATGGATTTATTAATGCCATGTTTGATCTACAATGTCATGAATGTTCATTACCACTACCATTTAGAGAGCTTAAGGATGAAACAGGGCGACTAAGAAAGCAATTGGCAGAGAAAGAATATGATATAAGAAAGCTGAATAAAGTACTTGTAAAAATGGAAGATGACAAAAAGTTACTTGCAAGTAATTATCCAAATTTTAGTCGTTGCTTGGCACACTAATAAATATTATAATAGGTTGCATCTAATTGCTTTTTAATGACCATCTAGCTAGGCACATAATCACTGGTATTGTACTAGCGTGATTTGATTTGTCTGTTATATACCAGTAGAAACCAGCAAACTCCATTTACAATATGTTGTAGGCCTATTATTATTAATGCCATGATCTACCAAGTAGGGCCTACTGTTCTTTACATCAAGCACTACAAACAACTAGCAAAACAGTATGCTTCATTAAAGTTTTAGTCAAATTGTGAATCAAGTTATCTCATTCTCAAGCCTTCAACATCTCATTATGTTCTTAGTACCGGCACCTGTAATCACACTGGGCGTTTTAGTGGCCTTATTTATGGCAACAATAGTTGAAAGATACTGATTGCAATCTCTACTGTAGCAAACAAAGCAAAAAGCATAATATTGTGATTTGTGATATTGATCTGTGAAGTATGTGAGCGGCATATTTTGTTTCATTTGTCAATGGGAATGCGCTAACGTTGACAAAACATTTCATTAATCAAAATGCCAACCTGGACAACCCTACGTATGACAAACTTTACTTGACTACCTCCATCATTTATAATGCTACATTTTGAAGTTGATGTAAAAGGCACAATGGACAACAGTACATTATCCTGATCATTTCGGTTTCGTATGTGTGTATTTTCACATTAGAATGCTTATCGTTTCTTTTATTAAAGGCTGCTTGTGTTTGCAGATGCTGGTGCATTGTCAGATACAGCTGCTGTTAAAATAGTGGACCTTTCGAAGCGGAATCGAGAACTGACTGCTGAGATGGAAGCTGAAAAAACAAAGTCTTTGAAATTACTAAAGAGGATAGCTGCGCTTGAGCAGTCTGGACCGGTATTATATACTATAGGCCAACCTAGACTTTTAAGGTCACATTCTTTTCATGCTGCACTTGGTCAACACACTGCGACTGTCAGGTTCATGAAGAGCCATTTGTTATCAGACGGTCTTCACCTAGTCTTGGCTAGTCTGTACTTGTAATGAAAATGATATTTCAGAACGATGGGCCATCTGCATTATCTCCAAGAAAAAAAGCAAGCCCAAGAGACACTCTTGCATTACATCCAGGTACACTTTGATGCTGAGTTGTTCTGTTTTTGGTCAAATAATACAACTGACCTACCTATATTTAGAAGCTCCAGTCGTAAACATTGATGAACTACATGACAAATTGCAATTGGCAAATATCAGACAGACAGAGTATAGAAATCAGATTCAGGAACTGAAGCAAGAGCTTAAAATTGCGCACAGAGTATGTAGAATATACATGGTTGCTACCCATACTTTTCAGCTTTATCTCAATCCATGAGTAATATGTTGTAAATTGTAACATTAAATGGTGTGATGATACATTGTGTACATTGGGCAAGTTTAACCCACAGATCTTTCTGCCAACGCATTACTAATGTATTGACTAATCTTATTCACCCAGTTTGTCATTATTGCCAGATGCCACCAAGTTTAATTTGAGTGATTACTGTGTAATCATGGGTGCTTGTGTCATAATTTAATGTTTTCATGCACACCTGGAATTTAAATTGCAATTACTCTATCCATATATTTTAGACATGTATAGATAATCTTTTGCAGCCATTCATGATTCTGTTTAAGATTACTTTATTTTGATTCTGGTGTATCATAATCATGGAGAAGGGTTTGGCGGGGTGCTGGAAATGAATGCCCGGTGAGCATCTAACGATCGACAATGACCAGAGTGTAGTTTTGTTTTTGACAATTTCATCCAGGTGACTACTTGGATTAGAAATTATTTTGCTTTTCAGGTGCTACAACTAGAGACAGGTGAATCTGCACCATCGATGCAACTGCTTCTTAGCAGTGGAGGAACTGGTTTTAGAGGAAGAGCTCAACAAATAACAGCCTTGCATGACAAAGTCAAGTATGCAACTCACACTGTAGACTAGACTACATAGTACTTGAATGAAATCGCTAATTTTGATACTCGACCTGTTAGAGACCTGGAGCATAAATTGAAGATTGCTTCTGGGAAAGCACATTTCTCACAGCCTGACAAAAATCACGAACGGATAAGGAACATGGAGAAACAAAGGAAAGAACAGACTGAAGTAAGTTGTTTCAATTTACTCATGATCACCCATATTAACTCAACAGTCCTTGTGTGCAAAGTGGTATAAAGTACTGGCCCTACACAGCATCATTATTAAGTACTTTATGGATAATATCACTAATATCAGTATCAAGGGTGCTTATCATTTAGGAGTTGAGGTTGGAAATTGCACAGGCTGCTGAACATAACAGTGAGATGCAAAGGAAACTTGACGCAACCAAAGCAAGAAATAAAGTCCTGCTCAATGAAACAAAGTCACTGAAAGCTCAGGTATCATTCAGTGAAATAAGTAGAAATGTTAGTTGTACGTCCATAGCATGCGCCCAAGCCACCCATGCATGTTGAGCCTAATTGGTAGCCAAACAGACGACTGGGCTTAATTCTCGGTCTCGTTTCGTCATGGACTCTCAAATCGACACCCATAGACCCTACACCTGCCATGTCATGTGTCGGCATTATCGGATTAGGGGGGGTGGAGAGCACAGAATCATATCTGCAGCATCTCATCCAGCCAAAATACACTACAGTCCACCTCTTTAACTTTGACCTATGTTTCTATCTCAGTGGTTATCAAAGTAATGAACGTGGTAAATTTTGCAGATTGTTGTGTTAACGGAAAAAGGTGCACACGACAATGAATTGATCATGACTCTTATGAGGCAGCAGGAAGGTTTGCAAAAGCTTGTGCAACATAACTTGATCGCAAAACAGAAAGTGGAGCAAACTGGCATGATGGTATACATATTGGATTTTACAGTCTAAACAGTTTGCATGGAAATTCGACTCATTTATGAATATTGTGTCAACGTTGCTGGACTTTTACATTCAAACATACATCCTATATATAATAGTTCTTTGTATTTTCATGGCCGATACAATACATATGTTGGAGGTAAGGGTCGTGTTCTGGAACGCTACCTGACTAGTCAACTCAAGCGGATGAGGGCCTTCCATTACAAAAATGTACTAGGTTACCCCTAAAAGGCATACTTTTTGTTGAAGTTGAGCAAAGAAGTCAATAGCAAGCAGCAGCAAGAGAATGCCGAAATATCCAGACTTCGGCAATTATTGGCTGAGCGTGATACCAAACTGAGAAGGCTGGAAGAAGATATCTTGGTACTGGTAAGAGCGCAATGCTTTTCCTCTTGAGGATATTTCAAAAACTGGACATTTAACCTATGTTATTCTATTAATTTGCCTGTCATTGCCAACACTATAGTCCTTGATATGTCTGAAGAAAGAGAATGAGAAATTTGATGGCTGACCCACTTGCTGTCAAATGCCAGCATATCTAACTTCCCCCTAGTTTTTTCTGTATTAGTGAAATTGAATTTGACGTCATGTAGGGTTGGAGTTGAGCATTGTGCTATAATTATGCTAAACATGTTTTCAGAGAGAAACTGAGGCATCGAGATTCATAGACTTGTCCATTCCTAACCCAGAAAATAACAGGTACCGGTAATAGATTCCTGATTTATTTCATCGTGTAAATATTTATCGATATCATTTTCAGCGGGGAGCATGCTCAACAACTAAACATATTGAGAACAGAACTGGCAAAGTACCAGGCACTATATAATGCTTCTCTCATTGAAGAACAAAATCATAAGGAAATGCAGACAGTCCTGACAAGAAGGTTTGTTGCAATGGTTGTCTTTTTATAGAAATGATCTTATCCAGTTTTTTTCAATTTAGAGTGGAACATGCGACTACACTCACACAAGATCTTAACAAATCTTTAAGTGATGAGAGGAGGAAGTGTGCTAAGCTTGAGTTATCTATTGAAGCCTTAAAGCAGTCAGGTATGTCTTTTAGTAATGTACAAATTCTGAGCTTGTAGTAGACATGCAATTCCAACTTAAAGTGGTACTGTTTGGGCTGTTTGCCGCTCAGAGATGCGACATCACCTGTTGCGGTGTTGAGTTGACTGTGAGCTAATTGTGCAATTCGCACTGCCAAAGGTGAAAGCTGGGTTTTAACTTTACATCTGTCCTGTACTATTCATGGAAAATTTCCAAACTGTCATCAATTGAATTGTGTCAAAAGGCTTAGCCTTTTGTTTGAGGACGTGTTACAGACCCATGGCTGATGTCAAAAGGCATGTTAACTTCCCTGTAGTGCAGGGGTAAGCAAACTGTGGCCCGCGGGCCAAATCCCGCCCACCCGTCATTATTTTATGGCCCGCAAACAACTACGAATAAAAACAGATCGTACGTACAATTCGTTATAATTCCACCGTTGCGTTAGGTATATGTGTATAGACGGCTTTAGTACGGCCCGCAAGTTGGTGACAATGTGTATAATTGGCCCATTAGTGCAAGAAGTTTGCCGACCCCTGCTGTAGTGTATGATCACCATTAGTGATTATATCAGTGCCCTGTGCACATGTAGTGCCTATTTCAAACTGGTACATCTGCTTTTTTTGCTCGAAATAGTGTAAAAGTGGTAGCATGTGAACTTCATTGACTGACTTTTTCGTAATTGCTGATAATCCGCTTTGGTTGTGGGCCATTTGTAATGCAATACAAGGTACTGTAGTTGGCCAACAACCAAAGCGGATTATCAGCAATCACGAAAAAGTCAATGCAATGCAATACAAGGTACTGTAGTTTATTTGTCTTTACACATGTTTTTATAGGGAAGCAACATGAATCCTCCCCTAATGGAAAACCAAGGGTCCCTCATCAAGCAAAAATCTCCGAGTTGGAAACTTTGCTTTCCATTCAGGTGAGATTAACATTGAATTTATGTATAGTAGATATTATTTGGTGATGAAAGTTCTAACGTTTTTGACATCGCTTAGTATTGTATTGTATTCAGTATTGATATTACAAAGATGGTAGCAAATCTGTTATTGTGTGATCCTTTCTCCCGTTTCATGGCCGTTGGAAAATCGGTTAAAATAAACAAGAACTGGTAATTTGTCGCACGAGAGCTTATTTGAAAATTCCTGTTCCCCGAGTCACCTGCAATCTAAATATGTATTGATGTCTTTATGCCGTTGCTGGTTTTAGAAAGCGTTGTTGGAATAGCAAAGGTAAAAAGACATCAACAGTGAAGATGTATGTAAATCAGCATATTGAACACGTCTTGGAAAATCTGTTGTGACAGTTACTATTTGTGTTTCAGTTCTATGTAACATCAGTGACTTTTTTCGATATGCCCGTCGTGATTATTGTGTAAAGATGTTTGTGATATTGGCCTATGCACATGTGCGATTATAATAGGTGGCCTGCATATCGCACGCGTCGTTTTCAGCGATGAAATCTGTCACCAACATGTTTTGAGCTGGCAACTGATTATTCGTCGCTTGTTTGTTAGGCTCTAATGTATCCTTTCGTCCTTTAGACTGATGAGAATCTAGCGCTAAAGGAATCACTGCAAAGCACGCTGCAAGCGAAAAACGAAGACGCCAATTTGTTTCACGAAATGATGGAGCAAACCAAAACTGTTTTCATGGACGCTCTGCGAAATTTGTCGGCGAAAAAATCCTGAGAAATAACACCCGTACATGTTAACTATGCTTTTACGTATCCTAATCATTTCAAGTAACGCTCGTTCAATTCCCTCGTGAATGCGTATTATCGCAAACGCCGCGGTCGGCAACACCTTAAGTACACAGTGTAAGAATCTTGTCGCAAAACGAAAGACATTTATTTAATAATCGCAGCTGGTTCCCCGCACCGTACGTATGCATTGAATTCAACGACGGGAATTGCTGTTGTGAGAAATTCACGTGCATTTTCTTTGTACACACGTCCACTGTAAACGATTACGCACGCTCTTTGAAGAAGTATGTGTGACTGTGCTAAGACCTTGAACAATGATATATTCTATTTTAAATATTTGCAATATATGTTTTGTAGGTTTCCGGAGAGAACTATCTAATTATTACTGTTGTGTTACTGCGCCAGAAAATATTCTATTTTGTAGTAAATATATAAAAGTGTGGCAAGTGCCTTATGTTTCGTCAATGCTGGTGATATACCACGATATGTCCGAACTCGGTAGAGGGTAGGATGATAAGTCCCAGGTAGGCTACATACATTTGACTTTTAAATCTAGAGACAAGGCGTGGTTGGTATTTCGCCGAAGCGACCGTCTCCTTCGCGCCACAAGGATATGAGCTAGTCGGGGTGCCACCGAAGATTGCAGCGGTGTTGGACGGAGGCTTACTTTTGTTGTGACAACCGGTATTGGGAGTGAAAACTAGGAGGTATGCATATATAGGACCATATACTTTTCAATAAGACTAAATTTCATTCATAAGTAGTAGCCTACGCTTGACAGAAGCATTGGAGCATGCTACTACTTGTGTATGCCCACTGCAATCTCTATAATCAGACTCATCAATCATTACATCTTTCCGTTGCCCCAGTCTAAAGATCGATTAGCCCACAAAAGCCGCACGCCGTGTCCAAACAATATATATTAAAACGGCATTTACATTTTGTTGACCGCAAACCATTATTCTTGCATTACGTTAGCGACGCCACGTCTCTTTGACAGCCTAGTATTATCCATACGAAGGATTCTCTCGAAATTCTCTTGTGTTATATTGATTTGATGTAAGCCTATATGTTGAGACCCATCTTGTAGTTTTAGGAAGCGAAGAACGAATTCTTGAAATAAAAAAATACTCTCCCACAATCAGCAAACAATGTGTCGTGTCGAACGCCGTAATATGTGTTATTAATATTTAACAAATTCTAGCCTAGGGTCGACGGCGAAGCTTGCGGGGATTTTACAGTGGTATTGTATGATATCCACTCCTTTATATATTTAAACTATGCCTTGAGTCAGGGAAATCTGGAAGCATGAGACGATTTCGTTTCTCAATTGGGAGAGAGAAATTTCTCCAAGGTTGGAGAAAATTCAGACAGCATGGAAGCGCACCGTTCGTGTTTGAAATGTTTCTCATCATTACGTTGATTGCAATTATTCTGTTTATCGGTGAGTAGCCTACGTAGGCCTATCTGTTAACGCTAGGACATCACCACACAACGTTCAAGCTATATGCTGAAGTACAAATAGGATGAATCTTTGCATTTGTCTACCCCTATATCGGTATATCTATACAATCTTGTTTTTATCCTTCGGGGGGTAAGAGCACTACTTTATGGTAGGCCTACAGCAGACGAAGACGAAATATTTATGAGAGGACATGTGATATAGTGACTAGCTCATGTCGTCAAGTCAAGGCCGCGATCTTAATTAAAAGTGATCAAGATCCCCTTGAGTCAAGTTCAGCTCCAAGGTAGCTTATTATAGTCATGCATAATTGAAATCCTACAGCCAGCGGGTAGTCGTTGCTGCTCGTCAGTTGACATCATATAAGACACCAACGGTCGTCACCCGTTCAGCATGTTCGCTACAGCACCGTGTTTCACTTCACCGTTATTGGTCTCACTCAATTGGATATATAGGCCTATACATTTTTCACTGTGGTGCTTAGCCAGAATTTCGTAGCGCAAAGGAAAATTTATGCGAACTCTGAAGTGACATTGGGGGGGTTGCGCATTTTTGCTTATATCATTTGTTTATTTCCTATTCTTCTCACCTGTGATGGGCTGCCAGATTTACTTATCTATCGGATATCACTACACATGCTTATTGTTGCCTACTGATGGGCATACTAAATACCTATCCACGTGTAGGGCCTATACAGATCGATTGACATAGACTGTTATTTCTTTTTGCTTCCACGTAGGCCTATTTTCCATGCCATGATAGTTGCCGATGGATGGCAGGCGGGGAACGATTTTCCCTCAGTCGGCAGTGGAGTGGATGACGTAGGCCTATACGTACGTATTTGTCACCACTTCTAATATTTCCTGGCCTGAGATGCCTCTCTGCAGGCCCGGGCTAGCTATTCAAAGTCAGATTTGGGCATCTCTTTAAACTATGAATTTATCTGTTTTGTGTTTAGCGATTGGTAGTATTTTTAAGCCACCAAATTAAATCGAAATGGAGCCGCGAAACAATAATGTCTCGCCATCTTGCCGCCCGTATACATTTGAGTTGTGTATGAAAATGCTATTAATTATCCTACAGCCTAACCATGGGTCAAATTGCTTGTTTTGCTGCGATATGAGTAGAGTAGGCACATCCGACAGATATTGTGTCCACCACACAGGTTGCAAGTTGAACTCATTTCGATTGTCGAAATCGTATTGATATAAGCGAATGCTTGCTAGGGATTATTGGCCTATATCTTTCTTTAAGCAAATGAACTGTGATAGCTATTCCAACTTACAGGTATCGTAACCATTTCGCGGTATCATAAAATGGAGATGGATAATCTTAAGAAATCCAATTCGAACAGGATGGGAGAATTTCGGAAGAGATTTGATGAACGGGTGAGACTAATTACGCCAGTAGAACAACTGGGCAAATATTGAATGTAGCCTAACCAACCTAATGATATATTTGACCAAGTCATTGTGATAATTAAGAGCCTAAACATAACTAAATATTGAAGAGTTTCCGCTGCCTTATTGATCTTTTTTCTTTCGCTATTGAGAAGCCGTCATAAAATGTTTCGTGAGCAGGCCGTGGTCACCAAAAATCAGATCGATAGCGGCGTATTATGGCTATCAAGTAGCCTACAATCAGTCTGCTTGTCCAGCTCCGTTTCGAATAGAATGTAAAACATAACCTTTGCTATACATACAAAGGAGTTAGAAGGCCTACACACCTCTATAGAAAAGCCCGAAACTCCATGATAGGGGATATGATTGCGATACATTGATGAGTAATTAGATTTTCAGTCAGCCCCTACTGATACAAACTTATAGTTCTACAATGAAGCTTGCTTGTATTGGAGCCTAAACTTGTTTTCAGTTCCCTTCTGAAATCGTGATTCAAAATGCCTACGTAAAATAATAATGCTCATCCCTGTAGCATCGGGCTCTCAACCAGTTTCAGAGGCATATGATCAGAACAGGAAATGCATTTGTGCAGGGATTCACTCAGAGCAGAGCTCATTATCACCCCGCATTTCTTCTATCGTGCTCTTCGGTCTAATTCAGGGGTGCTGCTACATCGGCAGTCAAAATACAATTTTAGGTCTATACTGAATACATATTTTTGTCTCAATATACTTTTTTGATTATTTAGTTATTTGCAGTAGGCCTATTATGTATTTATTCTTATTTACATAAGCTTTTATATCAAACCGTTTTCAACAGATAAAACAAGTTGCCGCTGAACAGCGAAATAAAGAATTATCAAAAGTCAATGATCATAAAAAGGAGGTAAACAAAGTAAGAGACCTACATCAAGGTCAGATAGAGAAAATCATCGCCGACATAGAATTGAAACTAAAAGACTTGAAAGATTTATCAAAGGCATATTGGGATCAACATGCATTGACGGACGATTGAATAAGGGACTGCATAATCAGATCGGGTGCCTATTTCTCCGTTGACTGTCGTGGCGTTGCGGTCCGTCGAATTACCGAACGATGCAAACATTCAATAGCTTATATATACCATTATGATTTTCGGAGAGGAATAAAAAGGAAACACGGAAAGACAGTTTCCTGAGAACAATCCAGTCGTGGGGAAAGTCCTTCTCGATATTGATTATATAACAGCTGGATATTCATGTTGCGTTACATTGCAAACGCGAGTCGTTCTCTTACAAACAAGTTGTAATAGTATGTATGTTGTGCCTCATTTAGCTATACATAGCCTATATATTGTGAAGCAGAATGTCGTTATTTTTGTAATTAGGCTACTTCTATTTTATGCAAAATATATTTTGTATTTATATATCAACAGACTTCTCAGTCGTGACGTGTACTGTACTGTAGCCTACGTTCAGATCCTTCGATTTAGCCTTTTTTTATCTCTCTCTCTCTCTTTTTCTCTATTTATAATGACCTATACCAACACGGCATATCACATCGTATCCAGAGAAAAATTAGTGAACTCTCCGTCATTAATTGAAAACGTAGCGTCAACTATGTGGTCGTATGACTTGAGATGAAAAAACATAACACACTAATTGTTTCATTCCCTATAGACCTATATATGTTTTCAATGTCCATACTTTCAAAAGACCCCATTTCATTTCTGAGAATGGCCACACACAATTTGTGATCCATTACAGGATATCACCAATGTCCATCCAAAATTTGGACAGTACCCTGACTAATCCCACCTATACGGCAGTCAGTCAAGTTTCAAGGCATGAGCTTCTAATTAAATGCAACAAAAATGAACTGAAATACAGTGAAGTAGCGTGCAAATTCCATAATTGCTTAAATATCAGTGCCTAAAATTTTTTAGTGGGCAGCTTATAAAAAAATATGCCCATTCGGCCACAATACATACGAGATTAGTAGGTACAGACGCAAAAGAAATATTAGTATGAAGATTTCAGCAGCGCTAATACGAATCCCGTCATAGTATATATTGCACAGTTGAATATGTACGCATCTGCCGAGGAGGTTTCCCGGATATCAAGCTTCAACAGTTCCTCTCTATGACCCGCTTTATCGGATACTGAACTGTGTTTATATTTTCCCTTCGAACCTTTGCATTAAAATTGGTGTCTTCAACCTCTCCTTTGGTTTACGCCCAGTCACGAATGGATGCTTCAGCGCTTCTTCGGGGGTGATGCGAAGTTTAGGGTCATACCTGACAACACATTAAGCCTCATAGATATACATGTGCATGGAATAAATAAAGCAAATGGAACAGATTATGAGTATCGAACGGAACAACCATCTCTTACTTATCGGCGAATGCCTAAGATACGAGCTTGCTGACGTTGTTCGGTTGCCACCTAGTGTCAATATTTCACTACGTTGAAGAATTGCGCTACTATAGCAGCATGCCTGAGCCGGTGGTTTACAATCAAGAGTCAGTAGTATGTAGTAAGAAATTGTCAACGCGTATTTAGCACCGGGCCTCATTAGCAAAATTTCACTTATCTCCAATATCATGTGACGTCATACATGACATAGTTGCGTCAGGAATCGTGTCATCGTTAGCCTAATCGGTTCTTGGATGAAGAAGAGCGCCTATAGTGAATGACAGGTATGTGAGCTTGGTCAGAATGGTTTGTGTCATAATCTACTGACTTTAGACACCCATTTTCTATATTCTAATATATGTGCCCAAGGCGCGATACAGGGGCCAATGAATCAATTATGCGACGGTGCACCATAGACCTTCGTTCTCCATAGCCTGTTTGATAACTTAGAAGTCAAAAATGTTTTCTTACTCGAGACATCTGGCGATAAGATCAAACAGCTCTGGGTCCATTCCATGCAAAACCTTTGAAAGGGGTTTACGGTATGGACGGCGTTTAAATCCGTTTTCAGTTTCGTAGCAAATCGCCCCTGAATTGGATTTACGATCAGAAAATCTCAGTAAACAAGAGCCTATCTCAGAAATCAACATACTTTGATAAACTTTCTTCCTTGGCGATTTAGCTATCATGTAAGTCGGAGGTAAACCAAGTACTTCCATCATGGCTGCTAGATGGTCAGTCTCTGTTTCACCAAAGAACGGCGGAGACCCGAGAAAAAATTCAGAGAAAATCACTCCCAGACTGAACATGTCGACGGCCGGACTGATTCCCACGCTCAAGATAACCTCTGGTGCTCTGTAGTACCTTGTCTGCACGTAATAGGCAGGGCATTTGAACAAATCTGCGAAATGTACAATGGCTGTTTATGTAGAAGGTCTACAATTTGAAAAAAATTTATACATGGAGACTACGAAATTCAAACCGGTTGCAAGGTAGCACTTATAGACAAAATCTGTTGTTTCGATATCGGTGCATGTACTTGCACGGACGCCAAGTGCTGTAGGCCTAGCTCAAAAATTGGCAATCAACTCCCTATACTCTCAGTTGAGCGATGGAACCAGGAATTTATCGAAACCCCTGGATGGAGCCCCACCTAATCGCGTGGGTATGGTGCGCCTAATCATTTTACCTTTGTTGCCCGGTAAACAACCAATTCCGAAATCGGCAATTTTTAGAAGTTGACCTTCGCTTTCGTTGTTTTTCCCATACAAAAACATGATATTTCCCTGAGCAAACATACAAAAATGTGGTAGTAAGCTAAAGTTACGTAGGCTAATTCAACTAAAAATGACATGACGCCTATTCGTACCGGTTTCATATCTGCATGGACAAGATTGAGCTCTTTCAAATAATGCAGACCCATTAGGATATCGTGTGCATACCGACGAAACACAGGCACGTCACTCACTGGTCCGAATCTATGCCGATGTAGAGATTGTCTAGGTGTGAAACAAAACCAATCAATTGTAATACTATATATAATGTGATTTTGCAGTAATTATACACCACGTATTGGACTAAAATTTGCTCTCTAGTCTAAAAGATATCGAAGCCATTTACCCTAGAAGTTCTAAAACTAGACACTTGTGATTCCGGAAATTGAACGTCGCCAGCAAACGTGAAAAATAGTCTCGATTTGTTGCATTTTTCTCAATAACTTTCATCATGTTCATTTCTCGTACAATATATTTGTCATTTCTAAAAAAATGCAGAGTTTAGTCAAAAATTGACCATCCTCGATGGCATGTGATTTGCAACTCACTCATCGTAATGCATTATTTTCAACGCAACATTTCTAATCGTAGGTTGCGACCAGTCGCGAGCTAGCACCACTGCTCCAAAGGTACCAGAACCGAGAAATTTGATTATTTCATATCGATATCCTATATGATCTCCAGGAACCTGTAAAAATGCAGGAGAAAAGACTGATAGAGTCGATTGGTAGCTAGATTAATAAGAATCGTGAATATTGTCATGTATATTTTCTGGATATGAGCTTCAGGCGCCAAGCCCTTCAATCGGGATTTTCGGATATCCAACTTTATTTTAGATGCATTGGTTTGACTCAATGGTTTTTTAGCTTATTATGCGTACTCGACACAGGCTACTACACATAGCGTTTAAAGCAATGTCGTAAAAGCACCAAGGGCATTGGCGTAGCCTATACAGGGGACCTTATACAGATAATATTCTACGTAACCATTGGGGGGTACGGTATTAATGCGTGTTGATTTAGTGGATAAATTGTCATCCCAACTAACCACTTTGTAATGGCCCTCTTCTTCGTCATCGTGAAAATAGTCATATCCGAAGTTCTCGGTTGCATTCGCGGTGAGTTGAGTCTTATTAGATCCAAGCCCCATGAAGTAAATCTTCGGATAATGCATAATTTCAAACTTTTCCCACACCGGAATTCGATCGCCATATCTCGCTATAGCTTCTGCAAATACAGATCCATTTGGATATCACGGATACCTATAGTTCAAGAAATACGATACTCGTAGTGTGATTCTTTGCGGAAATTTAACGTGTTCTGCTAATGGAATTGCAGCAATCAATGTCCTTACCAACCGACATGGTTACTCTTTATTACAACACAATTCTTAAAATATCCACACTTTAGGACACGGGATCTACTTTCATGTTTTAAGTCTCTTCGGAACCCACCGATCTATGTGGGGGTTCGTTCAAAAGTAAGCGGCGGAAACGTCAGATATTGCAGGGACCATCGCCCCACCCTGTGTGCTATATGTTGTTGTTGTTACCCCCATGGCGTGGAGAAATTATATCATTAGATTATTATACCTTGCGGTGTGATTGGGAAGTCGGGTCTCCAAAATGAGTCATGTCTTCGAGTGTCGTCAAGCAATGACGCCATGAAATCCTTGTCGTCATACAAAACTTCATAAGTTATCACATGATCAGACAGGTCGAAGATAGTACGGTTGGATTTATGCACATCTGCGATGACGTCATTCGTAGCTTGATAATTTTTATTGTGTAATCGGTGAATGTGCTTGCGTGCAGAGGATTTGTGAGCTTGATTACGATTTAACTGCAGCTGCTCGTCGACCAAACCTTGCTCCTGTGATATTCTCTTTTTCTCGTCAAGTTGACGCGCGTTGTCATTATGATGGCCTTTCTGCTTCGCTCGATTCAATTGAGCCTCGCGAAAGACATCGCTAAACCCAAAATTCAATCAATGACTCAATAAACGCGTGAAGTCATAAACTATCTTCAGCTGAGATTATACGTACAGTAAGTGCAGATGAGCCCCTGGGAAATGCGTCGTGCGGTAGCCTGGGATTATGGTATTGTCCGCGTGGGTGAAACGAAGGGTCGGGCGTCAGAAAGACACAAATATCCTCAGCAAAATCAACCAACTTATCAACATTCAATCTTACCTAGCAACTCGGACTTCTTGCTCCGTTGATTTCGCTCCGTTCTCTTCAGATTTCGCTTCAACTGTAGAAGAACACTGTTTAGCCGAAAGTTATATTTCATCAACAACCACATAAGCAACACTTTGATTAAACGAGTTAGTTACCAATGTTTCGCAGATCTGATTCAAGACTCGTCGCAGCAGTCGTCACAGAGTTATCAATTTGTCCAATTTGATCTGCGCGTGGCAGCACGACCTCACTTTCTCTAACATGATATCCAAGAAGTGACTCTAAAGCATCACTGATGCCTCGTTGTCGGGAAACTAGATCTTTACGGTGTATTAATTCTTGATTCTCAGACAGATGCTTTACAAATTTCGCTCGAATATTTTCGTTCTTCTTAGTCTCAGATACTTCATTGAGCAGCCCTCTACCATCGTGCCATTTCGCGGTAAACGATCGTCGAGTGAAGTCGCCGTTTCTTCTTTTTATTGCTATGTCCAAGGTACTTTTATGTGTAGGTCTGGAATTCCTCAAACCTGCATAGGCCACGATCATGACAAGTAGACAAAATAGTCCTGCATATCGAACTTTGGTCTTCGCTTTCAAACGTAACATTTCGCCGCTTCGCATATATTGGATGAATATGCGTCTACGGCTTCATATTCCAACAGTCCAGCATGTTTCGATCGTGGGAATATTTTATAAGTGAAATTTGCCTAACTGCATTGCAGTAGCACTGAAAAATATGAATAACTGCATTATCAATTCGAAAATTATACACGAATTATAGTAAAGCGGCTATACAGCGTATCCCAAAGAGACTTATCACTGCGTTTGACGTGAAAGTTAATTACATGATATAGTTCTAATGCCGTTTTCTAACGGCAGGGATGTGTGCAGTCAGAGTGTAGCAATCGAAAACGCAAGTTGGATCGTGGCCTATTTTGGATAATTAAAGTGATCCTATGTAAAACCAAGAACCTAATCATAACTTTACATGATATAAGTATTATGATAACCTTTGGCTAAATTGAAAAAATGGGGAAAATCGAAAATGGCTTGATAGGCTATGTTGCTAGAAATGCGAAAAGTGGGATCTGTATCAACTTTTCTTGGAAACTCGCTGTCTCGCGAAGATAAATCGAAAAACGTAGCCTATATAATAGTTACAGGCAAATATTCCACGTGATTCTCCTGTGTATGAAATCATCCAGATGGAAAATTTCTAACTAGTGTTTGCGAAGATTCGCTATACACTAGAACATCGCTAGTTGTAGGCCATAGGATTTCATTCCCGTCGATAAATATATCGACTGCATGGATCACTTCAATTGCATCATCGTACATTTTTCAAGGTGGTTGCTTGCCGATCCGTGAAATTATGTTAGATGTGCCGACGTCGATAACTCAAAAGGGTGGATATTTATTAAATTTAAAAGCAATAACATAAGTTATTTATGTAGAGGTATTTCGACAGATATTCTCCGAGTAGGTCACGTAAGCGTCCTCAAAAAATACCTTAAAATAAGCGTCAGGGCACTGCGTAAAACAGCGTTCAAGTCACATTGGCACGTGTTTTTTATACTGTACATGATAGGTAGCATTACCGCAACGCTGCGAAAGAAAAATGGCGCTCTGCGAGACTCCACTGTAAGAATTATTCAAGTTCTCCTGGCACTGGCATATTTCTCGTTTCTCTATGCAAAAATTAATAGGCCTAATATAGATTGGGTATGCCTGCATATTAATGACTGATCGAGGGTTTCTCAAAAATTATTTTTTCTATGCCATTATAATATCAATAGAAATGACTCAGTAATAACGAACCTTGGGCCTAGTCAACACACAGAGCTTCCTCCTTAAATAAGCTAGACTGTACTTGATTTTGGCAATCCTGCCTCAACAAACTCATTTGACAATAGTTTACTGCAGAACTTAGAATAAGTGTCAAATATGCGAAACACCTGACGTCTATTCAATTCGAAATTGATTTCATCGCGTTTTGTTTCAAGGTGATGGCACTGAGAAGTGCTTACACGCCTTCACACCCTGTGATTTGCTGCACTTACCACGTAAATTACTAAAACTTGGATAATCTTATCAGCTGTAAGTAAATTCCACTCGAAAAATAATTGCTACGACCATTTTAACTAATTCTTTTAAGCCTCTCTGGACACAATATTACTCATCCTTTGTCTACAAAAATAAACTTCCTCAGCGGAAGACTTGTGCTTGCATACGTGCGGCGTAAAAAGCAGCGAAAAATTCTCTCTTGAGAGGTTACATTAATATATGGTACAATATAATTGGAAGACTGAGGAAAGCCAGAGAGAAATTTATGAGTCACTAAGGTATAAACTAACTCGTGTGGCCTCAATCAATATCGTACCAACCATCTCAAAATATACCCGGCTCATGGCTCACTGACTATATAATGCAAGCCTTTAACTACAGTACGTATGGGTCTATGCTCTACTTTGGCGACATTATCACACTATAATGGTAAAGTTACGAAGTCAGGAGATAATCTAATTTTTCGAAGAGATGGCTGTACCTAATCTGATGATTGATAAACTTTTAACGCATCGTAGCCTAAGTCAGCGATTTTTATGCATCGGCAAGAATCAGTCTTGTACAACATCAAACTGTACCCGCATTCTTCTAGAAACCTAGAAAATAATTCAACTACTCTTTCTACTCTGATGGTAGCCTATACACTGCTTTGATTGAGCCTTGGCGAAATAATGACAGGCTTAAAATCCTGTATCCCAGTCGGACTCGCTGCAATTACGCTGGCGGATGACCCGTTTTGCGCAGTCAATTAAATCTAACGATACTAATTACAGCATACTTCGACTTCTTGAGATCGGTCGAGGATAAACGTCACGCGAAAGGGTTGATATGTACCGTAGTAATAATTGTCGTTATGCGATAAATTGGTGTGACCAGTTCAGTTTTTGCATCAACGGGAACAAAGAACTGGGTAGAGAATTATCAGAAGAAAAGGACGCTGTGTCATGTGCGTAGGTATTTGTTGTGTGTATTGTTACGTAAGATACAGATCATGATCAAGATCATGGTACAGAAACAAAAGTTGTATAGGCCTACACTCATTTTCGTCGCAACCTGCTTTTTCTTCTTTTTGGTGGACGATTTCCGGGCGTACGAGAACTAGCAACCCTGAACAATAATCCACAAAACGTCGATTTGCCCACCACCGAACCAGGACTATTGTCCGTCTGATTACACTATTGTAAGGCCATTGATGTTCTCGAATAGTCAGGCTGTCTGTGGTGACTAACTGACAAACAAACAAACGTAGCCCTGCGAATGCTCGATAAGATGATAACCTACTACACAGTAGACATACTTAGAGATACCAAAATAGATGAATTCCGCAATAGGCATACCGCATATACTTCAAAGAGACAACAGCTGTTGTACTGAAATTCGTATATATGCCGTCTATAGTCAACTGACTTTTAAATGTTATCCGTCTCGAAGCGTAATAACGTAGGCCTATATTCAGACACCTGCCTTTTCACCTAAATAACCACGATAGACATATCACGAACGACAGAAATCGTCACAAGTACCTAGGCGGCGATTAAACCTAATCTTGGATGGTGTCTCGATGTCTTCTCTATTCCTAGGTCACTAAAGAAAATTCTGCATCACATGCTGCATTCCGTTAGCTAATGAAAATCAGCATCGTCTGAAAGCAGGTCTATCACACTCGTATAGACGTTGGCGTCGAGCGAGTGAATAGATCTATATAGTCTCACAACAACATTTGAGATTTAATTCGTCACTACTCAAAGTCAATATGTAGATAACTTCGAACACAAGGCACGCTGATATTTACACAACGGGCGTTAGCTAGAAGAATGGAAACAAAGATCTCACGATCGTGTGCAATCCCGAGATTAGCAATAGATAAATACCGCCTTTTGTACTTTTGGGAAAAAAATATAGAATATAGTATATACAACCGTTTCCGTATGATACCACAAAGACCACTAAGTTTTGAGGTACCAGAAGCAACGACCCGTGTGAATATAAACACATGATTCCTTCGGTGAGCTATTGCCGCCATCGCTACATCTGAAACCGAAATCATTGATCTTTGTATAAAGGCAGCCTCATGTACGGGTAGACCAAAGTAGGTCTAAATTGCCGAAGAAGCTTAACAGATTTGGGGTTGAAGTAAAATAAATGTAGGCTACAAGCAGCCTACAACAATTTCTCCGAATAAATGAATTGGAGTAAGATTGATGCATAGGCTATCGCCTACCAGTGCCAAAACATCTCAGCCGGAGGGTATAATCGCTATGCAATATCTCTCCGTGCTGACAGTGATGGTCAAAATCTTTTAGAACAAAAATAATCTGTACTACGTTAGAAAGTCTTCTTCACCAAATTATAAAAGAAGTAATGAATCTAGCAACGCTGATAAAATATCCTTCAGCACAAACGCTTAGTTGCAACTGCTGCCGTCCTGCGCGATAATCCATTGTCGTTTGACAGATGCGAATGATTCTGAATGAAAGTATTTTCAGAGAATAATGATAGCCTGTTGACAATTGAGAATTTACTGTCGCTGACACGCTGGCACAATCTATAAATAATAATAGGTATAGGCTACCCTTTACTGAGCGCACCTAACGATCGAAAAATTGCCCGTTTGCTGCGAACCAGAAGACGCATAGATAAGTAGGCTATAGGGCTATATATGTTACTTCATGTTTATGTTTCTGAGTTGGACAATTCTTCCTATCTCATACCCGGTCAAACAGGGACGGGCATCGGTGAGGCCAGTATACGCACTATCTGAACGCAAAATTTCAGAGAAAAGCAACGGACAAGAACTTTGTGACCACGGAGTTGAAGTTGAATTGTGTCAGAATTCAAATCCAATCTAATTTTACGGTATATAGGTCTAATTAAATTCAACAACAGAGCAAACCACAGATATAATTTAGAAACAGTAGAAAAAATATGGGAAACTATAGCAGAGACTCGACTCGGGCGCAGAACTGGAAAACTGACTTTAAAGAAAGAATAGATAGAAAAAATATAGACCACAGAGAAACGCATTGAAGCGCAAAGACATAATTAACTAATATATGATTTCAGCCGAATCAAACCAACTTTACCATTTGCGCTCACGTCTATCCATGGCTGGTACGCGTAAACGGAGCCGCTGATACAGCTAAAATGGCTTGTAATAGCTACCATTATGTATATACCTGTTCTAACTTTATACTGACAAAACCGAGAACATTTTTTTAGCAAAAACACACGCAAAAGGCATACCGACATACCGATCGATGTGAGCATAAACGCCACTTGAATCGGCTGAAATTATTATCCACTAATTTTCTAAGAGTGAGAGGGAAAGGGAGGGAGATTTTTTGTTTATTTCCTTCATAGAAAGCCATCGACAACGATGTGAAGGGTGCAGGAAGGGTGCAGAACGGTATCGTAAGGAAAGCCTGGACTTTGAACGGATGAGTGATGGAACATCCCGGGTACTGTGTGTGCCCTCGCATTTCGATTAATGAGAAGAATAACATTAATTATCTCTGTCATCGATCTATTATATCTCGATGATTTCATTAGAAGAAAAATAGTAGGTGAAATCATGTATGAATGACGTACATAGCGTATGGCTCATATTCACATTTCTCGAAGTGTTCGCTCAGCCATTGAGGTCGCCAAGAGCCAGTTGCTAAGCAACGCCGCCGCGTCCGCATCAATGGAATGTCTTCGCCTGTGTTGGCTTTCATCAATAGGCAGAGCAGTCCACCTTATGTCTCTAAGGCTTTTATTTTTTGTTACATGACACCCAATTCGTAAGCAGATACGTTATTGTTTAATGTAAAGCTTAGTAAAACCTACGTACAGTTGCCCTTTATTATAAAAGTTGGCCTTCGAGTATATTTACACTGTCATAAGATGTTGAAATGGCGATATTGCCGGGTTTAAATAATCATTCTCAGGTTTTGTAGTAACACATAACAGCTAATAAAGAATTTAAGATAAAGTGTATATATACTAGTTAATGTGACTTACTCTGAGAGTCGGAACAAAAGTGTTAGCCTATAGTTTCAGGCGTTCAGCAGTGTGGTGATTCCATTGCTTTCTATAATTCCTATCTTGATGATGGTAGTCGGTACCTACCGATAAAATTCTTTTATCTCATCATATAATATAGGCTGCAATATAATATTATACCAGAAATAAGAATGTTACTGAAGATTGACTGTCTCGGAAGGCCAGCAGTGCCAGATTAGTTGGTAGACATTGAATAGACCTACCGGTACCCATATAATACCCTTCATTTGATTATTGAATACAGCTATGCTAGGCTACCTAATTTTACCTGGTACAGTACGTAAAAGAGTAAGCTTGAACTTAGATTAGCCAATGATTACTCATCAAGATTTGAGAACAGGCCTGTGTGTTAATGGACAGAAGGTTGCATGACTCTTGCAGTATTTAGTGAGAGCTGATGCTGATCATGTTAGTTATCCTACTGAATTTATTGGCATGGTTTAACCCAGCGGGCAATTATTTGCAATAATTACCAGTAAACGTTGTATGAAGCAATCATAGATAGAATAAGCCACACAGATTTAACGTCCAGTCCAGTCTTTCACCTGATTGAGGAGTGGAACTTGAAAGGCTAGGAAATGATAGGAGCAGAGCTCTGAAAGCTAGCGAACTATATTTTATTAAACTGGAGTGGATGTTTATACAAGCAATGGCGTATTTTTGAAACGTGTTCCGCGCGGCAGGCGGAAAATCCGTGTGGAATTAGCAGCTGGATGGTGCAAAAAAATTGGCATTTGCGCATCTTTGGAGTGCCAAATTTGACTTCTGCTGCCCAAATATCAACCTGAAACTTAATTCAGTTTACGCAGTGGGCGCAGCATCAATGACCAACATGGTGACACGGGAGCGTGAAGTTGAGGGTGTAGTTCGGCGTTCCATGCGGCACTGCCACGATTTGCAAAGGCCTACTGATGTTAAATGTCTGGTGACATATTCTATCTATTTCTATTTGCATCATCTACCATTGGACCCACTATGTTTCGTATCATAAAGTAATCAGTCATAAATATATATATATATATATTGAATTTGAATTTTATCAGTTGTGCTTTAGTGACATATTCTGAAATATTTAAGAGGTGGGAATGGCAAGATTGGTCCAAGCACCTCCGAAGTTTACTCCACCTGAATGGCATACTTCTAACTTTGTCAAGTACAATAATGCTGAAGAGCAAAGATTAATATCCGAAAGATTAACTGATGAAAGCCAACGTCTGATAGAAGAAGTAGAGAAAACAACAAGACGAAGTCAAAGGGATGTCAACAAGAATATCGGTATGTTTTTCATTATCACTCAAATTTTGAGTGTTTGGATTTTATAGTAGGCTCCTTGCCGATGGCGGATATAGATGCTATTTATGTACCTAGTTGATCATTCATCCTAGCAGTATGTAGGAATATCATGCATGACATTCAGTATAGTAAGTCTTTTTATGTTAAACAGACCAGAGACTAGAGGACATCAAGTTTTGGAAATCAGAACTTGAAATAAAACTGTCAGAAATCACAGAGGAAATTGATATACTGCTCGAATACAAGACACGATTAGAAAAGGCGTTGCAAGCATGCGATGAGCCGCTAGCTATTTCTCAATCTTGCTTACTAAACAGGTACGCATCCCACAATGACCTTTTTACATTACTTTACCAAAAATATGCCTAACGCACTGATTCTATATATATGCCGTTTATAATTTAGAGAGGAAAGAGTATCAATTGATCTTGTACATGATTTGGTTGAAAAGGAGCTTTTTAAGGAAGTAGAGGTTATCCAGGGTGTGCAAGCACTTCTGAAACGGACACTTGAACAAACTGTAGAACAAATTCGGTGAGTTAATCTCTTTGAGATTTATCATGACTTACACACACACACTTACACTTCACACTTGTACTTGTCATAGGCGAAATCGGTCAGCCAAATACTACCTGGAAAAGGACTTAAAAGACAAAGCCATTGCTAAAGACATTGACACGCTATGCTCAGAACTGAATAATAATACAAGTGGAATTTCATTCCGAGCTAACGTTGTCACAGTTGACTCAAAGTGAGATCTGTATTACGTAGTATGTAGTATTTTTAATCTAGATATCTTATTCTAGTACCGGTACTAGTCTTAATCTAGTTTCTATTACAAGTCTGCATTCGTCAATGTACCAAATACCGGTACACTAGGCCACGCTGTCAGTCTAACACTGATATTTTTTGTTACTAGGTCGGTGACACCACATGACTGGGCCTTATTCAGCAATGCCAATATCAAGAAAGCAGACCGAGAGAAAAACAGTTCCATCAGTTTGCGCGCAATCATCGATGGTGTTCTCAAACAGACAGCGGATGACATGCAGTTGCAGTGTAATGCTGTAAACATTGCATTCAAAGAGCGTGTTGATGAAGTCAAGGTTGCTAAAAATAAACTGGAACAACATCTCGATAAGGTATTCCATCACGTATAGGCTATTGTACAGATGCATCATCTTGCCAATAAATGTATGACAATGGTAGGCGAATCATGGTATTAACTGACATGTTTGTATTGCAAGGTGCAAGCTGAAATAAGTGCGCAAGAAAAAAATATAATAGAACTAAAAAGAGCAATCGAAGATAAAAACGGACCTATGATGGTTTCGCAATCCCGCCTTGCGGAAAGAACAGAAAGACCAAATGTTGAGCTGTGTCGCGATCCTGTTCAATATCGACTAATCGATGAAGTAAGTGATTAAACCATTCTTACAGGAATCCCCCATATAGTTGGTGACAGTCGAGGAACCTATTAAATTTTAGCAGGTAGTTAGGCTTCATCATTGGCCTCAGTAGCTATTGATGTTTGAATATGATATTTTACTCTTGCGGCAGCAAAGCAATGTGGGATTACTCTAGAGTCTAGACATCTATGGCCTCTCAGTACGTATGTCGGCATTCCTACTCAATGTCACATTGTAGGCTATGTGTCAAAGTTCAAAGTTGTGCGCAAAGTAGCGTATGTGTCGGTGTTATTGTGGCATAATATTATTGACAAATTACATTTCTTTCTTCAATGCTGATAGTTTATTGTAGGTGAATGAAATCCAGACAAGTGTAAACCGACTAGTTGAAACCCTGGCTCATGCCGAGAGTGAACTACGAGGATTAACGAGAAACCAACTTCTGCTGGAGGAGGATATTCAGGTCAGTAATTCAATTTCCTCATACTTGAGAATATTTCCTTGAATATTTCAAGGGAATTGTGTTTCTTCGAAGCAGCTATTTCTATTCATTCGAAAGTCAATGACGATTAGGCAAAGCTAAGGGTGCCATTTGCAATACTATACAGTAAATAAGGCCTATTTAATATCGCCGGACAGTCTACTCGAGTATTTTGAAAACATTTTATTTACTGAATAAATCCTTGGCACACACTCTTGGTATCGTGGCACATCGAAGAACTCATGTTACCACCCCATTCTGTTGCAGGTGAAGGCAAACTCACTGTATATTGATGAAGTTCAGTGCATGCAGATGCGTGAAGCAATCTCCATAAACTATTTTTAATATCCCCAATCGGAACCATCGTACTATCATCTGATGAAATGTCTTGTATATAGCTATGACTTTTATTGTTAAGGTGTGAAACCGACTACCGAACATAACTGCTGTCCCTGGACCATTTGTTTATACTGCTGGTAACATCTATTTAGTCTTTTCTCACCTGCCTGTCCGCTGTCATTGTATGTTAGTTTCACTGTCCTACCGCCTGGTGTTTGTATTGCCTGTTCCAGATTCTTTAATAATCTGTAATTTGATAAATGAATCCTGAGGTCCAATAAATATTTTACACAAACTGTTGCTTCTTTCCGGCTCCATACATCTAGCAAAGTACAAATGAAGTCAGGTAAATTGTATGTTCTTTTTACAAAATTTATTACAAGGAATGACAAATAATAACTATATACAGCATGGAGCAACACCATGTTTTTAGCAGCACATGTTGAGAAAAACTATCATTGCAGGCAGTGGGTGCAAGCCCCTGAAAATCATAGAAAGTAAATATACAAAAATCATCACATATCACACAAACATCACATGTCAACTTGCCAAATTATTTCAAATTACAATATCGCTTAAATTACCACACGGTATTTTTTTCAATGCCTTTCAGAAATCGACAGGTCGTATCTTGAAGTAAGGTTTATATTTTGAAGTTGTTCCAACAATATGATTTTTCACACAGGTTAGTCTACTCTACCGCAGTATGATTGATGACACGGCATATTGGCATTGTAGATCATAGAAAAAGGCAATCAAACACACAAAAAGTTCACATCACCAACCACATGATTGGGGAAAACTAGCTGGTGTACCATTGGAATGTGTAGATGACAGTACGATGTGGTGTAGCTGGCAGTACATACCCATCCCAGCATTTGAATTATTAGAATGGCACAAAATCACAAGGAATGAAAAACTATCTACAAAAACGCACGCTACTCAGATCGCGGCAGTGACACAGGCAGGCAACAAAATATTTACACATTATGTACAAATGGAAAGAATGACCAAAGGTAAAAAGTAATAAACCACAAACGACATCATTGTGACGGTTTCCAGGATGGAACCTAGGTCAAACACCAGTCAATTTCCTTATCCCCCTGACACTTCAACAATTCATTGGCTTTTGAAAAATGTTTGCATCCAAAGAATCCTCTGTAGGCTGACAGCGGAGATGGATGAACACAACGTAGGACATGATGACGATTCTAAAAACATTGATGTGAAGATGAAAAGCTCGTTAAACCTGAGATCCACATGTCGCCATAGCAATGACCAAATCTACTTTTTCTTAGTTCAGCTCAAAACTATTCAGGTAGCCTACTTATTAGCAAAACGCATTTATTTCCAAGCAGATAGTGAAAAGTAGTTTTAGTGCTGTGACACCACTTAAACGAGACCAAAATATAAATCGACAAACACCAAAATGATATTTACCTTGTTAATAAAGGACCCCTTCTTCTGTGCGTATGATCCCCAAAGCATAAAAACAACACCTACACAGTTAGTGTTGATGTACTTGATGATGGCATCTGTGAACGTTTCCCATCCTCTGTCTTTGTGAGAATTTGCATTGTGAGCACGGACTGTAAGGACCGCATTTAGTAGGAGCACCCCTAAAATAGAAATTGGTTGGGTCACGGAAATTATATAATGGAATGCATTATATCCAACTAATCTTTCACCTTGTTCTGCCCACTTGCTAAGATCGCCATGACCAGGATGTTTAAATCCAGTAATATCAGAAGACAATTCCTTGAACATATTTTCAAGAGATGGTGGCGGAGCGACAGGTTTCTGAAGGAGTGAGGTAATATCATTGTAATTACAGCTTATCAAAAATAACATTCATGTAAAATGGAAATATTTCTTGGTAAGGGCACTGACACCAGCCAGCATGGAAAAAATGGCAGTTGAACATAATTGATTGCGCATGACACAAAATCTTTTTGGCAACTTGCGATTTTGGTGTATTATCAAATATATCGTTGAAATCATTCATCATATGATATAAAGGATAACGGGAC
The DNA here is from genome assembly GCA_030412335.1 of Botrylloides violaceus. NCBI lineage: Eukaryota > Metazoa > Chordata > Ascidiacea > Stolidobranchia > Styelidae > Botrylloides > Botrylloides violaceus. The sequence continues at coordinate 4,282,717 of JASFYC010000829.1, read as the reverse complement.
AACATACAAAACGAAGCTGAATTGACCTAGATTGGACCAATCTTTCGCTATATAGGCTACGCCAGAATATTACTTTGACACTGAAGCAAAGGCCATGTGCTTGATTTGGACCGTGGTATGGGTCTTGTCCTAATATAACCACTTTGACATCTTTAATGTGACAGAATCGAGTCCATGAGAAAACGTCGTTAATTGGAGGATAAATTTTGCCACTGCTTCTCTCAGCTTGCACAAATTTCACGAGCTGTGCACGGAACAATATCATCAATAAATAACTATCAAGAAAACAAACAGCACGAAATTATACCTTTTTGAAATATTCCTTTTGAAATTCAGATCGCAGAGCAGAAAACCAGGACTCTCCCATGGCTGATAGGCCAATTGCTTCCATCTGGGGTAATTTGACAGGCTCAAGAAGTACATTTGTTTTGTTTGAGTTCGTCGCACTTAAAGGTCTTTTAACTGAAATGCCAGATCCACACTGACCACATGCTTCCTGCAAAAAGATGCATATAAAGAACCTTCCGATTAAACCTCCTCACGAGAATTTAGCAGCCCCCTTACAGCAATGCCATATATGTACACCTACCTCGACTGTCGTTCCCGCCACACGTTTTATTCCACGAGCTGATGGACTCGTGAAAAAACAAGATATTTTCTTCTGCACCGGCATGTCAATAGTGAGGCGAGGTTAAGTCCAATCCAGCTAGCAATTCCGGCTAGACTACCGCCCTCCACCTTCGTCCACACGGCAAGCTTATCTTTTTTTTAAGACGGCTTTGTTCGCAGCTCGCAACGTCGCAAGCCGCTGCTAAACAAAAGAAGCACGTGTTTTTTTTCACGATTAATCCGCCAAATTTTGCGTTTGCATTCGGCATCATATTAATAAGTAATAATAAGTTTCAAAACTAAATGTGATGTGTACATTTCGGGTTTTGTGCACTGACACTCGATTCATCAGGGTACCTAACGCTACATCACGGCTTATGGAAAATGACTGAACACAAAACGTAAATTTGCCCATTCTTCACAAACTGCTTTTGATAGTGGTAAATTGGGGTAAGAATGATTTTGGAGCCAGAACGAGAACTTGCTTGTTGAATGGTATCGCTACTTACTACCAGGATATTACCGGTAATCGATATTTCCGTACAGTGGTGGACTGACCGCACCGGTTCCCGCAAGTGGAAACCGAGAGCTATTGCTCTCTTTTTCTAGTAGGGGCGTAGCTAGTGTCAAAACAAATTTGTTTACAAACAGCAACCTAGCGGACGGTGCGTTGGTGGTTCGCGAAGTGCGACGCGAACCCTGTCACGCTTCGCGCTTAGCACTATCATAGGATAGAGTTTGTATCATTAGTTGCAATTGAATCAATAGATAGGCTACAGGCTAATATAATAGCTGGCAAGCAAAATATAGCTGACGACACTGTCGCCTCGCTTATAGTAGGCTATATAGTTATTCCTAGTCAAATACATTTGTAAACTTTGAAATGTCGCATAGAATATTTCCGTCGCTCAACAAACATTGGGATGGTATAATACTGTGTGGGTGTTAAAGATTGCCCAACACGATGTCAACTAATCAGCATTCGTCAATACTTCGGAGCGATATGCCTTCATCCATAAATAGTAGTGAAGATCCTATGCAAAAGCGCAATAATTTGAAACCAGAGGATAATCAAACCGTCAAAAACAGAGAAGTACTAACAGTGGTAGGTGACTACTAGAATGCTTTTTAAGAGAATTACCTATCATGGGCTCATGTTTCTAGTTTCCCAATGTGGTCACGTTGAATATAGGAGGGATGGCATTTACCACTAGTCTATTAACACTACTGAAGTATCCTAATTCAATGTTCGCAGCAATGTTCAGTGGAAGACACTCAGTGACTACTGACAAAGAAGGAAGGTCGGTCTATTTCTACTAGTATGGTAGTATCTGTGTTATTGCCATGGATAAAAAGAGTTATACGTCACCAGTAGGCCTATGTAGCATTAGGATCAAATAATAATATCACTTCAGTCAATAGAGTTTATAGATCCACCTAATCACCTCTTAGTTATAACTAGCCGTACAGTTCCCACTTGAATCTCTGAAATCATCATTCAGACTTCTTGACGTAGCAGAGTAAGAGGGGTTGGGATATTATGAAGCAGGCCTGCTTGTTGGTTTGAAAGGGTGCGATAAAAACAGACTTGGTGATTGTCACAGTATGCGGGTATACTTTCTATCTTGTTGCTGCAATCTCATATCCATTCAGATACTTCATCGATCGTGATGGGAAACACTTTAGACACATCTTAAACTTTCTGCGAGATGACAGACTGCCTCCACTGTCACATGCCATTGAAGTGTTTGAAGAAGCTCAGTATTACCACATCATTCCTCTTGTGAACGCACTCAGCAAAACATGCCCTATCGCAGGCAATAAAATAAAGCGATTATTTCTCAACGAGGTTCGTTTTGCCATCCAGCAAAATTTGTTCATTCAACCCAACACGGTAGTAGAACTGGCGGTTCTGATTGAAAACTGAATCACTAGTCCGGAAATACGTGTCACTAATTAGTGGAATTCGCATTTTCATCGAGTAGGCTTATTTATAGCTTTCGCCGCGGCAAATGGTAATTGCTGACTGCTGTCGGGCTGAAATCCATCAATCGGCTACTTGCATGTATTAGGCTCAGGAAGTATCAAGATCACTTCAGTCATGTAGGTTCTCTTTTGTGTAGGTACATGACTATGATCTCAACGTCAGTCTGCTGCTGGAAAAAGCCATAGCAGCTGCTGCAGAGCAACCAGATCGTGTAACAAAACTGCAAGTATCAGTATTCAAGGAAGACAACTCTGAAAGCACAATGATACCCCAAGATCCAGAGGAAAGAAACCTGGACAAATCAGGGGCAGACCACAGGTACTCTGCTTATATCCTGAATCATGATAGGACTACAGATTTGTGCAGTGTAGGCCTACGCTATACTTGTACCTGTAAATCAATAAATGCAATATATTTAGTTTGTGAATTACAAGTCACGATATTTGATTCACAACAATACAGACCGCTTATAGGTAATCCTATGCATAATCAAATTTTCTGACTTTAGACTTGATCCTGAATGCTTGAATAGTAAAACTACGAATATGCACGAATCATGTGTTTGTAGTACACTTGGTAGTGGGTTTCTGTTCTACTTTCGAGCTTCATATTGCAAAAACCACGTAACGCTCCATTCTGCACGGTTTTGTTGAATTAGAGTTCTGTGCAGGTGTAACGTGGCATTAACATTTGGACCTTGGACGGCTGTGCCTGATGTCTATGACCTACTTCATTGTATCAAAGAGGATGTGGCGAAGCAAGGTTATCAGCTAGAGTGCAAGTGCATAGGGATATGTGACCAACGCTTGACCGGACAGTATTATTGTAAACGGCCAGTTTATGAATTTAAATTCAGGTGGTGGTGATGCATGGCCAATTCTGCTACCTGCTTATCCACTGTCGAAAGTAGACTACCTACTGTGATTGTTCATGTGTAATATTTTCAAATTCGTCATGCTATTTATCCTAGCACTTTCATTGTCCATACTGTGGCACGCCTGGTTCAATTATCACCTCGTGTAATTGATTCTTTCGCTTTCTAGCATTTACAGCCAATGACCATATACATACTCCGTGAGGTAAGTTTCATCATGACGCCTCGGAGAAGCATCCAATATTATTTCTTGGTTTCATGACAATGTTCGCATTCGCGGATAATCTGTTTAAAAGTAATCAGTACTTCATCGTTTGCCACATTCCCAATCAAGTCTTTTCTTCAAATAAAGTTTTTTGTTTTTTTTACCATATTTGGAAGGTTCGAGAAAGTCGTCAGCTATAGTTAGGCTATGTCGGATCAGTATAATTTTTATGATCAACTCAGCAACAATGCATAGGAGGCAAGGTTATAGCAGGCAAGAAGACGATAGTGATAGATGTGCCCTCCACAAAACTATTCTGGAACGTTTCTACTGCTCTGACACAGACCTTTGAATCCATGACAATGTAGCTTCTGCGCTGAGAGGTGTCATGATTTATAACTTGATGTGTTGCCGAAATGGTGCATATAGTAAAAACACAAGCTAAGTGCATGGGAGCATTGTACACAACAACTACATTATTCTGCCATCGCAGGTACATTGCACAGTGAACTAATGACAAAAAACTTCAACACAACACGATAGACAAGTACAGAGGTGGCCATTAATGAAATGGTTTGGTTCAGATTAAGATGTTTGAGAATCTTACAACCAAACTTGAATAGTCTCGTCATGGAATTCTGACTCATAATTTTCACTGTATTACTAGAACATGTCAATAAAGGATCAAGACCCAAGCTGCACGATTTTTTTGAAAAATTGTTTCACCACTCGACAGCTACTACCCAAAAATTGATTTTGTCACTGATCTGGCCACCTCTGCCGATAGCACTGGGCTAACTTTCTATTTTTTACCTTTATAGAAGTAACATTTATACACGGGTACCATGTTAAATGAGCAGGAGTTTGTTGCATAGGGGCCAGCTGTTGACTAATGTGGGGAGCGGATGTGAGGATCCACCACCACCGCTTTTAGATTAGACTTAGACAACCAAGGATAGTCAAGTCACTCTTTAGTAACGTAGAATCTGTCACTATGACTGCTTCGAACACTCCGAACTGATCCATGATCTGTGACAAATTGTGCTGAGTCGATTTCACTTGGATGGCCACTTGCACTAAATTGTAAGCCGACATCTACAGATACATCAGAATTGGCATTGTCATCACGCTGCTGTGTATACAACAATCTCCCATCGAATCCACTTTGATTTCCCTCTTGCCCAGTAATATCGCCTGAGAGATTAATATGTTCTTTCATATTCAAGGTTCAACCCTTGCACACCGACATGATTGGCTCACCTTGTCTCCTCTCCAGATTGTTTATCTCCTGCATTGCATTGTTGAACAGATTAAATTTGTGCTCGGCAAGGGATCTATAGAAATGACATGCGAATCCGGCAAACATCAGAGTGACTGGTATCAATATTGCCATTGCAGCCCAACCAGCATTATTGGCATTCCAACCTGAGGAAAAGATCCATTCAGATTACTAGTTTCCATCATCCCACGGTTAGTCAACAACGACGTACAAGCTTCTTGGATACAGGTTTGATTTGAATATTTATTTGAAGAATCAGGATTGCAATGGTTCGATGCACACAGTCCGTAAAATTTGAGCCATATGAGCAATGCAATTTCTACCAGAAAGAGGACAAGTCCAACGCCTGTCAAAACAAACAGTGATGAATAATCTCAAATCGTAATTGCATACTGGGTATGCAATTTCCTACCCGTAGAGAGAACCCATGACATCTCAATGTAAGTTCTCATCCTTGTATGTGGTGAATGTTGCAACTATAAAACATATGCAGTCTGGTCAATATGAAACATTCATTTAATCCTTTTGCCTAATGTTATAGCTAGGCTACAAGTATCTGTGAAATAATAGACGTAGGTATATTTAAAGTCAGGTTTCTACTTACGGCATTGAATGTATGAATGTTGGATATAGCTTCAATATTTGGTAGCAGGCACGTTGAGATCATCAGTGCAAATAAATGCACTGAAACAAGACATGTTGTGACCATAGAAAAAGACACAAGGAGCGCAGGAGGGTATGTCACACTAGAGTCAAGCTGTACTTCAACCATAGCAATCTGAAACGCATTGAATACAAACATAGAGCAGGCAACTCCCACACATTCCACTAGTCTGATTATACATACCATAGCAAAGCCAGCCAGGAGAGCAGAAGTCCTACTAACAGCTTTCAGCTTAGCACGGCTAAGGTATAACTGTCTCCACATCGGCGCCTTTTTATCAAGCTCAGCCATTCTTGGCCTTGGCCAGCCGCTAATTGTGCTACCTATTAAAATATTGCATGATAGGATGACTAACTTAATATAAAAAGATTTCTTCATTGGGTGTTATATGTCTAGTGACAAGATGAACTGTTTTCTGAGGTACCGGTACAAAGCTATATAGAATGCTCTATAGTCAGAAGCCCCAACCAAGAAAACTTCCGTTAAATTTAAACTGATGTTAGCTTCAATACTTTCTTAGTGGTCAGGTGACTTTAACAACATTTCAATTTTCAATGATAACATAGTCGTGACATTGCTGTTGCGATTTCAGACTCTTTACTTGGCACATTACCAAAATTCCAAACTAGTCATGATAAGCCTTACTTATCTGACCTGTCTATTTATTAAATCAGAAATACATTATCATAGGCCAGGATTACCATACCAGTATTTATTAAATCCCAAAGGTAAAGGAATTATTTTTGATAATATTCCACAAAATATTCAATATCCACAGTATATATCAAAGAGCAGTGACAACAAGGCAATTGCTGCATTCTCAATCTCATTTCGTCATCTGCAAATAAAATCACGGAACTGGGGAAATTGGTTTACAAGTATTACAGCCATATCAATTTCAACATCCAGTGGCTCCTATTCACAAGCGTTCACCACCTCCATCACCTGCTCGCCCACTTTCTCTCCTGGGCTCACCTCAGCTGTGATATAATTGGTTCATTCATCCACCCACTCTATGACGTCACAATATCTATGATTCTGTTTTAATTCAAATTGTGCTATTACGAATTACGATTCATTTAATCTTCACCTTAAGAAGGAGTGCAGCTCTGAAACCTCGTGAATGTTCTATTCTCAATAAACTAAAGCTGGACGCTAAATCTGTGATGATCTTCTTTACAATAACCATATCATTCCAACTGATGTAGTTTCATTTGTTGTCACTAAGATTGAAAGAAATTTTAGGCCTATGCACTAATGCACTATATCTTAGCATGAGATAAACTGCGTACTACTTGCTCTCAACAATTGCTTTAACTGATTGAACTACATATATACTTTCAAGAAACTAGTTTAAATATTAACCAAAATTTACAACCTATTCTATTTATAATAAAACAACACCCATCAATCTATAAACTTTTTCTCACTTACCATCCATTAAGACAATGTTTATCTAAAGTCAATTCCGGAGAACAACAATTGAAAATAGATATAGTAAACTAGCATATGAAATATATGTGAAGACGATCAATTTTCAACGACAAATAGGCGTACAGTCTCATGGATTAACTACTTATGATATGATTACTTCTGCCAAATGAGGTATTGGTACTCCACTGTCAGCAGGAAGCCTGCAAAGTGATGTCATTTCCCGGCACATGGCATTCCATAGTACAGGTACCAAATTACTAAGCAGGGAAGAATCGTATAAATGCCACCTGCACGAACTAGCAGAGAATGACAGCATTGACGTTCAGATATAGGGTAGCTGGTTTGCTTGCAGATCGTTTCATTAACATAAATGGCATGATGCTCTGAGAAAAGTAGGGGTTTTCGAAAGGCTCACACATCAATGTGCAGTATCTATCTATTCTAATGATAGGCCTATTCTAAATTCTAATCTGATGGCACTGGAAGCACAACATGCGAACTGCAAAAGGTACCTTTCTTAAGGCATTCAGTAGGTATGTTATTTTGAGAACATTACAACATAGCCTAAATGTAAGCCTTCACATATGGCTAGCTGTTTCCACAATGTCTGAATCATCCCATGGGAACGAAGTGTACCAAGAACGTAGCCAACCAAATTTTCTTCTCTGTAGCATGCTGTAGAATTAGGCCTCAGCAATTACAGCAATGGAAGATCAGTAGAAACCGACATCCACGATAGAATATAATTAATTACTATACACAGACAAACACATGATCAGGATTTTATTGAGATTTCTTGCATTTTGACAGTCTGACTGATCTGCTTAGTCAGATAGACCTAATCAATGTAACGAATCATCCTGTGAGCAACATAGCAGTACCGGTACTGATTTCGTGCGCCAGTAAACAGAGCATGACAATACAGATTCTAGAGCTGTCAAGTCAAGTGGACATTTTATCTCATTAGGCCCACATATGAACATAGCGAAATTTCAAATACCCAACTTTCTATTACCTACACCTTATTTTCTATAATTATATGCGTCATGATATTCATGAGTGTAATCGTCATTAGCCTTATGATCTTCTATTTGAATAAACCATGGGCCTTCAATGTTCGCAATCATTACCATTGAGGCTATGTTCATTGGCTGGTTGAGGTTCTGCCAGCAATGTAAGCTCTAAAAGTTCTAACACTAAAACTGGGCAGAGCTACACACATGGACATGATAATCTTCAACCATTAGCACAACAGTTTCTCGGATATAACCGTGACCTACGTGAAATGATATCTGTGAGAGTGTTTGAATCTTTAGCGCCCGGTATATGACTATACGACTTGATAAAGCCAGTGTCGATGGATTTTGGATTTACGTGAGCTTGAGTCAAAATGTCCAGCGCACCACCCCTACAATCTTTTGCTACGTATTGTACAATTTACTAATCACAATAACCATATTATTTTATCATAAATAGGCTTTCCAGCTCTTAACCCCCCCACTAATAACTTAATATATTCATTAGTTACACGTTTTTTTTAGCAACTCCACAATAATTAAAATCATCATTCATATAAATAACATTGCACTGAGCGGACTGAGCATCTTTTAATGAAAATACCTTTTGAGGAAAAACTGATTGCATCATCCGCATTTGTGTCCATTACTTCAGAATGGCAATTCGTGTTGAAGGTTGAATTAGGTCGGACGGCGATAAAGTTGAAAGAACAGGGCAGTGTTAGGTACGACGGAGCATAATAGGCATGGTCGATGATAAGACCAAATTTCCATTTAAAACACGTACCCAAGAATATCTACAACAACATACAGCATTATATATGTATATATATGTAACTTCAACGTAACTACTGTAACTGTATTAGCACCATACATAAGAAAAACCAAGGTTGGTATAGATGGGTTGTCTTGCACTGGGCATTGCAAGGTGCTCAGCGGACCGGAACGCCTATGCTCGATGGATGAGTGGCTAGTGCACAGGGCGATATCTTTCTTTTTCAAGTTCCATATTCCAAATAAATCTATAGACTACGGTGTAAATATAAACCTTCATGAATGGTAAATAATAATACATATAACCCGTGTATCTGCTGTGTACATATCCGGTAACAACGTGAGATAAAATTAGTAGAAAGTAGAATAGTAATCTACCGCATAACGAGAACGCTGTATTTTCTTGTCTACCAACATGAGTACGTCTTTTCGTCTATATATCTCTGCTTTTGGTTTTATCCCGTAAAGATGTGGCACATTGAGCCATGACTATTTAAATGATAAAATATTTGCATTTCTTTTGCGCTACGCTGGATTTTCTGGAATTTCTGGAGATCAGTGTTCGCTTTGCTCCGCCCTGTCGGCTGATGTGTTCGTTGAAGTCTTCCAATAATTATTTTTATAGTCTAAAAATATTGTAGAGGTAATTTTATATGTTGGAGATGCACATACCAAACATCCAGTTGTCTGTTCATACTTGGAGATTGGAGTGACTCAGTAGCTTATTGATTTGCAATTTTTTTAAAAGGGAAATCTTTACAAAATCGTTGCTTTGATATTCTACTAAATAGGCTTTGTTTTTGGATGATGTGATGCCGTCGGACAGTGATTTTGAGAGGTGCGTAGACATTCTATCTCGCCTGCAGGATGGAGTGCTTCAGAAAAAGGCTATGGCGAAGCATAAAGCCACAATACAACAGTTGATGGTGCTGTTAGAAAATCCAGCATTTCGTGAAATCTCCAAATTGAAAGATTCCATCAAGCAACTCAACCGGCAAGGTAAAAAGGAGAACTTTGATATCGCAAAGTTAACCTTCTCTCCTGAAACAGGTGCTTTAACACTGGATGGAAAAAAAATTCAACCAGCTAAAGAATCTGATTATTCAAGTGAAAGTTCTTTCAGTGACAGTGATGATAATGATTATCATATGGAGGAATTCGTGAAGCAGGCTGCCCAAGGACGTGAAACTGAAGCTATTAGCCTTATTAAATCAGAAAATGAAGGGCTGGGATTTAGTGTTGTTGGCCTTCGATCTGAACATCGTGGAGATCTTGGCATCTTTGTGCAAGATATCAAGCCAGGGGGAGTTGCCGACCGTGATGGTAGACTAAAAGAGAGTGACCAAATCTTGGTCATCAATGGTCAACCGCTAGCTCCAAATATATCTCATCAGCAGGCAATTGGCATATTACAGCGAGTGACCGGAATTGTGCAGCTTCTCATCGCAAGAGGAGGAATTCCCCAGGAGCCAAATTCGGCATTTTCTGATGTGAGTCCGCGTCTCTCTAGATCATCATCTGTCGCTAGCTCTATTTCCCAAGCTTCGGGAACATTGCCGGGTACAGAATGGGCTGAAATAGAGACAATCGAATTGAAGAATGATGGAACAGGTTTGGGGTTTGGAATTGTGAAAGGGAAGTCGACTGGTGGAGTAGTTGTAAAGACAATAGTGGAAGGAGGAGCAGCACACATTGATGGGAGATTACATTCTGGCGATCACATTCTCAGGATTGGAGACACTGATCTTCGAGCCATGGGTTCTGAACATGCTGCCGCTGTCTTGCGTCAGTGTGGGAGTCTTGTGAGGCTTGTTGTGGCCAGAGCTGCAACAGAGGAAGGTGAAGATACTCATGACGAAGACGATAACTTCATGCATAAACAACCAATCGCCAATTACAACCCTGACCGATCAAGGACATCATCTGTAACTGTTAGTTTATCTGAGGATGAATCAAGTGTAGGACCTCCAGTTACCAATAACCTTGAGTACCATGATGTGGAGTTGGTTAAAGATTCAAAAGGGTTGGGAATCACCATTGCAAGTTTCACACAAGAAGACAGCGATGAATCAGGGGGGATGTCAGGAATATATGTGAAAAGCGTTTCTCCTGGATCTGCTGCAGATGCCGATGGTAGAATTCATGCTGGAGATGTCATCGTCGCTGTTGATGGTCAACACTTGGATGTTCCAAGTATTTCTAGCGAGAAAGCTGTTGAAATATTGCGTAAGACTGGAACGGTTGTCAAACTTACTGTTGGGCGTCCAAAAGACAACAACCATGAAGTGTCAAGTACTGAGAGCAACAGCCTTCCAGATATTAATAAGGGTGGCCATCTTGCTTGGCCTGACTTTGAACAAGATCATGGAGAAATACCAGACTCGTCAGATCTTGACCGGATACAGGCAGAATGGGCTGTTATCATGGGACCAGAATTTGAAATAGTCACTGCTCAAATTAAAAAGTTTAGCATAACCAGCGGATTAGGCATTAACCTGGAAGGAATAATTGATGAAAATGGTCAGCCCCACCATTACATCAGGTCTTTGCTTCCAGAAGGTCCAGTTGCGAGGTCAAAAAAGCTGCTCCCTGGTGATGAATTGCTTGAGGTGAATCGGACAAGAATCTTAGGCTTGCATCAAGTGGTAACAGTCATCAAGGATCTTCCTCTCAATGTCTGCATTGTCTGTGCGAGGCCGCGTGTTTCTCTAGAGTTACCGGTACCGAAAATGCGGGATTCCATCATCTTGGAAGAACACGAAGGCCAATATTTCGAACGCAGGTTGAGTGCTGTGGAAAATGAGGTGCCGACACATCATGAGGATGAGAGTGAGCATTCAATTTCCAGTAGTAGCTCAGAGCGAAGCGAGGATGAAGAAGCTGTGAAAGACGCGTCAACTACATTGCATATTGAAGGTAATGACCCAGATCCCGATAGTGCATGGGAAGATGAGATAACTGTGATTCATCTTGAAAAAGGTCATGAAAGCCTGGGTTTTAGTATTCTCGACTTCCAAGACCCAGTTCATCCCCACCGGACAGCAATATTGGTTCGCTCAATTGTCGAAGATGGTATAGCCTACCGTGATGGGAGGCTTGAACCTGGTGATAAAATTATGTTTGTAAATGACATCCCGTTGAAGAATCATACGCTGGAAACTGTTGTGAGTGTTCTGAAAACTGTTCCCCCTGGACAAGTAACGATTGGTGTTGCAAAGCCAAAGCCCGAATTTAAAGTATTGCAAGAAAAAGATGACCAACTCGAAACTAAGGTAGACCATCCTAAGGTAAAGGAAGAACAAACTACTCAACTCTTTGTCGAACCTCTTCCACCCCCTCCACCTGCACCGAAAGACAGGTATTCATCATCGAGCTCATCAGAGAGTAACCAAGAATCATTAGACCAACAGCCTATTGAATACAACAAAGAAATGCACAGACGGGCACAGTTAGCTGAATTTGAAAAGTTGGAGGAAGAAATAATTCAGAGGGTAGAATCTGTCACATCAGGCATTAGTGAACCTCGGTCTGCGCCATCCACTTTTGCAGATCGGCAGTCTTTGAGTAGCCTCTCACACAACAAGTCACCGAGCTTAACGACACAATCATCTGAAGAAAGAACAATGGAGGTTAAACAGATGAAAGTGTCAGGAATGACAGCTATTGCACTCACTAGCAGTTACACCTCTCCAATCAGCCCAGTTGAATCCAGGAGCTCGTTTGAACCACCTGCCCAAATCAGTAAACAAGACTCTACAAGTTCTTCACATATTCAACCTCCCCCAGCTGTACCTAAGCCACGGTACTCTGCGCCTTCTTGGCAGAAATCTGAAGAGCACAGAGCTGTGCCTGTATCCACTGAAGTATATGAGAGAAGAATAGAGCTGACCAAAGGCAATGAAGGACTGGGTATTACAGTTGCTCCCGATCGAGATGGGGATGGTCTTGTTGTCGGCTCCATTAGTGCAAATGGGGCTGTTCATCGAGTAGGAAAACTTGGGCTGGGTGACATTATTCGACGGATCAACACTGATTCTTGCGTCGGTTTAGGTGCAATGCAAGCGAGAGCCTTAATCACAAATCACTCGAGATTCAGTCCAGATGTTACGATAATATATATTCCCAAGAATTTTATTCAAGCATTCAAAGATGGAACTCCTCCACCTCAAGACCATGCTTCAGAGCTTGAGCGTGAAGTTGTAAAGAATGTGAATGCTTTGAAATCGCAATTTGAATCTTTTGCTGCACAGAACCACCAGTATACTCCTGCACGTCGTGATTCTGATGTTTTTGAAGATGACAAGTACAAGGGCGTTAGTGGTGACATACATGTAGTTGAACTGCAAAAGGGTTCTGGTGGACTTGGACTGGGTCTGGCTGGCAATAAGGATAAATCATTACACGGGATTTATGTTATTGCTGTCGATCCTAATGGGGCTGCTGCCAGAGATGGTCGCATTCGAGTCGGCGATGAAATACTTGAGATAAACAATATCTCTGTCACTGGTACAAATAACCATCAAAAAGCTTCAACTGTTATCAAAGGAGCAGATAGTACCCTTCGAATTGTTCTCCTGAGAAGCAAGACATTCAATTCGACGGAGTCGCAAAGGATCTCATCTAGCTCATCAAATTCCATTCATAGCGACCGTGCTTCAAGCAGGGAGCAGAATGAAACTGAAAAGACCACAAAACCTCGATATTCTCGAAGTACGAGCAGAACTTCGTCAAAAGAATCCGAATCAACCTCATATCTATCCAAAACTAAAACGATTAAGCTTGTGAAAGACTTTCAGGGACTTGGATTTGCAATTTCTGAAACCCCAAGTGGGATTGTGGTGCAATCCATTGCGGCTGATGGCACGGCAGATCGAGATGGACGTTTGAAGCGGGGTGACTACATCATTGCTGTGGATGATAAGTCATTAGAAGGATTGTCGTATGAAAGTGCTGTCAAGGTGCTAAAAGAATCTCGAGGAACGGTTAAACTTACTGTTGCAGTTGATCCTCCGGAGTCTCTTCATAAATCCTCCTCTTCCAACCAACCTGACCCTACGATATGCCCAATACTCAACGGAAAGGAAACAATAATCGAAATTAGTAAAGGACATTCTGGATTGGGTCTTAGTATTGTCGGGGGAGCAGACTCACTTTTAGGGTCTGTTTTCGTTCAGGCTGTACATGATGAAGGTGCGGCGGCACGAGATGGTAGAATATGGCCTGGAGACAAAATTCTGCAAGTCAACGAACACGACCTGCGATCAGCCAGCCATGATGATGCAATTGAAGTACTCAGAAACTCACCAAGTAGAGTAGTGTTGACCATATTAAGAAATGAGAACAACGATCCGCAAAAACTGGATTCTTTCACATATGATGTACATCTGAAGAAGAAGCCCGATCGAGGCCTCGGTTTGAGCATATTGGGTAAGACGTCTGGTGATGGTGTTTTTGTAAGCAACGTTGTGCCAGGTGGTGTTGCGGCAAGTGAAGGCTCAATAATGCCAGGCGATCAGCTGATCTCGGTCAATCGTGTAGATGTCACCCACGCAACTCAAGCCAATGTTGCGTCAATGCTGAAATCTGTTACCGGTGTAGTGCATTTCAAGTTTCAAAGGTCATTGCATGCTCCTATTCCTAAAACGCCACCAGTTTTCTCACCCCCAGCAAATGAACGTGTAGCCCCTGATGACCAACGTAGCCCGAAACACGATGATGAGAGGTTTGTGGAAATTCATAAAGGACTGTCACAACCACTCGGAATCAGTATATCTGGAGGAATTGGCTCTCCCTTGGGAAACGTACCGGTGTTTGTTGCAATGGTGTCTCCCCATGGAGCTGCCTCTGGTAAATTGGAAAAAGGCGATAAGATCTTGAGCATCAATGGTGAATCCACGATCAATCGAACACATGATGATGTAGCTAATATGTTAAAATCTTCGGTTTCCAATTCAGTCGTAAGAATGACCGTGCAACCGGGCGGACAAGATATGCAAGCCTTAGCCGAATATTTAACAGATGCTTCAGCGCAGCCAACAGTACAAAAATCAACACCAAGTCCTAAACCAGACAACTCGTTTCTGTCAGGCGCATATCTAGCCAATGACTATGACCCCTCCAGAATGACAGAGATAGTTTTAAACCGGGGAAGTGATGGCCTGGGATTTAGCATCGTTGGTGGAATGGGATCCGTTCACGGTGATTTACCAATTTTTGTTAAGTCAATTTTTGATGTGGGGGCTGCTATTGTGGATGGACGACTGAAGCGAGGTGACAGGATAATTGCTGTTAATGGAAATGTAATAGATGGATGCACACATGAAGATGCGGTTAACGTTCTGAAAATAGCCAAAGGCACAGTGGTTCTAAAGGTTGTGCCTTCATGAGAGCATATAAAGGAAAATCAATCTGCTTGTGTCTTCATATATTTGCAAGTAGTAACATTTTGAGTGTCGTTGGCCTACTTGGTAAAGGATCTGCTTGGAAATCAACCTGCTAGTGTCTTCATATATTCCGAAACAGTAACATATCAGTGTCGCTACTTGCCATATTTTTTTTCAATTGCATCTATCAAATAGACCTATCTAATCTTCATTTTAAGCCCACTATAATTGTGTGTAATGCGGTCTGGGCACAATATTTTTGTAGCTTCAAGGACCGACCCAACCAATAACTTGCTTATAAAACAGGTGCTTGTGGCTTCTCTGGTACACGCTCAGGAATATAACGTCGAGACAGCAGAGAGGCACAACTTGGTGCTGATTTGTTAACCTCCTGGAGTCTTGGTACCTTCCGATCTTCTTTGGTAGAATGCGCATCTATGGTGCAGAGGAAAATGGCCTTTTTACCTTCATTTTGTTTTAGCATCGATAATATTATGTTCGATAGTGGCATGTTGCATCATATATTTTCTATTCTGTATTGTTGAGATAAAACATTCATATCGACGAGCAAAATGACGTCTGTATGGCAGTGATTAATAATGTTTCCTACGTTGTTTTATGAATCGTAGATTTTCATACGATTTGATTGGGTTTTGCGATGTGATTCTGCCACTTAAATATAAAGTAATGGCTTATTTCTATCTACTGTATGTGTTGAGTACGCAAATTTGATCACAGGCGAAAACCGTTGAAGGTTGAATGGGTGGATCTTGACTTTTCAGCCTGTCGCTAGTCGGTGTCGCCTCCCGAGTATTTCGACAGCTCCTTCGAATAGCGGGCGTCACTGGCAGACTAATCCACATGCGCGGTTCTGAAATGTCGCCAGATTACACTCGACCGGTTGGCCTAGGCCTACAGACTTACGCGAATACGAGGTGTGCTGATTCGATCCAGGCCTAGAACATTGGTCTGCATGGTTAAAATACAGACCAGCACACACGGAAAGGCGTAAGCCTATATTATGTCTGTTCTGTTTTAAACTTTGGAATGTCAATAATTTCGGTTTATTAGGTTATTGAGACAGGAAGTAGGGCGTCTTCCAACGGTGGCGTGCTGGGGAATGGCAATGGAGTGCCATTCTAGCTTTTCTAGCACTTGCTTGTCTCGGAAACCGTCGCACCGAACAAAGCAGTGCGTCAGCGAAGACGCTATTGAAATACGTGACTACAAATCGATTTATAGGCTATAGTTCCTGACATTTTCTTATAAAATTTTCGTCAGTGCCGTCATGCGTGAAGCTATCGACGGTAGGCCCTTTCACATAACATTTCACGAAGAGGATATTCGAACGTTAATAATTTACTACAGTGACAAAGGCAGCTTATGTCCCAGGAACTTGTAGCGAATAGTTTCCGAGGACGTCCTTGCAGTAGAAATCATGCTTACAGCTGAGACAGCGTCGAAAGCTAAAATATCGTTGGCCTATAAAGACGCAGGCCAAGCTGCGCCATTGATGACAGAACATTTGCTTGTTTTCGATGTCTCATTACAGCGTAAGGGCGGCAGTGAACTGGGCCTGAACATTTACGAGAAAATGCCTGGCCAAGGCGTCTACGTGAGAGGCATATCACATGGGTCCACCGCTTTTAGAGAAGGCTCAATCGCACCAGGTGACAAAATATTGGAAATTAATGGAACAGACGTGGCAGAATGCTCTCAAAAAGAGGTGATCGATTTGCTGAGGGGTTCAGAGGGTCGCGTCCTACTCCGGATTGGAAGGGAGAGGCGTTTCGAATCATCTGACGCAAAAGGTCGTTCTCCTATAGCGACTCTTCTAGCCAACATAGAACGTGAAAGTATGAAGCTAGAACAATCGTATTTATTCCAGCGAGGTGACCGTGAATACGACACGAACATCAACGACTGCTTTGTTGAGATTGAAAAGAAGTCAAGGCATTTGGGAATCAAAATAGCGGGTGGAGCGAATTCTCATTTAGGTAACGTTCCCGTTTTTATTGCTATGGTTGAACAGAATTCTCCTGCGTCAAAAAAACTGAAAGTTGGGGACAAAATTCTTAGCATAAATGGACAATCGACCGAGAACAAAAGCCACGAAGAGGTGGTTTGGATGATCAAAGTTGCTTCTCCCGACTCGATATTACTGATGAAAGTTAGAAGAGGCGAAGAAGACGTGGCGAAATTGATTGAGTACCTTACAGACGTGTCAGCTGCAGTAAATCGCATGATATCGACATCACTAAACTTTACGGAACTTGAAGACCCTGGTCACCTAACAGGTGTCGACGACGACAGTTCGGATGATTCCTCTTCTATCAAATCATTTATGAGCCTCACGAAATCAGAAGTGAACAGACGGACGGAAATCATGCTGGATCAGGGAAGTGAAGGACTTGGATTCAGCGTTGTCGGTGGGGTAGGCTCCGTTCACGGCGATCTGCCGATTTTTGTAAAATCGGTTTACGGTTCCGGTGCTGCCGCTACTGAGGGAAGACTTCGACGAGGCGATAGAATCATAGCCGTAAATGGCGAAAGTCTAGACGGTTGCACACACGAGGAGGCCGTGACAATTCTCAAAAAGTGGAAGGGACGAGTCGTTCTCAGTGTGATTCCGACGTAGTACTGATGACATCAGCTGCCTCACGGCGACGGAATCGACAATATGAACATGATTATTACGCCACATGTGTTATATATTTTTTACACACCACCATTTGTTCACAGGTATGAATGTGTCATTGATATTTTCATAAGACAATAAACTAAATGTGTAATGCGCCAAACTCCAAGATGGCGCGAAGGTGCACAAAGTAGGCCTATAGGAAACATGTCATCGTCTAGTGGAACTGAAACTAATCAGTAAAATTGCAGTCCCAGTACAGTACTAAACAGATATCTCAGTGTCAGTCAATCTGCGCGCTACGCCTTCGACAAGTGTGTGCAATGTTTGATATCTCCTGGAACATTGAAAGAGCATGCTTTTCAAGTAGTGGGCCACCGCCGCAGCCACAGCAGTCGAGTTGTAAGTCTACTGTATCTATTCAGTTCCGCCAGCAGGGGAAATAGGCCTATAGCACTACATTGCTGATGTCACATCTTTATACCGAAACACGTAGATGCAGGTCACAAAGTGTACCATACATACAAGCACGGGGATTCGAGACAATGATTATAAAAGTCTTGAGTTTGATAAATAGTGTTGTAGGCCTACTATCTTATCTATCGGGAGATCCAAAATTGCACTGGTATAAGATATTTACAATACATTCAGCAATAGAGTAGCCAAAAAAACTATATCTGTGCACTATACAAGCCCTGAACTAAGTTGTTACGACTTAACAGCCAGTAAGATTCGCCAATAACTAGGTTATTTCCACTTGGATGCTAACAGCAACATCTCCATTGAGCTGCTGTTATCGTGTCATGAATATCTCTTGCTGATGGTCAACTGGTTACTGGTATGTTACAATTTTTATGAGCATGACGGTCACGATCGACAGTCCACATATTTCTTTGCAACATATTCCATCACACCACCACCAATGTATCTTTGTGCTAATCAGTGATAATAATGACGTTATCTTTCCAGCAAGCAGCTCTATATTCACTCAAAATTCACTTTATACATGCGCTTCATATAGGTTCCCCTGGGGAATTTTTTGGAAGTCGTTCTTTGTAAAGGCCAGCCAATGTGAGTACGGCTTCATATATCATGGTGCGGCGAGACTGTCCAGTAAGTGTCTTATGCCAGTCCGATGGGTCTATCCAAGGCATCTGATGCTGAAACGCCTGTCCTGTTGTTACAGTGAGTCCGGACCAACTCAAACTGTAATCGGTAGGCGTGGCAGATTGCATGTGAGAAATGATTTCCTTCGGAACCGGAACCGCTTGTGTGAATACTTCAAGGTTTATGCTTCGAACGGGATCCTCGAGGATTACACACCTGCGACACATATAACACAACTTAACTATAATATTGTGCGTTGATTGTAGACTAGATGTGTAGATTGTTCACACCAATCCACTCAGTTGTCTCACACACTAGTGTGACATGAAGCAATTTGACAGATTTTTTGCAGGTGCCACTGCTGTAGCAATGCTCCTAATTGACCTAGGTGTGGCACCTGCCTGGGGGATAGTCAGTATGATATTAGATATTTGGGAATTGAATAGAAACACACAGGGAATATACCGATAGCGGAATGTAGCTAGGAGATCTACACTGGAAACATAACATTTGGTAGTGACACATACCCAATATCAAACCATTTGTCAGGCAAAACTTCGGCAATAAAACTTTCCACTGATACGCAAAGCTGTTTCTCATCAATCAGACCAGATCTGCGGAGGTAGTTGATTCTATCTTGAGCTCCTATAAGAAGATAGACAACATGAAGATTCATTACGATTAAAAGACTTCAACAACTTTCAGTTCGGGTCGTGATGCACAATGCATGTATTTTGGCAGGAGAAATTTAGTGCTGTATCACAAATGGAATTATTCTCTATATTGCCTTGCAAGATATTTCAATGAAGCGTAGACTTCTCCAAATCCAAATGTGTAGCGGTAACAAACCTCTCAAACCGGAGGAATATCCAACAGGCTGTGGTGCCACACCAAGTTGTGCAGGCATCCCTTGAACATGTGCCAGTCCAAAAACTTTCTATAAAAATTACAGATTAATAATAATCGCATACAAGAAAAGTCTATTTACGTCTTTTTACCTGGAAAGCATCACGGACAGCCCCCCATTTCACTTCTTTTTCTGATGCTACCACAACATTGATATCGCCACCAACTCGTAAGTATGGAGTCATGCCTGGATCCAAAGTGGTGATCATGCGATCCATTCCGGTCTTTGTTTTTTCCACCACAGACTGCACAAATGGATTCTGGGATGCCGACTTTATCCATCCCCACATTCCACCGGTTTCACTGTTGTTCTGTTGGAACACATATTTCACATTAAATCTGATGATGGTTTCAGTAAAAAGTTTCAGTAAATAAGTGCATTTACACTAACCTCGCTCTGTTGCATTTCGTTGCATTCAGGCATGTCTGGCATAACAACAGTTGATGCCATTGGTGCATTATGCATAACAGGAGGAGGTATGGCAGCAGGTGGTTGGTAAGCCTGTGGTGCTGGTGAATAAGAAGTAGGGGGTTGAGTAGAGGAGTCTACAGCGGCAGGAGTATAAAAAATGTTTGGGGGGTTTGGTGTTTGCGAAATCTCTGCTTGCACTTGTGTTGTAGGAGTAGCAATTATTGTGCTTTCATCCGCTTGGGACAGCTCTTCCATCATCTTGGTCGGAATGTGTCTAAGAAATGCCTGTTCTATTTATTACTAACTATAATTATGTGAAAGAAAAATCAAAATACATCATTGAATTTCACATTATGAAACCATACAACATCGGCATATGCAGGCATGGTAATTAATTAAATGCATCAAAAAAGCATACGTAAAAATTATTAACAACCACATATTGCACTCTACAGTCCATATAAGGTGACAGTTTGTTCAAGTCAAGTATGGTTTATAAATATGTTAGCTAGCCCTTAACTACAGGAGCTCAGGAGGCCTATATACTTGCAATCAACGTATCACAAAATGAAGATATTGAATCATACTGCAAGTTACCAAGTCAATGCTTTATCAAAAGCACACATACCAGAATAGGATAGCATGATACAACTAATAAGGTTATGAAATAAATTATGGTGGTTTATTTGCAGGAGAGAGTATTGACTTCAAAGATGAATTTTTGTGTGTGATTCCAGGGAAGTATGGCCAAAATTATCATATCATGCTATTCAAATTCATGATCTATTTGATTGTGTCATCATTCTTAACTCATCCATCAGACTCGGGCTTTCGAAGGGATTCGCTATCGACTCCTGCGAGGATTCAAATGGATTGCTGCTAGGTGAAAGTGATGACTCAAATGGATTGTTGCGATCCTGCTGCTTTGATTCGACATGCTTTCGAGTCTTTTGATAGACCATTTGAGCCTCTGCTGCGGCACCAACTTTGCTGAACACTCCTTTGGCAAAGTACTCAGCCACAACCGAAAAGCCGTCTGTTGTATATTGGAGCCTTTTGCAGAATTGATCATACATATTATGGTTGTTTTGAAGAGCCTGCTCTTGCTCTCTAATGTTTTCCATGATCTTCTTGTTTTCCGGAGCACAAACAGGACATTCTTTGTCATTGTCAGCATAACTCTCAAAGCAGTGCTGATGAAATGAATGCTTACACAAAAAATGCACAGAAGGCAATTCCAGTTTGTGATCACATAGTGAGCACTTGTTAACTTGAAAAATTGTTGCGGACGTACTCAACTCATCAATTTGATTTTTCATTCTTTTGGTTTCTTCCTCGCATTCATTAATAACATTTTTGTGTTGGTCAATCTCGTCCTGTTCCCTTTCAAGTCTACGCAAAATATAATCTCTCACTACTTCCAATGTTACTGTTGAATTACGTGAGAGAATCTGTATCACAAGCAGAGGCGGAAGTAAATTGTTTCTGTCAATGTGTGCCAGCACTTGCTTTATGTGTTCATTGCATTTTGCGTCTTCTTGCTGGGCAAAGAATGTCAAGGCTTGTTGCCACAAAGATGAATCCTTTGATCCATGTTGTCTACAAGTTTCAACCACCAATCCGTATGCTTCATGATCCATATGATATCTTAATATTTGTTGATAAAGGTGGGCTGATTCATAAAGGAAGAGAATCCCACGGCGGAAACAATGCATTTGACACAATACAAGAGCTTGATCTGTGTCATAATCACGTGATGAAAGTTCGGTTAGTAAATTTGAGGCACGATCTTCTACCTCTCTCTTTGCTACGGGGTCAGATGAATCCGCAATCTTGCGCAAATACAATTCAAGTAAAGTGTTATACACCATTCCTGACGAATTGCGATCCAGTTCCACTATATGCTGCAAGAACTTCTCCAACATTTCTGGGTTATTGACAAAAATATGAATGTACTCCTCTCCCGTAGCCTGGTTAGGCTCGTTGTCATAATTTGCATCTTCCTGTCCAAATGGCTGACTTGGAGGTTTATAACCGTAGCATAAATGTTTGAGGAGTTCTGTAGTTTTCTCAGGTGCGTGTTTCAACAACAATTTACCATACTTTTTTACACTTTCCGTAGCCTCTCCATATTGTAGAGTGCGGATATACGCTAATGCTTCTTCATAATGCTTGAGGTTTTCAATCTGTATTTTCAGATACCATGCATGCTTTTTATGACCTTCAGCTAATTTCAAAGCCTGCTCGTAGTATGCAGCTTGCCTGCATACTTTGATAGCAGTTTCAACATCAAACGTGATATCGGTGTCCTCGCTTAAAAATTTGTCCAAGTTCTCAGTGTCTTTCAGCTTAGTGAAGCAGTTCAAGAGTAACGTTGTATGATCTTCATTTGCTTCACCACGTTCATGCAATGCTTGCAAATAGGCTGTGAGATTGTTGATTCTTTGAGCATCCAAAAATTTTCGAATCACGTAAGAAGGCTCCAGATGTCCAATAGTCTTTTGATATTGAACAATTGCATCATCAAAATCTCCTTTGCTGTATAAGTGATTACCATATTGCCTAAATATTTCCATCAGCCCATCATGACCCAAATTTTGAGTCTTTGCCATGTTTACGGCTAAAGAGTAATGGTTCTTTTTAAAGAGGAGCTCCAACTTGCTATGAATGTCAATTTCTTGAAGACAAACGAGTACATTTTCGGCAGTGAGGACATACAGCGAGCCCCACTCATATAAAACATCTTTTACCCCCAACAATGCATGGGAATAAGCAATGATTTTTTGACTCATGTCGTATATAGTGAGCATATTCTTTTCGGCAGATGAACGCAGAGCACTAACAGATGAGCCAATTCTTGTTTTGTCTTTATAAACTAGTATCAAGTAGCCATGATACCAACGAGCCAGCACTTTGTCACCATTGAAAGCGTAACAAGTGCCTTTGCTATCTGGTTGATATGCGTATACAGCATCGCTCGCAGCCATTAGAAATTGATTATTAATAATGTCATCTGACAAGGTCGTACAAAACATAGGACAGCCGTGCTGTTCCAGCACCTTACTAGTTGGGTACTTTTCCCATGCAGAATAACACAGCACTTGGGTATGGGTTGTAGCAAATAAACTACTGTTGACTCCATCTTGAAATGCAAGACCAGTTATAGGTCCTGTTTGATTGGTGTCAAGAACAACAGTCTTGTTACCATGTCGGTCCTTCATGACGTCTCCCTTGTAGAGTACAATGCTCCCCTGTGCAAATCCGGCTGCCATCATATTGAGCTTGGCAGACACTGCAAACACGGAAACATCGCTGGGGGTATTATTGGGTATAGCAAGCTGAACACGACAACAGAACAGCTCATTCGATTTTTCCTTCTTGTCAAGGTTGTATATTTTGATTATCGGAGTAACACCTTCCTCATCAATGCCAACGGCAGCTAGTACATTGTGTTCTGTTACTTGGACTAAATGTTGGACGGATATACGGTATGCCCGGCAAGACGTCACTTGGAAAGTATGATCAACTATATGAATAAAACCATTATCATCCCCAAATATCAAGTTTCCACGTCCGCAAGTACAGCATTGCAAATTACAATCCTTTATCATATCGAACGTTTTTCCATCAGCATTGCTTTCGACAACTTCTTTGGTAAAGAAGTTGAATCTTCTCCATTGTGAATACGCCATCTTTGGGCATATAACACTAAGCACTAAATAGGAAGAAATCCCTCTCAATTCTTAGTACCGGTATAGCATACACTATTACGATAGAAAAATTGTCTGCATGTTAAAGAATCCCTTATAAACTACTTCATTATGTCGCATTTTTTTCTGTCTGGAATAAATAAATTCATATTTCAGTCTGCCTGGAATATCATCAGTCATCATCGTTCACCTCAATCACATGCCATACCCCTACCCGCCGTATCCTTTTCGGTTTAAGGAAGAGATCAGAGAGTGAGAGAGGCTGAGAAAGAGGTGTATTGTACAGCAGTGCTGTACACGTACCGCAACAAGACGAATTAAAAATCGCAAATTACTGTACAGCAGGCGTGCGGTAGTATACTGAAAACAATTCTGCTATATAATTTTGCTGCAGACTTTGCGAAGTTAAATCTGAACCTGAGTAACTGACAAAGAAGCTTTCTAGCTGAGGCGATGGGGAGACTGCAAGAAACGAAGCAACTGCGAGTCTGCGACTCGACGCGAATCACCGCTGCTGTTTAAATTCGCTGTAACGACATTCTCCACGTCAATAACACAATGCAAAAGCCGAGATTGCTCTATGCTGATCCAACGACATATATGTCGTTGGCTGATCTGCCTTCATCGATCATGTAAACTAGCTGATGTGGTTCAATGCTACAATTAACTTTCTCTATAGTTTCTTCTAGGTCTACGCATGTATGGACGTCGCTCTTGCAGTGACAGGCTGTATGGGTATGGGCATAGCCTTTATAAACGCCGGAATCTAGCCTTCACTCTACGCTACCCAACGAGAAATGCGCATACACATCTGCACACGAAACACATCTTTTCACAATATTCTGCTCTTAGGCCTATAAGGAGAGTTCGCATTTAACAAGGCCGTCAATTACAAGAAAGCAGGCCGCTGCTTAGATACAACTGGTGTCTTTGGCCAAAAATGTGTATTATTTCAGAAACAAGGAAAAATTCAGTTCGTGAAAGGGTAGTGAAATGCAATGGAGACCTCGACTGAATGAACACTCTCCCGCCAACACGAACAAGAGAGCTTTTCAGATCTAGACTAGGGACAAACCAGCCTATCTTTTTATTCAATCTGGGGGGGGGCACACGCACACGCTCGCAGTCTGGAATCACGGGAAAGACAACTCAGACGAATGTGAACACACCAGTGTTTTCTGCTGGTGCAGCCGGGTCACAAGATTTGCAACAAGTGACGTAATAACTTACTTGCCCCCTCTCGTGTTTGGAATATTATTAACATCCAGACTATTTTGGCCGATAGACCTCAGAATTTCGAATATTTCCCCCATTTTTATACCTATATTTTTATAAACCCTTTACAAAATTTTATCCCATAACTTTTTACTAGTCTATGAAAAGTATTTGATCGGACAAGAGCTCTTCCGCTGCTTGTGTTAGCCTTGACGTCATTGCTATGCCGGTCAGGCCCAAAAGTACAGTATCGACTAGCACGACGAATGAAATCGTACGAGTGAGCGAACTCGTCATCAGGGGTTTTCATTTGCCGTCTTCTGAGTTCTGATCTGTCAGCGATCGCAGATTTGATGGGAATTGGTTGCACAGGGTTGCCTGCCGGGTGGCTTAACACGGTGGCATAGAATTGATAACGATTTCGTTGGGGAATGTGCTTCGATAAGGGATAAGCCGTGTACGCCGATACCGGTTTCACTGTGTCCGCATTCGCGTATCGTATTTTGCAATTCACGGGTTTCTTCAGTCGGCTGAGTTAACATGGAACAGGTTAACGTAACTACGATAGTTTCTGCCCTGTCGGTCGCCGTTATACCTCTATGATATTATGGATCATATTGTTAAGTGATACCTATGGGCTAACAGCTAACACAGCCCTTGATATTATTGAAGACTTGAAGAGTAAATTTTCAACTAGCAGAAAGTCAATCAATTAGGCAGTTTACACATTTTAGGCATCACGGAGTTTCACCTTAACCTTGAAAAGAATTTTAAACCATAGTGCGTATGTTCAAGTCAGATTTTAATGTCAAAATCGACAAAATGTAATGTTGTATTACACGTTATAGGCCCAAAATCAAAAGGACTGTTAGCTGACGTTAACTTCAAACAGAAAAACATGCTCTGTAAATTCAACTTCCGCAATCGACTTATAGTAACCTGTTTGCAGACAATTATACAACGGCATTTGATTGTGAACTATCATTCGTGCTGGAAATCCATCCACTTGGTTGTGAAGAAGCAGCCAATCCTTGCTTAATCGCTTAATCAACATCGAAGCTGTAGTGTGGCACTAGAGCAGGCTGCAGCTGCTTGCATTTTTGAAACAGGCATCACACACTGGCTAGTGCAGGTACCTTATCTCACCCTCCAGGTGAAATGAGGTTCTTTCGGTGAATTTGGTCAAGTTTCATTTTGCTCAGAATCATACTAAAATCACTGAGCTGAAGCCAAATTGGGAAATCCCCACATCGACAGAGGAGGTCTAACCACATAACGTTTGTCTGTCCTTTTCTTGAAAATTCACACATGACATCTAGATATATTTCATTACTTGCCAAACAGCAAAGCCCGTTAAAGCGTTTGAGATGGTGATAACCAGTGTTGTGTTGTATTTTGCATGAAAACAAATTGCTTAAATTTGCCGTAGACATTGATTTTCAGCCTGTTACTACAGCTGGTACATATGTTAATTTCCTGGTGACTGATACCCTTAATCATTTTCCTCCTGATACATACAGCGTTGATGTTTACGAATAGAATTTCAGCGAAGTGCTTGGTGCTATAACATACCCTTTGTTGCTGTATTCAGTGTTGTAAAGTGTGTTTTGATAGCATAGCATGGCACAGAATTTACCGATCAAGTTTCAGGAACATCTGCAGGTAGAGTGTTGTAATTTTGAGATTTCCGAAGCCTTCGTTTATTCGATCCCGCCATTTTCAGCTCCAAAATGTGGGCATCAATGCAGCCAACATTGGATTTTCTACTCTCACCATGGAGTCTGACAAATACATATGTGTTCGAGAGAAAGTAGGCGAACAAGCTCAGGTTGTCATTATAGACCTGGCGGATTCTGCGAATCCCATTCGACGGCCGATATCTGCTGATTCTGCTATCATGAATCCTGCTAGTAAAGTAATTGCGCTGAAAGGTTTGTGAGGCCGTGGACATAAATTGTAGTTATAAACAACGACTTGTGAATTTATTTGAAATATAACAGCTGGTCGGATGCTTCAGATATTTAATATCGAAATGAAATCGAAAATGAAGGCGCATAATATGAATGAAGACGTTGTATTTTGGAAATGGATTTCGACCAACATGGTTGCTCTAGTAACAGATACATCTGTTTACCATTGGAGCATGGAAGGTATTTTCTGTTTATTAATTTTGTTGTGCTTCCGCTCGTGAATCTATTGTCTTCCTTAGGTGATTCTCAACCATTGAAGATGTTTGAGCGTCATGCCTCCTTGGCCAGTTGTCAAATAATCAATTACAGGTTTATATGTTGTTTTTTTTTGTATTTTGAATTCGTTGTTGCTTTAGTAAGGATACCGGTAGTCATCGATTTAATTCTGATGTGTTTTAAGCGGCTACGTACTTGATATTATTTTGCTATTTAGTTATCTTTCAGTTGCATCCATTTTGGTAAATACTTACTCTTGCCAGTTATAGCCCAGTGTTCACATCTGATTTGAATTCTATGACAAAGAATTAACCATTCAACTTCCTAGGATTTTAGCAATACTCGCATCGTGAACCAGTATAGGCTAGTCAATTCTGTACTTGTAATACAGGCTTCGGGCTGTAGCATAACTTTTTCATTATTCTTTTGCCAATAAGGACTGACCAGAAACAAAAATGGCTTCTTCTAATTGGAATATCAGCGCAAGGAAACAGAGTGGTCGGAGCAATGCAGCTGTACTCTGTTGAACGACGAGTTAGTCAACCCATAGAAGGTCACGCAGCTACATTTGCTGAGTTTCAACTTGATGGAAATAAGGTATCAAAATATTATAAGCTTTTCTCAAAGGTATGTTGATTTTGATATCACATGATTTCATCGGAACGATTTTATGTCAGGAACCTTCGACACTCTTTTGCTTTGCGGTCCGTTCTGCACAAGGTGGCAAGCTTCACACGATAGAAGTCGGTTCCCCGGCAGCTGGAAATCAGCCTTTCCCAAAGAAGGCAGTTGACGTATTCTTTCCACCCGAAGCTCCGAATGATTTTCCTGTTGCAATGCAGGTTAGCACCTAAAAAAATTGACGTTTGATGGGGCTTCAATATTTTCCATATCACAGTTTAGTTGCTTGAAAAGATGGCTAGTCCAATGAAAGTTGTAGATAAACTAATTAATCTCGCAGCCAACTTCTGATTTGTAATTAGTTTTCTTACCAGAGCCTGTGGAATGAATTGATCATTGATTTTTTTCAAGGGCATGTAGGTGTGCCACTTTTGGTATCGATTTCATATGCGAATTTAGCTGTTCAAGGCAGATAGCATATCGCAATATCGGTACAAAATTGAGTGATACCTACAGGCCTAAATGTTGCGTGTCGAAAAGCTTTCACCAACTGATCAATTGGTTAAGTAATATTTTCAAGTGATTTAGTCTGCTTAAATAGCTGTGCATATTTTCAGCACTCTCCCAAACATAATGTCATCTACCTTGTGACAAAATACGGCTATATTCATCTTTACGATCTGGAGACAGCGGTTTGCATTTTCATGAACAGAATTAGCGCAGATACTATTTTTGTTACTGCCCCGCACAACGCATCAAGTGGAATAATTGGAGTGAATAGAAAGGGTCAGGTGGGTGTAATTTACAGGCCTAAGTTGTCATCTACTTTTCTTTTGATTTTAAAAATGACTAAAATGCATAAGTTATATGGCCTTTCACTTCTAGGTTCTCTCAGTTTCTGTGGATGATCAAAATGTTGTGCCGTATATTACCAACACACTCAAAAATCCTGACTTGGCTCTTCGATTTGCTGTTCGTAACAATCTTGCTGGTGGTGAAGAACTGTTCTCAAGAAAGTTCAACACTTTGTTCGCACAAGGAAACTACAGCGAAGCCGCTAAAGTTGCAGCAAATGCTCCGAAAGTATGTTTTACAAATAATCTAACAAAATTGGTTTACTGGAAAATTCAGCAAACATTTATATGCCTAGATCAATACCTTGGTTCTATTAGAAATTTTATTTTGTGATGTTGATGCAATGTCGGGCTGATCTTTATTTTGTAGCCTATTTCTATCATTGTTTGCTGGCCTCAGTGCATATTTGATGTCGCTTGTCAGCAAAATTGTAATGCATTAACTAAAGCGTAACAAGTGCCGGTATTGAACAGACAACACGCTGCTCGCTTTGTACCTGTCACGGCTTGTCTCCGTGTATGCAGATAGGAAATAGTTGTGAGAAACTGGTTGCGATTCTTGATATAGCATTACGAACGATATATGCCCTAGAATGAGAAAAAAATGTGTTTGTCGCAATCCTCGAAATTTTCAAACTTTGTTTATATCGGCCGTTTCACACACTGAGATACAGATGACTGAAGATTAGTATCACAGCCTGGTTAATCATTAACAATAGCCTATGTTGTAATTCCTGTGCCAGGTGTAACACACTTATGGAATAAATGTGATATGATGTCATGATTTTGAATTGATACCATGTTGCCAATCTGTATTTATGTTTTATAAAGCATTCCTATTTTCGATAAGATTTGGTTTTTGATGAAATGTTATTATTGTAGGGAATTTTGAGAACTCCGCAAACTATACAAAGATTTCTTTCGGTCCCTGCACAGCCTGGGCAAACTTCACCTCTGCTTCAGTACTTTGGGATATTGCTTGATCAGGTGAGGACTGCTGGAAGAATTTATATCAAAATATCCTTAGTGTAATTGTAGCCAGAAGTTTTGGTATTTCTTGCCTTCTGATTGATATGATGATACCGCAAATAACTTAATGCCCAGATTGTTATGTAGTTACAAGTTCATTGAAATGGTAAATCAGGGAAAATTCAGTATGTTATGTATTTCAAATCAAACTTTTGGCTACATGCTGATAATATGCAGTTTGCAATTGGTAAGCTGGAGAAAGAGGATTATAGCTACACTCACACTCTTCTAGTCTATTTTATACCTGACTAAAAAAGTATGCCGTGCTAATAAGAAGTTGTGAATATTGAGGTTAATTTAATCTGCTTTTGATGATATTAAAGCATGTAGAGTTTTGTGCAAATTGGGCTATATTCCCAGCTAGGAATTTCGTTGTGTGTGTGTTCCTGATCAACAGTGGAATAGGATATTTTACTTGCATTCGCATTACTAGGCCTATAAGCTATTTAAAGAATTCAATTTTCACTTTATACAACGCATGAACAGAACTTGCCCCTACTCTGATAGTCACCCACCTGGTTGGTTTGAAGGTGGTTAAATTGTCTTATCTCGACTTGAAATTAATTATAATCTGTTCATCATTGATTTAGGACAAGTTGAATAAAGTCGAGTCGCTCGAGCTTTGCCGTCCAGTCTTGCAGCAAGGACGAAAACAACTGATTGAAAAATGGCTGAAAGAAGAAAAATTGGAATGCTCTGAAGAGCTCGGAGATTTGGTTAAACCCGTCGATTCCACATTAGCGCTCTCCATCTACCTTCGTGCTAACATTCCAAACAAAGTTTGTGATGTTAATTATATTCTTTGCGGATTTGGTATAACCCTAGTGATCTCTTTAGGTGATTATGTGTTTTGCCGAAACTGGACAATTCCAAAAGATTGTGCTGTATGCCAAAAAAGTCGGATATACTCCAGACTATGTCTTTTTGCTGCGTAATGTGATGCGAGTCAACCCAGAGACTGGAAAGCAATTTGCTATGATGCTGGTAGCTGATGATGAGCCGCTTGCGGACGTTTCTCAAGTAACTACCCATTTACTTTTAGTTAAGCAGCAACAATCAAACAAAATGTTTGAGTAGTGTCCTTCTATTCTTATCTTGACTCTATTATTTACTCATGTGACGTTGACATACAATAGAATTGAAATTTGTTCAGATCGTGGATGTGTTTATGGAGCAAAATCTTGTCCAACAATGCACTGCATTCCTTCTCGATGCGCTAAAGAATAATCGACCTGCGGAAGGACCATTGCAAACTAGACTGCTGGAAATGAATTTGATGCATGCCCCTCAGGTCGGCAGTTGTATTTACGAAGCAAATATGTCGCTTCTTTATCATTACTTATTCGAAATAGGTTGCCGACGCTATCCTTGGAAACCAAATGTTCACTCATTACGACAGAGCGCATATCGCCTCAATGTGCGAGAAAGCTGGTCTTCTTCAACGTGCATTAGAACATTACACAGACTTGTATGATATCAAGCGAGCCATCATACACACTCATCTCCTCAATCCTGAGTGGCTAGTCAATTTCTTTGGAAGTTTGAGCGTTGAGGATTCGATTGACTGCTTGAAGGTTTGTATTTGTAATATGTAAAATTGACAGAATTCATCATTACTAGTGTTGGTTACAGGCAATGCTGACTGCAAATATCCGACAAAACCTGCAAATATGCGTGCAAGTCGCCACCAAATATCATGAGCAACTCTCCACCACTGCACTCATGGATTTGTTTGAAGGCTTCAAAAGTTTTGAAGGTACATAGCAATCAAAGAAATTGTCATGATGTGGCAGGGAAGGCTTCCATGCTTGAGTTGTAAACTAGTATAGGAAAATAGCCTGAGGTGATGGATTTCTGTATTAGAAGTTCGTGCACAAATTCATGAGTCTTTTTGAAATAATAGTAAAGCGTTATTATGAGTTTGTATTGTTGTCTTGGGTTGTGACTGTAATTATTTTCTTATAAATTCAAACCTGCACTGTTTTATAGCATTCTCAACACTGCTCTATGAGCTCTTGTATTTGAAGTATCAATGTAACAATGTTCCCAAATTACCATGAAACAATGTCCTTGATCTTTTTCCCAAGTTTGAATCTATCCATATATTCATATTTGAGGTGTTTTTGGACGCTTAATCTGTGGTGATCTTCTTTACAATATCTATTGATCGTCTGCCTGCGGCTCCACTACACTTTATTCAATCAGTAATAGATAGAATAAGTCGCCACCAATTTGACGTCCACTCCAGTTATTTGGAATGTAATTCAAAAGCTTTCGGAACTGAAACCTTCATCACATAAAGACGTAATTATATTCTAATAATCTGGACCGGACATTAAATCTGTGGTGAATATCTATCTAGTCGTATTTTGTGTTTCATTCAATCAATATCGCAATGCATGAATTGAATAGTGTCTGATTTGCCGCCTTGTTTTTAGGGCTGTTCTATTTTCTGGGATCCATTGTCAACTTTAGTCAAGAATCGGATGTTCATTTCAAGTATATACAAGCTGCATGTAAGACTGGTCAGATCAAGGAGGTTGAGCGTATTTGCCGCGAATCCAACTGTTACGACGCAGATAAAGTATGACCTATTTCAATAGTTTGTCATTTGAATCGTTATTAACATGTACCGAAATATTTTAGGTAAAAAATTTCCTGAAGGAAGCCAAACTCACTGATCAATTGCCTCTCATCATTGTCTGTGACAGATTTGACTTTGTCCATGACCTTGTCCTTTATCTGTACCGCAATGACCTGCAGAAATACATTGAAATCTATGTGCAAAAGGTGAGTTTGTAGCAGTAGTCTTTTTGGATCTGGAATTCGCATCATTTCAACAAATAATTCTTCAGGTCAATCCATCTCGACTGCCTGTCGTTGTCGGTGGACTATTGGATGTTGATTGTGCTGAAGATGTCATCAAGAGCTTGATCATGGTTGTCCGAGGACAGTTTTCCACGGATGAGCTCGTTGCTGAAGTTGAAACACGCAACAGGTAGGGACTAGGGAGATGCCAAAAGCGAGTCTCTAGTTACACCTTAACTTCTTTTGCTTTGACACTGACTCTGATCTTAGCTTTAATGCCTATAGTCTCCAGACTATATCCCTGGTGCACACAAAGTAATTGTGCATATTTTTTTTACAAGGCCTGTCTTGTTTTCTTCTGCCTGAGCATAATGACGTCATAATATTGAAGTTATTTCTAGAAGTGATATTCTTTCGTGGCGGTATAAACTACTTTTGATTACAGACTCAAGCTGCTCCTGCCATGGTTGGAGTCTCGGGTACATGAAGGGTCCGAAGAGCCAGCTACTCACAACGCTCTTGCAAAGATATACATTGACGCCAACAATAACCCAGAACGTTTCTTGCGAGAGAATCCGTTCTACGATAGCAGAGTTGTTGGAAAGTACTGTGAAAAACGCGACCCTCATTTGGCTTGTGTTTCATATGAAAGAGGACAATGTGATGAAGAGTTGATCGCGGTAAGATACTCGCTGTAAATTTGTATTAGACTAGGATTGATATTGTTGAAATCTATATAATGCAGTCATTGCGGTTATTTATTGAGGACAGTGTGTGTCGTTTCCTATGTTGATGCAATGTAACGACCCTTTAAATTCATCATGTCTCATTAAATTTTCATGTTCTGGGCATCCTGCCTCTGTCAGCTTAAATTCTTGATTTCAAATTGCGTTAGAATTATCTAAATGATTTCATGATCATGGTGGAGGATGAATGAGGATAACAATGTTGAGATCTTTATGCCCATCAATTGTGTTAGGGGTTGTTGGCTGTATTAGAAACATTGCGAGAGACATTGAACTTTGACTACAATCACTAGGGTCTACCTTATCACTTTAAACTTATTAGATATCGGAAGGCTACACACTGTGTTGTTCAAGCCTTCTTTCAAATTTGTGATTTTAGGTCTGCAACGAAAATTCGCTCTTCAAGTCCCAAGCTCGCTACCTTGTTCGTCGTAAGGATGCTGACTTGTGGACTGTCGTGCTGGAGGATACTAATGTGTATAGAAGACAGCTTATTGATCAAGTAACTATTCTACAACTTTTCTGTCACTTACATCAATGATAATACATTCCAATTGTAGGTGGTTCAAACTGCCCTCACAGAGGCGCAAGACCCAGACGAGGTCTCTGTCACAGTCAAGGCTTTCATGTCAGCTGATCTACCGAATGAATTGATCGAACTGTTGGAGAAGATTGTTCTCGATAACTCCATGTTCTCTGACCACAGGTGGGCTGTTACTGTTGATCGATCATGGTTTGTCGTTTTTGCAAGAGTGAAGTTGAAACACTCCCGGATGATGAGACGTACGGCGCTATCAAGGGAGCTCTATTGCTTGGCTTTCACCTCTCCCATTGTTGCTTGAATTCGGCATGCTGATTCAAATTAATAATTTAATGTGACCCATATCCAAACGAGTGCAAGCCGAGTAATTCAGATCCTGATGAAATATACCCCATAACCGAAATTCTGACGGGACACTCAGCAATTCGTACGTTACGGAATCGTAGGATATATACGTTGATAAAGATCTATTAAACAATTTCTTTTCTCGTTATCAGAAACTTGCAGAATCTGCTGATTCTGACCGCAATCAAGGCCGACAAGACTAGAGTCATGGAGTACATCAACCGCTTGGACAATTACGATGCACCCGACATCGCGAACATTGCTATCCAGAATGAGTTGTTTGAGGAAGCTTTTGCCATCTTCAAGAAATTTGATGTCAACACTTCGGCTATTTCTGTAATATCATCTTATATGTGTGCTGGAATCTCTAGCTGCATTGAAAATCTTCTCTCTTGGTTTAGGTCCTGATCGAACATGTAAACAACCTCGACCGTGCTTACGAGTTTGCCGAACGCTGCAATGAACCGACTGTGTGGTCTCAGCTGGCTCAAGCGCAACTCAATGCCGGCATGGTGAAGGAAGCGATCGACTCTTACATCAAAGCTAACGATCCGAGCATGTATATGGAAGTTGTCGAGGCAGCGAGTGGTTCTGGAAATTGGGAGGATCTCGTCCGTTATTTGCAAATGGCCCGCAAGAAGTCAAGAGAATCGTACGTTGAAACTGAATTAGTTTTCGCCTATGCCAAAACTAATCGTCTGGCTGACTTGGAAGAATTCATCAGCGGACCAAACAATGCTAACATCCAACAGGTATTCTGAAGGAATTAGAGTAAAATGAACGGCGTATTACCTCAAAGTTCCATTCATAATAGGTCGGTGATAGGTGCTTTGACCAGAGAATGTTCGAGGCGGCGAAACTTCTCTTTAACAACATCTCTAACTTTGCACGACTTGCAAGCACTCTCGTCAACCTGGGAGAATATCAAGCTGCCGTTGATGGCGCGAGAAAAGCTAATTCCACTAGAACATGGAAAGAGGTAAAGCGAATGAGATGACACCATTGGAATAGGCCAGTAATTATCATATCTCTTGAACAGGTGTGCTTTGCGTGTGTTGATGGCGAAGAATTCAGGTTGGCTCAAGCATGTGGCCTTCACATTGTTGTCCATGCTGATGAACTCGAAGAACTGATCAACTATTACCAGGTGAGCTGTCTTTGCAGTTTGTAAGTGTGCTTCATTTGTGACTATTTTAACCATCACAGGACCGTGGATACTTTGAGGAACTTATTGCAATGCTGGAAGCTGCACTGGGACTGGAACGTGCCCATATGGGTATGTTTACAGAGCTGGCGATACTTTACTCCAAGTACAAGCCACAGAAGATGAGAGAGCACTTGGAGCTTTTCTGGTCAAGAGTTAATATTCCCAAGGTACAATTGACTGTAATATATTTCGGCGTTCCTTGAGTAATTGTTTTGCTTTTTTACTGAATATGTAGGTCTTGCGAGCTGCTGAACAAGCGCACTTGTGGGCGGAATTAGTGTTCCTGTATGACAAGTATGAAGAGTACGATAATGCAATCGTCACTATGATGGCTCATCCAACTGATGCTTGGAAGGAATCTCATTTCAAGGATGTTATCACTAAGGTATGTGAATCAGTTAATGGATTCTGGATAAGATGGGATGACATATGTCATTTTTCTTCCCAGGTCGCCAACATCGAGCTATATTACAAAGCGTTGCAATTCTATCTTGACATGAAACCTCTTCTGATCAATGACTTGCTTACCGTTTTGACGCCACGCATGGATCACACAAGAGCGGTTGCTTTCTTCCGTAAAGTGGACAGATTGGCACTGGTCAAGCCGTATTTGAGATCAGTGCAAAATCATAACAACAAGGTATGTAGCACTTTTTAGGATATGCTGGCATTTTAAAGATTTTTCCATCTTCACTTGATGAAGGAGCCGAGCTGAGCTCTGAAAGCGTGTAAATTGTATTGGACGCAAAATCTGTGGTGAAATATCCTATCCAATACTGTAAAGATTTTGCCATCACACACCTTTTTGTAGTAAACAGTATTGGATATAAGATTGGTATTTTCATATTCACAGACCGGAAAACCTGTGGACTCGTCTGAGCCGAGGGTATTATTATCATCTAAGCCTGCCAAATCGAGGCGATTTACATTGATCTTGATTCTAGTGATTGCTCAACTGGGACCGTGTTCCCTTTTCTTTGCACATACAAAATCAACCAAACTCATGTCATTATGTATGTTTGATACCATGAAGGCGATATTGTGAATGATCAATACATGATTGCATTGCAACTTCATCTGTTGCTTTCACGAATGACTAGCATGCTGACAGTGTCAAGCACTCGCTTCATTGTTTTGTCTTGTGTTTCAGGCTATCAATGAAGCTCTTAACGACCTTCTCATTGAAGAGGAAGATTATGCAGGATTACAAACATCCATCGATGCTTACGACAATTTCGATAACATTGCTCTCGCTCAGGTTGACAACATTATATGAATCGAATAACTACTTTCTATCTTGCTAGGATGTTTTGCTGTAGAAGTATGCATACTTGGGTTGTACTCATAATTCGGGTGTAGTTATTTTTGATGGACCATTGTTTACAATTGTTTGAGCTCGTGTGGATGCTATAAGTCGTTGGATCTAGTCTATTTTGTTCAAGTAACCGTAGAATTCATTCAGTCAATAGTAGTCGTTGTTTGACTAAGTAGTCTTGCTTTTTTAGCGTCTTGAAAAGCACGAGTTGATTGAATTCCGTCGCATCGCTGCATACTTGTACAAAGGAAACAACAGATGGCAGCAATCTGTTGAGCTGTGTAAGAAGGATCTTCTCTACAAGGTATTTCTAAGACTGCGATGAATCTCAGACTCTTTAAGTAAATAAATTTGAAAATTTCGTAGGATGCCATGATCTACGCTGGAGAGTCTCGTGACACCGAGCTTGCAGAAGAACTCCTCGCTTGGTTTTTGGAAAATGAAAGATATGAGTGCTTCTCAGCTTGTCTCTATTCTTGTTATGATCTTCTCCGTCCGGATGTAGTGATGGAACAAGCATGGAGACACGGAATAACAGACTACGCCATGCCGTACATGATAAATGTGATGAGAGAGATGTCTAATAGGGTATGTGTTCGTACGACGACCTTGATTTTATCTTACTTTTATGGCACGGAAAGCAGGAAAGCTGTATACTGATTTTCAGCAGTATTGATTACCAGAGTCTTGGTAGGTATAGTGACATT
Organism: Botrylloides violaceus; assembly: GCA_030412335.1. Classification (NCBI taxonomy): domain Eukaryota; kingdom Metazoa; phylum Chordata; class Ascidiacea; order Stolidobranchia; family Styelidae; genus Botrylloides; species Botrylloides violaceus. The sequence goes on along the minus strand of JASFYC010000829.1, from coordinate 4,245,145 downwards.
ATGCTAAGGAGCGGGAACTCTGTTAGTGCTAGATGAGTTGCCCCTTGACTGATTGCTGCTTGCAAGTGACCTTTGTGTGCTGTGTCCCCAAGGTGCATTGATGCTTGGGCTAAGTAAGCTTTTCCATACAGAATCATAGTACTAAATTTGAAGTACTCAGTTAGCTGTAGTCAAATTTCTATGTTGCACCGTTTGTTTAGATTTCCAAATTGGAAGTTTCTGAGAGTGTCCGAAAAGAAGTTGAAGAATCTTCCGAAAATCCAGTTGTTTATGGTGAGGAGGCTTCTTCATTTTAAAATATATTATGCTGATGCCGAAGGGTTAGTTAGGCCTCATGGTATTTATTCATATGTATTGTCTTAGTGATATGTCAAGGGATAAATTTTCAGTATAACACTGGGCTCAAGTCCTATCTAATATGTTACATGTATGACTGATAAATCGTTTTTGTTTTGTCACTACGCATATCAAACTGATAGCAAGCTGTTACATGCCTTTGGACTTCTATTCAAGTGTTACCTATTCCATCTGTTTGCTTCAGCCGTCTATATATTGTTTACAGAGCAACCACAACTCATGATAGCTGCTGCTCCAGCAGCCACATATGGATACACTGTACCCGGTGGTGGTATGCCTGGAATGGGTCAAGGAGTGCCGCAAGCCATGGCTGGACATGGAATACAGCCACAGATGGGAATGCCGCAAATGCCGCCACAGGCAATGATGGGTGGCGGGGCAAACCCTGGATACGGATTTGGAATGTGAATATGGAAGTGTTAGCCACATCTGCTGTTCGCATTTTAGAACAGCGGTGGATGGAGGAATTTCTAGAGCCCTTGACTGTGTGCATGATTTAACTGCAATTAATGACTCGATTATATATAACTTGGTATCATTTTGTCTTTGAATTTTTCATCACACGTGTATGAGTATAGTAGGATTCGTTATCTTTCTGTCGATGCTGCATTGAACCATGGACCAAAAAAAACGTTGATGTAGAAATGTAGTCAATCATCTGATGATAATAATGTATCATAAATATTGTGATTGCTATATATATATAATAGATGTTTTGCAATGGTTGGTCCCTTCAAGTTTTCGATCACAATAACTTGTTTGCTGGGGATTTGGTGCTAATCAGACATAGCTTTTTGGCCAAAACCTGTTCCATTTTGAATACTGTACCTTCATATGCTAGAACGATCATCCATTGCTGCTACTTTTGTGTATAAACTTAGATAATCAATATGAAGATTACTAACTGCTTCAGTCAATTTTTAGACGTGGTTTGATGAAAGTCCTACATAACATTCATGAAAGCACGGTCTTGACTGTACAGATTTTTATGACATGTAATTCCACACACTAAAAATTGACCTGGGTGCGAGTTCACAAGAAGATGATGTCCATGATGCAGACAAGATTCTTTCTAGTTTCTTTGAAAATAGTCGCATGATACATGTGACACCTGAACTTCGCAGGCGTTAGAATACTGGCAATGAGTTTCAAGATGTTTGCTGTAGCCCTACCTAGTAAGTAAAAAAATATCCGATCGTCGCGCTTGTAAATATGTAGTCGTTTGCATTAGATTATCGCGGCTTGTGACAATATGAAATAAATTATTATCGTACTCGAATGATTCTGTGATTGAAGTGGTGTGAGAGAAACCGTTACGTTAGGGACAATAATTAACAGCAGTTCACAGTAGCCTACCGGACGAGTTGGATAAGCGCGATCAAACGGGTTTCAAAACGTGTGTGGGAACGGGAATGGACTGGAACAACATGTGTGAATGAGCTCAAACTATAGATAACTAAACTAAACAGGGATTAGTTATCTATACTCAAACTATAAATAGAGAGTCTCCGAAGACTCTCTATACTCAAACACGCCCGTGTCGCGTGATCTCGAAGACGTTCGTGGTGAATCCGTGGACTTTGACCTATTACAGTACGATGACATCACAAGCTCAATAAAAATCAATGAATGGTGTTGCGCAAGCTGCCAACAGCACAGCGGGAGTGGACTTTTCTAGGCTATTGCGGCTCTGTAGGTACGAAGTTCAGTTCTTAATCTTAAGTTCTTAAGATTTCGACATATCATAGTTACAAAATGCGTTCGCGTCACACCGCACGTAATCAACGTCACATGCTGATTGCCTTCTTTAAATAGCCGGATTGCAGGTAAGCGTTCACCATTATACTAGAGTCAGCTCTGCGAAAGGTGTAGTACATTTCGTCAATATTTGGAGCTCGAATAAAAGTACTCCATGATTATCATTGTTGCAGAATTATACTACGTTTAGTTTTAGAAACCGTTCACTATATTGCTACTGCATCCGCGGTCATGACTTCCACTACTCAAGACCTTGGTCCGGCAGAATATACGCCAGAAAGTTCACCGTACGACGGAATCGTAATACAAGAAGAAGTATGAGTTATTAATAATGAAAGTCTTATCATTCGATAGAAGCTTACAGTCTTTGTTTCTCCAGATAAACGCTCTTGGACGAGTCGGCAACCTGCCATTGGTAGCTAACACACTGGATCTCGTCTGCAGTTACTATGCATCTGCAAAGAAAACGTATCCCTCCGTCACGCCATATCTTGAGGTTTGTATTTTATACCAGGAATTTTTTATTCATCTCCTTTGATCCTGACAAATGCTCCTCTGATTGTGCGTCTGACCCTGGCCCAAGCATTGCGAAACTCGTCCACCATCATCCGTCCATTATGACAATGTATTACTCCCATTTTTCTCTTTTGAGGGTGCCAAATTAATGGATAGATAGGGATAGGCCTACTCAGATAAGATTCATTTCAAACCTTGCCGTCCATCCCTCAAGATTGCTTGTATAGGCGTGGCGTGACTGTTTTTCTTTTCGTTTTTACTGATTGTAGTCACAACTCGCAAAAGTTCCAGTATTTGTATATTATGTGTTATGACGTAGGCTTACCAAGCTCCATAAGTTGAAAGTTTTCTAGAAGTTTGGCAAAATTTGACGAGATTCACACTAAACTTCGCAGGTCCACAGTGCGGAATGGCCTAATCTGGTGCTCTTCGATGAACAGAATTACAAAAATGAAAACTTATTAGCCTTACGACTCAACCCTAAGAAGTTGGAGTGAGCCATTCTACTACAATTAATTCATGAAATCGTATTGATTACAGCTGGCTGAACGAGTGAGTTCGAACGCTGCATCGATTGCCATGACAACAACCAAGCCGGTTGTAGATAGACTTGCACCTACCATGAATTCGTATGCCAATCGCGGGCTTGACAAATTGGAAGGGGCTTTGCCGCTGATCTGTGATGAACCTGAAGAGGTAGGCATTGATTAAACAATATATATAATTAAGGAATTTGATTTTGGCAAGCCATACTTGTTCCATAATTATAACCTGCTCCCCACCAACATCTGATCCGCATACCAGCAGCTGTTCGAGTGTACAGATGTCATCATAAGGTCATTTCTGTTTGATATTAGATCTATGGATCTGCAAAAGCTGCCCTTGCTTCAGTAATCAACAGACGACTAGACTCGGCTCTGACCACGACCGAGAGCTACGTAGATTACTATCTACCTCCTACCGAAGAAGAAATCGAAATGGAGAATGAATCGGATGATGATGATGAATCGGGTAAGCCAAATAAGCAGTCAATTCTAATTGCTAACCCAAGCATGGGAATATCTGAAAACTTTCAGGAAGCGTAAAAAATTTCCACGTCATGATTTTACCTCAATCAGATCTATTTGCAACGATACGTGCATGCCGTGTCATGTTGCTTGTATGTCCGAAATACCGTATGTTGTCTTCTGTTGTACAGATACAAGTTCGATGATATCCGATACTGAGGAACAAGCCTCTATAAAGGAAAGGTTGCAGGTCATCAGTAACAAGGTGAGTTAAATAAATCCTCGAACTACTGTTGCTGTTCCTTACGACAGTATGCAACCTTTTCCCAGGTGCGTCAGCGAGCTTATCACCGTGCCATGAGCAAAGTTCGTGGTGTACAAAAGAGAAGCATGGAGACAATAAATCAGCTAGAATTCACCGTTGATCTGGTAGGCTACTAGAATAGATTTTGTTTTGTCACGAAACAGTCTTGAGTTGAAAAATCTATTATAGATTCGGTATGCCAAGGACAATATGGATGCCACCAGTAAGAACGTAACCAACAAAGTGTCTGCTGCCAATGACACAATCAAGCAAAGTGCCATGGCATCGCAAGAACACGTGATGGCAGCCTGGAAAACCATAAAAAGTACCTCGTCTGATATGGTATGATATCTAGGCCTATTGTATGGATTGCAAGTTTTGACTAAATGTATTGTCACAGGTTGCAGAGGCTCATTTATTGGACCGAGCTCGATCCCTTGTGACAAATTTGAACGAATCATGCACAACCCTTCTTGCTATGGCGTCAAATATACCAAACAGCGAATATTGGTCTAAAAAGGTACGATTATTATCGTAACACTCAAATTGGCCATATTAGAATTTCCTGTGTAAATAGGTTGTGTGGGCCAAGGATTCGGTGGAAACTCTGATGCAAGACCTGTCTGGCAAGGTTTCGTTTAGCGAACTATCATCCAGTGTAATTGATGCTGCACGCAAAAATATTGAGCATGCCAAGCAGCTGTTTGATGCTCTATTCACCCTCGTTACTGAGAACGGACCGATTGCGTGGGTGGTAAGTGAATTTAATTTAATGAATCTAGTTACCATTTATGGTTGTATGCACTTAATTGAACTGTGGTTGTGGAGAAGTTTGCTTAGTCTTTAGGCACCTTTGATGATGATTTCATTTCTCATTGGATGTGTGATATGTTGTATACCGTGTATATATATGTATTTCAGCGAGACAGAATGGGGATGCAAGATCAAGCATGTGACATGGAATTGGAGGATGTGGATTCAATGAAAAAGAAAGATGAATAGATTTCATCAAGTTATTTTTGTTTGCTATATTGGACAGACTTGTTTACTTGTAACACATTAAGACCAATAACATTATCTTCTGAATAAAACACCTGCCTGAACAAGTTGGATTAGGTTTGTGTGCGAATCATGGGGATAGTGGTTGTGCCTTGTCTGCAATGTATAAAGTGCAACCAAGGTGCACATGATATTTTACCCAGCGGTGTGCTTAAAGCTTCCAAGATCCCGTGAGGTGTAATATTGACTTGGCCGATCCACCGAAGGCTCCACATATGTGTTTGTGTGCAGTCCACTCGTTGATTACTAATCTACCGTGTATCCTCATCGAAAAACTTACATTCCTGACATAACAGAGAAATTGGAGCGCAGCTCCAATATTGAGTGATTAGAAACCAATCGCAGCAACGTTGTTAGTCAACTGCTCACTTTGTGAGTGCCCTGGTCAGTCAATTACAAAGGTATCTTTCTTTGAGGGGTGCATAACAACCACATTTGCCATTGAGCATAGGTATATTAGACAAAGAAAGTTTAAGAAACGTTCATAAATAAATAGGTTTTGCATCTGGTAACAAAATAAGAACAACGTGTAAAAACATATGATAACAAGTTATTTCAAACATAAAACATTACAAATCTGCAATTCAATCTATTGTAGGCAATCAGGAATATCCATAACTAGGTTTTCGAATTCATCCCAATTCCCACTATGATCTGCATTGTCCAATTCCTTGTCAGTAATGGATTCAAACATGTTGTCAGCAGATATTCCTGTCATTTATAATGCGAGCTAGTAAACGCTGTAAGGAGCAATAACAGAACATACACTAGACATTAGAGTGAAGAACAGGCACGGCCTAGATAATATGTTGTGTGCTTGGAAAAGTAAACTAGCAATCTGTCGATTTAATTAAATACAATCAAAGCCACAAATTTTGTCGACACTGATAGAAATCACTGGTTAGCATCAGATCAGTATCCGGCAAAACGACTGAGGCAGCCTACTCTTAATAAAACTAACCTGTGTCTTTAGAAGGTGACAGCCAATTATCAGGAACTGGTGAGTGCGGCTCATTCAAAGCTTTGTCGTTAAGCACTTTGCTCTCATGAATTTCATTTACCGATACTAAAACAGGTAAACCGACAGTCTTTGCTCCCATACGACTAATACAGTAATTTTACATTGGCTATCATACCTTGTGAGTGGCTTACAGGGCTCTTTTCACTGTCATACACATCTGCAAACCTGTTCATATTCAAAGGTTTTGATTGAGAAGAAAAAATTAATAGTAATGATGCACACAACAGACATAGATTGTACCAACTGCACATAGTACAATGGCTACAAATAGGATGAAGATCAATGGTGGAGTGATAACCAGATTAATACTATCAATTAGATGAAGCTTTATACTTGACAAACCCTACCCGTCATGTTTCATTTCCATAGTAAATACTTCAGGGTCGAATTCAATTGGCATCGTTTTGCTTTTCTTATCTGAAATACGAATTGGATTGGTGGAAATTTTCACTATTGACAATAAAAGAATTTTACATATATACTCCAGTGTTATTATAAGGTTACTTTTGACTTTTCATAAATATTCATACACTCGCTTCAGACACACAAAGGCAAATCGCTGATATTATTCTGAGATCTACGGTTCTCTGTACCAGTGGCTAGCAAATCATAGTTCGACCCAGAATACTGCCGGTCTATGTCAACTGGTACTAAGTTTTCGTAAACATTGTTGTTACAGACTTGATTTGACTGGCTAATCATAAGCTCTTCATGATTTTGACTCATCCGATACCTTTATACGCCTCATCAGGACTAGGAAATCCTGATGTAAACTTACCAAGAACAACAAAAGGTAAATTCAAGCTGGAATCGCATTCTTCTATTCTCATTCCCTGCTGTAGAACATCTTCATATGGCTTTTCAAGTGAAACTAAACAAGTAGAAATGGCAGTTCACTTCGACTACTCATCAAAAACACCCTTCATAACGAGAGTAATTCAGATTTACAAACCCCTGACTAAAACATATCGCATACACAATACAGTCTACTCATCAAAATTATTCTGTCTATACAATGATACCGGTAAATGTTATGAGCTTCTGACATATTTAGTCCAAATACATTTTATACTCAATTCCAGTTGAGTGCATGCATATTGCATACAGGTTGACCGAACATCAGTGTCACTAACCATCAGACATAGATATCACGCTTGTATCTTTGCTCTCACATTGTTCTCCAATATTATTCTGAGTACTGGTATCAGAAGCTGGAAGTTCTGAATCTGCGACCAAGTCAATGAGTAAAGATTTAAAATATATTTCTTATTGCGCTAGTCATCAGCTTAGTAGACATTACAATAAATATCGCTTACGTTTTGGTGACAAAGATTGTCCCTTCGCATTGTACTGTGAGTTGCCTTGATTGTCTAATTCGGCAGATTCATCATTGCTTGATTGGAAATGCACGGTTGCTTGTGCTTCTACATGTGCTTTATCAACAGAAGCTTTGCCAACAGAGGAAATTTTATGGTTGCTCTTCCTCTTTTGCTTCTTCTCGCGTGAACTATGATCTGCATTATACAAATACAATTTGTGATTATCTCTCATATTATAGTCAAAGAAACCAGCTGCTTCTTCACAAGGAGCATTTCAAGACCAGTGAACAGAGATTTTTACCACGAAATCTATTTTTGAATGAGAACGATTCCATTCTTTTGGTCACTGACATCCCGGCAGCCTCACTAGCTTTCTTCTTGGCAGAATGCAAGTCTTTAATGAATTCGCTTCTCCGTGATGAATCTCTTGGCTGTAGCAGAATAAAATGACAGTTGTCATGGCAATGAAATCACTCATTAATAATCGCAACATGTTCACCACAGATTTAACATCCAGATTCAACGTCCACTTGTTGTAAGAATGGACATTTGATAAGGGTTAGTGAAAGTTATCAGAGTGGGTGTGGTTGCAATATAAAATATATAAACAGCCACATGATTGATAAGAAAACATAATTCACTGTACTATAGTCATTCACCATAATAATAATATGGATGAATTTGTTATTGTCACCGTGTTACTAAGCTGGTAAGCGCTATGTTCATTTACTGTTCTTCGCCATATTGTAACAAAGGAAAACACCAGGTGACAAAACGTCATATGTAGGCTAGGTTGCCTAGCTATGTTCCAAATAAAGTCCCACAATTTTTTCCAGTTACACCCATAGCCTACTGTTTAGAAGGTGAATCAATTTCACAGACTATATTAGGCTGCGCACATTCATTTACTGTGAACTCGGATAGGAATCAGTTTAGGAAGTCGATAATTAGGCCCAATCAATCTTCTGTTCATACCAGTTTGATGGGGGTTCCGTCTTCACGATAGACTTCAATCCTCTTAGTAGCAACCCATGCTCTGCTTACTTTGTCATCAAGAAACACAACATGGTAATGAGACTGAAAAGACCAAAGTCATTTAAAGACTGGTTTATGTGACTCATATTTTACTTCAACAAAATTACCACTTCTCCAGCAGAGGACATTTCATAGTAAACACCGTTATCGGGGTCGTAATCAACCATGGACGGCCATCTGATATAAAAAAAAAAGATCTTAAACTTTGTACAAACTTCGTATGTTGCAATATCCTTACGGTGGATAGCCATCCATTTTTGCCCAAACTAGAGAACCGGGGGCAAATTTAGTGTAAATGTATTCACGCTGGGAATCCAGGTCATCCCAGCTGTCTTCTGGTATGCTGCATCTAAAACAATATTTCAGTTATTCTGAGTATTTGAATATTATTATGAATTAATATACTTTGCCAGTTCAATGACAGTGTTCATGGAACAGGTCCAAATGTCTGGTAACATTGTCGGGTCTTTACAATCCGGTAAAAGCCTCCATTTTTCACATTTTGAGCACTGAACCCATGTGTCTAAATATAATACCAACGTACAACAATGACATGCATAGCATAATATCAAAATTTACAATATCACTATAGTACCATTACAATCATTGCCATTGTGTGTAACTCCTACCATAGCTCCCGCATCATCATTACATTGCTTCGTTTCAGAATTTGAGCTCCCAATAGTGAGATTTGCTACAGTACCATCTGCAATATGATTTAAAAACCTCACAACAAAACTTTTATACCGACGACTTTCCCACACACTGCTAAACGTGAGCATAGCAGAAAGGCTACTTTCAGTGGTAGTATTTGAGTTCCTATAGAAGCCTGTTTCAATTAAGAATCAGGCTCGGCATGGTACTGGAAAAATTAAATACACAACAGGTGAATGCCTGACTGCAAACATTATACCAGTATAGGCCTACCTGAACTTTTCGAATATTCCAAGCTTTTTCTTTTAGCTATAAACGTAGGTTTCCTTTTTGGTTTTTTGGGTTTTGGTTTCTTTATTACAACTGTGTTCTGTTCTTGAGGGCTAACAGATGGTGTAACTTCATTATCACGCTTATTTCTTCAAACAGATTATAAATAAATTGTTCAATTTTGGATAGATTGTGCAATTATGCATAACTTAACATACGATTCAGGAGAAATTTTTGAAATAGACTCAGCAAAGGTTTCTGTTGCAGTTGCATTATTGACGTCACCAACTTCTTTTTCTGAATATATTCGAATGATCGTGAAGAATACATCATTGTATTCTGCTAATCCAGTGTATATCCAAATGCTCACCATTCTGCTTTTTTCGTTTCCTTTGTACCTTTTTATGTTGAACTTCCAACTTGTCGATGTCACTTCCATCTAAATGTCAATGACAAGTAGGCTAGTCAGTGATTATAGAAACTGTGCAAACTTGCACAATTGACCTAGTACTGTAAGCAGTACTATAGAGTAGACTATAGAGTACCAGTGTATAAATAAGGAAGAAAATTTCACTTGCTAAGGTATATGGTTTGATTATTTGAGAATGTCACAGCTACCCGTTGTTTTTGCCTTGTATGAAAAAAGAGTATGGTACAAAGTAATATATCTCACTTTCTAATGCTTCTTGACTGCCAGCGAATCGCTCGTCAAGATCCAGGAAGTCACTTTCAAGGACACGTTTCGATACAGAATCAAATATTTCATCATATTGTGAATCAGTGAGTGACACTGGTGCCTTTGACGATTGGACAACTTTTGCTGAATTTTCTTTAGAAGCCTCTGGGTACAAACCTTGTTGTAGTGAGCCTAGGACGGCGTTTGGAGCAGCATATTTGTGCTTGAACACAGGTATCATGATATATGGTAGACTGGTGGTGTACTGCAACTGGGCCAAGACTAAGCCGACTATATCCCTATACCTATTTATGTTGGGTTCAAGTATTGTAACTGCAATTCGGTAGTGTAACAATATCATATGATTATCCGCTATTATTGCCCTACAGGCTCATTATGACGAAATGCGTATTATCTTCTGTTGCGAAGTACCGGAAAACACTATGGTCGTTTTGTAATAACACTGGAGGTGGACATTAGAACCTGGGATGATATCATAAGCTACAGTAGGTACGGGTGCGGTAAGGCTGTTCTCCGTCCCGGCGGCGAGTACAGGAGCTCTACGCTATAGGCTCTAGCTTCAAGGCCTAGGCCGCGTAGAGCCGTAGGCAAGGCCAGCTCATAATTCGCGCCATTTTGCGGCTTTATTGCTCATTTGCGACCTCCAACGGTAATATTCTTTCAGAAACTACGACCATAGGCCTCTATATGTATAGAGGCTATGCTGCGACTACGGTGTGTAGACGAGGCTGTCCTTCTAAGATTTGTCCGACCGCGAGCCCTGAATCCCAAAGAAGTAGGGAATGTAGAGATGAGTGAGCGTCATGCAGGCTTTTAGTTATACGGATCCGGAGTCCGAAGTTGACTCCCGCCGGAGCGAGCCTTTTTCGCAGTAACAGGACCGGATCCGGAGTCTCAAAATTTTCCCTTGACCCGGAGTTGTCCATACCATATACGGCACTTTAGAGAGACGCAGTCTTTAGAGAGACTTTAGTTATGGATATCACATACCACACCACACCACACCACACCTCTCTCAGAACGGTCGGCTAGCGGCGACGGAAGAAGAGAACCGTGAAAAAAGCAGACGATCTGCAAACGTCAGTCACGTGACGTGTAGCATTCGTGTAGTGTAGTATTCTTTTTACTCGACGAAAAACACAGTACCGCACTACCGCATTCACGTTCCCGGCAGTCGCGGTGGATGGTGGCGCGGTGATGGTGCTCGAATCGTGGACTTAAATTCTGGTTTTCGTGCCGAGTTAGTTTAGTAGCCGCATGGACGTGTCGTTTTCAGTTAAAGCTTTGGCGATAGGACTTCACCTATAGCTTAGCATCATAACATTATTCCCGGTATTATGGCTTTTTACGGTAACTTTTCCGTAGGCCTATACCGGTAATTTGTACCACAACGTCTTGAAGGTCGAAACAGACAGGACGCGTATTGTGCTTATGCGTAACGTTTCTTGCTTATCGCGCTCGTTCGCGACCGTACTGACTGACAGACTTGCCGATCGCGCGCTTCTCTCGTTTCGAACGTATAGCTGACGGTGCCTGTCGAGTTGAAATTGTTTCAACTTGCGCGCGTACCAGGGATGTCTTGAGTAAAAAAGACGTCCCTGGCGCGTACGCGTTGATCGTAGGCAAACTGCATGGTACCAGCACTTTTCAAGCCAATATTCAATTAAGTGACTATGCTACACCAGTGTATAGCCTACCAGAATTTTAGAAATTGCTAGACACAGTTGTTGTGTAGACTGTACGTTACTCCTGCACCTTCTCGTTAACTACAGTACATTTTGTTACATTGTTCTAGTGGTAGCATTTTAATGTGGAAAGTTTTCAAGACCATGACCACAGACTTCAATGAGGCACTCATTGATTTAGTTCGCACCTTCCCATGCCTATATAATGCAAGGCATGTGCATCACAAAGATAGAACACGCACAGCAAATAATTGAATTGAAAATGTGAGAATCTGGCTGAAATGAAACGTGGCAGCAATGATAACAGCAAGTCAAGATCTTCGTCCGCTGAGACATCCATAGTATCTACTTAAAAAGGTCCTCACATACTTTCGTTGTATTCCTGGATTCAGACAAACAACGAGTTCTGTATCACGGCGTCTCTCTGAGCTCGGTGCTCTTTGTTTCGTTTGGCATCCGCTTCGAGCTGATCGTGTGTGAACCACCACGCCTATTGCGTGTGTCGAACCGCACAATTCCCACACGCTATGCATACACACAATATGAGTCCTGTCTGTTTCGACCTTTAGGCTGTTAGGTATTGATACTATAAATTAAAATATATTTATAATGTGTCTTTAGGTAACATTTTGTTTTATACAATTTTGTATGCAAGATAAATCTGTACACCACCTGTGAAAAAGACATCGATAGCAAGCATTTTTTTGCTTGAGATTTCAGAAAAACGTAATGGCTAATGCGCAAGCTGTCTCACCTTCACCTGAAGGCACATGTATTCTGAAGCCATCGCCAAGGAATGGTGCTTTGGCGGACATTCAAGAAAATGTGAAGACTGATCATCTGCGATCCAGTTTAAAGAACGAGTCAGATACTATGACGAGTGGCGAAAATTCTCGTCAACAAGTTGGTCGACAAATGAACCGAATAAGAAAACGTAAACGAAGAAATAGCATGAGCGATAATGCCACATCGGGTATGATATTCAGCCTGTAGCATGTTAATTAATAAATAATCTATAATAGGCATGTTTTGTTCTTACGATTGTGACTCTTGTATTCATACACAAATCAGTTTATATGTAAGTTTTTAGAACATGCTACCAGTGTATGCAACTTATGCACTCTTTTGCAGGAACTTTGAATCACCAAAATGTAAAGCGTAAAAAAGGCTCTGGACACCATAAAAGAAATCCAAGCACCAGCAGAATCATTTTACCAACAAACTTCCTCCACGGGGGAAATATCGCAGATCCGTTGAATCTGAATTCAATGATGGATGAAACCGTCAACCGTGCATTAAATGCTGTCACCCCAACTTCGTCTCCACTGCCACCCAGGAATTCTGTAATAGACATCATCACCCCCTTAGATATCACTGATCCACTTGGTCTGAATAGCCTTGAGCCCACTCGCGCCAGCAACATGACAAAGCTGAAGAGTGGGAGGACTAAACGAAAGAAATATCAGATGCTTGGAACCCAGCAAGATCATCACAGTGCTGCTGAGGCAACAAAAAATTCGGACGAACCAGCCGAAGCCTTAACTGACTCATTGAATAATCCTACAGACAATGCAGAAAGCACACCAAGAAAGATCAATCGTAGTAAAAGAAGCAAACAGTCTCCTAATCACTTAGCTCTATCTCTGTCTACCACACAGGTTACTCACATTATTCTAACTAAATTCTTAGTTGGTCTGAAGGTTTTTTTTTTTTTGTGAAAGAAATATCATTTTGCTTAGAATTGCTCACATAGGCTAGTCAATACGCCCAACGGATTTGTAAAGGTTTCGTAGTCAACCTAACCAGTCATTTATTTTATTGGTTATGAACATTAAGGGCTTGTGTTTTACTAAATGGACTGAAAGAATACCGGTAACTGTGTTCAATGTGTTTGTAGTGGCACACGTTACAAGTCATCATGCCAGCTTGCAAGCTATGTCTGACCTGGACCTCAATACACCGCAGTAGTACTGCGTTTTAAAACTTGCCTACTCTCGCATGTTTCAAGTTACATAGGCCTACATCTACGCATCCATTTAGACTATCTTCTTACACATAATTTGGTTAAATGTAGAACTATGGTGGTACTTAAGACATTACATGAGTAGATGAAATCTTATGCTGGTGTAGTTGAATGCTGGGCGATTTCTGGCATTTTCTGATAGGGACGGTAGCACACGTCATAGCCTAGCCTATATAATATATTATGCTTTTGAGCAGTGGTATTTTTATCCGGTTGGCTAGTCTAATCTCTAGTCTGCTTTCCTTGTCTTGTGATTGCCTGACTGGCAGCAATTATTTCTTAGGCTAAATGCTCTTTACAATGTATTTCAGACACACGTCCATGATCCAATTGTGTCTCCTGCTATTCCTCAAGACGTTCGACGGACAAAATCACACATGACTGCCAAGCATCGCAGACGAAAACACGGAGGGAGACCAGCGACTAATGATACAGTGGTTCCGACTGATTCAGTTGACAAGGTAAAGTCAAGGTGCGGAAGTGAAAAAACACCCCATGGAAGCTATTTCTCGCCAGTTAAGAGACGGAGGACAAATAGTGAAAATTTTTGTTCCTTGCATGATGGTGAAGGTTCCAGACATTTCTTCAGTGGTTTCTTTCATGAAGGTACTGCCCCAGAAGGTCTTCAAAATCTATTGGTTAATCGTACTGGGACATGTACTAATCAGGAAGAATCTAGCCAAAGCCCCACTCAAAGTTATATGAACTCAGAAAAAATGTCACCACAAAAGTCAGTTTCAGTAAACGACGGGCAGGAGACTCGTTGTTTATTAAAGAGCAAGCTTGGAAAGCAAGTCGGATTGGTTTTACCTATCATAAAAAATGAGACTGGGACACACAGTAGTCCGAATACTGAAAGACGCAAAAGGCCATATAATGCACCGTTCCAATATGGAAACTACATTCAGTACTATGGCTACCGTAATGAAGAAAAGTTTAAAGACTCGAGATTGGGATCGTTAAAAAAGGAATGGTTTAAAGGTATGGGTGATGGAAGTGATTGTTGCTTTAATTTATTACTTAGAAGCCCAGTGAACGGCAAAATACTAACCAATAGGCTAGTTGGGAACAATGCACTACAGCACTGATATGTGATCGCAGTCTTGTGAAGCACTAGCTGCAATAATAATGTAGTAACAAGGTTTTTTCTGTGTGATAGTTACATCATGCTCATGAAGAACTGTTGTGCTGACTGCTGTCGTAGGCTATATCACTTTGAAGACAGCAAAAATAATCACGAAGCGATCTGCTACCGAGAGAAATACGTTGCCCCCATCTTGCAAATTACCAAATGTGCACTCAGTGGATAAAATAAAATGATATTTTTAGATAAAGATGTTCTTGATATTGGATGCAACGCCGGTCATCTGACACTGCTGATAGCAAGAGATTATCAACCAAGAAAGATTGTAGGGATTGACATTGATGAAAGACTTATTCGCATCGCCAGGAATAACATACGACATTACGCCAGCAACCCCAAATCTGGAAAAAGGTACAGTCTATATCGTACATGGTGTTTGTCTTGTGTGGCCTTTGGGATTTTAGAATCATTTAGAATGTTCTAACGTTTAAAAATGATAAACCCAGTTGCATCATACTAACCCCAATACGTTTCATTTTAGTGGGTCAAAATTTCCAGCATCTATGGTTATCACTATGGGTCCGCTTGCCACTCCGCCCGTGGAAACTGGAAAGGACGATACAACAGCTGCTTTTCCGAATAACGTCAACTTTTTTCAGGTAATTTACCCTAAATTCTAAGCCGTAAGCCTTGGCTTCTGAATGTTTAATATTGCCACGGTGATTGACAAGCTTCATTTTGTACAGGGTAATTATGTTCCTAAAAAAGATGAGATTCTCCGCTTTCAAGAACCTGAATATGACGTCATTATGTGCATGAGTGTTACTAAGTGGGTTCACATGAATTGGGGAGATGATGGCTTGATGCGATTGTTTCAGAGGTACGTAATTTAAAACATCAGGTGGCAAGTTACCTTTGTATTCTAGCAATTTATTCAATCTCTTCTTGACGTACACCAGAGTTGTTCCTGTAGTTTCTTGGTCTTATTAACAATTCTACTGTATATTTCATTTTAGAGCATTCAAGCAACTGCGAGCAGGAGGCATGTTTATCCTTGAACCGCAACCATGGGCTTCTTATGCATCAAAAAGAAAGATGTGTGTAAGTAATTCAGATGCTGTTACCTTGGAATTTATATAGTAGGATAATCTTTGGTTGCGGACTACCTGCTGCGTAGCTATATAGCCTACTTCAGTAAGGAGGATGTTTTAGGGCTTAGCAACAGCAACACGTTATTAGACCACCAGTTAAGCATTGTGGATTACGGTGCCTTTAATGGCTCTTTTGAAATAGTTTTAATCTTACATTGATTTCGAGGGCTGACGCAAGAAGTGACCCATCTCTGATCCAACTGGAATGATTTAATTCTCAATTGACAACGATTGGCCACCTTTTTCATAACTCCGACTCGGCGATATATGCAGTTCTGTACTATCCAGGAGAAAATCTCATTGGCTACGCTCTACATATTTCAGGAGCAACTCAATGAAATTTACCAGACTCTCCAGATGAGACCAGAACTTTTCCCTACTACACTGACAAGAGATATTGGCTTTGCTAGAGTAGAACATGTCAGGATGATTGAGAAGACCGCTAGTAGAGGTGAGTATTTATTTGATAACAGGGAACGACACCATGTGGTAGTTTGCTTGGGGGTACTTTGAAGCTACCTAAGTTATACCTCTTCATTTTTATCTACTAAATCTGCATCTGGCCTTTCCCAAATCCCAGTGGCAACATTATGTTTTAAAACTATCCTCGCCACAGTCCCAACATGCCGTCAAACTTGATTTAGAAACTTGGTAATTACATCATCACAGTGCGTATACAAACATACAACATGCTAATATACTGAATTATCGGTGCTCTACGCATCTTCAATTTCAATGAAAATGCGGGCGAACCAGTGTATTTAAACGAGGTACAGGGTACACAATAGCTACGTAAACTGTGTTGTAGACTCTGGAAACTTGATTACTCAACATGGAAATTGAATTCCAGGTTTTAAACGACCGATTCAAGTGTACTACAAGCCAGAGTGATGGATGTTATTGTATCTGGGTCGTTCATGCAATTTGTAGATAGGAACGTGGCTTTTATGAGATCATGCCATTGCCTGTATATTGAAGACGGCTATGGAAGAGCATGGACCTTTGATAGTGTCGTCAAGGTTTTAAGAGTACTGCTCACGCCCTTTATGCTGCTGGTTCCAATGGCGTGTGACATTGACTGTCTGGAATAAAGAGTTATTCTGTGCAAGTCCAGTGTCATATTCATGCTTGCGAGGTTGAGGGCCCTTGAATTAGTGGTTCGGTGTCCAAGTGTTTACTAGAAGCATCATTTGAGGAATTCTGGTTTTTACGGCTGGCGGCCTTCTTTCCACTACGTTTCTTCTTGGATTTATGATTAACCCTGAAAAGGAGAGGCAAGTTGTCATAGATCACGAATTCACGATTCGCCACTCCAAGTCTTTACTTACGCAGTCGTTACTTCTGTGAAGATGTCGAAAAATCTGTTGTAGTTCTCAACACCAAAAGCCTGAAATAATAATAAATACATTTGTTCAAACTAGTTTCGGGTATTGGGAGCATGTTTTACCTCTTGTTTGTATCTTGCGTGCTCATAACTGACGGCTAGTGCTGTTATTTGTGCTTCGAGCACGTTCTTCAAACTGCTGGTATTTCGTGATTTCATATCACGAAGATGTTGAGCCAAGTCCATATGATGTGGTCGTTTCAAAGTTTCCTCATGTTTGCAAAGACTGTCCTCTGAAATATTAATACAGAAGCTGGCTTGTCTGTTTACACACACACGACAGGTGTAACATGTACTATCTTTGAAAAATGAAAAGCTCTATAAATTTTCTTCTGCAAGACAAATGCCATACGGTAGTTTAGTGCTAATCATGAAGCAGTGAGACTGCTGTTTCTCACAGTACCATTTTTACCACAAGTAAGCTACCTCAGGTGGAGGAGTTGATGAGATGGGTAGAGACAATAGGTTGAGAGCATATGACTCCATCAGGACCTTGATCGATTCACAGATCCATGATGACAGGAAGAGTAGGCCTACCTGCCATGACGAACACAGTCAAGTCAATATGCAGTTAATTTAACTGTGCTGAATGAACGATTTTGGTTATTATCGGATCAAACAGAATTACCATCACTCAACTACAGTATGCAGTCTGACAGTGATTACTACTGAGATCAGAATGAAAGATTCTGTGTGGTGCCCAGAGCACCTGTATTTATATAATACTGAGCTTGTGACCCATATCGTAAATTTGTTAAAATACTAACCTAACTTTTTCATATGGTCGATAACTTTCATGCGATAAAGGTAGTTGTATTGTTCAGGGGCTTCAGGAGTTTGCAGACTTTGATGTCGGTGATCATCATTTGATAATAATATAGGATCATAGTATATATTCATAGTGTGCATAAGTCTTTTTTGAATATCTTCCCTCAGATTCTACAAATACAGAAACGCAGCAGCCATATCAGTAACTAATTCAGATGCATGACACTTGTTCGAGTGCAATATATATATACCTTTGGAGCATGCTTCGTGACATCTGTGTACCCTTTCGAGTATTTCGGAGCAATTCTTAGCAGCAATCTTTGCACAAATAGAACGCACATAATCCCGACCTGTTACGGAGAAAGCTGTTTATATCGAGCATTTCAGTGATCTGAATAATGAAAAATAAATTCTTACCATTGCACCATAGATTATCACAAGAAGAATGTCAACTCCAGTTGGTTTATTCTGGGTGATATCTTGGCTTCCCCCTGAATTTCCGTCTGTGGGAACTGCAGTGGTTGTACTAGCATTTAACATAGCGTTCAGCCTCAGTATATAACTAACCCCTGTAAAAGAAAACTAATGGTTTTCCTTATGGAGATTAATCGAGTTCGTTAGACCTGATAATGCCACGGAAGAAGAAAATTCACAAAAGTCATAGAGGACTTTCGTGTACCGTATTCGTCTTTCCACATAACGTATAGATTGCCGCAGCAGTTAGCACCTTCGTTGTCGTCTTGACAAGCTGACCCGAGACAGCCTAGACACTTCGTAGACAGACAGATCATCGAATATGTGGTAGGCCTACTTTCCAAACCAACGCGGCATTTCTTTTCGTCGATGATGTTCATATCAAAAATGGGCGAAACACGACATTTTCGGTTACCCAGCCTAAAGTGATTTAGGGTGGTTCCTTCATCGGACCCACATTTTCAGTCTCCGCTGCTTGCGCCAGGAGGATGTCTCTTGTATACTTTGTCTTTACAACGCTGACAAGAAGAAACTCTGCTAAATCTTCTTACTCGGCTAAGCCAGTGCTATCCAACAGAACTGAATATGCATTCCTCAGTGGTGGTACTACAGCGACTCTTCGAACTCCGAAGACCGAAGAGTCTCTATAGTGGTACTGTCGCGCATGGGCAATGTTAGCCTAGGTTAAAGGTCATATAAACAAAACAAGTTCCATTTGCCGTTTTCAGTTGACGAGTATGCTGGATCACGGTTAGCGTAACGTAGGCGATGTGCTGTAGGATTACAAGGACTAGTAGTAGGATATGTGAAGCAGTGGATCTGTAATATTCATTGAATAACACAACAAGATATACTTGTGCTACAATAGAATGGAATATCGGGATGTTTTGATATGGCTATTTTATGCATTGGTGGTCATTTTCGGACTGTGGGCCTTGGGCAGGTAAATTACTTTTTATTTTTACGTTAGTGTCACAAAGTACATTTATCTTTGACATCTAAAAATGTAAGCAATATATCCCAAATTGATATAAGGCCTAGCTGATTTTGTCTTCACTATTTCCGATTTAGCTGTGGCATGTACCGTGTAGCGTCTGGCTTTGCATTCGAGGATAAAAAATGTTGCTTTCTTTTCTGTTGTACAATGCAATATTCAATCCCATTTCTTTCAGTGGCTACCTAATAACTGAAATCTGTGTTTACAGGGTTATCGTATGGCAGGTTGCCAGATTCATGCGAGTATGGTTCAAGATTGATATCATTGTTGCTTCAGTGGGTCTATTTTGCGCAAATGGTATATCCGTCCGTGTTAATGACTTGCAATCTCTGGTATGATTTTAATTAATTCTGGAATATAACTGACAGTTCCTCGTTAGTCATGAAAAATAATACCGAAACAATTTTGTGTCAATTTTTTAGGAGATAGATAAAGTCTCCCTCAAGATTCGTCTGAAATCAAGGTAATGCAATTTCATGTGACCTCCGGTCTAAGTCAAATTTACTAGGCTACGTTATTTCTTTTGTGTTAATTGACTCATGCTATCACAACCATATCAGATGTACCGGTACCACAGATACACGTGCAATAAATTAGACTCAAATACAATTTTACTTTTGATGTATTATAGGCATCATTTTTCCTTACATTTCGGAGATGTAAGAATCAGGGCAGAGAGAAATCTGGCGCCAAAGCAATCAATGAATAAAAGGGAGGATGTTGTCGGTGTAAAACAGGATTCCGGTACAAAACAACTCTCTGAAAGCGACCTACCCAAGCTGTGGAAATTGATTCATTGGCTAGCAGAAGTAGAATTCATTAATTCTTTGTCTTGTTGTCGGTTATTGCAAGTCGTCTAATCTTTTTCAGCACATTTCTCTCAACATTGATGCACTGAATGTTATGCTTCTGAACGCCGTCGTCCCAGAGTCACTGTTACATTTAGACTTCTCTAATGTTTACATAGCAGGTAAGTTGAGACTATGTAATGTCGTATGTAGGCCTACAAGTGTAATATACAGTGGCATTCTGCCTGTAGTGGGCGGTTGACCTTTGTCACAGCCCTGTACTGGCAACCCTGGACATTAATCGTAGGAGCATGTCACTGGAAATTCACTGACGGTCTAGCGACCTGACATGACATGATTTTTTGATCAGGTGTATCAACCCTGACAATTCCACGTGCGAAAAGCCTGTTTAATATGACAAATGGAACGCTGTACCGAAATTAGTGCCTGGTTTTTTATACGCATAGGGCACAATCTTATGATGTAACCGTTCGTCGCTTAGTTGATGTTCTGTAAATTTTTTCCAAGGTGGTGGGAAGGATGTTGTGGAGAGTGGGATCATTGATCAACTTTCAAGAAGCACTTCTCATCAAGTTCATGAAGTTGTGCCGCACAAGTTATTAGAACCAACCAGTTTGGGTTTGTTGCTAAGTGTTGATGAGGTGCGAGGCAAAGTTCTGAAGAGCAGTAAAGGGGTAAGTTTACAGGCGTACTCTAAGTAGGGTATATCTACCATGTTCTTTGCATTTTTGCAGTCTTAGCATTTTTTTCTAGGCGATACCGTACATTATCGCTATCCCTTTCATTTCTGCCATTGACGTTATCTACTTATCGTTGAGTAGCGACTAATGTAGAGAATCCTGATTACTATCTACGTTTCCATTAATCGAATGCGTTTCAGGGTGATTCGGAAAACACATGCATCGTTCAAGTGACATCTTCTTTAAAAGTTGGAGTGGTAGCATCCCAATTGAAGCCACAATTGAAACTTGAGTATGTTGGCGTAGACCTCAACAAGCTCAACGCGGAACTACACAGTGCTGCTCTGACACCTGGGCTTTTGCATTCTAATCATAATCAAACAACCACAGTGCATGACATCGTCAACTTTGACAGACAGACAAGATCACCATTGATTCCCTTAAGACAATCAGGTATGGCGGGTATATGTATGAGTTAGGCCTACATGTCTTAGTGTGCTTCTTTACAGATAATACTTCTACTTTCTTAAATTTTCTTATCAATTCTTTCCAACTCATTCTATCTGTCTATCCACCCTTATTTTGAGATTGGATGAATGAAACGTTCATCCATGGTGCATTTTTGAGAATATCAAGGGTTGAGCTTGGAGGATTTAATCACAAGCCAAGATGATAACCGTGTAGATCTTACATTGATTTTATCTACCGTACGATTGAAAATAGCTGTAATACACATACGATAATTGACTGGTCATCAAATATGAATTTGAGTATTGTCTCACGGGTATTTTAGCAACTTGAAATTTATGGCAATCACAGTGAATGTGTGGACCTAGTTATTGTTATTCAGTAGGCATACAGGTCTTGGCATAATAATTTGAACGATAGGCTAATAGGTCAGACAATGATTTGTAACGATCAGGTAACCCACCGATCCAATAATACCACACTCACTAGGGACTTCTCTGTATCGGTGGGCCCATGATTAGTCTTGTCGTCCAGGTCAAAAATAGTAATGCCTACGGTAAGTCATTTGTTACTGGTTGCCTGACTTTGGGAAGTTATTACTTTTATCAAGGTGATTAATAACATACTGTGACTACCTCATGCTGCTATAGGTGTTTAGACCATTTCAAAATTCAAATATGGTACCATAGCTTTTGTGATGTATTAGCTATCTTTATCAGCAGATAATCACCTGGAGAATCTCTGTGAGTACTGACTGGTATATTATGCACAACTTCTCATTGCTTTTATAACGCCTCCATTGCACATCATATTGTTCACATTTTACATGACATTGTGACTTGATCCCATTAAACCGTAACGAGAGCTCATAGTTTTGTTCCTCTAAAATTGTTGGCACCAAATAAATTTAATTGCATGGCATGTATATATTTCATTTTTTATGATTGTTGCTCAACCTTGTTCGTTTGCACCCACCATTACGTTGCTGGATTGCATCTGTTATCAATGTTGTATCTTTTGGTAATGCTCACTGCTCATTTTATAATCTCTGCTCAGCCATTTATCCTGGTTTTCTTTTTGTGTTTGCTTCCTGGAACGTGTTGGACAGCATTGGTGTTGATGTTTGATGAGTTTTTTTCTTGATTGCTATATTGTAAACTGTATATTGCTCTTTTCGCTTTAATGACTTCAACATGTAAGGCTTTAAATCTGTTTTGAGACGTGTGGGCTAATGCTTTACATTGCATCTTATTCCTGGTGTTCACCGTATCAGGGATCTCTTCTGAGTGATACCGGAGGCAATTTTTCTCCTAACCACTATCATGCCAGTCGTTAGGTCCCAAGCTCAAATCTCGAGACTGCAATAAACCAAATATGTTTAAAATGGTATCTGTAGCTTCCTTAGCTAGATGGCCAGCGCATTGAGGATGCTGGGAGGGGTGGCGCTTGATATGCGTATGCATCAGTACTTTGTCCTTTGTATCCTCTAGATAATCTAAATCTGTGTGAATACAGCAAAAACAAGAATGGACAAATCTAATTACCTGTCTACCCTAGTTTTCATGAGATCGTTTTATATCCACGATGCCACTTTCCTTTATATGTAACCTAATTTTTTTTATATATTTCTTGGCAGGGCCAATCAAAGCAGCAATTATGCTCCCGTCTCTGACACAGCTACGGATCAGTAATATTGATGTTCTGGTCTTTGGTGACCCACTTCCGTCGTCATCGGGCATCATGTCTGATGTGCACAGTAGATATGAACGTGGAATCCAGTTTTCTGTATCAGCCGTAACACTCAGTCAGAGGAAGGATCCTGACAGAATGGTGACATTGTCCACGGAAGGTTTTGACAACAGAACTGGTGGTGTGGAAGTTATTGAATTGCCCACAGGTAGTCTTTCTATGACATCGCAGATAGCCCTACTAGTACACTACCAATACATCCTGTAAATCCCTAAAAAATAAGTCAGATATCACGCTGCCATTCAGCTCTGCTTGTGAGGAGAAACGGCTGTAGCCCAGACGTTTGATGGAGAAGACTGATGGTTGGTGGTGAAATCACTACATCGAATATTTTGTACCTACCTTAATGGTAGGCCTACCGGTACATATGATTTCAGCAAAATGTTGCCATGTCGATCCTCTGCCAGTTGCAATTTATACCCGCAGCTTGTTGCTGAGAAGCCATGCACTCTGTTATTATATTATTCCCTCGTTTTGATGGCACGATGAATTGATGATGACATGGCTTAATGTATTCTTTTCTATGTCATAGGTTATGTGCGTATGAAAATAGAAGATTTTAGTATCGCCACCATGAACAAGTTGAAGCTGTTGAATCTCAGCCGGGTTTCCGCAGAAACAAAAATGACGTCAAACTGTGTTTTGTCTTCTTCTCTTGATTTTACATTGTGTTATATGCATTTCAACCATAAGGTTAGTTGCTTATTAGGGTATCTCACTGTTTGTTTTCTGGCTCCCTCAGAAGACTTCCTGTTCAATTTTCAATCTCTTTCATCGTATATCCATTGCTGTTGAAATCCTATTAGTTCTGCATCAGTAAAACTCCCGTCTGAAATGCATATTCATCATTCCATTGTATTTGTCGTCTAGTGTAGCGTGGATTGTAAACCAGTGAGAAAAGCCTTTATTTGTTTTGATGATTGCCTAATGTAATAGGGGTGTATGTATAGTGTGTCTTTGAATCTGCACATCATTTTCATCATCAATAGCATGCGCTTTTGTCTTTGTTTTTCCTGTTTTCAATTATCACTTTCATTCCAACAGGAAGTTGTATACTGGAATGAATTATTCAAGCTGAAGCTCTCAAAAATCACACAAGAACGTCCCCGCGTCACTTTTGCAAGTCCCACCACTGAGGAAAAAACGAATAGACTTGTGTGCCCCGGCTCAGATAAAATGTCGCGAAAAAATGCGAGTGGCCTTTCTGGAAAATCCAAGGGCGAAGGCATGAATTCAAGGGAAATCGCACCCTCACACAATCCGTTGGCACAAAACCGACATAAAAGGACACAAAGTGCTCCAAACAATTTCTATCATGCTGAGGATTATTTCGGTTATGGTGTGCTGACTTTAAAAATAGACATCTCATAGCATCTCTGACTCATGACATTCAATGTTTTAGGTACACCAAAGCATCGTCCCAAACTGGTGGTTCCTAAGGATTTGACTTCACTTGTAAATGTTTTTAACGCATTGGGCATAAGCACAGTATGTGAATGCACGTTTTATGAAGCTGTAATTGATGCAACCCTTCCTAAGGTAACTGTACTCAAATACATTGCAATCTTCAAAAAATAGTGCGCTAGCCAACCTTACTTACTGACCTACTCTTTATGTTATATGTAGACGAAAAGTTCAGAAAGCTGCACTTTTTCCTTCGGATTCGACTGTATTACTATGAGTTTGGATCACAGTGCCAATTCTCATGATATTAATTTCATGACAAAATTGGATCGAATGTACTGGAAGGTAGGTGTCAAACACTGTTTGATTATTTTGGTGAAGTTTTTTACGTATTATCCACTTTCAGCCAAGGAGTGCCTCTTTCAAGGACCCCACAGGTATTGTCGATGGACCAGGTCAGGATGGACGCTGGGGGAATACGGAAGGAACACCTTATCATAAGTAAAATTTGAATGATTTCTATGTTTCTCTCTATCTTCTCTCCATCACGTGAAACCTACAGCTCTCACGTATATTTGGTGCATATAACTTCCATGTTACACAATACAGTGTACTGTATGTCATATACACCTTGCATTAGTCTGGTTGCATCGTGCAACCTAAAAGCTATTGTGTTACATGGTATTCGGAATATATTTCCTTTTTCTTCATTTCCAGGACTGATGTTCATGAATGGGGAACTGCTTTGAGCCTGGATACATTGCGACTTCACGGTCAGGCCACCTTTGGCCCAGCCATTGGATCTGCTGGAGACATTGTTAACAAAACTCCTCCCAAACGCAATTCGTTTTGGCCGCGACAACAGTCAGTTTATTTTTGTATATAAGCTTTATTTATCGCTGTAGCCAATCAAGTACTGACCTGTTTCAGTATTGCTATATCAACTGACGCTAAGATCACAGGAGTGCAGTTGGAATTTTCGCAAACAGCATGCCACTGTATTGCTTGCATTCTGGGTTGCCTAAGTGAGAGGAAAGCTCCAACAAAGATTAGGTCATCCATGCTAAGGCTATCTTCTTACACAAACAAGAACAACTCCAGGCGTGCAGCTGGAATTGAAAATTTAGAGAAATATTCTTTTTCTCTCGCTTTTGCTGAACTGGAAGTAACTCATGTAAGTAGTATGTAATAGTAGGTTGTTATACTTCATTAGTGCTTACAATTTCACTGTATTAGATAGTGACAAAGGGCTTTATGCAGTTGATAGTTCATGGTTCGATTTACACCCACATTAAACCAATTGAAACTAGGCATCCGCGTCTCAGATATCCACAGTGTCGCTACCCGGCTCTAGTTCTCGTAGAGTGTGGAATATGGCAGTCTCACAATACTCCTTGCTTAGTCTGGAAATTCTCACTATAGCTCTGGTCTATTATCCTATGCAACCGTTGGTAGGCGAAGGCCAATGAGCTCCAACTGTCTGATTTTGCATGAAATTATAGGGTGTCATGCCTAATCATTTTATCCAAATGATTTCATTTCTGTGCAGATTAACATGTTTCTACTGCCATCAGACACAACCGGTTGTGTTGATTGTCTTATTGTACGGATTGATAGCATGAGATCAGAATCTAATATCACTGACAGAAGATTTAATATTGAAGGAGTTGGCATCAGTACTGTTCATAATCCCTATTTCTCTGCCTTTGCATCTTATGAATCAGGATATCACAAAGGTGAGGGAGTCGCACTAACATTAATCTGGAATTATCCTAGCTTCGGTTGTGTAACAATACTTCAGTGCGAGTGAATACGGTTCTATTTTTTTGAAAATTGGTGCGACGATTATTTCTGCGGCTTCGTTGCGTGGTGCACATCAAGAGAAACAAAAATCAATTCTCTGAATTTGGCAATGTCTATATGTGGATATATCTATGGATATATTCATGCAATTGACGTTGCAAAGATGACACTCGAGAAATGATATCTCCTTGGCCTCAATCTAAAATTTAGGAACGATCGGAAAGATGTTTCTCTGCTTCTGAATATATTATCTAGTTGGGAAATTGATAATTTTATGTCACTTCCTCATCACAGACATGTACAATGTTGCATACAGACTTCGAGATAATGCTTGCTACAAACTCTTCCTGATATTCAGACATATGTAGGCCATAATTTATCCGATATAGCGTATAATTTGTTTTATGATAGGAGGCACTGCAATGAAGGCCACCTCTGTGCCATGGAGTGTACGGCTACAACAGATGAAAGTTTCGCAATATCATTGTGTTCCTGCCAATGACATGCAGCCACTGCATGCTGGTTTCAGCTGCCTCGACGTTGAATACAAAGTCATCAATAGAGAAGAGCCAGAGGATGAATTTCCCATATGTGAGTCGCTCTTTTTCAAGATGTATCTTATCAATATTTTATCTGAGTGCGTAGAGTTGATACAGTGTCTTTCAAATACAACCTCGTTACAATATTCGTTCAGACGTGAGAAATCGCATTCAACGAAACTACAGACGATTTTTTAACTTGGATTCTCTCACGCATCCAACCTGTGCTAGCACTGATGCCAGTATGTTTGCTCGTATACGCGTTTTGTCTTGCGTTGTTAATTCTTTTCAAGTTTTCATGCACGAATTGAATAATTTATCTGGACAACATTTCATTCATTGAAATCTTTCATTTCCTACCGATCAATTTTGATTTGAATGGATTGGATTTATGTTGGGGTTGACTTTAGTATCAGGTAGCAGAAATTGATTCGGGTATAGTGATCACCTAATGATGATTTTGATGATATCATGCTTGCTTCTATTCAAATCCAAAAGAAATTCTTATCTGTTTTGTTACATACATGCATATTGACTAAGACAGTAAATATATACAAGTAAGTCATTTTATACATAGTGTTTCTAAAGGATTTTCATATGGTCAATCTAGTTATGGCACCACCACGGCTCCATGCACGAGTGCTTGCTCAGATATGTCAGATAGATTTTTTTTATCTTATTCACCGTTTTCTTCAAATCAGGTCAATTGATAACATGGGATGATTCATCAGTGTTTCTATCGCTTATTTTATTATTTCAAATTCATTTTAAATCAGTGTAACTAATACAGTATATTGATTCTGAGTGAATTGGTGAATCTTACTGTGTGATAATGGTAAAGAAGATTCACCACCGATTTAATGTCCTGTCTTGGTTTATTGAAAATTATCACATTCACAAACTTGTTGTAATTCTCAGTATTCTAGTAATTCTCCTGTATATTCTTTGTGTGACAATCCAGATTTATGTCTCCAGGTATCAAATCCCTGTCAATATCATTGAATAATGACAGAGACATCGTGATAGCGTGGTCACCAAAGTTGCATATGCTTGTACATCATGAACTCTCGGAAATGTATCGTATTCTGCGGAAGCCTGCGGATTCAGCCAATGATAGCAACAATTTCAATTCTTCAGCAACATCCAGTTGCCATGTCAAGACTTTGCCAGATGATTTATCTACTGGTAGATATGTTTAACATCTTGTTGTATTCTGATTAACACTGTCATGAATCAAATGAATTGAAACTGATACAGTAACAAAACAGTGGTTCTTGGTGTATTTTATTGTGTTCGCCAGTCATCAACTTGCGACTCATGACCGTTTTGTTGTTCCGCTGCAATGAATATCACACTTTTCACCCTGCCACTTGTTACCATGTATGAATCTTTCGAATTCTGACTCAGAATTTGGCTGTTAATCTTGCAGTAGCCGCTCGGCTCAGCTCAGCTTCACTGTTCACAATATGCTAACTTTTTGAGTAAATCTGTCTTTTGTGTGTACTGCATATGCAACAAGCCTCAATAATAGCTCAATAACAAACAGATTGTGAGCAGTGAATTCACTATGAAGCATGGTGTAAAGTTGATCACGTCATTTTAAAAATCTCGTTACTCTGTTATGACTAGCCATGTTTACCATTGTTGTTTTTGGTACCCACCCATGGTACCGATGGATGCTTTTACTACATTTTGTTATGTTGTTGCTTTGCAGTGAGGGAAACCTTCAGTCAATTTCAGAAGTTTGAGACAGTTGAAGAAGTGTCGTCTGCTGGTGATGGTCCTACAAATGCTGTTGATATGGTAAGGCCTGATATCGTGAAGCACGTCTCATTCCACATGAATTCACGGATATCGTTCAATATTGCATTGACTGACAATATGTATGTTGAGTTCTTGTTCCACCCAATAAGGTAAGTTCGAAATTAAATATGACCATATTATTTGCTTGATATTATGTTCTCTTCCAGGTACACGGAAGTTTCTAATACATCCACCATCAATTTTACGAAAGCTCAAGTAATCATGGACGGTCACGAAATATTTACATTTCGGAACGCTAAAATCGAATTATCTCTTGAAAATGAAAAGACTCAGCAAGACAGGTTAGATCGCTGGTTTATACGGTAAATGAACACTTTTTTGATTGAATGCCACTGTCATTCTGTTACTAGAGTAGTTTTATGTCTATATGTTGCAGCTGGCTTGTTATTTCAAGTAAGCCCTACTGAGACTTTTTTTGGATGGAAAATTAATGGAAGTCGCAAGTACCTTCCCGCTCCAAGTCCACCAAAACAATAGCAACTGGATGACACTTGTTTGCTTATCAAATTGAGATCTACTACTACTTTACTAACTGATGATAAATATTATTCAGGTCATCGTTCAGTGATATGGTCACGAAGAGTAATCGGGCTTGGCAGTTTGAGCTTGCTTATTGGTCTTGCCATTTCCCGTACGGGTATGACTTTGCAGCAACTTTTGACCAGTTTGTGACTAACTTCAAGTGGGTCAAAGGATTGTACCGGAAGACGTCACATCCATTCAGGTACTTTGAAAATCAGCAGTTGTCAGTTTAACATGTATTGAAATCGCCTGGAAATGCTAGCTGATGCTGGTTTATGATGCAATATGTCAAGCTCAACGTACTGCATATCAACTTCATCCAAGCTGTTTAACTGTAATTTGCATTGTATATGCCCTGCAGCCTACAACTCAGCTTACACTGTGTGCTGTATGTATGGTCAGCCATGGCCTACTACATTCACGGCCTTCCAGGTCGGTCACAATGCAAAAAATTAGTGGGCACAGAATTGCTCACTTGACAGCGGGCGAGAGAACCATCGCTGAATTCAACATTCAGAACTAGTCGAGGGAAACGGCTGTTTCAGGGAAGGTAGCGACGGGTTTTCGTTAGGATAACAGCGAGGAGTTCAGGCCAGTTTAGGCAGTCAGATAAAAAATATCGTATTGTAGGCTATATCTTTGCGACCATAATGTAAGTTACAACGGCGGAGCGCGTCACAGTGCAGTTAACCGAGTTTGTTAGTGTACCGGTACCGCTCGTGCATAAGGTACCGTCATCCATCGATCGTACTGTACTGTATTATGACTTATAACGGTGAATCGCATCACGGTGCCGTTCAACAAGTTCACTGGTTTACCAGTACAGACACCTTGTACAGCCGTAACAGGTATAGGCCTTTACCGCACGTCTGCTCTTGTCAGTAGCTCAGAACATAGCATTAGGTATTTATTTTCCAAATTTTGTTGAATAGTTTTTGTTAGGCCTGTATTTTTTTATTAATATGGTTCACAAGTGCTGTGTATTTGGCTGTAGAACTGGTTATCGCGAGAAGGCATCTAAAAAGATTGCAGTCTTTCATTTCCCTCTGAAAAAGGAAAGACTTTGCCTAGAATGGATACGCTTTGTCAATAGAAGAAACTGGGAGCCATCCAAAACATCAGTCATTTGTGAAAAGCACTTTGAAGATCATTATATTAGGCATGGAAAGCGGACGACCTTAAATTGGGTTAGCAATCCAGTGCCAACCGCTTTAACCAAAGCTCAGGCAGAACATCATTCGACCATTCCAACTAAATTGACTTCACGTCCACCACCAAAGAACCGTTCGTTGCTACCTGATGAGTTGAATAACTTTAATACACTGGACAAAATCACTGGATTTGAATGTCTTGATGAAAGCCTTGCTCCTCCAAATTACTCCTTTCATCAATCAGAGGAACAGTATGTTGTGTACTACGAATTGTGTTTTGAAGAGTTTCCAATGATCAGAAATGCCATCAAAATTGATAATCACATGAAAGTAAAGTTGCAGCACAATGGTTTAAATGTTCCTTTGCCCAAGTGGTTTACATCACAGAGGACACTACAACTGACAAAAAAGAGCATGTTGCTGAATTTTCCATCTTACATGAATGGTTTTGACGATAATGACAATAATGAGTTGGACCTCTTGGAAGAACTGCATAGTATCAAGTACTACAAAGCTGCAGGTCACCCTGCCTTTTCTGCAAAAATGATTAGGTTCTGTTTGCTTCTTCGCTTTACATCTACACAAGCATACAGAACCCTTTTGAAAACGTTTCCGATGCCTTCATTAAGTATGTTACACTCTGTAACCTGTGGCACCATTCAATCTTTAAAAGCCATAAAACTCGTGAAGGATAAAGGTGAAATTTGTGATGACGTGGTAGTTATGGTTGATGAAATGTACCTCCAGAAAAGTGTACAGTATCATGGTGGATCGTATTATGGGGGATCGTATTATGGTGCAGATGAAGATGGAAATTTATTTAAAGGCGTGGTGGCAATAATGTCAGATAGGCTGTCATGGCCATAGTGAAAAGTGTACTGAGGCAGCTTTCAAGAAGATAGTGAATATTTTTTACAATAACAAGCAAAAATTACCGAACGCATCTGTGAGGGAAGATGCAGTGCGCAAATTCAAGCAGAATCAACGGAAAAAGGATTGATTTACTGTACTGCAGTTCCTTGGTTCACTGTGCTGATGTCCTATATATTCTCTGATATGCTCTCATTATAAAATACTGTGCCACAGTCATTTTCAGTTCCTTGGTTTACTGTGCTGATGTCCTATAATTATATTCTCTGATATGCTCTTATGAGCATCTATTTTATACTGTGCCACAGTCATTTTCAGTTCCTCGTTTTACTGTGCTGATGTCCTATATATTCTCTGATATGCTCTTATTATATGAGCATCTATTTTATACTGTGCCACAGTCATTTTCAGTTCCTCGTTTTACTGTGCTGATGTCCTATATATTCTCTGATATGCTCTCATTATATGAGTATCTTTTTTAAAATACTGTGCCACAGTCATTTTCAGTTCCTTGGTTTACTGTGCTGATGTCCTATAATTATATTCTCTGATATGCTCTTATTATATGTGCATCTATTTTATACTGTGCCACAGTCATTTTCAGTTCCTTGGTTTACTGTGCTGGTATCTAATATATTCTCATTTTTGTCTGTTGCAATAAAAATTGTATTGCGCTGTGCTTCCATATGTGAAATTCTACCTGTTATTATTATTACTGGTAAAATGGACTGATGCTTATCGCCGCGCCAGACGGAAAAACGTGTGACAGGGCGTACCTGCATAGAGGGACCCGAGTGCGAACTGCAGGGAACGTAAAATTAGGTACAACACAACTACCGTACAAGAAAAGAAGCCTATAGTCGGTGACGTAACAGTGAGACTAAATTGGCATTTGGGCCCACTAATTTTTTGCATTGTGACCGACCTGGAAGGCCGTGAATGTAGTAGGCCATGGGTCAGCGAATGTGAGAATATCAGCAGACTCAATGGAATAGAAGTCTTTGACATTGTCCATACTTTGTGATCACTGCGGGGGCATTATTGTATTAAATTAAACCCTTCCAATGTTTTTTTAATATAAAACACCATTCCAGGAGTCCAAAGTTGCCGCCTGATCTACGAATTGTAGTTGAGAAGTTTGTTTTTGAATTGGCGGATTGGGATTTTGAATGTCGTCTCCACGACAATCACGAATTGATGCAAGACGAATGGAAGGAAAGTGAGAAGAGGAGGAATATCTTAAATCAACGAGTAGCTGACTTGAGAAAAGAGAAAGGAGAACTTCTGCCGGGAAAGAAGGTATGACGATTTTACTTGTGACAAAGCATACTCAGCCTCACGTTCGAAAATCATAATCTAACTGTTTTGAATTACCTTTATTTCATAAAATTATACTTGCTAATACAGATTGAAGAGTTGTATTTCAAATTGGAAGAACAAAATACTAAAATCTATGTGGAACGATGCAGGAAATTCCACGATTCAAAATCATCTTCTCTCTTTCCTCCCAAGTCTCACATTCGGTCTATCTCGCTCCCCGTCACCACCCCATTGGGAAAACACACTTCAGAATCCGGGGGACTGCCAGAGATATCCGAAGGTTCAAAGACACATTCGCAGCTTCGCTCCAGATCGTTCTCGTTTATTTCAACCAATGAGAACGTTAGAAATTCGACACAAAACAACGCGCCGCTGTTTTTATGGAGTATACAATCACTTTCTATTGCAGGTGCGATAAATGTTGGTTCTGTCCATGGCATGGTTCAACTTGTCTTTGTGACGGCTTTGTTGGCATGAGGCATCCTTGTATGTTGTGTTCATCGCGACCTCTCTTCCTGAATGTGCATTGGACAGTGATTGAAAAATTCAAGGAAATTCTATTTCAGTAACACATTCGCCTTAACATACCATTCTTTTGTCATTAACCGAGCAGTATCTCGGAATTAACACTATCCACAGCTTATGCTATGAGGTGTGATAACCATGCTAGGCTACATACAGACGGAATGTAATTGGAAAGCAATGCACGACTTGCTGCATAGTTGAAACATCCTAAAATTTCTACAGAAGTCTTCTTTCGGTTCAAAATTGCCGAAATTTTACTTTGTGACATTTACACAGTTAATTCCCCCTTATGTAGAGGAAGATTCGGCACCATGACATTTGAAACAGATAAGGTAGCAAATTCATCGAAATATCCGGTCACATTCTATCATGAATTCTGTTCTTGATGCATTGAATTAATCAATAACATGAATTGAATCTTGAATAATAATATTGTTGGTGACGATAACTTGGATACCGTACCGGTAATATGTCGTGACCAACTGTGTATTGTTTGCGTCTTTCTGTAAGCTTATTGAGTTTCTGCATGCTTCATGGTTTCATTCATTATTTCAGGTATGTTTGCATTTGCATGCTTTCATTGCATTTTTGTTCCCAAATTCTAGCTTGACGAGCTCTATCATCAACTGGAGAATACTAACGATAGAATCTATCTCACGAGATCACGAAAGATGTATTCACGTCCCGGCATGCCAAGCTTGTTTTTGTGGACCATTGAAAATTTTGACTCTTCAGGTTAGGAAAGTTGATCACAAGGTTGGGGAAATGTTGTCCTTCTTCGTAGAGGCCAAGTGTTATCATCTAATATCCGATCTGTTTTATTGCTTGTGTGCATGACCAAAAAGTGTAAACATAATAAATATGTTTGCAAATAGGTTGGGGTGATATTGTTTGGCAGCTTTTTGTTATACTAAGTCATTTTTTTGTTGGCATGGCTTATTTGACTCCTGATTTAGGCTATTTTATGAGGATTGGGAGTCCAGATAGTTATTATTACTGTATGTTTAGTTCTTGCTGACAAGTCTATGCATGGTATGGAGAATGCTGTGGAAACTCTAAAAACGATTGATGCTGCTGCTTCGTTTCCAGAGATGAAATCGGAAGATTCAGGTAGAGTTTTATCTGTGTGGTTATCTCCATCCCATGCTTTATTAGGTGTACTGCATTTGATAGTCAATAATCATGTTTTTTAGATGGATACGATTTTGTTACACTGTGGTGCCGTAATATTAAGGTTTCAAGTGGACGTTTCCAGTGTAGACTGCGTAACTATCCACAATACTTGATGAATGTGGTCGACTGGAAAATATGGGGTAAACTGTGTGGAGCTGAGCAAAAAGGATCAGAACTTGCTCAGAGGACAGGTATGGCATCATATGATTAGTCAGAAATTGCCATGAATTTGGAATATTATATGTTGGTGATTAACGTTTTGCTTTGGGTTTAAGAATATGTACCACTTCCTGCACCATGGGGAAATGCGAAAGTGAACAGAAATATGCCAGCGTTGAAGTTCTATCATGATTTTAGTAGCGATGTGCAAACATTCAACATGGCTTGGGGACCTTGCTGGGATCCTGCTTTCTCACAGGTAGGCTATGAGAGTACTTGTGTGAGGCTGGGTGTTGGTTATCCATGAATTTGAATCTGAGCCACAAGTTGTGATCAAATCTTGTATAGCCTAATAATGTTTGATCGCTGAAAACATATCATTTCAACTCTTTCAATCAAGGTCAATCTGGCACTGAATCTCCTTAATCGTCCATCTATTGATGCTAGTGTCCCAATGCCATGGTGGGACAAAGCACGGGTTCTGTTTCATGGAAGGTTAATGATGTCAATGGACAGGTGAATTGCAATAAGAAAACCATTTAGTTCGACCCTTTGCCTCATTGTTGCTTCATCATTTGCAGATCCAGTCTTCTACAATTAGCATCTCTTGATCCATACAACACTACGGAGCACTTGCATTGGGATTGGAAAACGTTGTTGATGGATTGGACAAATGGTAACTTCTTGTTCAAGGTTTGTCTTTTGTTTTGCAAATGCAGCGTGAGTGAAGTTGTGAAAAATTGTGTGTGTTTCATTTTAGGGAGATTTAGATATTCATATCCGTAACGCCTCCAAGTATGATGACATTCGCTTTTTGCATCTGCCTGGGCTAAGAATGGAATGGGATATAAAATGGTTGTGTAAAGATGGTGCCAACCCAAATGATCATCATGCAGTAGAACCACGAGCCCCTGACAAAGTACAAGGTACCCTTGTTTGTGAAGTTTCATTGATTTGACGTACACTGTAATGCAAATTGTTCGTCTCTCAGGGGAAGCGAAGGATCAAGACTCGTTTCTTAACTTTCGTTCGCAAAATCTAAACTTGTCAGTTAGCCTTATTGTTGATCCGGCCAAATCAGACTGTGCTGAAGGAAACAGGAATCCAGAGATACTGTTTTACAGGTATGTTGAAACTGTTGTTTGGTGAAAATTTCACCATTTTACGGGGTCTATGGTGAAAATACGATGATGATGGAATGAAGTGTAGCCGACCTTTTGACAGTCATCTTTTCCACAGAAGTGGACATTTTACGTATAGTAGCTGCACTTACCCCAAAAACTTTTCGAATGATAAATAAGGGGATCATGGTGCTGCCTCATCAGTCGCCATGTGTAACTCGAATATTGTTGACGATTTTGTCGTAGCAACCAAGTTATACACAATTTTTTTATATACATTAATTTGCATTTTTCAGCTCCACATTACGTTGGCTCACACATTTTGGTAACGCCATCAACGGTGTTACGAGGCCTGTATGCAAGGGAGATTTATTCAAAAATCATGCGCTCCCAAAGTTAAAGCTCGGTCGTCATTATAAAACCAATACATTATCCTTCAAATTTCCAAGTTTAAAGGTTTGTACAAATCTTCTCTTCGAGCCGAGTATCCTTCCTTGGAATTTGGTTCATTTTTGCAGATGCGATATTGGTCTTCTTACGCTCAACAACTCGGCGTGGAATGGCAATGTGGGGAGGGAAGCATCACAACTAAATTCCGGTTCAGCTTGATACCGTTTGAAGGACCATTGGTAAGAAGAAGTCGTGGAGATTGGTCTTTGGTGCAAGGAACATGTGAACTGTCACAGACAAAGGTCAAGAGTCTAATGCTTTACCGTTGCTCTTGAGTTACCATCAACTTCTTCATTATATTGCAAATAGGTGTACTTGATGAAACGTGGAGCCAGCAATTCATCTGAAGAGTTTGCAGGCAGAGATGGCGATTCTGTCTCACAACATTCCAACACCTCTTCAATGCATGAGGAAGCTACACGAGGAAACGTCGAAGCAAATTTTCTCTTCAGCCTTTCACACATGGCATACAGGTTAGTGCTGAATAATATTAAGCTTTACGGTGTGTTTGCAAACATTGCCTCCTTAAGCGCATGATGTTTTGGGGTGTAGTCCGTGTAACAGGTTACGAGCTGTAGGATATTATGAATACCTTAGTGCCTTAGTCCATCAAGGTTACTTTTGTTAACAGGCTAGAGAACGATTTCGAGAATGATTCCAAACATCCAATGAATTCGGTACCTCCAACGCCTTCACGAGGGAATAGAGGTTTGTCTGCACGTTTCTATGATTCATCTTGTCCGTCCTTCAGACAACATATTTTTATTGATTTATTTTAGGTCAGTTTGTTCGTGACCGACGAAAAAAGGCAAGTCAAAGAACTCGAAAGGCCCCGGCGACTCCCAGGAAACCTCCATCACAACACAGGTGTCGAACTACTAAATGATTCCATTGATAAGTCAAGTTCTGTTCTGGAAACATGCTGTGAAAATAAGTCAATGTCAACCTTCTTTCTCTTGACAAATGACATGAAAATTACAAGGATTTGGTGTTTTCACCTTTTTTCCAACAATATCTATTTGTATACAATCACAGTGCTTACCTATTATAGGTCCATGTTGTAATGCTACACTTCATTTTCCTAGGCATCATCTTGTGGTTCATGATCTGCGCGTAATGTGGACAACAGACAACAGGGATGTTGCATTTGGAATATATGAAGGATACAACAAGGCTGCGATCCTCAAGCGAAATTTAAGCACCAAAGTGCTAAAAAATATTTTACTGAAACCTGATGAAAGTATGCTAGAGTCTATCGTAAAGTTTACTGTGTCTGATTATCTTGTTTTCAGCTGGTGAAGATGGCGGTGATGGGAACGTCTCCAGTTCTGAAGGAATCAAATCGAATCGTGCTAGTATTACTTCCGATTATGGACCGGACCCAATCAGTCCTGGGGAAAAAATTATGAAATCGGCCAATTCAATGCTGAACAAACTTTTATCTGAAACTGACAAGAGGTACCTGGTCGTAACGGTAAAATAGAATATGCCAATCAAAATAGGAAAGGCAGGTGCAACTATAATCATGGTAGCTCTGAAGACTGCTTCTATTGTTGGGATAAGACGGAACAGAGCACCCCTTTCCATCAGCCAATAAAAGCCATGTGTATCGGCATCCTGAAAATGTTCTATTATGTTACCAGGTTTTTTGTGGGACCAGAGGTACCAGAAGATGAGGAACAACTGAATGGAGTGTCAGCATGTCAGATGGATGACGTCATCAATCCAAATTGGAGAATAAAATTCTTCAATTGCCAAGCAATGTTGAAGGTAAAAAAATTGACTCCATCACTGATTTCACCCGATGTTTCTTATCATCATTGTACTTCTTGCCAAAGGGACCTAAAACTCAAGGATATATTATACTAACGGCTGCAGAAGCCGATTTGATGAATCGTGAGCATAAGATCTCGTGGAGAGACGCACAGCTGACGTCAAAGTCATCTTGGATGGGCTCGCTGAATGATATGCAAATTTTTGCCACCGTAGACAGAAATGTTATTTCTTCAGGTGACGTGCTTGCTCTCTTTCTTTGTTATTACCTATGTACTGTATGTTGTTGAAACTTGTGTTATTGCAGGTAAAACTGGAGAAAACGTACCATGGCTCACTGTGACGAATATCGAACGTAGAGGACCAAGTCCTGGAATGCTTGACATTAGCGATTTGATGACCGGAGGTGAAGCTTTTGGTGGCGTTGTGGCCGATGGTGTATCTGCTGGTACGTGTATACTTTTTGTTTTGTACTACATGGTATCAACTTTAATTATAAAATATCTTGACAGGTTCCTTTCAGCTACAACGTATCATGTCGCGGTGTTGTTGCCGGATGTATTACGTTGGTTATGAATTTATTGTCGATTCTGAGGAAACGGACTATGGTCAATTACTTCCGTCGCCAACCCACGATCATACCTATCATAGAAGCGCAGACTTCGAAAGTATCTCAGAAGAGTCTGGCGATCTTATTGGGAAAGAGAAACCTGTGAATATATTGACAGTGGTACAGCCTGATTTGGAAATATGCACGAATAATGTGAGTTGAAGAGTAGTGTAAAAATTTCAAAGATTTTGTTCGATATTGAAGAATTGTACACATCTTTTGATGCAATTTTGTAAAATAAGAATGCTCTATTCAAACCGTCTTATTGTTACAGACACAGTATTCCATGATTCTGGACATTGTAGAAAATCTACTTCTGTATGTTGAACCCGGTATGCGTCAACATTGGGAGAGAGTCGACCGCATGAGATTTCAATTGCAATTAACATCTATGGAGGATGTCGTACGACATAGAGACGAACTAGCTCGACTACAAGACGAAGTTCGACAGAGATTGAACAATATACGGCAGCTGGAACGGGATCTATTCAAAGTTGATAGGGTATGTCATGTCTCCTGTTTGTTAGGGTAGTTCTCTTTTTACGATACCTAGAACCGCTTTAGGTTACTGGATTGACGTTCTGCTTATTTGTGAATTACGGTAGTGAGGAGCATGAGGATTGTGTGTATTAGAAATACAAGATTATAATTGTATTGTATCTTGCAAGTGCTTAGCATTTGTTTTCTGCCAACTTGTCAGCTCAGGTTCCAAGTTTTTCTCTTATGGCCCAGATCTTTGT
This sequence comes from Botrylloides violaceus, assembly GCA_030412335.1. Lineage (NCBI taxonomy): Eukaryota > Metazoa > Chordata > Ascidiacea > Stolidobranchia > Styelidae > Botrylloides > Botrylloides violaceus. Next base: position 4,205,892 of record JASFYC010000829.1, on the reverse strand, counting down.
TTCACAACTCAAGAAACAAGTTTTTTTTATTCCCAGCGTTACATGAGCTGCCTTGTAGATTGGTTTTATCCTGGCAGTACATAACAAATCCCTGTCCTGTTGCAGATTCTGGAGAAAGATCCTGGAAATGACAAGCTGAAGGAGGAATCTGAGAACTTGAGGGAAACTCTCGTTACGGAGAAAGAGACCTTGAAGCAAGACAATGAAGAACTTTCAATTATTATCAGGTTTCTTATTCAAACAACTGTTTTCATATGTTGCTTGGGTAAGGTGACCAAACATTGAGATAACCTTTACCCTTGCCCACACATATGCTCTCAAATTCATACCATATATATTTAAAAGAAAATTCACAACCCACCTGACAAATGGTCTCTTACTAAACCCTGCCTGTGGTCATGTAGGGACTGCGATAAGCCTGATTTGCCAGCCCGAAGATCTATTATCTTATAAGGAAGGGGATAGATCCCGCGCTCAGCCACCAGCGAAGTAGGCCCGTGGCCTCGGGAGACCTTCTTCCCCTCAAAAATTGTTAAGCAAGGAACAACTGCCTTGCTTAGCCAAGCGTTACCAAGGCTTGTTATTTTCCTTACTCATTAGTTTACGGCACGAAGGGTGCCTTGAATTTTTCGGTGTAATCCAACTCAGAATTTATAACATTTATGGTGACTGCAATTTTATGGCTGGATACAAAATTTCATGTATTGCCTTATGAATTTTACCATAATGAAGCTACCATCTGCAAATTCTAAATTAATTATTGAATTGGTCAAAATTAACGTTAATCAAGGCGACAATTTTGGGGGTTATAGCTGACTCCCCCCCTCCCCCAGCAGCAGTGGCGGGAGAAGTCTCTTGCATTGCCAGTGTGCTCTATTGGCCAAGTAGGATAGTGAAAGTATATGATTGTACAGGTGCTTCAAAGAATTGTACCTCAAACAAAAGACCAGATCTTCGGCACCGAGTCAAAGATCCGAGTTGGAAAAGAAGTGGGAGGAAGACGCTGCAGTTGCAAGAAGAACAGAAGTGTCGTTCTCACAAGTAAAATGGCATCTCACCGACGCCGATGGACAGCTCACAATAGCCAAGTTTGAATTACGAAACTTCTTGTACGAAAAAGTGAGTACCTCGCAACAGTTTATGCAGATTGGCTGATTACACTATGTCGAAATCATTACATCATGACCTTTTGCCAGGTGAATAAAAGTGATGACGGCGTCGAGCATCACTTTGAATTGGGATGGTTGTGGCTACAGAATCTTCTACCCAACTCCATATACGCTGATGTATTAAAACCGCAAGGGGATCACGGCGGGATAAATTCTTACACTGTAGTTGGAAGCGGAAGTAGACGACTCGCTCTTCGTGCTCTATGCAAAGTCAAACCACCAGTTGGAGGAATACCTATAAAGGAACTTCTTGAGGTAGGATCCTGCATCCTTGGTGTTTTAGGTCAGTTAAGTGTGAGTGTATTGTTACTGTCCTATGTTGAGGCACTCTGCCTGTGAGGTTCTTGATTATATTTCAATCCAATTGACCGTTCAAACCTTATAAAGCTGGGGTAACTGCATCCAGCCCACCAATTCGTGTTGTGTTAATTCTGTACATATAATTTAGGCCAGATCATTACTTGATCAAGTTGATATTTGTCTGTCATATGTCATTGATGTTGATTATGCCAGTTTATCAGCAAGCTCGTTGTTTTCAGTTTGATGTGGTGCCGCTTATCATTCAATTGACCGATCAATTCTTCAAACGTATGATGGCATTCTTCTTTCCGGGTAAAAACTCTGGTGACGATGCAGAAGAACTCAAAAATCTGAATAAGGACACTCGAAACGCTTCACTTCTTGGACTAAGTGGAGGTGCAGTCAGTGACCATGTAGCTATTAAAGCAAAACCGGTGTCTCCATCGAAGCAAAAATCTTCTTTATCTTCATCATCGCTGTCACTAGGCAAGTCTGTCGAAAAGGAAACGCCGACTTCGTCACGCAAGAACTGGTACTATACAATTGTGAAAGTAACATTTTTATAGGCTCCGTGTTTATGAATGCAACCCATTTTGTTGAAGGCGTTCCAGTCGTATGCCAGAAATTCGACATGATGTTGACAAGATGAAACAGCGTGCTGCAAAAAACAATACTTTTCTGTATATCAAAATTCCGCAATTTCCGTTATGTCTCAGTTATAAGGTTGAGAATTTAAATGATTGATTTTCTTGTTTCCTTGACCATTTGTACATTTTACTTGCTTTTGCAGGGGCAGAAAGAAAATAATTTTATGGATATCCGCGGTTTTAATCTTACAATTCCAATGTTGGTATATCACAATATGACGTGGACATGGCACGATCTGGCCATGGAAGTAAAAAAGGAATGCACAAAAACGCTTTTATCTCAGGTAGACAATATTTCAATCCTGTGTCTTCGACCATCAGCTTCAATATATGGCGTTCAATTCAGGTACTTAAAGAAAAGTTCCACATTGGTAGTTCACGTTCTTCGCACAAGGAGTTGAAGGAACAGAAAATTGTAGGTTCAGGAATTAGTCGCAGTTCGGCAAGTCTCCCTGCTTCATCAAGTCTAGAATCTGATTCGGTTGATGGCAAAAAAGAGGAAGATAAAATCAAGATGTTGTTCGGCACTCACTTGAAGAGGAGTGACAGTGCAAGGAAAAGCTTGAAGCGGGGAGTTTCTGTGTTTAAAAAGAAGAAATAGTCAAACAAAACTTGATTAACCCTGCTATACTTTGAATTCACCCTTTAAAGTCTACACTGATATTCTGCTATTTTCCCGTTCTTATATGACTTGTTTCGTGTGTCAATAATATTCAAGTTATCAACGCGTTAAATTCTGTCTCTGTGTTAGCATTAGTATATATCCTGTATTGTATATTTTCTAATTCATACGCCGAATGCAAATATGTTTTCAAGCAATAGTTTAGCCTACTTTTCGTTGTTGTCCCACTGCCTTATCAAGTAGTCGTGGATAACAAAATATTCACAGAAAGAGTATTGTTTACTTCAATGATTGTAGCCTACGATGCATATAAACGAAATGATTTCTAATACAAATTGTCGGATGCCACTGCGGATCGAGCCACTGGCGATACATGGCAATGATTTTTATAGGGAGATTCCTGCAAAGTCTATCCTTAGATTAGAAAATGGTCTATCAGCCGAAAAGCTTCATAAGTGTAATCTCTATGGTTGTGTTCACTGACTCGGAAAATCGTCCATCGGTGCGTGAAAATGCATACAGTAGCAACGAGCTGTAGTGAGGAACGCTTTTGTTTTTCTCAAGGCAAGGTACTTTCTATCTATATAACTTCAGGCTTGTGTTGAGGTTTGTCTACGCTACTTATATAGAATATCTTCAGACTACAGCACATTTACTAAGGATCATTGCTTCAGCTGTGTATGTATGACCGTCTGACACTAAGTTGATTCGATAACGTACACTGGGTACCGGTCATTTGTTATTGCCGAATAAGCGGGAATAGCTAATTGCAAGTTTGAAATTATGGACGTTAAATCAACGCGTTAGAAACTGGTTGATACTACTAGCAATATTTTGGAAATTCATGGCAAACCGATGCATTTTTGTGCTACAGTGCATGACTGCAACAGCTCCCACCAGTCCCAGACAAATATTCCGACATAATGAGTTTGGTGGTCAGTCATAAGAGAATCGAGAGAGATATCAATTGCCATTGTGCATGATCCCCCCTCTGTGTGTGCAGATTTGTGTTGCTTCGTGTCTGTGTATGCTCGCAATATTTCACAAGCAAAACTTGATCCGTGCTTATTCACTAGCCTAGTCTGTGATATAGTGTATAGTTTTGTTATTGGTACTTTTAACCAACTCCAGCAATATGTATTCAACGGAATCTGCTCATGATCCACTCTCTGATCCACGGATCGCTGCATTGATGGCTACGATACATGATAGTTCAACCGACACTCCAAAGCAAACGGAGAGTGAGGACGAATTAAAACATCCGCCAGAAACTTTTGACACATTTTTAAAGGAGGAGAAAATTGTGAGTAGTTGCATTCGAACGTAGTGCTGCATTAAGAAGACGTCACATCAGACATACAGAAATGCTCGTATGGAACTGGAACCTATAAATACAGCACAACACTAGTATGGCAGAATGTACGCTTTACAGGGGAGTTACAGATAAGTTTAGGGTGAGGGATAGTACAGCGGGTGATGAGATCATATATCAAAGAAACTGTGGAGCCGGTGGAGAGAACGACCGGAGCTCCACTAGTTTCCTTGGTTCCAGCTCGAACTGTCGTGTTCTTATCCTATATATTCACTACCGGCATTCATTTTAGCCCAAGGACAATCAAGTCACTTTGTTGTTGATAAATTATGTTGATTAGTAATATGCATTGACCCGGTTAATTCTTTCCTAAAACATACCAGGTTTTGGCATTTATCATTATTTACCGTACCTAACACGAAAGTTTTCGATTCATTTTTTGAGGGTGTTATACTTTGCTTCAGGACGAATGGCCGCAACGACTGACATCAGAAGGAAAACTTGACTTTTCGGATATCAATTTGAAAAGCTGGGACAAAAACAGTTTATTGAAGGCAGTTAAAGATTCTGTCCGTATCCTTAACAATATGAAATGCTGTAAATATGGTACTTTAATTGCTTAAAATACCGCACAGTTGGCCGAGTAGTGTAGACTGTCCGCCTTTTGATCGGGAGGTTCCGGGTTCGATTCCCGACGGAGTCAAATCGAAGACTCTAAAATTGGTATCCATTCCTTCCCTGTTTGGCAGTCGGTATTTGGGGAAGTGCGGAGAGTCGTGATTGTAATAATGATCAGGGCTATAAACCGGAAATATTGACACGTATACCATGAGCATCAACCTGGCGTACAACGCCATCAACAGACAGGCGGTATCATCTATTGGGTCCTAGGACATGAGCAATCAACAATTTGTAAATTCTGACATCATCCTCATTTCATATCTCGTTAATTTCCTTTAGCATTGGCATTTAGCATTAGAGGTGGATCTATTTGACAAAGTTGAGGAAACTCTGTCTGATTATGAAGCAAAATTGATCGCATTCGCAGACCATATTGTGTCAAACGAAAAATTACCATCCAGATTTCGAGAAAAATTGTTTCATGCTCCGAATCAAGGTAACCTGATTCACAAAAATTTCTATTAGACCCAATTAATTCAAGATTGATAGATAAGTCAACTGGTAGCTATGTATGGGAAGAATCTGGAGGGCTTTGATTGGTTGATATTAACCGGTCTGCGACCGCGAGGTGTCGCTAGTAAGCCATGTTGAAGGCAAAAATTCATGCATGATACAATAAGTCAACGCCGGCACGGCCGACCTTCACTGGAAAATCTTACAAAATGCAGCCCCCTTCATTCCGACGAATCACTTTGTAATGCAGAGTTTCTGGACAAAGTTGCGTCCTCAGATGCGTTAATGTTACACCACAGCACAAAAAAGAAGGCTGTTGATGCTAAACAAACAATGGCGGAGCAAATGCAGGCCCTTCGCAGTCAGGACGTTGAGGTGAGCTTTGTTATACAAACTTGAATGCAGCAGCCCCTTGTCCGATGCTACATTCTTTTCCATTTACACGCCGAGGGGTGGGCTACGCGATGGAAGGGATCAAATAATATGCTAAGCCTGAACTAATTGACACAAACCATAACTCTCTTACACCAAAATGGCTTCACCCATGCTCGCAACACATCGGCGTAAAAGTCGAGTCAACAATGTTCAACGTCATTATTTGTTGACTTACAGGGAACCCATGTTGAAAATCCCAATTGCTTAACGCTCCACGAAAAATCGTCATAGGCAGTCCACTAACGGGCCATTAACGACTTCTGCCGTCGTATAATAGACGCTTGTAGAGGAAATGCGTAATAGATGTAATAGTTGACAGGGTGAAGCCGGAGTCATCTTCGAGCACTTCCCCGTGCCGCGCACAGAAGAATTCGTGCAGGTTTCACAGTTGTTCTAACTATTGCCTCGTTCGTTAGTACGCTTCATTCCCTGGCTTCCGTGACGGAGAACTAACAGAATTGCCAAGCCAGCTCGAGGCACCTCAGCTATTGAACAAAGTATCACAAGCCCAAGAATTTTCGGTGAGTATATCTTTTATCAATTGATGATTCATCACTGCGCAAAAGATTTGGCGTGCAGGCAATTTAGGTGTAAATCAGCATGAACTGAGAATACTTCTCTCCAGCTCCCAACAGAGTTCTCATGCAGGTTTTATCACGCCGTCACGCTATCAAGCTGTTTGATTGAAATATACTGATCGGAATAAATTTGTTTCTCGTTCAAAATGAATATGAATATCACGAGACGTCGCGCGCCAATTGTCTTTTTTCCCTTCATTTCTATTAATTTAGGAGCCACACTCCACACAGAGCTTTGCATGCGTTAACGATGCTACTTAAAACTGCGTGTGTGGGTGTGCTCTGGCGAGCTCTTGGCATCCGCGAATACTTAAAAAACTTTATGGCTTCAAATATAACCTTTTCATGACTTGTCAAATTAGTCTACATAGACATTATTTGTTTTCATTATGGGGTTGACATACCTTTGCCTCAAGGATGGTCTCGCTCGGATCACAGCTTATTTCGTTGTCACACGAAAACTGAAATCTACTGCGGGAAAGCTGTATTGAAAAGCGCAACGAATCGGCTAAGACCTACAGAACGTAGACACGCCCTGAATGTAACCTATGTCACGTAAATCTTTGATTGATTTTGAAGGAGAAATATCATATAGCTTGGTTCTGGCGATAAACGCATATTCGCTATAAATATTTTCACCAACCCTCCCGCATGAGGTTTGCCCGAGACAGCGTACTTACTGTGTGGGTGTTGATTGCGAGCGTAATTTGTCTGGAATGAACGAAACTACGTCAGCTTTTTTATGCTCATTTTAAATTTAAACTGATGTGTAGCGAAGAGATTCCAAATATAGCACATTGCTTGAAGATAGAATTGCGATAATAAAACGGATACGAAAATTGTTGATCACGCCTTGCATTACATAACACTTAGAAATTCTGGGGTAACACTAAAATACGGGAGGGAGGGGCGGGATACCTCACAAAGTACGAGATCGAGGAACAACGGGAAAGCGGAAACGCGCTCATATAATGCCAAAAGGCATCGGCAGAATAGTAATACCGGGATATGATCAAACATGCTGTACGTTTTCCCTATCCTCCCGCCGCTCGCCTATCATGATCATATCACGCTATTCCTGTTCTCCCGATGCTTTTCCGTGTTTTAGGATTGCGTGTTTCCCGCTCACCCGTCGGTTCCCATATTTTGGCGATGTATCTCGCTTCTCCCGTACCGCCCTTGCCGTCATTCCTTGCTTTAGGGATGATCCCATACTTTGCATTGAAGGCGATCTTATTTCGGAAAAGTTTGTCGCTGAATCGTCCGTCGTTGTTTGATTTAGGATAGTTGGAAAGGAAAATCGAAATTAAAACTCCAATTGTATTTTCATATTCCCTTATTGTTTTCAGAAAGGTTTTAATGTGTTTTGGAAGAAAATTTTCTTCTCGGAAGCCACGACAGCCTTACTTCAAGACACTGTATGGTGGTTCTTTCTTGAACATTTTGAGGTAGGTGACATCGGATGTGTCAAAACTTATCCCTGGCATCCTCACGTAACTTGCATTCTTCCCTATAAATGTATGTTACACGTTTGCTTACGACTTTTTGCAGAATGACACTCGAGCGCAAGACAAGTTTTTCACGAGGATTGCGTCCACGTATGTTTCTCTTTTCATGAGCGTGAACCCCGATTTCAGCGATAAATTCTTTCAGGTGGGTGGCGACATTGTATGATTACGACAATCAATTATTTGTGACATATCGCACGTCGGGCAATGCAGCAACCTTCATGATTGTGTTCACTTTCTAGGTTTTCCCGCGCTGTTTCGCCCAATGTGTTTATGTCACCTTCAGAGAAGCCTTTCCCGAGTCGAAAGAAAGGTTGTCAGAACAGTTTGTAACGGACGTTTATACCACCATATCGGAATGGATGACAGGTGTGGTAAAGTTTAATTGCACCCAAACCTAAATTCCATAAGCAAAACAAAACTATAGGTGCGATATGTCGGGTGTCGCCAGTAGCCAGGCACAACATATTGCTTACATCAGAAATGTGAACTAATGAAGCAAGGGTGTGCAATGCTGCACTTGTGTTTTACACGGTCAAGTCGAGGAAGAACATGATAGGTAAAGGTCATAATAACATGTGAAACCTATTTTCCCGACACCCAACTCAACATACAGTAGATGATAATGGTAGATGGTAGCTTGGAGCGAACGGCTCGTGCTGATCCAAGAATTCGTTCGTTCATGCTGCATATCGGCCTAAACCATCGGTATTAATATCACGTTTTGCGTGTAGGATAAACAGTGTCTGTAGCGACAGTACCCGTACATATGGACGGTTCTACGAATCTCACCTTTCGCCCAGACGCTCTCCTTCAAATTTGAAGTTTCATTGTGTCTGTCCCGACAGCTTTTCTCCAACTGTTATTGTAGTCGTGTTTTTTCCGCCATGTTTCACCGTGTCATGATTAGTATCATTTCATATCAGTACTGAAATCCCTGTCTGGTATAACCGCATCCGTAAAGTTCTTTGAAACTTGGATAATTTGACTAAAGATCTGTTACCGAGATAGAAGAGCTTTGAAATATAGACATTCTATTGCTACAATTACAGAATTTGTGCATAGCTGCTGTGGCAAGCCTGTTACTATGATCCGCTGAGATGTGAGAAGAATTTTGCCCTGTTGTATATTTTTCTACTTTGCAAACCTTCACGTTGCCTCCTTTCTCCTCGGTAGGAGTGAAACCCCCTGTTGATGAATGGAAGATATGGCCTTGGGAGAAATTATGTTCACCGCCGCATGATCTCAAGACGCCAGATTCTCGTCGCAACTCCATCAAATCGCAAGGACGTAAAGTGGCTGAATATATTCGTGACCGTGAGTACGATTTCCCTATTTGTAGCAACAGAAACGCACATACATCGATAACGACGAGGCTCTTTATTTCCATGCTAACTTGTAGCCACTTACTAACATCTTACACAAAATTCGTACTCGGTCAATTAGCATTGCGCCGCTTTTCATTGTTGAGGCGTGTACAGAGAGGAATGATGTTGATGAAATTGGGGTTAGATATATCACCAGAGCAAGTAGCGAAATAGGCGTGAATTACCCAGGTCCGATCGCGCGAACGCAGTAAGCAAGAGGAGGTAGTGCACTTCGATTCTGATGTTTCCTACACATACATCTTTCGTAATGGAGCTTTTCTAGGACTATGGTAACGATTTGTTAACGTTTTGCAAAAGGCGATAGACCAGGTGACAATAGATGGAATTTCTCTCTCTCTCAATCTCTGATTAGTGGCGTGTCTCGCTCTGTTGTGGTCGTTCCGTTTTGACATTAATGTACTAGTAAGAGTCATTGAGCCGCTGATCGAATCATTGTCTATATATACCCACTATTTATCAATGCTATCGACAATAGGCTGGCATCGTGTATGATGTACAGCAAAGCTGCAGAAAAACAGCCAGGAATGTTTCCAATCGCCAAATTGGAATCAGTCAAACCACGGTATGTGTGGTATCACAATGTGTTGACTTTTCCAACAACAAGCAGTTTGCATTCATTTGCCGACATTGTAATGAGTTTTGCGCTATCAGAGATCGGATCTCACGAATGCGGTCTCTAATTAGCGATCATTTTCGGTAATGACCGATCAGATGAGATGACTGTTTTCAAGTTAATTTTATCTGATAAAACAGCTTGGAGTTGTGACACGGGTAGTTATCGTTTAGGCGGTGCGTCATAAGCTCCTCAAACTCTTATATGTAAATAAACAATGACCGTTATCAAAATTCGCCTTATTTGATTGTCGCAGCAATTTCAAGAGAGGCGACTCATCATTTCTCGTCGCAGTATTTGCGTAACACCGCCGTACGCTAATCTCACGCCCGCAACGTGAAATTCTTTAACCTGGGCAATAGATTGGAGACTGCGATAGCGTCTGTTAAAATCTCATTCCTTGCAATTCATTGCACCCCTTCGATATTCCACTACAAACAAACTATTAGACGTATCGTTAGCTCTTGGCGTTGCAAAATTTTTGTTTTTGTTGTTTTGTTTTGGTGAAATGACAGTTTAATTGTTGGAAGATCGGTCCTACTGTGGTATGTCTGACGTCATTCGGACCCCGAACTGCAACCGTTTATCAACAAAACTATTCAGACGCGCGTCATTGCAATCAGAGAATCAGCTGTGTATCGTAACGAGTATTGCTTTGCCAGGTGACTTAGTGTCATTTGCGCCTTGTGCCAACGACCACCGGCGTACATACCCTGTCTACTATATTGACGATCGAATCAAGTCGCTAGATATTAGGAATCGATGTCGAGTATTGGAATCGTATGAATTCCCCCGCCATCGGCTTGCGACTGATGTATAGTACGGCTTGCGACTGATGTATAGTACGGCTCGCACCTTATCGTATGCCAGATAAAATGCAATTCCAACATACTCAGTTTGAATGGAAACGGGTAAATTTAGCAATATCACGCAAAATGTCATGAAATGGAAAGAAGTTTGAAACTTGTGGGCGTACTGCGATTTCCCCACTAAAGTGATACAACCCTAGATGACTTATAGTTCGAACGATTCGCACAGTGCCGATTTCAGTACTCGAATACTTCTGTATTCCAATCAGATTCGAGTGCGGATCCTATACACTGGTCGTGATCACGGGTTGTGATTAGTACTTATTGCAGACCGCTGATTCAGAGTATGTCGCAAAAAGATTTTTTGATCAAGAGATTGATACCTCTCAAATGTGAAATTGTTGATAGACTCTGGATTTAGTAAGCTTATTCAGCAGTACAGTAGACAGTAGTTATCAAGGAGTTTTGTGGATCTAGAGGATCTACAAATATGTATGATTTTACCTTTGTTTGGCCGCGATATGCCAGTCCGATATTCCGATTCTCGACACGACCGCACGGAGGGGTATGAGTCATCCGGTTTGGCGGTCATTTCCGTAGAAGAAACTGTCACTTTCTCGGATCGACGCTGTTTAATCATTCGTCAATTGAATCTAATTGCTCCTTTGTACGACTCGTTTCCGGCAATGTAGAAGTTTTTGTGGCGTGCTGCAAGAATGGCCGACTAATTGCCATCGATAAAGGAAGGTTAATCGTATCTAAACGCATGTTTACGTTATGAGCGGACGAGGCAAAAATTACAAAAACGTATGCTTCATAGCTTCACGGATCGTTGCGTATGCGCCGGCGAGACGTATATGGAAACTTACCTCGTAAAAATACTCTCTTGGAAGGATAGGCGAACGTTCGTCGCATTGTCTTAGGATAGTTAATTATTGTTGGCATATTCGGCGGCTATTATCTCGCATTGCATGGGAGTGACGTAAAGTCACGATTTGAGGGTCGGCCTACATCTATCGCACACTTTCGTAATCGTAAATATTTATTGTCCAGCCGAGATAGGAAACCTACATACACCTTTCTCTTTCAGTCATGTGTCGTAATATGAGTGACGATAACAGATCGAACCGCTCGCGATTTTGCGGTGATTTTGCGCTGTATGTCCGCTGATCTGCTGATTTTCTTGGGAGTCTTGGTCTTGGTCTTGGGACCAGCCTTGGGTGAGAGCTGAGGAGAGCTGTCAGTTTTGCCGTTACCTTGTGACGTAAGTATGGTAAATTTGCCAGGCAAAATGGGTGGTCCGTCATCAAACATATCAATGGGATTCGCAGAGCTTTCAAGCAATCTCGCTGTCACATCACAAATTGACCTTAGCGTATGGGGTCGTGTGATGCTTACTAATAGTCTAGGCTCAGTTCAACGATATGCCTTCTAGGCCGATGTATGATCTCACTTATTAGCAATTCCAATCATTTTCCCACCTTGAAACAATTACTTCTCCAAAATGGCACTTTTGATGTCTTTTGTTCTCAGGTGTAATAACGCAATCATCGCGTTCATTCCTCAGATTCGGCAGAAAATGTGGCCATTTACCGAAATAGCCAAAACACCTTTACTAAATTATATACTACGCATGGGATCAAAGTTATGGCTCGTTAGGAATTACTGTTAATTGTATCCCTTGGAGATTAAAATTTGTACACATTAAGGGGTGGTTCGTTAAAACAGACGGTAGCGCTTGAATGTGAAAGTAACTGACGCTTGGCCCTTGCTCTTGTCAGTGCTGGGATTATCGAAATTTCAAGGCTTTCCGACATAACTATGGCGCGTATCTATCGACGTCGAATTCGGCATTACATAATTATCAACAATTAGTTCTCGTCATAATTTTTAAACTGTCTTGCTGGCGTAATTGGCTTATAAATCTGCCTTTGTAAGATCTCATATTATCAGTATTATACTGATGTACGCGGCCCTTTAACGCTGAGTATATAATTCGGGCGGCGGGGATTTAGTATAGCGTGTACCGATTCATTGTGGATGACAAAGTGTACGTTTAGTTATGAGGTATGTCACGACATCTATCGCGTTCGCGTTTTTAATTCTTTCGACTGACATTATATCCTCAGCTACTGTTGTTTGCCCAATTCACCATATAGTCTCATTCTTGAGCTTCGAGTCCACAATCCGTATTTAAGAAATCAATTTGTACTTTATCCCGTCTAAGTGCGGCTTTTCAATAGGCTGACGCAAAAGTATCCGTCATGCATTGATGCTTTTATTGAATTTTAAGCAATTTGCAACAGTGGTCTTACGATGCTCTCGGACTCCACATTAGATTTACCAATGGATTCAAATATTACCCAATTACCCAATGGTGAACTCAAGTTCAAGTACAGTTAAATTAAGTAATCAAGTAAAACTCGATTAATGACAAATGGCAACGATATTGCAAACCCGTCGTACACGGAATCGGTGAAAGCATTCAATGAACACCTTAGAAATTGACTGTACTCTCTATTCCAAAGAGTCTATAGATATATGATTTTGTACAGCGTATATGCTACTGTACTTTTGTATGTGTCAGCTGCTGATATGGTATAGCCGATAAGTTCTGTGGTGGTGATTACCGTGTCTTTTAAAAATCGCCTATAACTATGTAGCTCCTTGTTGATGATATTAGTGAACTGTAGAAATTACTTCCTCTTGTCTACCCTTACGTCTAAAAATGTTGCTAGCTCTGTATTTTTAATTCATGCTTGCTTGTTCCGCGTGGGAAGCATTTGGGAGGGGTAAATTCTGCTTATTATGAATAACCGTCAGTCACTCTGCGATATTCCCTTTTTCTGTCCAAGACTTATCTGTTTACTAAACCATTGTACGTGCTTTTCGAAGGTTTCCGCTGATCAGCCGTTCTTTCGGGATTTGTAAATGTCGTTAATGACAATCAGTATTGCTTTGGCGGTGTGTCAGCGAATAATCGCGTTTTGTAGATTGCTTTGTACGTTGTAAATCGGACACGGTCATGCCTATCTTGATGTAACAGAAATTTCTTACCCACGTGAAATTTTAGCTTCATGAAGCCATGTTCATGATGGCCTAGCTCCGATTTTGACATAATTCACAAGCTAGCCCAGTCGACAGAAAGGTATCCTCCATCATAGGGACAATGTGTTCGCAGCGACAATTATGACTCTCGTAATGCCTGCTAGTACTTACGCTAGAAATCTGTATGAATGCATGGCGGTCAGGGCCCAGGGGTTTATTTCACTATTGGTACCTAGTGCGAGAGTATACTCTATAGTAGCTTATCCAGCGCGTGCTACTGAGTGAAGAAACGCAATACTACAGTACACACCGCTCGCCGCGAAACACCCGGGGAGGCGACTGTCTTCTATTCAATTCTATTCGAATTATATAGCTTAGAAGTTAGAACCGAGCGCCCAATCTGATGCAAACTTCCGGTCGATCACGATAATTTTTACCTGTCTAATTCTTGTTCTATAGGCTTCTCATATTAGACGCTTCACCTCGCACCCCGTCCCAGGCTGACCATAAAATCACAACGCTTTTTTTTCATTAAATTAACCTATGTTTTCGTTATAAAATCTATGGCGACGTAGCTTGAAAACGGAAATGATGAAATAATAATATACTAAAATATTTGAAGAATGCTGTGCAAATCGTATAAATAAAATTATCGTCGTATCGTTAACAAACATGGCGTTAGTGATAATTAGTATGGCTTTATCGAAGTTGTGAAACTCATTTCGTTGTGTGCTGTGCAGGCTACGTTAACGGGATAGCAAGCAACTACGGTTTCATGCGTGTGATAGTGAACTCATACCAGAAAAGTCAAAACGTATATAGGCCAGACGTTTTCATTGACGAGGAAGCGAGCGTAGCGAATGTCCATGCTTAAATGGCTCGCTGAGTGGTCTTGGGACTGTCAATGAATCGGCGTGTTCTGTTTTTCTTCATCGCTCGTCCCGTTTATCGTCCGTGAAAACAGCCTTGCCACACAACCGAACCAGTAGAGTGATCAAAAATCTGAGGTAGTTAATGCAATGAGGTTGCATTGCTAAGAATCAGGAATGTTTCGCAAGTTCAATATTTCGAGGACACTACCGTTGGGCATTACATCAGCCCTAGCGTACAGCAGTCGTCAATCGTTGTCAGTGTATGTTGTGGTTACGCAGTTGTGCTCAAGTGGACTTGATAAGGTTGCTTGAAGTGGCAAGTTTGTGTCGCCGTCGCCTAACGTTACACAGTGCTGTGTTCGAGACGAGGCGTGAGACGTCGCGGCTGTATTTTCGCCATAGTCAGGAATTGACTTAGACGGATGGTGCTCACCATCCCCACTTAATGACCGGCCTCTGTAACGGATTTCTTCTTTCACGTAAGTCGTTCCAACGAAATTGTCAATAACCTTTGAATATACCGATCTGCTCGCCAGTTCATACGTGGCAAGTTTGTCGTCGTTCAACTTTGTAGTGGTGCTGATCGCTTTTATTAGATCATGTGCAGGGCTTGGACGGGGCCCGTTGTGATTTAGTCAGTGTTGTACCGTTTCCAGTTTGATTTGTGATAGACCTCTTGTGATGTTACGTGAAGCAGTTGTAGCTTGGTGTCTTCGTGAGTGGTTTCGCCATGGTAAGGCGTTTTCACTTAGTGTCTCCGCAGTTAGTAGCATTTCCATCTGCTACTGACGTCTGCGGCGGTGTTGGAGACTTGTGTCTCGTTGTTCGTGTGGTTGTCGCTGCTGAGGTGCGTGAAATTGAGCTTGTATCACAGCGTTTTTTCACCATAACTTGACCCGGTTCGGAAGGTTTGCTTTTTCCCCGATGATTCAAGGACGTTTACTCGATAACTTTTGGAAGAAGGCGAATCTATTGAGTTTCGCAATTGTTAAGGCTTTGCCTTTTTTCGATTTTCTCTTCTTGACTTTTATTGCAACGTATCGATGCCTTTTGCGACCCTTCTTGGGTTTGACAGAGGCTAATTCGTAAGTAAAGTGTAATTTGTCGCGGGGGTTATACATTTCTTTGAAAGTGCAGCATTCTTCTGTGTAGTCGTCCTAAACAGAGAAAAATAAGAGTTAGCCACGAGCTATGTCAACCTATGGCCATTTTGTGTGAGACTGCGAGTGAGTTCTAATGCAGACGGGTTTGGATTGCAATTTTTAAACTCAAATGGGGTCATGACATTTAGTAATTAGTGATATACTGATTACGACTAGATGTTCTCAGATTCATACCGTCGGCCAATTTTTGGCCTTGTGGTCTAGTCGTCTTCAAGTTGCGTGCAGAGTACCAATGCATACGCAATGCATTAACGTTTTGCAAGTCAATATGCCTTGTCTAATTTGAGGACCGCGAGATTCAAACTTACTTTAAGGCCAAATGCGTATGTTGATACGTGGTAATGGCAGCAATCGTGACAACGGCGGTCGAGAGAATTCGCTTTACAGCGCCAACTAACGTATTATTCCACTCGATTATAAGTCAGGTTGTGCCTACTAGTACAATAGTATGTAGCAGTTGATTGCAATTTTACTTACCACGCCCTCCAATTTCCTCCTTCTCACGGCCAGATACTTTCTAGATTCTACGAAGTATAATGCCATACGCCCTCTTCCTACTGGCTTGAATATGATATCAGCTGTAAAAGAAATCGCGACATATTAAAACATGATCGTACAAGCGCAATATGAAATAAATTGCAGGAAAATTTTCTAAACTCTCCAACGCCCTATCAATTTATTCATAAAACGTGATATTTTTCAATAGTTTGTAATTATTGCAAACCCTTGTCGACAAGTAATGGAGTAATGTGCTATATGAAATATTGTATTTATATATCATGCGTGAACTGAGCCGCTCCTTTAAACTGCAAATCAGCACCCCATCTCTAGGTGTCTGCTGCATGCGCGGCATTCGCCTGTTACACAGGTCAATGAACCGATCGGGGGTAAACAATATTCACTAGAGATTGGACCAAACTAGAACACGCTTTCTTGTATATTTTCCACGTAAATGGGGGTGTGTGATCAAGGTTCAGCCGCTATGAGTGATGTTCCAATGGCGTGCACAAAACTGCACATTATGCGTTGTAATCTAATAATGACTTGTAGAATTAGGCTTGCTCGTCTTAACGCGACTTCAAATATGGCGGTGTCTGCAAGTTTTGGATCCTTTTATGAAATCGGGATGAATAGACCACATTCCCTGATTCGTGTAAATTGACGTTTCGGTCACCCTCATCTTCAAAGACGTGACACAATATCTCCGTATTCAGACCACCTGCCTGTTTTATCAACAGGTGTGCTGCCTAAATCACTCTTTAATTGGGAAGACGCATGCTCACGAAGCGTATTACGTAATCATGTTGTCACGCCGGACTGTCGAACGCTCAGACTCGTAAATTTTATATTTTTCACCGCTAATCGTGCTGAACAGGGCGAAGCATTTTTTAAAAGCGGATTTGCGCATTCTAAAAGGCTTGAAAGTTTGAAATTAGTTCGAAAAGGCGGTTTACGCGTTCTACCGTTCCAGATGTGTAGCTACCGAGCGTTTCGGTATATGTTTCAATCCTATTCGTGCTAATTCTACACACCTGTCATTTGCTTCTAATATCAGTTCTTAACCGTGAGAAACTATCCTAAACGCTTTGATTTGACACATTTACAATAAAAAGTTTTTTGGGTATTTAACAACGGGGCATAAATACGCTCCGATTTTCACCCGCACTTTCTGCACACGAATCACGAGACTAAACCAGCCGCTTCTCAGTCGCGTACAGAGTCGAATCATTGGCGCATTTTAGTATTCAGCAGTTGTAAGATGCGTGTACACGCTTGTGGAAATCTGTTACCCCCTGACGCTTTTACGGATGAATAGAAAAGTGGGGCAATCTCTTTTTTGAGTCGATATTTTATATATTTCCTCATTTAGCAATCATTTCATCTACGGCGCTTTAAGTCACCGTAATGCGAAGGACAAACATCGAGGCCAAAGCTCTACGTTTTCGACAACGGTCTACTGGCCATCCGCGCATACGAAACCGTGGTGGAGTCTTACACATGGCGTGATCACGCCGATCGCATGTTTGCCGCTCTTAGAGAAGATTTATAAGTATTTATAAACCGCTTTAGTCAGAGCTCTTAGTAAACCAGTCCATGACGTACACGCGATGCTGGTAAGCGTCGGTACCAAACATCGAGACTAACTGCGTGATGAAGCGAAAGGGCATTGCTCAAGTAATTCTGAGGACTCACCCTCACGTGATTACCGCTTTCGATATTATTGAAGAAATTGTCGATATTGAAGCCAAAGTCAATTTCTCAAAGTCATTAGAATCATTAGTTCATCGTTCATCGTTCATCATTAATTCGGCGGCGCTCTTAACCGTCTTCAATATAAGCTTCATTATAAGCTGTTTGTATCACCGCTAATCCAGTAATTACATAACGATATCAAGTTCATCATTTACGGAGGTTATTTATTTTCTTTGCCGCTTCTATTCACTGTACTTATTTTTTTTTTACATTGTCAGGGTTTCGCGATTGATAGTACATCGCCCTTGGCCTATTAATCTCTTTGATGAAAACCTAAGCCGTCCGCGCTTATGAAAGTACTTTGAAAATTTCATGGCACCGCATTGTCATTTGTATTGTATCACTTTCGAAACTTGAGTGTGGTCACACCGTCAATAACGCGTCGTGAGGTGAGCCGGAATTTGTAGGCTATTGTTTCTCCCAGAAAAAAACAGCCCGTATGGGATTCTGTGAGTGACTATAGTTGTTATTGAAATAAGATGATTACTTACTGTATGGGCTATTCCCTTTCCTTGTTCCGCCTACTCTTCCGTCGCCTTTCAATTCCAGGTAGACGCCATAATAATTATTGTATAATTTCTGCACACGCATGTGTTGCGTTAAGTCTGAACTTCTGCCGTTGCGTGAACGGCCCGTGCTGTTTGATAATACAGTTGAGTCGTCATTCTCAAAATCGGTTGCGGACGACGCCGCAGACGTTAGTCGCGAACCTCGATTGGTTGGTAATGCGTTGCAACTTGACAAAAATATGATAAATAGCAGTGCCGTGGCTTTGACCCAGTTGGGCGTTTTATGTCTTGAATGTAAAGTCCGTCGATGGCGTTTCTCTTTGCTATTCGATTCTGAAATGTCCGTTGAAGAAGTTTCGGAAATGCGCGTCGACAACTGTTTTTCCGTGCAGTTGTTGCAGCACCGACAGACTCGTTCGCTTTTGCGGGTGAGCAAAATAGTCGGGTGTAGCATCAAGCTTGTTGCATAATTGTCACAAGTAAGTTGATTTAATTTATATTCGTGTCTCTTCTCATTCTGGCAACGCATTTTGTTAACCGACTCGTCTGCCTTTGTGAAGCTTTCGATGAAGCTGCTTCTTGTCACGGACAACCCCGTTATTGAGTTGTCGGCGGATCGCGTGCAATCTATACGTCCTGTCAGACTGTCCATATCGTTTGGCATGTTACTGAGATTTGATCCTTCGCATCGGTCGGACCTTTTCCTCGAGTCTCTCATCGTTGTCGTTCTGTATTCTCGCGTGTCGTCGTCAAAGTTCTCGATCGGAAAACTTGAGCAACTCACTTGTCGACATTAAGTATATAACGATATTTATCTGTGGTCAAAAGAAAAAAAGATATCCATCAGAATAAGTTACACAGGTGACTACAAATGTTTCCACATGTTACAAGGGTTTCACGAAGATTATTGCGAGCGCTTCGCAAGTCTTGCAAGATTTTGACAGTTAGCCGATCACCCACAAGCAAGCTACATGATAAACTCTGTTATGAGTACGCCGTAAAGAACCTGAAAACGACCTTTCGAGCAACTCAAGCAATTAATCATAAATTCTAATTGGAGAAGATAACACCGAGGCAGCTAGCTTGGTGGTGTGTTGCAAAGACTATAGCAGCTTGCACGCAACATATTTCTCTTGAGACAATCGGCTTTTCGACCCACTGCAAAGTGACGGGGGGTGTAAAAGTTACCAAAATGAAAAATGACGATTTTGAATTCTTTTTCTGTCTGTCTCTGCTCTTTTTAAAAATGACAATTTCGCTAGTGAAATGCGAATAAAAAATGCGATTTATCGCTGGTGTTATCGAATGAGTCGCCACTGTATTTTCACACTTTAATATCAGAGCCGATACACCCGTTTCCTAAAGGATACCTTCTCAAATTCGAATGCACCGAGATTACATGTAGCAAGCATGGTAAAAGTGATATATGTAGCGATCACGAACAGTCTTCCATTGCAGCATTCCGTTCTATTAAAAATTACCGCCTATCGTAACAAATCGCACACTGCTGCTCAGTAAGCAAAGCCTCTAGCGTCTTTGCGACAAAACGACGTTGTAAGATAGCATCAACAATATTGATCGTGAACTTTCATACGCGTGTTTACATTGGCATAACAACTAAACGTTTACTCGCGGAGAAACTAGACTATATAAACGTGTGCGGAATTGTACACAGGCACGTTGACATTTCCGTCTTCCTAATTCGAGCATAGAGCAACTTCCGTTCGCAATCCTCTCTACCGCGATCAGAAGCGGAGCACTTTCGCCATGTATCCGAGCGTATTGACCGATGAAGCAGTAGACTTTGGCGTGATTCGGACGAATTTTTATATTATTGTTACTACTACGAACATTTGCTGAGGGAACTTGCATGACATGCACGCCGATCCATGTCAAACACGGTAGGACGACTTTCACCGAAACATTGAAGCTTAAATTACGCTGCGAACACGCTACACGTATTTATCACCATATATTTAAACTCCACAGTATCAGAGCTACTAACTCTAGCCACAAACCTCATGGCCTATTAGCTCTTCTGCACTGATAACGCCGCATCGCTGTTTATATATCTGACATTTTTTCTCTCGTGTTAACTCTGAGATTCGCAAGTATTATATTAGACGATCAACCAACCGCCACGGACTTCATCTCACGAGACATTCCCAGAGTAATGACATCGATAAATGTCATACGAATTTAGCCGAGGTTTTTTATTCTTGTTCCCGCGATCTAAACAATGCAGACCGGCAGCGACTGTATTCCACTGGCTCGCAAGGTTAACGTTAGCAACTGTTAATATGGAAAAGGGACGTTGATGACTTTGATTAACTCAGCTATATACACGAACGATGATGATTACACAAACTTACTTAATGATAAGCCACACTCTGTGCTGGTAACATTAACAAAAGTGTAAGGCTCAGCAGCGATTGGTATGCGCGTTGAAAATTAGAAGGAAAAAGTTTATGGCTTCATTTCAAGCCTGTTTTAACACCTTTATGAATTGACACTATTATTCTACAGTACACAGTAAAATATGTTCTCCCTACTGTTTGGCTACTTGTCTTGTGACAACATTCCGATTAAAAACAAGTTTTTCCTGCTCTGTTCATGCACTTCCACTAGCTTCGATATATACGTTTCCTTCTTGCGAATTAATCAAGAGTTTCTCCTGAACGTCGTTGCTGACTAATGCATCTCGTGGCATAATGATGACATGCATATTCCCTTGTCGGCTGATTCCAATAATACGCCTGTCACTCTTATCTTCCATATGATAATTCATTCATATTGTAGTTTATTGTCAAGCCCCGTGTCTTAATCGCTTTCTCTCATCTGAAGAAGAAGCTCATTTACGATAGACTGCATTAAACGGCTTATTGAGGATTTCAGATATGTTGGATGAATCAGGCATGGCTTACAAATATGAACAGGGGCCGTTGGTAGGCCTGCCAACCCTTGACTTCTCACCACAGCGATAGATTCGGTATTACATTATAACGTCCAGTGTTTGAATGAATGTCCTCTGTCATTTTTCCTACCAAGCCTCACTGTACTATGCTATGGTGACATTTGTTTCCTTGACTTTGGCCCCTGCCTTACTTACTTTTCCAGCGAAGAGTTGCAATTATACTGAATTCGGAAAACAACTTCAACAAATTACGTTTTAGGTAATGATACAAGTGAATCACGTTTGCGAAAGCAAAATCTATAATAGTTTGATTACACTAGAACAATACCTTTTATTCCATTTGCCGTTTGAAGTGAACTCTCGGCAGCTAATCACTTCTAACCGCGCAGTTATTTTTGTGTTCAGCCACATGTCGATTGCTAGCTTATTGATATATAGATCGCACTTACTGCGCGTTGCGATGGCTGCGTACAATCATTTCCGTCCTGAAGAAACGCTGATGGGATGGAGCCGGGAATCGCTAATGACGATTCTCGGGGGAATTCGTTTAATATAATGCTGAAATCTAATTTTTGACCCCGCTTTCTTTTTAATCTACCTTAATCCGGAATGGTTTATTTTTATTATTCGGGGCAAATTCTATGACCAATTTCTTATCTATATTGCTTACTCAATACCATCGGGCGCTTTTTCAGTTTCCATAATATGTGCCGTATATGATACTTGAGAATCAGCGGATTCGCGAGCTACCAAGTTTATTTTGGACCCTGCACATCCTGTGAAACATGTAAAATCGGCAGAGATGAAGTACAAACTGGTTGTTTTGTAGTGGTTAACGTATATTGAAGTTTGTGAAGTATCTTCCTAAAAACCGTGCTGTCTTAATAAACAATCAACTGCGGGGTCGGTGTGCGTAATAGTTTGTATAAAATATTCGGGTTGCCGATCCACTTCATACTCATCTCCCTTGAGACGGTCCGATGTCGTCAGTATTGGAGTAAGGCGTACTCATGGCTCATCCATTTCGCACTATCGCGATGATATAACGGATCCGTATCATTATTATATCGCGCTGTTTCAGTATAGGTTATGCCACTAAGTATCAGTCGTAGTGAACATATCCACCTATAACGTGTTAAGTCTGTAAATTTCGTGTGTAGCGTAAAGGTAACATAACATATTCATCGCCTGTCGCGAAAATGTAGTCGATTCCACAAATGTGGGACCGGCCTTATAGCGTAAACGTAAGGCATGATTTGTTTTCGATGGCGCGAATAGCTTGACGTTAATCCTATTAAGGAAAGCGTATAGAGCTTCTATCCTATATCAATAACGCCAAAAGAGAGCGCCTCCATAAAACGTGCACCCATTCATTTAGTTATGGTTTCGGCGTTGCAATATAGGCAAAAAGGTTAATTCTTATTTATGTTGATGCAAGACAAGGTGCAATGGGCGCATTGTTTTCATAGATGCTTGAACTATAGACCATATTTGGAAGCTTAATCTTACAATGGCATGGTCGTGGTTACATATTTTGCTATTGAAAACAAGGGGACCGTAGGAAAAGAAATATAGTAAAAGACGTAGTTTATATCTGGCAACGTAGTATATGCCTATTTATACCAACGGCTTTAATATGGTATCCGATGATGCACTGCTTAGCAGTCACTATTAGAGGTGGGGAGAGGGTTGTGGTTGTGAGCTTATGACAGTGATCCTTGATATAAGATGGAAATCTCGGTACTCGCGTACTATAACTGCATTGCCTTGGCGTAGTGGTACTGTACCAGACGTAAGTAGTTGAAAACACCAGAAATTCTAAATAACAACAGCAAAAAAACAGAATACACCAACGGTATCCGAGTGGTTTTGACTGTCCGTCATTTCATGGGAAAGTACCGGGTTCGATTCTCGGCCTAGTCAAACCATAGACTTCAAAATTGATATATGTTCCTACTCTTTTCGGCAGTCGGTATCGAGCGAGTATGGAGAGAGAAAGTTTGTACGAGCTGACTATAAGTATTTGCCCGGCGTACATGACCTAAAAGTAGTTAAAAGCGCTATAAATGTACGTAAACACAAAAATTTTATCTCACCAACCAGCAGACTTCCCCCTTCCATAATTCCAATTGTGGCGTCTGTAATTATAATGCGGCTTATGCACCACTTTCTTTTCGGCAATCACGTTTCGTTCGACGCGTTTGGTTTGACACGGTAGCGCATGGTTTGTTTTTGTCTAGTTCTCTGCTTGTTGCATAACTTCAGCGAAGGCGAACCTAACGCCGTCTATTTTTAAGTTCGTAAAAGGTGCTTATTACCATTGCTGGCGTTGAGTTTTGATAATAGATAGTAGATATACGCATGCGTGAAAGGTAATGATGATTGTACATCCGAAACCGCTGTGATTTAGATGGTATTTGGATGGTTACTTCGCTTTTTGTTCTATTGCACGGCTCGGCACCAATGATGTGTTTGACCTGTATACTTTCCGCTTTCGAGCGTTTGAGGTTTTTGGTAGCTAACTACGACATTTTCATTTTATTCCTTTTAACCACGGGCTTGTTTCATGTTTGACTCAGGGTCTGAATCCACAAGATTCTGTTGCAACATTGGCTTCATCACGAGTGCAATGAGTTATCACGTGATCAAGACCTCGATTCGGTAAAAGTATGGCGAAACTAACCCACTATCGCATCAATATAATCGATGATCTAAATGCTTTCAAATCATAGCCCTATCGTAATGGAGCTCTGCACAGTGGTATGAACAGAATTACAGTACTAATACAGAGCAGGATTACTAGTTCTGAATTATTGTGGTGTATTAATTAATATAGGCCAAAGTATGTGATTTCGGCATGAAACGCCTGTCGATCGTACATATACACGGTAGAAATTCTTCTATTTTGTACTACTCGTAAGCTCTGTATTCAGTACGAAGAGTATAATCGCAAAGTTTGTCACAAATTTTACCTCGCTACGAGAATCGGTGATGGCCTGGACACGATTAATTATACGTCGGGAAATCGAAACTAGGGCGATCCATTTTACGAATCCGTTTGCGTATTTATCCAACACCAGCGCCGGAGAGTTCCTCGCTCACGCCGCGTTTGTTTCAACGCCGGGGTAAAGGTTTAATCTTTGGTGAAAATGTGTCAAAAGCTTTCTCCTCCACGTGATTGATGGCATGATCAAAGCTAATAGTCCGGTTGTGAAAGTGCCTGTTGCGTCCGGCGAAACTACTTTGTAATATTTACTGCATGTCAATAATGAAGCTAATGAATTCAGAACGACGCAATGAATGCATGGATCGCGCAAAAACGCAAATAATAAAGCCGGTTACGTCGCGAATCATTCGCACACTGTAAAACCACTACCTTCGTAATAAGCATCAGTTAAATATACTAGCAATTTGCCAATGCTGTAATACATACTGTATATATCTCTACCTTATATGAAAGCGTCGTTACCTTGAAAGCAACGTTCCAACTCTGATGGTAATTTGCCTGATTTACAGAACAGGAAATTGCAATAATTAGCCCGCGTTGCAAATAACATAGCTTCTAATGCTTGTAACTACATCTTGCGCAATTCTTGCGACCTGTCCACTTTCACTCTGTGTTGGCTCCTGGTCATCTTGGTAATAATACTTTAGTGACGAGATCTACACGCTTATTTGTAGCTTATACATTTTGTTATTGATGTAGGCCTGCACTCACTGCTAAGCATGGAAGCTGACTGCAATTTGCGTGCGAGGGGACATAATCTCTCCGATGGGGCGGAGTATAATTAGCAATTTTGCGGTCAGGTCTTTCAACGCAGCTCGTTTTTTCCTCGTTTTTTCGTTTTTACGGCTCGATGGTATCTCCTATTATTTTCGCTGCTTTTTATTGTCCCTGTCAAATTATACACCCCCCTTTTTCCCCTCGCATATTTTTCGCATTCGTTCCTTTTAAATAAGGTTGATGAAATTTCGCAAATGTTATAGACTCGACCCACAGTTCCTCCACCAAGAACGTGCCGTGTCGTGTAGACGTTCGTTCAAATATCGCATCCGTTGACTTTTGAATCAATAATTATGATACTGCAAAAATGCGCAAAGAATGCCACGGTGAACCCTAACAGAAGGTCAGCTACGCAGCGTTCTCTTCTAGGAGGGCGTTCTCAGTGGTATTAGTCGAAATGGACGTGGGAACATCGTTGTTTGTTCGATGGATTTCAGGATCAATGCGGTTGAGCAAATAGCCAAGTTTTTCCTTCGGTACCATCCGAGATGCGAAGATATCGGTCTGAGGTTATCGATTTCGATTAGAATCCGATAAGAGTTTCCTCCGCGCCCCAAATGACCACGGTATCCGAGTTTTAAGCGCAACGGGACAGACCCTAGGTAATGCAAGCTTTGAAATATCAATCCGATTCCCATCACATTCCCATCTGTAGGCTACTCGCGACGAGATTCCTGCGAGTTAGAGACCGCCGTGGCTTCCGAAGATTCCGAGCGAGAGACGTACCCTTGCCAACAACAGCGAGCGATCGGGATAACCACGAACTACAGAAGTTCAGCCAGTCTGCTATTTTTTAACAATGAAAGCTACCCTTCCTTAATCACCAAAAATTTCTCACTTATCAAACGACTTTCAATGTAAGGGTTATTGTAGCAATAACTCGCCGTATACGTTTTCGTCTGTCTTTAGTGAATCATCATACGCTAATCTGCTTTGCATGGTTCAGTAAAAAGCCTTAAAAGTCTCGGAATTTGGGATAAAATTTATACAAGTATTTTTACGAACCTGTCAGCTCCTGTTGTGCGCTTTTCTGAGGCAGCCCTCGACATTGGCTATAAAGTTGTAACTTGCTGGTAAATACCGGTACATACAGATTCGTCAATCTCAAGAGCGTTTCATTTTCGTGATTAGGACGCGATATGTCCCCGTACGTCCCACACTTCAGGATTTCCAAAAACAGCCAAGGCAAAACGGTGTTTTATTTGACTGTATTATTATCTGCGTGCTTGTAAACTCGAGTGTACCGTGCCAACACTGCCAATTGCTTAATACCAGTAAACACACGAACTCAACCCCACCCCCACGGCTGCACGAAACGAAGATTAGCAAAGGCCAGCTCAAGGCCAACCGTGGAGTGGTTGATTAAGATTGAAATAGCATTTAAAAAAATCGCAGCGTTGATTGACATCTAAGTAGTGCGTTCGTTATGTGTCATAGAAGAAGCAAGGTTCGGACCATGACCTACTCTAGGTACTAGGTACTAGGAACTAAAGTAGGCCATGTTGCGACAATGACATACAGGCAAATCCAATCAGACTGCATGAGACAATGCGACTTTCCTTGCCGTAGGTAGGAAAATATCATTAACTATCAATATTTCCGGAATTTCGTAAAGGTCTTGCTTAGAATCGGCGAGGACGAATTATTACTTTCGGTCATGGTTTATTTTTCTGATTCGTTAGATCGATTTGTCGAAGGCGCATTCATTTGTTGCTTTGAATATATGGCGTTTTCAACCACTAAGATCATATACGCCAAGTCAATGCTTATTACCCGTGTCGGTACTTCCACTTTATCGCCCAGATCACATTCACAACCCTCCGCACACCTCCTTATTGGATTGCGTGTTGTTAAAATGAGTTAAATGCGGATTGCGAATAATTTATAAAATGGCGTGAGGAGCTGAGAAGTTTTTCTCTTCCGCGATTCAATATAATACCGACGATTACACTTCGATTCTTTCTAACCAGATAGCGGGCGAGTGCATGTACTCATTATTAAATTTTTAGAGATGCACGTACTCTTGCTCAGAGAGGGCATCGCGGTCTTTGTTACGTTCGATGTTCGCGCACATGGTGCTTGGTATTTTGAGATACAGTTCAACCTTAGTTTGACGAAACTGAAATCGAAGCCGCTTCAAGGCGTGTATCTGTATAGAGTAGAAGAAAAGATGTGTCTCCGTGGTCGGAGTTCAAGCCAAGGCCACAATCTTGCACCCGTGATAATCGAGTTTGTTTGTTTACGCGGTGTTTGGCATATTGTTTGGCAAAGGTAGCGCAATACCACAGTACTCCCCTATTCGGAGTTATGACCTCGTGACCTTATTTTAAGAATGCAATGAATAGTTGATCATTATCCAATAAATGAATGCTATTGGGTGGAAAATAGTCTCAAGAGCAACACTCCCAACTCGATAATTCACAAAATATGTCTTCGGCTAAATACCGCTGAAATTGTGCGTCGTACGTCAGCGACTATCACGCGGCGTCTCGGCGAATCGAAATCGTAACCATCTACTTTCAAACGTTACGAATATTTTTTTACGTTGAGAGGTCGACGTGACGTCACAAATCGTCACATCGCGGTTTAACTTAGTTTGGATTTTTTACAACTTGTCGCCTAAGTGCGCTGGTAATGTTTCTCCAATTCTCCCATGGCGTTGTTCTTTCCTGACGATCTATATTTGAAAATAATTTGGCTTTCGATATTA
Organism: Botrylloides violaceus; assembly: GCA_030412335.1. NCBI lineage: Eukaryota > Metazoa > Chordata > Ascidiacea > Stolidobranchia > Styelidae > Botrylloides > Botrylloides violaceus. The sequence goes on along the minus strand of JASFYC010000829.1, from coordinate 4,178,124 downwards.
ATTTCCTTGATTAAAGACTATCTAGTCATGTTATTAATTTGAAATAAATAGACAAGAATTCTTCATCTGCTCGGCTTGTAGCGTAAGTAGAAATAGTTTGGAATTGAATTAACATACCCCTCTTTGATCATCGCCGATCTGCGGTATGAGAATATTTTCTCAACACTTCGCGTAGAGCAGGATGTATACCCCCGTCTGTTTTGTAACGCCGGTGCGATTGTGTTGTGATTGAACATTTGCTAACTGTGTTTAGCGCTAGTGCGTTAACAACCGTTTTCTTTGATGGCGAACAAAGCAAGCGCAGAAAGTATTTAAATTGCTTGATTAAATTCTTAAGCATTTGCGTTTGTCCTCCATATAATGACAGTCAAATAGAGGTAATGGCTTCCAAACGTGTGAAGACAATTGAAGGATAGTGCGGATGCAGTTCCTCATACAAACAACGTTACCTGTGAAGTCCCACGCTATAGTTTGTACCGAGTTTGAACGATGAGAGAAAATGAATTCTCACTACTCAATTCGACCTGCGGCCTCGGACAAATTTTTAAAAAATTCTCGTCCATAATGTACTGTGTATAGGCCTTACTGTACATGGCACAGCCGACTACAATGAAGAAATAAGCCTAATGGTGTCTTACTTAGCCGATGCAGACCGCAGCTTTAAAAGAACTTGCTCCTTTCGTATTGATTCGCCATCAGCGAAAACATCCCCGTTCTGTGAAGTCCACTCTCATGATGCCTAGCTTATGTCAAAATCAAAACCTTTCAAGTTCAATTGCCGCAATCGGCGGTTTTAGGGAGAGCCATTAGAATTAGGTCGATCATCATAATTATATAAATCGTCCTGGTAATTATCCGTTTTGATTACGTCAGAAGAACCACCAAGCGCCTAAAATATCGCGTCGGGTATATATATCGTATCATTCCATAAAATATTATTCCAATCTGATTATCGATTCCTCCTATTTAGTTGGTGTGAAATTATATCGAAAAATATAGTTCCGGTTTGAAGAGGTGTGGAATTAATGATTTTTTTTTGTAAGGGTTTCTGCGAAAATATGCGACGCGCGTATAATCTGGAACTTTTTTAGCAACAAAGTAGCTCTTCAAGTTTTTAAATTGCTCATGTCGTCTCTATACCCCCTTTTTCTACTGCATGCGCACGTTTCTAAGTCACGCCCCTGCCTACGCGGTAGAAAGTTTTCCTAAAAAGAGGGATATCGTTATGCAATGCTTTTTGCAACATCGCGCTGCAGTGCAATACATCGATTTATATTAGTCGCTCGAACGATACTCAGTAGTTGTGACTAGACTAGAGACTAGAGAGAGAACTCAAAAGTAGTTTTTAGGTCGTGGTACCTTAACTGCCTTTATAACTTTCACTTTGATTAGTTATCAACTGAACTTGAAACATTTTGCGACCCTTCCCATTCCACCGCTATGTTATTATCTGCTTTTAATTCACTCGACGCGCTAATTACTTAGTACGAAGTACGAAGAAATCTCGTAATTAAAGCAGCCCGTTTGGCGGTGTAGTAGTAGACTATGAGCGGCGCTAGCAAATTGCAGTGTTTCGGTTTCAACGCTGCACCTAGGTTTCGGCCTTATTGCGGTCGGTGAGTCGTCATATGTTATTCGCCACGATACCCAACTGCGTAATAGACAGAACCTGCCACAACGCCCAAAACGACTACTTATACATCACCATCGAAATGACTGTTCTCGCTCACGTCGTGAATTTCCTGACTTTGAATACGGCTGTGAAGTCGGTTACGCTTCAATGAGCACAAGTTGCAATAAGTTACCTTATGCAACATTACGCCAACTGTTGTTGTAATTAAAACGAGATACACATGCGGTACGGGTTCAAATGACCATAATATTTTGACATCGATTTTCTCATTTTCTCACGCTCGGTAATGCGATACCGCTAACGAATGACATGCATTATAAACGTAGTGAAAGTGCTGTGCTAGAAAAGTCGGTGATAAATTCGGACAAACAATACTCGCGATCAAGTCGGCAGTTTTTGCACGATATGCGCCATCCGTTCTCAGCGTTTTAGCAAACAACTTGTCAAAGACAGCCGCGCGATCATTTTTCGATCTCATTCGACTGCGTGCATTTGCATTGATCTTGTTCACCTATATACGTAGGGTTAGTTCCTCGGATACGGAAGCACGGTATCAACGGGCCTGTTGTAATATCTGATATATGGAAGATACGCCATCTTAGTTCATATCATGGATTAGCCAGTGTCGAGATAGCATATTTTTACATATAGATCTACTATATGTTCTACATGACTAGCGGTTCAGCTAATTTTAATCTAGGGTCATCGTGTAAGCAGATCTCTTCATCGATAAGACCGCAAGTCGGGCAAGTCGCGAAAATCCATACAAATCGCTTCTTCGTATTAATATTATAGATATGCTTCACCACAGAGATTTTCAGTATCACGTAATGCCCCATCAAGTAGCGTATGACCTACCAAAATTAATGAAATGTCTTGCTCGGGTTGTTGAATGCATACACATCGCACTCATACGGGATTGACGATGTGTATCTATTTTCAATGCATTGACTGTCATTCTGAATTGACGACAGTGCATAGGCTAATATTTTGCAACGGCCAACTACGTGCGCATCACGGCAAATTTCCACTGTCCCAACAAACATTCGCGTGTTTATATGAACGCAACTTAGCAGTTTCACACTTTCCCATTGCCCGCTTTTCGTATGAGAGGAATCACAGCGTTATCATTGTGTCCTTTTCCATGGGTCAGCAACTTTAGTACTGTCGCACAGATGTAAAACCGATTCCGTCAGATTTGTTTGTTATTTGAGCGTGACAAAATGCATGCCATCAAATTAATCTGAAAATGACGTAAGACTCACGCTTCCTGACTATTCCGAGCGAAATATGACCCGCGCGCTATCAATTATAAATTACCGGATTGGTAGACGACAATGTTGAATATTAAACTCGAAAACAGCGCTTATCTCGCTTAAATGAATTCCGGTCGCAGGAACGATTTTCCGACGGTGTTGTTGTTGATCACACAGTAGATGAACATCATGATTAGGATGGGCTTTATTCACACCGCTCTATTTTGCATCACGAAGATCCGTATGATATTCAGGGACAGAGACCTGAAGAGTAATTCGGTCAGATTGTATTTTTAAATATCGCGAAATACAATTGGATATAGTGCCAAGGCCCCAGCTATATCAAGAGAAGGGACCCTACTTCTTAAGTCCCCAACTAGTATTAAGACGGTAGCTCACTACTATTAAAAGTTGGTCGCGGTCGTGCCTTTAGACAACATTGGCGGAAAGGTTTTTGCATCTCTCGCGATAACTACGAATCATGAACTGCCTCTTACAATTCATAAACCAATGACTCTAGCACACTCAATCGCAATCATTCGCCATTGCGTTGCACAAAGATGGTTTTACCGGATTCGGAGCGAACCTCGAATCAGCCATGTATATTCTTTGGACCCTGACATCTACTTTGACGTTTTAATCCAAATTTATCCGAATATATCTACGTTGTAGATGTGAGCTTAAAATTTGATAAATTTCTCTTACAACGAGTATCGATCGCATTTGTGGCATATCGATAGGTTAAATACCGACCCGTCGTACACGCTATTGGGTTTCCTGTCAACTTTACCAGTAACGATCATGGCTATCGAAAGAAAGCGCTTGCTTTCAAATATCGATTAGTCAAATATGAAACCATATGACCCTGACACAAAAGATTTCTTTCCAAAATCTTCGTCGAGGCCTGATCGAAATTTCCAATTCAGAGATTAAACAGGAATTGCAACCACTACACTCAGTTATAATAACTAACTGCCTGGGAGATTCTGTTCTGATTCAATATTCTGCTAAGTATCCTGTGCTGCGACCGTACCGTAATTTGCAAATGTAACATGATGGTATATATGCGGCTGTCGTTAAAATATGCAAGTTGAATTATTCTCGGTCAACAGCCTCATTTCACATCCTACCATTCAGCGTTCATCCTGTTGCCCGTTCAGGCGTTCGTAACTGGCATATGATCTCTTTGCATATACGGCGTTAGCATTTACATCTGGCGCGTTGTTATGCGCTTACGTTGCAAAATATTGCGCCAATCTGATTGGATTTGCGTTTCATGGTTGCGCATTAACTATTTGCTACAAGAACAGATTAAAAGAGTTGAATAGTTTGTTTTGTGCCTGCTCTTGTTGCGCTACATGCCATCACCAGCCGTACTTTGCGAAAATCTGTCAGAATCCGACTGGCACACAGTCGCTTCGTTGTAAAGAGTAAATTTTTTTGGCCCCGCACCTTTCTCTATATAACATTTTTTCTTTAGCATTATGGAAACTATCGCTTAATAAAAACTGAAATACAAACAGATTAAACGGATAAATCTTCATGGGAGAAAGGCCTGATTATCATTTCTTTGCATGGCATTGATGTTTACTCGGAACGGCATTGCTGCGTCACATAAAGCAATAGGCTAAAGCTAAACAGTACACAGTCAATCCTTGGTTTCAACGCAGTCGGAAAGAAGCCTCTAATTTCTGTATGAAGCGTTTCGTACTTCGTATGAAACACTGTAGTCCGGAATACCTTCTGCTTTCTGCAAACACCTCAGTGTAGGTCATTGTGCCATTGTATGGATCGATTTGCTGTTAGTTGTAATCTGGTAAATCTACTTTTATCTACATATATACGCGAAAGTATCCCTTTCAGATAAGAAACAGTGCCACCAGGTCGGATAATAAATCTACTCTGTATTCTTCTATATGTGAAATATAGGTTACGCGTCAACCCAACGCAGTTCTCCCACGCGCTGGTTGAATATTGATCAGATCGAAGATATTATTCGGTGGAAGTGAAATAATCATTCTATCCTTCTAAAAACGTTAATCACAACTCATTCTCTATAATTTCTACATTAAAGTGGGGCCTGCGGTGAAAGTATGATGATGGTGAGAATAAAACATTACAGAAAACATTCTCGCACTGCTGGGTGCATTTACCAGAAAGTTTCCTTACCCGTGCATTTAAAAATTCCCTGAGTTGCGAAATGGTATCCACCGACTTAACTGGTATGTCCCGGCGTATATTCCCGGGACTCTCTACCGTTGTACTGAATTTTTCGGCCTTGGCCGCATGCCAAGAGAGTACGGCTATAAAGAATGTGTTTACAGACCAATAAATGAAGAATGTGTGACTGTAGAGACTCGTGAGAAGGATTGAAGGTGGATCCCCATTGGCAACGCTGGAAATTCCAAACAACTACGTAGCCTATATACCTGCTCGTGTTCCTCTATGTAGGTAATTGACGTGACACATTGTTCCATATGGCGAAGCGTTCTAATTATTCTACCCATCCCCGATTGAATAGTTTATGCCCGCATTTTTAGTCCGTGACGCAACCTTATTCGCTATACAGTAAGTGTCACTCCATTTAGCAATAATATGATAGTGGGAGTACCAATACCTCTAGCCGAAGAATAACCGTACTTCCAAACTGTTTTCAACACTTTTTATCCATTAGTCAAGTCATCGTCATATATTCTCCATACACGCCGCCTTAAGCTAATTCGTAGGGTATGTGACACGCCCTTTATTTCCAATAACAATCATGCCATATAGTGTTTTTGATACCGGAACGGAAAAACTTACTGTTTCTCTATTTACGCTCAACATCGTCGTGAGGTATTGAGTCTTTTAGATAACGGGTACTCACACGAAATCGGCTCATTATAATCTCCATCGCTGTATTTGTAACGCAAGGTGGTTGCATCGCGACTTATTCCGAAAAGAAAGATGGAATACACGAACTTGTTTCCTTACCAAACGCAAGCTTCCAACTGTCACGCGGTATGGACTATATGTAATGTGGTTTGATGTTCTCGTTTTCGACGTCGCTATAAATTCATCATCGTCCTTCTTATTTGGGGCAACATCGTGCCGCTAATTTCATTTTTATCGAATTATGAATAATTTATTGCATTAGAGGCGATTAATTCATAACTTGTTACTCTCCGCGACGTCGGCGCTGTCGATCGTACAATGATTCCATCTTTATTCCTCGGACTTCCTGCAGAGCTCAACTCTCGAAAATCGACTTCTCGTGACAGTATATGGAACGTATCACACCATTTAATTCCCAAATCTGTCGCTTCAAACTGATAAATCCTAATTAGGGGTTTCAAGGATGCTCGGCGATGCGACATCTTTATGCCTTCGAAAGTTCCCACGTGGAATATCATCCGGAAATCCATTCGATTTGTTGACAGCGCATCTCTCCGGGATACACTTCCGTTCGAAGTAGTTGTCAATGCACGGCATTAGTGGAGAGAGATTAAGTGGAGTTTCTCTTCTATTCAGCTTTTCTCCTAGTACCTGCATTTTTTTGTTGTGTCGCCATCTCGCCCTGGCCCAGTATGAGTTTTATTATTATCAAACCGTTGTTACAATAATTTATAAAAGGGTTATGCCATGATTTGATGCAGGGAATTGCCATGAGGGGTATATATACATCGTGTAAGCTCTTTTTTAGTTTGTTTTTACCGGAAATGGAACGAGTTAGTTACACGCTCGGATCTAGTGCGTGATGCATCGAACGGTTACATTTTATTTCAATGCTATCACGACTTATATAAACCTGTAATTTGTCACCCAGGATTATCAAGATGTCCCCATTATAGCGCAATAGCGCTCATTTTACGGGATTTGACCTCGGTAATTCTAATCCCTCTTTTACCTCCAGACCCAACACAACACGTATACAGACTTGTTTCGGTATTTCTGTTCAAGCTCGTTGCCGAAGTGCAGCGTACATTCATATCACGAAAAGCTATTTTCTGCAAGAATTTGCACTGATAATGCCGATGTTATAGTCATCCGGTATTAAAGTCGACGCTACATTGACACGATCTTTTCTGATGTCTGAATTAAATTGACCGTTCTCCTACTTAGTGGACAGTCGAATGAATTGGATTACTGGAGTTGCCGCCAAACGTGAATGCCCTCATTCTGCTAGAATGCAGTGAGTCACTATCACTGGACAATCATGGCACGTTGGACATGTAGTTGAAATTCATGTTGTATGAGCAATATGTGACGGCGTATGAGCAAAGCCTAAAATACTCCACCAAAGCCTTGGAAGTCGAGCTCATAACTGGCCTAAGGCCAGCACCTAGCCTACAAGATTGTAAATATTGCTGACTTTTGCTTACGCCACAGCTCCAACATTATGCAATGAAATCAGCTACTCAAGTGCCTTATGACACGATGTCTTTGTGACCAACAATCCGCTGAAAGCTTGAGCCCTTAGACAGTATGTACATTCACAACTGGCGCCGCCGCTCATTATTATCAAAACCCAAGGGGACTTATGAAAATTTTTAGCATATGATATTATCAATGAGATGAGGGTGATATGAAGCATACCAAGCACTGGTTGGGTAGCAATACTAATGGATACGTCTCTATGTGCAAATGCCACATAGATTCAAGGTATAGACTATACACGTTCGGACCGGTATTGGTTAAGTCGTTTGCTAAGAATGTCTAAATATGACTGGAAAATCAGGCAATGAAATCCTCTGGTACATCATCGATTAGGATTAAACAAAACAACGCCTTCAACACCCCCAAGAAATCTTAACAAAGTCGTGAATGTATGTTGCCTTTGCCCGATATTACTCCGCTTAATGCAATGCCCACTCACCAACTTTAGTATCATGTTAACCAAGGTCATCTAATTCTAAGCCACCAAAAAATGATATTGAGATATGCGATAATCATCTTATGAGAGCGCCGGAAAGTCGTGATGGGAACTAGCATGTAATGATATTCAATTTCTTGGGTGCGCCACATTTTAGTGAATAAATTGTACGAATATAAAATAATTTTAAAATTCCGATCGGGTTCTATGTTTTTGTTATTTCAAATCTTCTACGTTTTCGAGTTAAGTCATTTTTGCAACATAATCATTTGCGTAAGCCCCCCTGTTATCATAGAATCGGCCTTTCAACAGACTTGTCGACGCTTCTTGCTGTGAATTTTTCACTAACTCTAAAAATACTACGTCTACTCCCCGAATTTCTATGAGACCCAACTTCTATTTTGGTCACTACGGTTACATGGCTGGCTGACTATTAACGAAATGACCATATTATATGCTGGTCGGGCTGTAGAAATTTCCCGCCCCTTTGCACGGGGTGCCGGTGGACTGAGTGACGATGGTGGAAGAATTCGGGAAACTAATTTTAGTCTTTGTTAAGTGGTGGTCCCTGTCTATGAAATTATTTAGATAGCTTATATCAACTTCATTAAGATAATCAATCCGTTTCATATCCTGTTGTTGTTACTAGTACACATTACACAGTATGTGCGTTGCAGTCTATGCCGAGTCCGATGACTGTGCCGTCTGTGTGATGATCGAAATTGAAATTACTGTGGCAGACACTGAAACGGCAGGTTGCGCTCTTATAGGGTGATGAAGGAGCAGAGCTCCGAAAGCTTGTGAATGTTCTAATTCTCAATAAACTAAGGTTGGACGTTAAATCTGTGGTGATCTTCTTTACAATAGCTCTTATAGGGGTTACACGTTTAGACGAGAGAGGTCCAGAGGCTCAAATTAATCACAATCATTGGAGGGTATCGGTAGAAAAAGGCAACCAACCTGCGTTTGACACGGAGGTTTTGATTATGAGATTGTGCTGAAGTTGTAGACTGACTCCTGAGTACATTTAATTCGACACTGAACGACGTGTGGTGTAATCCTTTGGTCAAGTGATGGGAGGATACCACAGAAAAACTATCCTGACGAATTGTTCCTCAAGTCTTGAATCTTTCTCTTTGAAGTTGAATTTGAATTTGTCCATTTGGTTTCGATACGTCCTATATTTCAAGACCCAATACTTCAATCTTTTCGGGGATCTTACTTCTTATGAGACGGGCTCGTGGATTTCGTCATCGCGACGTTTTTGGAACGAGATTAATCTGTTCACTGTATTGAATAAGTTGATTGTGTTCGATTTCATTTTGTATTTTTGGAGAATCTACCTTCTTCGCTTTGAATTGCTTCACTTACGATAATCGGAGATTTAATTTTGATCGCAGTGCGCGTGAGAGCGATACATGTATTTTTAACGCCGTTTCGGCGACTTTCATTGTCCACGGTTTTATCTTTAAGTAATTATATTCTTATTTGTAGCACTTGTCCATATACAGTATAGTGTCACACTTGTGCGCTATTCAAAAGGAACATGAATTTTACAAACTCGGAAATTACTGATCGATGAAATGGAGTGATAAAAATGCATTTCTCAAATATTATCTTGCGATGATTTGATCGTGAGATGAATTGTGCTTCGTAGGCCGTCTAAGAAATAGTTTTGAGATTTTGACCGCTAGATACGACGTCGATGAAGACATCAGGGTGTCGATAGTACCGCACACTCGTCCTTACTGATTACTGATTTCACGATAGTTATTATTCAATAAGAAGTACGAAATTAAATGGCGTCACCAGAAAATAGACGTAATACATTTCGGGTATTCCTGTTTGCGTAGTAGCTGCGCTAGCCTTCCTGAATCATTCCGTACTCCATTTTAACGATAGATGGAAAGAATGAATGATGATGGCTGCTATATGCGAAGGTTACTCCTTTAATAAGTTGTAGTGCAGTTATTGCCAATGATGGCCATAGACATTCGATCCGTATAATCACTTATTTTTGTGGTTGTTTTGCCCCGTTTGTGCTTGCTTGAGATAGTTCCATTCAACACGACTACCAAAATTGCTATCATTCAATTTTTAATACTTGTATTTATTATCGCAGTCGCACGTGCTGGCCCATATTAATTTTCTCACGCGTCATGCAACTTTCCCGTCATTGTGGTTTTGTAGAGCTGACACCTGTCAGTCGTGGATCTCAAGCGGGCGATCTCACACGTCAATCGTTTCTCTGCACCTGATATGTTTTCGTTGTGTAATCTCTGCTGCGAGATTCCTTACTATCTGGTAACAACTCACAAGCTACTCAAGGACTCTCCATACGTAAATCTACGCTGAAGTAGCCTACGACATTGAATGCGACTACAAGACGGAAATGTAGTGATACACGTAACTGACGTAAATTGACCTTTTCGACATGTTTGTTTGTAGAAGGTGACGGACAATGACAATGGACAATTTTTAGTCGTTGCACACAAAAGCGAGCACTTTTTATATTGTGAGAAAACACCACTTTTCTGCTCTCCGGATTTTACAACAATTGTGCCAAAAAACCGCAAAACGCTGTGACGCAGCATTGTAATGATGACGTTATATTTGTAATATACGCCTCTCGGAAAAAAAGACTTTTTGTTAACTTGTTCAGTGTCGATACTTGTAGTGCCACTTGAATGTGATATTGCATCAGACAGAAGGTAGACATGCGGAATGTCATGTCTCGATTTTTCTGGCCGCCACGATAAAACCTGTCTGTCTTGATAACAAGGCTCGTGGACTTTAGTAGGCCATGGAAGGTGTATACCAACGTGGATTCATTTATTGATCAAAAATAGGTGTGGACTACCAATCTACCATACTTGAGAAAAGACGAGACGGCTAGATGCCTATACGCGATGCAATGCCACGATCATGTATGGAGTTGTATATTCCTAGGACCTAATCGCCTTTTGTTGTTGTGTGACAAAAACGACAGCAAAACAATGAGTGAGCACAGCCCCTCCATTGGGCAGTTCGACGCACGAGCACGCAAGCATATTCATTTCCCTTCGGCGGCGACGGTGGCCACCACGACGTCTCGTTTCTGGCCAAGACTATGCCTCAGGCCCTCAGCAGACTACGACGCATCATTTGAGAATGCATACTGGGCAGTTCGGTGATTGTTAATGACCATCAGTCCACTCATGAAGCTGTGGATACGTATTATCTGTTATCATGTATTCGTATGGGCTCAGTAGGTAGGAATGCGCCATCATCTCTCGCCTATAGCGTCGTTTGCCGATTGCGAAAGATCGCCGATAAACACACAACGAATTTATGACACGCGCTTGAACTTCAGATCCAGATTGCTTTTGCATACGGAGGCTCTTGATTGCGTTCATGAATGCAATCATTCTTTCGCTACTTCCATGCAAATGCGATTACTAAAGGCATAGTACACATGTGCGTATATGATCGCGAGAAACATATGTCATACCATGATCATGGCGATATACCCTCATACCAATCCCGCTATTGACATTTTCTGATCGATATCAAGCAATGTTCTTGGGCGAACGGCTATTTTATATGCGAGTCTTATTCACCATTTCGGCACGCCATAGGTCTCCTCTCCAGACAAATTAGACCCTTAACGAGTACGAACACACCTTGTTGACGTCACGAAAGTATGTGGTGCGCGAATTGGCGGCGAAACAAATTGGATCTCATGAAGTGTAATCCTTAATTTAGGGTGACTCACATCTTTCTCGCTTACGCAGAAAACATCAACACATGAGCGTACGTTGGTTACTTAGACACCTTGGCAATGCTTCGTAGACATAGCACACGGCTCCACGTAGCTTGACGAGTACTTAAATCTGAAATTATGCGGCTTGTTGATGTCAGACTGTTACGTTTTACTTGCGTCCGACTTTTGTCTGAAAAAAAAACGGACTAACGTCATAGAACCCGCGATAAACGCTTACTACGACAACCCCACAAAATCCTCTTCTGCTCCATATTTGGTTGTTTTACAAACGTCGACGTCATAATAAGCGATACATAGTTGCTTTGAAACTCGATATGCGACGTTAGGGTCATGGGGTCAAGGCATGCAGACTCGGACATCGTCGTATCTATTCAACGAGACTCACAGTCGAGGGCACGACAGTCTATCGACATCGTAGTAGCTTTGTTATGATAGAACAAGTATAGCCTTCGAAGAACCATGGTTGCTGTAATGATCAGAAGTTTCCACCATTCAGTATTTCGGCTTATTCATCGTGAAAACGATACTTTACAACTGAGGAGGCATTATGGTGCGATTTGGTGCCAGAGGGCTTGCGTTTTCCACGCAGTAATGACCCACCATTGTGTACAAGTATGTCGGCCTACATTGTATTGATGAGAACAAAATTTATAAATTGCTTCCTAATTCATACTAGAGTCTTATATTCCCTAGGGCCTATATTATTCTAGCCAGATGGACATGTAGACGTTCATATTATGTAGCTGTGCTTTTACGTAATTAACCAATTAAAGCGCTTCAATAGAATGTTTACGAATTTCGTTTCGTTCTTGCTTCCAATAAAGTTCAACCAACGATGATGATGATTGTTCACGCGTTGTGTGGTACATGCAATTAAGACTTTTCAATTAGGTGGTCACCCTCACCCGCAATCGCACCGATTCCTCAGTTTCTGTGCGGCGATGCCTAATGTCTTTTCCTAAGCTCTCAAACTTACGCTTCGTGATTTTGGTTCCAGCGCTGGTGACATCTTTTCTGTCTCCAAAATTGAAATCGATAAATCAAAGTAGCAACGTCATTTGAAATATATTTATATGCATGACAAGGAAATGAATCCACGATAATGTCAATAAGTCAATATTGTTAGCATCTACATAGTTATGATCAATGTTTTCAACATATCTTGAACCTTATTCCGGGTCCATTTAACTCCCATGGCATCTTGATTGCAGCCCAAAGTTGATATGAGTGTAGCTAAAAATATAGGAAATCTATATTTTGGTCAAATTAAGCATTTCATTTCGTAAACGCGCTTTTAATGCCCCACTGTAATTATATGTTTTAGCATATGATCTGTTTGACCGATGTTTACACGGTCTTAATGGATTGTGTCTGCGTTTGTTTATTTGTATTGGGAAATATGCGAGCCATCAACACCGCATAGATCTCAGTCGATTGCTCTATTTTGGTAACCTGCGTGATCTTTTTCGGCACTTGTCCTACTCGTTGATAAGTACGCTACAATTGGCGCGATTATCAATCGTGATAGCCGTGAAAATTGAAAACCAGTATAGGTGTCAAAATGACGTTGAATGTACCACGTGGTTTTACCCTTTTTTGTCAATGCGCTTTTCTCGTATTTGACAACTCGTGACGTATTATGAAACGATTCGGTTTTGTGATAAAAACATTTTTGAATACTTTACGTATACGTCTGATGCAACCGATGTACCACGTAAGTTCGAAACAAAATACGCTTCTAAACGGCTGGCTTAGGCTAAAATAGAATGTAATCGATTCTGGGTTCAATATTTCAGTTTCATGTCACTTTACTACAACGAAGTCATGTCTCATAAGTAGCCTTTTTTAGTAAGACTCCCGTTAATACATCTTCGAGTTACGGGACACTACAACTAAAATATGCTGGTGACTTGCAATAGCGTTTGATCTCCAGCCCTTTGCCTGCGAACGTTGGAGTCATGTTGTCAAAAATGAGGTTTTGAAATTATTTGTATGATATAGGATGTCCTGACGGCGAGGTAATAGCCTACTGTGAAGGGATTGACTTCATTGACTTGGCTAATTTGTTTCCTGTTGTCCTGATTAACTTACGGGAACAGATCGGCGTACGGAGGTACACACGTCATGGTGAAACTTCGTTATGAAGTGGTTAATGTGGATATTGATTTTCGTTGTGACTGATGTTTGAATATAATTGATGATTCATGACGTGTAGAGTAAGTAACCACTCCAGAATGATGGCATTAGACATACCCGTGTATACGCGCCACAGTCCCCCACCCACCGATTTGCCTTAGGATCTAAACACATTCCATATTCGGCACGATTTATCCTAATTACCTTATGAGACCGATGACCTTTCGTGAGTAAGATATACCCATACAGAGAAGGGAATTCTATTTCTGAGCGTGTTTTTGAGGGACGGTGTCACTAGATAGAGTTTGTATGCATTCAAACTTAATCGGATTTCCACGGTCATCAGTTCACTACATCGATGACGTCACTAATGAGATTATTTCGGGTAAACAGCCGTAATTTTTCTTGTTTACTGTGTTTGTATACTTGCTACTTGTAGGTAACCATTTGGCCCTACATTTCCCATGCGTCATGCACCCGTCTTGCGTATCTTCCTTTTACCCCTTCTCATTAGTGTGAGACACCAGTTTGGGTGTGCTAATGAACGCGGTAAGTGCGTTCTAATGAGATGTTGTATCATTAGCGAGCTCTCTCATGATTGAGATCTGCGCTCCCGGTGTCTTCGCGTTGCCCCGCTCGCTCTATAAGCAAACAGAGTCGATATGCAGTCCCGGTGTCTTCATCACGTTAACCCAGCACTCGCTCCTAAAGCAAACAGTCAATTTTGTAGAGTATCACTTTCGTTATTTTGTTTTTTTTTAATCTAAAGAGCGATTCTTTGAAAAGAGAGCCGCCGTAGTAGGCCAATTTGGTTGAATGTGCGAAAAATCGTCGATACATCAAAATTATAGTACAATTGCTGAAAGTTAGACGGGAGTTTAGTGGCTACGCTAAAACAACGATCTTTATCAAATCTCAACAGGCGTTGTCAAACAATCGCAAACGTTTCATATGCTGGCGATATCAGCTCTTTATCCTAAGCGCAAGAGAAAATTGCTTCGACAAAACGATCAACCTTTCAAGATGAAAATAAGGATTGATGTAAACTGCGGGAGATTTGCAGCATTACGGCATGACATAACCCGAACAAGACTACCTTATTACTTAATTTAAATGATGACGCGTTTTCTAGAAAAATCGAAACGTGATTCTATGCAAATACACTCATGATCGTCCTCGTTGACGATTATCTATTTTCTACCCTCAAAAACATCTAAATTGCACAAGGTCTTGAACTTCCCACCCTAATTGAAATGGCCGGGTTTGGTTTCAGCTTGCGGAAATGTGCACTTCTGACGAATTAGTGTGTGAATTGTCGCCACAGAGTGTCTCATGTTGTTGATATCAACACAGAATGTTCTACACACAGCAATACGGCATTGACATTAATAGGTGCTCTAATAGAAACGCACTCTATGATGACATTGAATCCTAATCCTTTGTGATTGTAAACTTGCGACCTCTTCACATTTTCATCACGTAATAAGGATGAGTCGTCTTGTGCATTCTGAAAAGAGGAACCACTTGCCATCCTTGCGTTGATTGTCCTCGAAAGATGTTGACGTGTTGTTAGCCACAAGCTGTGTGTTCTTTAAAGCTACAATGATGCTTTTGTCCTTTTGGTGAAAATGTTTTGTATTGGGTTTGCTCATCTGAGTCAGTTACGTTTAGTGTGCGTTAACCAGTCAATTACTTCTGCTGGGAGCGCAGGTTCATTATGAACATCCATTATTTTTAGAGTACGCGCAGCGTTTTAAAGACAATGATTTTGCTGGTGGCCTCTTATTAACTCAAAATATGAGAGCACTCAAGCCCCAAAGTATAAGCAGCTTGAGTTCACTAAGCGTCATCATTTTCCGATTGACTAGATTACAACCGAGTCCTTAACCCTAGTTGACGAATCCTTCTATTTTTAACCATCTGACATCATTCCTTATCCTTTTTCCTGTACCTCATCACAATACATTCATCGAAAACGCAGTAAAATGAAAATCTCTATTTGCACACTCGGCTCGCTTGTTTAATGGGTGACCGTGACAGGAAATCTTGATTAAATTCGATTTCTATAATTGATAAGATCAGGGCGGGATTACTAAATAATATGTAGATTACATATTTTTCTAGCCCTAATGATGATAATTTGAAGTACTGCATTGTTCCATGTGATAGATTCGTGTAGAATTAGTATCGATAATGAATTGTAATGACCTTGGCTTTGAATTCCATGTAAAACGGATTTGATAAAGTAACAGCCCGTGATATTGTAACGACTATAATACCGACTTTACCATATAGTGTGTTGACTAAACTGGTGGTAACTGCGGAATAATAATATGTTAATAATTATATAATCGGGAGAAATTTGAATGACGCGGTTATCGCCCGGGTGGTATCAAACAGACAACTACGAAAAGTTGTCAGAAATTCTATAGGCCTACTTATCTCGGGTCAAATCGGGCTTCACATTTGCGTATCACTTCTTCGTGCGGGCTCGTCGGGGCTTTCCCTATCAAGTGTTTCCCTTCGGTCTTTTCAGATCACTGTACAGTCTATAGGAGGCAAGCTGGGTGGGGGGAAATTTTTAGCACCTGCAATACATTTTAGTCCCGTCAAGTTTTTTGGGCAACACCGAAAGAATTGGCGTTCTTCTTGGTTTTGGGCCCCCTGAAAATCACGGTGAGCCTATAGTTGATAAAATCTACTTTATGAAAATTTAACGAGTCTCCTAAGCCCCAAAAGAACAAGTCATGGAACAACGACCCGCCTTTCCCCCTCTAAATGGCCTTGGTGGCAAGGATTTTGGGTACAGTTCGATTACGCTTTTGACGTTAGAGTTTGTCGTCATGTTAGGTTTGAAATTCCAAGCTCGAAATTTACACAACGCTGCTGATATATGTGCCTACATTCGGATGCATCGTCGGACGATTCCGCCTACAAATCTCCCACAAATTCCCGTGCTCGTGGCTGTATTTTATTGCTGTAGGCTGCTTCATTGAAACAACACTATTTATAGGAACCGCAGATATATATACTACTGTTCAGTTCTGTTCCGTTATTCCCCGTAAGGTTATTGTCCCCACCAAACAAAGTACACGCCAATGCTTAGATAGCGTACTATTTTACGATAATGCTGCCAAAATATGCATATGATCTGCGAATATGCACCGCAATCTAATTTAGAGGCAAGGGTGTAGCGAACCGCTGGATTGTTAAACTTCCTTCGCATTAACGTCACCGCAGAGAGTATGCCGGGAATATATATATGTTAATATGTACAATAGTAACTTCTAGTTTGCCATAGGAATCAGCATGAAAAGGAGCACTATTATTGTCTATAAACACTTGTCTATAAGGATAGTGACGTTGCTCTATAGATCATTTCCCACAGAGTGGATGTACAGGCCTACTTGTCGTAATGACTCATTCAAGTTGAGTATGGGATACGGTAGATAACGGATAAGTTTAGACTTATGTGTATATACGAATGCATATAACTCCGACAGTCTTAACTATTTAAACTTACATCATTAGTTAACGTATACCCTCTTTCCTCGCTGTATTGGAATCCACCTACGTGTAAATGGTTGTTTTAGTAACGTCGTGCGTAATAATGGTACTTGAGTTCTATGCAACTTCTCAAATCAGGCGATTATCCGCTCTTTCATCATGGTGTTTTATGGTGAGTACAGGAAAACCCTCATGGTCCAAGCCTTAATCTCCTTGGTGAATAAGAAACACTTCGAATTCTCATTCTAATTGGCAGCTTGTGTGTGATAAGACGAAGGGTTTATCTCACAAGGCAGGAGCAGGGTAGGGATGAGACGTCCGCCATCACCGATAGTGAAAGCTTTGTTTTTCTACCATCTACCTAAACACAATATGTAGTACCAATACTACAAAACAGTTTCATGCTTTTTTGTGTTACACTTTGTTGTTTTTGCGCAATCGAAAGAGTTTCAAACACTAAGGGGACCTCACTGAAACTCCAATTGCTAGGTTATATATATTCTATGACCAGGCCCGCAACCAGGTTGTGACTTTGGAGGGAGCGTAGTGACGTCACATGTTATCGGAGCGTATATGACTTGTAACCAAGGCGATCTTAAGTAATTAATTAAGATCGCCTTGCTTGTAGCGAACAGAGATTTTCTTCGGTTACGGTTGGGTTGGCTCAAAAGCAATTGCTAAGTCGGAATGAACTTTTCCAATATAAAACTTGATCATGTACGCGTGTTTCAGAGAAATGTCATCCGCTAGGTGGCTAAGAAGAATGAGGCCGAAAAAAAGGACTTGGCAGATCGTAGAATATGCTGCAATTGAGATCAGTTTAACTCCAGTGGAAATTTCATGTGGTAAGGGATGCCCTTTATGCTGAAATTCCTACTGCGAATTAACTACAAGGCGAATCAGATGTGGTACGAAACATTTGTTCCATATTCCCATGAAGGCCTGTCCATGTTGTCGTAAAAATAGAATGAGGAATTCATGCAATGTTTTGTTTTCCAGTATACTTCCATACATGTGGTCGGGCAGGTATTCTCTAATTACAACTGTAGATTTGTGATATCCAGCAAATGAGACCTATTTCGGGACGAATCAAAGAATAAAAATAAATATAAATGACTTTTACGGAGTCCTCGCGTTAAAATACCTCTTGACTATACAAATGGCGCATTAGAATGTTGAAACAGCACCAAAAGGAAATTTTTGCTTTGTAATCGCACTAACACGAATATCCACAGTTGGCGCTTTAAATTTAATAGCTGTGAGAAACAATACCTCATAATCTTTTATAGCCAGTGATTATTTATTCTTCAGACGGAAATGCGACTAATTGCCCTGTAAACAGAGTCAAATTTGTGTGACTACAGGTGAAACTATATACGTCACACGTTTCTTTTTGACACCTGCGAAGAGCTGAAATATCTCAAGCTTTTATCATCTCGCTGACATTTTTGTCTTGCCAACCGCAAACTACAGCCCGCTCTCTCTGTGCGTTTTAAACTAAAACGGTATGCTTGGATACTAAATTAAAGTAAACGTTTCATTATGCGTTACTTTGCTGTTTGATGTGGTACCGCTGTTACCAATTGTATTTACCCGCTACATAACTTGTCTAAAAGAGAGCGTTGTCTGTAATTTATGTTCCACTGTCATTTGTTTGGCAATGCGTCATCCATTGCCATGACTCCTCAACATTACGCTCACTTATTACAAGCTATAACGAATAAGATCCCGGTGAAACTATGTGACGTCATTGATAAAAGAGAAATAATTAACCAGACGACAGTTATCAGTAATAGCGTCATTTTGAACCTTACTTGTTCATGTGCTGTACCGCATACGTGACGGGTTGAAGGTTTATCTGGAAGGGCATCTACCCTGCAAGTCATATTTGAATAACTAAAGCAGATTATAGCATTGTAATTGCGTAAACTTTTCTCAGTGTGCATGGTATTCATATTTTACGTCACAATCTCAATAGCCTGGACCATCATCTGCCATTTGGTGCTGTAGTATTAGCCTATTTGGTGCACACATGTAGTAAATTAGGATAATAGCATAACATTATTGACGACTAAACGAGGCAATCAGTGGACCCCGCCTGCGTTCGCTGCCCGCGATTAACATTAATCCGTAATCGGAGAAATAAACGAGGGAGTCAGTGCCTGCGTTGCCTGCCCGTCATTAATCCCTTGTGGGAGAAATTTCGACTTGTTTTTGTAACCTCAATCTTCATTTCATTATACTTTCACAAAGTTTCAGTATGCCACGTCATTATTTCGAAACGGTTTTCAATTCCTTTTAATGACGCAGTTTTCCATCCGTTTCTACGGCCTACCACAGGTGTTACCTATAACTTGACTAATTGCTTCAGTTTCGTCAAATGGTAAGTTAGGGGAGAAAGTTTTCCTAGAAACTAAATCCTAATAGTTTTTAATTGTTTTCACATACCTTTTGCTGCAGTATGACTCCGACTTGCGCAACACCCGAACAAAATTTTGAATCTGCGATTGCTTGGTGTTGTTATTTTGAAATTTCAACCGCTCAGGTCATGTACGCCATGTCATTGCTTTATGTCGAGCGTGTTTCTGCTTTCGATACACGTATAGAGTATATTGACAACTCTAGCTACAGACTCAATCCGCAAAGAAGTGACAAAACTATCCAGAACTTGAGACAAAGCGTCTGAATTTTTTCGTAAATGTTCGATATCATGCCAAATGTAGCCTATGCATTCTTAGCGACGGAAATACTCTCAGTATTTTAAAAATACATTTGAGAGCACTACATACGCATTACATACGCGGTACGATTTTGCAAAATGACCATCATTATGTTCGATGCTCTCTATGTCGAACATCCACGCATTCCACAGAAAAACGCTGGTTTTTGCAGACGGTTTGTATAGACATCTGCGGTGTTTTCAAGCCAGCTGTTGTCGCTGCAGCCTTGAAGATGCAACGCAAAGAATTTATCAGTCAAATGCTGTCGTATGCTTTATCACAACGATGTAAAACTGTGGTGTGTTTTGGTAGCAGATTCTGTAGAATATATCTAATCTGTATGGCGTTTATCTATCCTTATAGACATTCCTAAAGATGCAGCGATTTTGATCGGCTTTGTTGTCATTATGACAGTTTTACTGTGGTTCGTGTTGTGTTGTATTTGTAAGGGCAATTTGTGTGGTTTCGGGGGCAAAGGTCGATATGCCGTTTTTGCACGATAATTCTTGTAATGATTGAAGTTGCACGATCAATATCAATACCATCTTGCTCATATTATATATCACAAGATTCCTTCTCTTCTCACGCAAGACAGTGGATGCACCGTTGCACCATGTCCATCGCCCGTCACAAATCTAATTGCAACTTTGTGTTTTTTATTGTTAACGTCTTGATGATAGAATTTGTCCGCGAATCGGTCTTTGCGGGGCAACGCTCCTTGCGGCGTTTTTGCATGCGTGATGTGCAAGCGCGTGAAATTGCATATCTGCCATCGCGCGCCGCAGATACATTTGTAACTTGTGTTTCTAGTTAACTCCATGATGATAGAATTGGTCCGCGAACCGGTCTCTACGGCGCAGCTCCCCTCGCTGCATTTCGGCATGCGTGATGTGCAAACGCGTGAAATTGCTTATCTGACGAAGCTTTAGAAAATATTCAACGAATTAAAACGTGCCCAGTAACAGGGTCACAGCCGCGAACGCTTAGTCGTTGATGAAGCGTGGAAATGACCCGGTTTCAGGTCACGATCATTTGCTGCTCATCTTTGCAGACGGGTTGAGTCAATTGAAATCTGCCTCGTCTACCAAATTCTTTTCGCTTTCTCTCCTGATGCAAGACGGGAACCGTAACAGAGACATCGACACTCTCCCAACTCCCACCCACCCCAAAGTGCTAAGCGTGTTTGTTTCTTCCTCTACGTTCTACGTGCGTGCGAATGTCTAATCTGGCGGTCACGTTTTTTAGGTTTGGGTAAAAAATAAGCGGACGCTGTATACATTTAACTCAAAGATACTTGATGGGCACTCAGTTGATCTGAGATGCATTCTTCAAGAGTGCTTCTTTACGTGTGCGGCTTCTAAATTCTGAGTGCAACCACATCGTCTCAGGTCACAGCTATCCAGAACGCCAATAATTAAATACGCCTTGAATGGATGAAACTCGTCGCGGTTGTCTCACTATGCAATATGTGTTGAGTGCTATCCTCAATGCAATTAGAAGGCATGTGGTGTAAGTAATGGGATATCAAATCAAGATTCAAGATATAGCCTGAGCGCACTCTGCCTTACAATGAGATAGTGTAAGAACTGAAGAAGTCTGCACATTTGAAGCGGACATCCGGAAATTCACCATTAGTGGATAGTTTGGGTGGGATAATGTGCATAATCTACTTATCATAATTGCTATCTATTTATGGTGTTTTCAACTACGTCATTTACGCCAGGCCGATACTCAGTGTATACGTGTCAACACTTCCGGCTTATAGCCCGGATCACTGTTACAATCACGGCTATCCGCACTTCCCGGATACCGACTGCCAAGTAGGGAAGGAACGGATACCTATTTTAAAGTCTTCGATTTGACTCGGTCGGGAATCGAATCCGGAACCTCCCGATCGGAAGGCGGACAGTCTAACCCTCTCGGCCAACTGAACTTATTGGTCAAGAACGTGGTCGGTAACATCCGTTCTAGCTTGAAGCAGCGTTACCGTGCAGATGGTTTACGGTATCGCCTACAATGCTGTTATTTCGAAAATCATGTGTACTGTGTATATCCGGTAAGAAGCATTCACGTCCCAAAAACATTTCTAATATTATCTGTAATTGATGGCTATTAGATCTAATTTGGTTCGCACACACCCACAATCTAAACCAACAAAATCTTTCAATGATAGGTGATGAGGACATCATCGATATTATAATGGTTTGAAGTGTTGCCGATATGTCGCCTGATTTTGAGTTTGGCGCAGGATAATTTTTGATTTGTGTGAGACAATTTTTGTCAGAATTTTCTTAAAATTTTCCCCGAAAAGGTAGGTGTGTTGCTTGCGGTGCAAATTTCGCCTTTCTCTCGTGGCCAACGGTCGCGGTCTGTTCGGGCAATTTGTAGATTTGCAGAAAAGGTGCCACATTTCAGAACAATAAGATCCATCAGCTGATATCAACGCTGTTAAGTGTCGATCGGTGTTACGTTTCTATGATTGCTGAATCTGATCTTACCTTAGATGCTTAACGCGTGTACACCAACGAAATGAGACGGGTTAGTTTACCGTAAGACTGCGCCAAGATATGCGCCGATTCTCGAAAAAGAAAAAGCGACTCCGATTTTATAGAGCTCGTCTTATCGTACGAATCAGGACACGATATATGTCATGGAAGACTAACGATATCGTGGTTACTGTTCAAGTTCACAAATCCGACCTTCCATCTTTGTCGGCCGTCTGTGTTGCTTTTATTGTATTGCGACTACACATTTGCGAAACTTGCCACCCTGCTTTGAATTTACAGTGCAAGCAACTGGTTTCAATTTGAAACCATTGCTTATGGTATAAGTCTTTTGAAGGTTATGAGATCGCCATCTAATGTAGTTTCATGTTGTTTATTGAAAACCTCATTATATCGAATGCGGCGCCTACAGTGAGCTTTCATCTCTCGGCTATGATACAACATTATTATTTTGATTTTTTTGTGAAACGTCAAAGAGGGGTGGAGATCCCAACAAGCATTGAGTGTAGGAGGATAGGTTCACATGTCACTGTTTAGTCAAGCATGAAATGTACTGTCAAGGGTAAACACGGTGTGGCAGAAATGTATCTATGATAGACCTAAGTGTTCTTCCCAGGATTAATCTTCTTTTTAGAGGCTGTGTTTCCCAGCCTGCGAATCACACTGCGTATGATTGCTGCAAATTAGCCTTAGGTGTCATGTTCTCTCCATAATACCCAATCAAAATCTTAGGTATTGAAGCGATTGAGTTCACGCATCATCTCCCGTGTTACCTGCTGCATCTTGTATTTCAATCTGTGATTAGTGAAGATTGGCTCGGTGGCCGCGTTAATTTAATTAGCAATTCCTTATTTTGTATCGGCGTTGTGTACCTGATTTGAAGAGTCGGTCAGCGTGTCGATTGTTAATCTCGTGTAGCATATGCATACGTCAAACGCCGCTGCAAAAGCGTTTCTAGTATGCCTGATAAAACATTACAAAGAAACCTCACCAGCACCACGTGGAGCTTTAATGTCGACCGTTTTAACTTCAGAAAGCGTAAAAATCTATCCGCATGTTAGTAACATGATGTTCCGTCCACTTATAATTTTTTCAGGGATTTGCAGATCTCTTTAGATCCCTGGCAGCTTCTTATCAATATTGCTTCCATTTTCGGTTTCGATCTCACTTAAACCAGTACCGGTTGACCTCGATTTTCGCCCATATGGATATGTGTGTGCATCGTATACAGCATATAAATTATGAAAATGGAAAAATTTGACAAACTTTTTGGGGTGGGCTAAAACAATAGCGTTCTAATAGGATAATAAGTGGCACAAATATTATTTTTAACTCTCTCATTGAACTGAAGGTTTTGACCACTCGCTACGCAAAAACAAACCTAGTTATCCACCTTTTAGATCGCCACGGTTGAGATGCCAAGCAAAAGCTTGCATTAATTTTAAACATGATCACGTGATTCAAACATTTCGGCTTTGGGGATGTGGCGGATGGGCGAATGCCTCTTTCCCTTGATTGCAAGGCTGCCCAGAAAACACAGGGACTTCTAGAAATCTAGTTAGCCATCCGTGAGTTTATAAACCCCTGATAAATCATATATAGTTGCATTTCACGTCAGCGAGTGTAACTCTATCGCTGTAGAAAGTATCGTTGCGGTTGCACTTGGAAATTGAATGCTATTTTGGAAAGATCAGTGGCAAAATGTATGGCAATGTTGTGAAACGCGATCCGATTGTCACGTTTTCCAAATGTCAGATCCGAGATAGCATTGTGCCAGTATCGCATAATATCCCTTGACAGATCCAATTGGCGCCAGTTTGTAGAAGTTTTACTGCGATTATTCTCAGTGTGGATCGCATCTTGAAGCTATCTGTCCAAAACAGTGGAATTATCAAGATTGATTTGTCATTGAAATTGATAAAAATTGCGGTAATAGCGAGATGAGAAGACATACTCAATGCCATTGCGACAAATAATCGGTTTCTATGTAGGCGAATTACATTGCATCTTTCACAATTGCGCGCGACCGCATTCGCACGAGGATAACACATTTCGCGACCGTTGAAATATAATCGAGCGTGTCTAAGTTGGAAATGATGTGAAACTTTGGCAGATATCAGAGTGGATCAAATTAGATCGAAGAATATGGATGTGTAGCCTTAGTCTGATTGTGAATTCCCTGTAATTGTGCTCTAGTTGCCTTGCAGACGACGTCGACCATCCTCAAATATGTTTCTTAATTGATATCCATGGTCTATATTCAACAACATGTCAGGACTGCCTTTGTTTAAAACTACGTAATTGCATTTGGCCTCTCACTCCGCACCGCCAAAGTTCGTGTTCTCTGCTGAACATGTAAGAACCATCGCCTAATCATATGCACTTCATTTCGTTGCTGGCCACCCACTAATAAAAGCTCTTTTGGGAGATGAGTTATCGTCATGGGTCAATACATCGGGATATACGACTTGAGGAGCATTCACAACACCGCGAAACATATATATATATATACCATACGAAATGTAGCCCACTCGTCCCTCCAGTTCTAGTACGTGAATGAACTTGGATATTCGCGGCCGGGATTTCGAACAAAACCGTGATCTCACTGCATTGGCCGATCACCTGCACTCACGCCATCTGCTGGTGTTTTTTATAACGCTCAGTAGGTCTATGCTGGACGTTTCCGCTCCACGCTTTTGAACTATTAAACCTTGTTTGATTGATAAAGTTGCGGTAATGTCAAGGCTGCCTACGTGCTAATGGTAACTCGTCGCTCTCCTAATCTGAAAGTTTAACTGTTTGCCTATTAGCGTAAAGCAAACAGTCAACATGTAAGGTATTAGGTGAAGATTGTGGCGGGTTGGAGCTGTCAAGCTGAACATGTGGTCGGTTGTCTGATGGTTTGGCAATTTAATAAAAATGCGCGCCCGGGTTGGTTGGTGAATTTCTACGAACTGTTTTGGTGGTGTTTGTGATTAATCCTTCGCTAAATTTAGGTTGAATAGGTAAATTGGAAGATGGCACTGTATTAGCGCGTTATTTGGATAATCACACCGTACAAAAAAGCTGAGTAAAAGGGCTTTAACAAGAAGTGTGGTAATGGAGTGAGAAATTCTACTGATAGATCGCCACTATAGTGTTTATTTTTGCTGACATAAGCAGACTCAAGGCGTCAATTTAATATTGTCTTTAAGTGCACATAATCCCATCAATAGAACTCGAAGCTGTGGGCCTTATTAGTCTTCTAATACAGTCAATTGTGTGTTGGTTGTCACATTGTGCCACTCTATGGCCTAGTAGTAGTAGGCCATAGCCACTCACACCTGTTTCTCATTTGATGTCAATACCATCACTGTACAATAGTAATGCGCTCAGTTGTCAGCGTTATTGTCTTGTGCTTTAGGGATTGGCGGTGGAGTTATCTGTCTTGGCAACAAAGTTGATACCTCAACCTTTTTTCTGTCGATGACGTAACATTTTGCTGTATTGTTGTGTGTTGAGGCTGTACCTAAGATTTTTATGAATCACGTAATGGGATTTGGGTATGATAAAACATATATTTCATTGGATGTTGGATTTGGTGACCTAATTATCTTGAGGGAGAAAACTTCAAATTGATCTCCGGGTGTCAACGCATGGATACAGTTCGCTGTAATACAGTGCATTAGAATCGGCGATTCACTTCTTAGAAAAATGTTACTTTTTGGATTATTGGATAATAGCGACTTGGACTTACGCTTGTTTTGGCAAAATATCCCTACTATTACTTTGATTCGGTGTATAATCATGCCCAAATGCAGCAAATTACGTAAAAAAAATTCGTAAACCCTCTGTCGCAATATGCACAATTTGTCCGAGCATGAGACGGACTGTCCGTAGCTGGTAAAAATCATTGTGAATTATCAATCACTCTTGTTGATTATCTGATTACATCAGCGCCCGCATCGCTCAACGTTCGCGTTACTCGTTTGTTCGGAAAGGCTCGGTGTCAGAAAAGGCTGCTCCCGAAATGTAAAGAGTGTAGTGTTTTGACAGTATAGGCTGTATACAGGAATAGGCAATAGGAATCGGGCAGAACCGCATTTCCTTGAAGGATTTTTTCGGCTTTGTCATGATTTCCAGCCATGCTCGCTGTCTTGCATGGTTAATACAATATTATGTTAAGTGTGCTACGATAAAAGAAATGTTTTGACATCCAAGTTCGGTGCAACCACATCAATTGCGGCTACTTGTTGAGACGAAAAAGTTCATATCAGGCTTAGCGGCGTGGCACAAAGTCAAATATAGCGTGCGGTATATTGGCTTGATTCCTTGTGAAGTGTGCTGGTGTATATAAAAGTGTGTTTTTAACCTTAATATAACCGTCAGTAGTTTCGGTATGTAATATCTCAGCGTAGACGTGATGCCGCTGTAGTCTGACGACGCAACCTCTATTCTTGCGGTCGAAAATTCCCTTCACAGTCATGTTTTGCTCGATGCCATCAGCACTGTGATGTGGGCTTCTGATTGAATAAAGTGTGATGATTGATTGATTATAGAATACGCTTCATTACCTTGCCTGGTTGTCTCGCACTGTGTGACATTTAATTCCGCTGTGTCATGTGAAGGCCTGAATGCCTGTCGTATTGTCGGAATTACCATTGCTATCAAGGTAGTTGTTACGAAATTATGTGATGAGATCATCATCATTTGATATGTCAATCCCGACCCAAATCTGCGTTATCAACGTTTCCACTGTTTCTTTGATGACCGCTTGGATTGATATAAACGATCCTGTGATATGTAATATTGTCTTTGGCACGTGTTTGATTGACAGCGATCCGGTTAGTTTGCATCCCTCTCACGGGTTGGACCAATCATTATGTTTTTCGTTGATTCGCATGCACGCTACGTTGCTGATGATAGTCGGTTGCTGATGCCGATGAGTCAGAAGTTCGTCTATTCTTGGTTTTGACTATGCCCAATGGTTTATGATTAGCTCGTTATAGCTAAGTAGACGTTTGGTTATTTCACTCTAATTTGCGGTGCAATTATATACTTGCTGCTCGTCAAAGGTAATAAGCCCTTTATGGAAGATTAACGATCCCATATTTTTGTAATGGTTCTGCTCCTTTGGACTAGGTGCTATTGGGTGTGGGACTGTGTGCGTTTGACTAATAACAAATGTTTCAATCTGTGTTGTTAGTTTCGTATAATTTCTCGCGTGACTTGTTCTGTTTCCTTGTTTCCGGCCAATCCCGTAGAATCCATTTGTTTTCTTCCGAGAATGGGGTGATCCATCCTAAATCTTGTTACATATTTCACCTCAATGGTTGTCTTGACGTTGCGAATCGGATGTTAAGCTGCAAACTGTCAAGAAATTGTCACCGCTGAGAGTGACGACGAATTCAACATCTTGCTTATGTTATTGATAACTGTAGCCGGAACTTCGCAACCTCTTGAAATCGCGTTTGTAAGAAGTTAATTTGTCAAAATATTCACGGTTGGCAGATATATTCTCCTTATTTTACCAAAGGACGCGTCGGTCGACGACTCGCGGTTAAGTGGCTTCGTGTGCAATTTAGGGATTCGAGTCCCGACAGTGTCAAACCAACGACTTTAAAATTGGTAACCGTTCTGCCGCTCTACTCGGCGTTCAGTAGTGCAGAGAGCGTCAAAGTGCGGACGGCTGTGGCTTTAATAGCTGATCCTGCTAATAAACCGGAAATATCGGAATCCCGTGCTATATAAGCGTTGCCCTCGCGTACATAACCTAAGTCGTTGAAAACGTCATCAATTGAAAACAACAAGAACAGCTCGGAATTCATCCATTTGTCATAATCACCTTTACGGCGATTAAGAGGGTCTCATCTATGCCCAGTTTTATCATGCAAAACTTCTCACATATCCATCATCGACTTTAGTCGTAGACAACAGTCCGAAATATCAGATTACGCATTTCGTTGATATTTTCTATTGCAATTATTCAGTGAACCCCGTTCTGAGTCATCATTCAATACCCTTCAACTAAAACTCCTTTCGAGTGAGGCTATATTATTAATTTTAGGATGCGGTAATAATCCAATTACTAAGAAGCATTTTTCCTAGAAATAGCCGAACTCTTGGTAAATTACGATAAATACTACGATGTCGTTCTTTGATCGTTTTATTGCACTTTATTCTGCTATAATCCTATAAATGATGGTGTCTCGTGTGCAGCCCATTTGCGGGAAAAGATCTGACGGACTTGGATTGTGCTCAATGATTTTCGCTTAAGCGATTTCCGTTTTAGAATTTTCGGATTTAAGTTGCTGTCTTGTCGCGCAAATATCGAGTGAGACACCGTCCGCCCGGAAAAGTAAACCAAGCACTTGTCCTCCACTGTAAAATCGATGAAATACAAAGTAGGGCCAATGGTCGACCATGGCTGGACGATCAGAGATAAAAGGATGTCACCAAGGCCCCAAGCATGTAGCGTCCACTCTCCGTTTATTTGGGAACGACTTCACAAGCTTTCGGATCCCTCTATCGATGATTATAATTATCACTTTCTTGTACGTGACGCACTGGAATTTCCCAAATTCTTCACACCTTTGCCACAGTTTCTGAATCACTAACTTTCAAATCGTATAATAATTCCAGGTTTTAGCTGCGCCAACTCGCTAGGGGTAGAATAATTGTACCTATACATAGTTTACCGCGAACAAGTCGAGAACGCATTTGTAGCAAGTTAATAATCCTAGAATAGTATGTGCCTGCATGGTTGCATCATTATATGATAAATGTAATAATGAGGTAAGAAGTGTATAGGACTGAGCCATTTTAGATGTTTCGATGTAGTACACTTTTGCTGCAGTGGCTATATACATACCTTCAATGGTCCTGTAGGCTTATTCGACTACGAAGCCCCCGACAACCGAAATATGTCTAAAAAGGGCAGAGCCTTGTTCAAGAAGCTCCTTGTCAAGCCAAAAAGTGGTTGCATGACTAAGAAAAGGTCGTTTTCCTGATTTCGAAGCACTTAGGATGACGTTGCAAAACTACAGGTTACAGCCTACCTGGCCTAATGGGGAGTCTGGCACTGACGTAATGTAATACCTATATAACCATGTTATTACCACCGTATAAGTTCATTCGAAGCGATTTCTCGAAGACGTCTAAGACATTCAGCACTGTCAAATTCGGCGTGCCGTGACGTCTTATGGGTTGGGCTCATCGCATTTCTCGCTATTATAAGTGAATATAAAGGCTTAACTTAGTTGGTTAGCGTCACTGTATTCGCAAACATGTAATGAAATCAAGGGATACGTCAGTCCAACTTTTGCGACATTTCGATGTTGTGATATCTCACTAACAATTTTGAGCTCGTAGGGTTGAGTGCGAACCCCGTCCTCTTTTTTCCAACATACCCACGGTTCACCGAACAATGTCCAAGGGACAGTTTATGACCGGGTATGCGTTTTGGTTACCATTACGCTCAAAACACTCCACCCAATTTTATCTCTGCACTGGCTCAACTCTATATATCTTGGACATGTAGGTAGTGTTCTGCCTTATACTCACCTCGTGGACTCAGCTACTCAATAGTCATCATGGCAATATCCACGTCGTTCGCCATCACGCAAAACAGCCGCAAAGCGGACGCGCAAATTCGGAAACTAATTTGTTTACATCATCGCGTGCTAATCGTCGCCATTTTGTGAGTACGGCCAATACGGCGTGTCTTCGAGATCTACACACGCACCAATCGTACGACAAAACATCCATTTGATTCGGTTATAGATGAGTAAGCCTAAGATCATAATTGACTGAAATATCCAGAAATATCAGGCGCGGTGGCATTCCTACACGTTTCTTCAGACTTGACAGCATGCAGTTCAAATTCTAGCAAATATTCCTGTCAACTCACTGGCAAAGCCAAACATGTAATAATTTCCAAGATATATGTCAATCGAAAGCATTTTGCGCGGTGTACCGTTGTTTGTTGGTTATTGAATGCGACGCGTTGTTTACCATTGTAATCTTTTACGTGCAAACATGCAACGCTAAATAACTGATGCAAATCAGATTTCTATACAAGAGGGGGCACTCAACATGCACCTGTGCTCTGTTGTAGATCGACTCTCCCTGTGATGCAGATGACCCGAGACAAGAGGTGAGTGATTATCGGGTACTGTTACCCACCCACCCAAGTTATGAAGTTTCACAACTTGATCCCTTTCGCTTCTTTACTTGTCTCTCAAAACGACTTGACATGTGCTTTCCATTTCGTTTGCAACGTTGCTTTGTTTATATAAGCGAAAGAGCCATTGTCAGTGTAGTGTGAAGATGTTCACGTCTGCAATTTGGAAACGTGTACCTGCCTAAGGTTACGTTGTGATGGTAGTCAGGTGTTTTGTTTTCATTGCGGAACCTTTCGCCGTCTACTTGATTGGATCCCGCCTTCTTTCAAGGATGCGGGCTGCTTCTACATATGCATATGTTTTCTTTATCCCCTGGCACACACCTTTTTGTGTTTGCGTGACTGCATTCTGGTGTCGAGTAAGACTCGAGAAATATGAAAATGTCATTGAAACGTTGACGCAGTTCCTGTTATTCGTTTCATTGCATTTCAATGGACCATGCGAACTTTGATATCACTGCGGAATTATTCCGCAAGAATGCGAAAGAATGTTGTTGCCTCCCTTGATCACTTAGCCAGCTGACGGTTCACCCTTAAACCGAACGACAAAGGCGAGGTCGAACTTACTTTATTTCAAGACTTCGGAATTCCCTCATTACGTCACAAAATCAGTGAAAGATATTTCACAATGCAGATTTCCCAAAAAGTCGTCCGGATGTCATTTACAATGAAGCAATATGTATTTTGCAACGCAATTGCACTCGGAGGTTATCTGTGGT
Organism: Botrylloides violaceus; assembly: GCA_030412335.1. Taxonomy (NCBI): domain Eukaryota; kingdom Metazoa; phylum Chordata; class Ascidiacea; order Stolidobranchia; family Styelidae; genus Botrylloides; species Botrylloides violaceus. Next base: position 4,146,873 of record JASFYC010000829.1, on the reverse strand, counting down.
TGCGAGCAATTATCTTCATGTCAAATCTTACCTTTGAACTGTAGTAAGCCTAGTCGTATATTTAATTCCCCAGTCTGGTCAAATTTTCAATCCGTTTGCTCGGAAAAGTTCCTGGAACATTACTATAGTTTGGGATAACTGAACGCATTTAGACGAAATTATATGCTAGATGAATATCGATAATACAGTATAGGCAAAAATGAATCAAAAGCCTAGTATTGCGTGCATTGCGATTTGCACGTAACGAAAAGCAGCCGGCGAAACTTTTACGGCTTCCAACTCCGCGTATTCACGTATATTTTTAGCTGATGTGTCCAACTCCCACACGATGATACGTTTGGGTCACTTTCTCAGTGAATAAAAAAAACCTATAAATTTTTTTTGTTGAAACTATGCAACCGTTTCAACGATAAATATCGAGTTCACATCAACGAGATAGTTGCAACCTCAAAGTTTGTATCAGTTTCCTTTTTGTCAATTAATCCTTACAGAAAACATGTAACAAGTCGTCATCAGTCTTTTATTTGCCTTAGTAGAGACTCCACTGTAAAGGATTACTGAGTTGATACATCATTAAATGAGTTATTACTAATCACAAAGCAAGCTCAAGTTTGCTGTCAGAAAATCGCGATACAGCAACCTAATCAGTTTAATCTCTATTTGAGACGTGTGTTCGCAACAAGCCTTTGTCTGCAATTGGATCCGCTGAGAATCGATTTTCAAGTCGATGTCCACAACTCGTATGATTTGCTGCGGCTTTTTGAGATAATGTGCCTTTACAAGTGCGTAATGTGTACCCTTTGTAAAATGTGTCGCCAAACAAATTCAAAGCCTTCATGTGTGGTAAACAAACTGGACATGTGATGCCGCTCCGTTGGGTGTAAATATCGATTAAGTAAGAAATTGACGATTTTGATGGACTGTTGCTTACGATTTGAGGTTACTTTCCGCAAATCGTAAGTTTGTGATTACGCTTTTTAGCCTTCTACAAGAATGTTCTATTTTACTAGTGACGTTTCCCGCCCGCTAATTTTGTTTTAGTATCATCCTATCTTCGGCAAAACCAGACGGCTTTATTTAGGTGTGAAGTTATCTTATGGGTTAAAAGTTATTCATTTTCCTCCCATCCGCCTTTTCATTATATCCCCGAGTACATTTTGTGTGGTTCCTTCTTGTTTACGTTACGCCTAATAGGGTAGTGAGGGCGTTTTTTTCTCAGCGCGTCTGTCGTTTATCGCTTTTGAGACCGTGCCTGCCCACTCGTGACTTTGCGCTTACTATAAGCGTTCTTTTTTTAACAGCCTTGGGCATCGTATGGGTGTGTCGCTATCTACTGTTTCATCTTGGCTTCTTTAGACAGAATCGCAGAAAGCTTCACTTGTCAATTCAGCAAGTATTTATCAGCACACTAAAGGGTAGGGATAAAGTATCTGTATCTGCCTTATGTTCGTCGGACAAAAATGTTGCGACGTAGGTATCATTTAGCCCGCTGGAATTCAAATTGCCCATTCGCCGCGAAAAAACAATTGAAAACTGATTTCATCAGTTGGCCTGTAATAGTTTAGCGACGCTCCGTTGAAAGCGCATGAGTTGTGAAATGATTTCTGACGTCACGGGGCTGTCTGCCTTTAAACCGTGTCAATCAACATGATTTGATGCCGATTAAAAAATTTTCTACCCAGCACGCCACTCGATTTTTGAGCGCCTTTGTCAGGAAAATACATTATGTGAACGTACGCCTTCGCAGTATTGAGTGATGATCCTCTACCTGCCTCAAGCCTGCTTGGAAATTAACTAACCTTAGCGTCGAAAAATTTTCTCACGGATGAGAAATGGTAATCCCAAACCCCCCACACTTCGCCATCTTTGTATAAATGTATCTGTGACCTGCCGTTGTGTACTTAACGGGAAAGTTGTTATAACTCTCGTCTGTAGGAGGCGCAAAGAAATTTTGTAAACAAAACGCACCGTATACACTCCACGGATTTATATGTGAGGTAATTGGTCCATCGCTGCTTGGATTTAGTTTTTGGATTTACAACTTTTGCGCGGTTTCCAGAAAAATCAGCAAGTCTTGCAAAAATTCACTCTCTGCTGCTTTCTTATCGCCAACGCAATTGTTTTGGCTGCTGATTTTCGATTATAAAGTCTGTACTGCATACCTCTGATTATATTTAGTTCTTGACCTTACGCCTGTGGTGTTTGCTTGGCGTGTATTTTTAAAATGGCTACTGTTTTCAAGTTATTTTTAACTGGAAATCATCGTTGCGGTATTTGTGTGCAGCCTTTTAATCTGCGCTACTATTTCCCTTATATGGACTATGCCTATCATCTCACCGCTTTCCAGAATTAGAATATTTTACGTCACGAAAAGTATATTCCGTATATATCGCAACACCTCAAGTGTGTGAGCCGATCGATCTTGATTAAGTCGACAGGTTGGCCTACGTTGCACTGCGATTGTTTCCATTTATGTCAGAACTTGCAGTAATTATATGAAGGGCCTTCGTCAGTCACTTGTCTCCTGTACTGAAGCTCATGACGTGACTGGGTCTCATTAACGGTGGTTTCGAATAGCATTTTCCCATATCTTTGCATGTAAAAAGTTCACCCTCGAAGTCATTTGCGAAATACATCACTCAACGAAGATTCTCGTATTCCACCCGTGTAATTAATAGATTTCCATTGCCAAACCAATAATTGAGTTTTAAGAGATAGTTTTCATGGCAGGCGAACACGGCGATGTATACTTTGTTTACAATAGTGGCAGACTAAACTCGGGTGGCCAAGTACAAACCCCAGGAAGCCAGGATGTGTAGTTGGTGTTACGCTCCTTTCTTCCCTCGCATATCGATTCTGTGTATGCCACGTTTCAATTTGTAACAGCATGATCTAAATTGAATTGCTGCCAGAACGTTCTCATGCGTCACCTAGCGGTTATATTAAAATCGTGACGTCAGCACGGCCACATTAATCAAGTTATCTATTCTCTCTCCCGTCGGGCGATATTTTGGTCTCAAATCACAAAACATTGATTTTCGGAAGCAGAATAGCGCCTGGTAAATCAGGAATTGTATACGTATATGGCCTACTGTCGAAAACCTACGCTCTTCTGATAGTGGCGGCAGTTATCCAGTTACTTTGAGACGTCAGTGGGAAAATGGCCCGTTATCCTCCGCAATTTCTGTCTGAGAAAGCAGTCTTTCGACTGAAGACATTCGTACACGTTGAAAAATGTCGCCGTTATCCACTATCTACCATAATATATATATATATATTCCGTATTTCATCAGCATTCGAATACGTGAGCCTCAATAACGCTGAATAGAAGTTTTGAACCTAATCCTAACACTGTAACCGCTAATGTGTGAAACTCGATCATCTGGTGTGGCATGCAGCCGCGTAATATTCAGTAATAAGTTTATACTTCCCGAGGTGTCAAAAGATGCAAAGTTAGCGTCGCGCACCCCCACAATACAGAATCAGAGATGTGTGCGGAATGCATGTATCAAGAGCATTGAGCTTAATGAGCTATCCGCTAATAGCAAACCGGGAAGGGTTGGGCGTTGAACACAATACGGCCGGTTGCATGTGCTAGAAACGCCGAGTAAATGAACACGATACGGCGGGTTTGGAAAATGTACAAAATACGGGAGGTCAGGTCGCCCAACCCTGATATCTAATTGCGCAGGCAATTAACGGTCCACGAGGAATGGTCGTAATATATCGAATCATTAATCATTAGTGGCTTTCTGGCGAGTAGCAGTGCGTATAATCTGCAACAGATGGCAAGGCTTCCCTGAAGCTGCGGCCTTGCGACGTGATATAGAGTAGATTGAGACAAAATGCCTCGAAAGTGAAGAGGGCGTAACATCATTATTTTCCAAAGGCCGGACTCTCGCTTTGGATAACAAGGAGAGCGAGAGCTACCCTTGCGTGCAAATAAATCTCCGATTTATACAGTTTTTTAAACAAAAAGCTCCGGTAAAGAAATCGTGAAAAGAAGATTTCTTGATACTCCCAACACGTTGCTCGCGTGAAGTAACTCGTTTACTTAAGCGCTATTACTCATGTTATAAAGGCGAAAAAAAGATTCTATACGTAAATTAGTATTTACACAAGCGTATGTATAGAGTTTCGATTTTTTTCCAAACGCGAGTAGATAGGCCGGTTTATTCCTGGCTTCTTATCCTCTTTAAAGAGCGATGATTTTGTGTATAGAAGCCGTTAATGGCAGTTGTTATGGCGGTAATAAATAACGTATATACCTAGTACCACCGGCTTATTGCTGGTTTTAAGAATATACTTACGATGAGAAAGCATTTGAGCAAGTCAACTTTCAACACGTTCTGTATAATAAGTCTTGACTGTATCGACCATTCTTGCGTAAAGTTACTCTGTCGGACGATATTCTTTACAAATTACGTCATGTCGCAAAATGTCAGCGATAACCTGAAGACGTCGTCTCCCCGGACTGTCTGTGAGGTAAGGTCGAGACAAGGCGGGGACGGCATTTTTGGGACACCCTCAAACTGTGGATGTCTGCAGCCGCGAGGATCATTTTTTGTCGCCCTATTCATCGCTGTGGGAGCGGTATTTCTAGAACGCGACACGACTACGCTCCTCGAAGGGTGCTTGCATTGGCGCGGCCATGCGTACGATTTCCTAACTGTCTATCTTTTTTCATCACAATTGTACGGTGGTGATATAAATCCTTTCAAATATTATTATCAAAGCCCGACGTTGTAGCCTCTGAGTGTTTGAATATTGCTCACCCGAGCCCCTTACAACATGCCCATGTTATATGGCAGTACGCGTATAGTGCTATACTTACCATGCATTTATAAAATCGCATCGATAGGTCGCGATATACTGTATGTGTGGTGCAATTTTGATGCACATTGTTGCAAACAGTGACGAAAGTCATTCCTGCCAACTCTAGTATGCTGGCTGTTAAGTTTCCTTGGGAATTTTTCGTCGTTAGCTCGAACTACTAAAATCGCCTGGGGTTTCATCTTTTTGATCGGTGCGGCTGGTTAGTGGATTAATTCGTTAATTCCTAGGTCACTTGCACCTATTCATTACATGTGACGTCGCATAGTCTACGCATTTACTACCGTCTTCTATTCTAGTAGGCCGTCATTGCGGCGAAAGGTTATGTGAGGTTTTCCGCTGACGACCAGTTATCCACTCATTACATATACTCGTAATCTACTGAAATCCATTTTGGTTCAACAGTGTACGCTTGCCTAAAAATAATACAACCGTGGGAAACGTCTATAAATCGCATTTGCAATGCATGACTCGAACATAAAGCATTTTTCTAAATACTAAAATCTCTTCCACGTGACAGGGTTTGTCAATTTTCTCTACTCTAGTATATTATGTCATCTACAGCACCCCATTAACTGTTCTTTAGTGAGCCGTGTTCACTGTTGTATGACACATGAAATTCGTAGTTATTTATGTTTTTTCTGCCTTCCTGTGCTATTTTGTGATCAAGGTCGTCTTATCTGACGTGATAATCTCCTACTTGTGTGGTAATGGGTTGCTGTGTGATGTTGATGACGTAATGTGCGATGAGCGATCGTGTTTAGTACGCTGGGTGGCGCAATGGATAGCCTGTGAATATTTTGCGCTAACCGATACGCTTTTCGTTGTACTGTAGACGCGTAGAATTTTCCCATCGACCGTGAGACGAGAAGTGGGTTTTCAGAGCAACAGAATTCTAATAGCACTTATTGTGGTTGGGTGGAACTATTTGATTTCACCTTTATGCATATGCATTTTTTTATTTTCTTCAACATCTACAATTAGTTGGCTAGAGGCACGAGGCTCTTTGCAAATCGGCGACCGCGTTCCCGATTGCCACTTGCCGTATTCATTTTAGCTTGCTTCAGTCTTAGTGTAGTCAAAGGACTCCCGACCTGCTGTCCGCATAATTTTTACTAGTGGTACATGAAACATCACTGAATGTGCAAACAAATCATCGAAAATATTATTATGCCTCCGATAAGTGGTATCCAGTAGAAATGTGGTTGGGAAACCTATCGTCATCCCGCTATCAGTTAGATCCTGCATTTTGCCTACGGTATGATATGCGGATATCTCATCCTATTTGCAATGTGACAACTGTTCCGATATGACACGATAACGCCACCTACAAACTCTAGGACTTTGTACGAAGTGATGAAAAATGTATGAATACATAAACGTTTGCAAATTTTACTTTTAGATGAGCAATTATCATGAGTGCGGCTTAAACTGGATTACTACATACTGTAAATGTCCCATACGTATCAACTCCAACTTGCCTACCCCTTATCGTTGCGACCGTTTCGGGTCAAGGGACTATAGCATATGCTGGAAAGGCCTCTGTCTACATCTAGCGGAAGACAGTTTCATCAATTGAGCTTACGTCAGCGAAATCAAATCATCGTACTAGCCAGTACTATACCAACCGAACCCTGAAATGACGATTGCTATGTGGTCAGGGTTTAGTAGGATTTCCGATTGAACGTGATCAGGTTTAATAATGTGGTGATGGTGATGGTGATTATGGATTTCTCAATTATAAATTTAATTAAGAACGACATACAAAGCAGTCTGCGTTTTTCTATGAAGGGAAAATTTGGGATAAACATTCCCTGTTCGTGTTTACTGTACTTGATTACTTTGAATGTAGTTGCGCACGGATCATCGGTTATGACGTCATTTGTGGTGCGACTAAAATTTGGTACTATGAAAAATTCTATATCCATGGCTCCGTTTGCCACAAATGTCGTTTTTATTTGATGAAGTGGGATTAAGTAATCGCAGATCAAAATTCGATCGGACGCAGCCGATTGACTTGAGAGTTAAGCTAATACCCATCACGTCGCCCTGATGTTTTCCACGACTTATTGTAGTATTGCTGGCGCTGGGTGAGAACTTATTCTTTTACGTTTTCTTCAGTTCAGTCGGAACTCGATGCCGCGATTCCTCCTCGGACAGCGGAATCATTTGTTACCCGCGATGCTGATATTGATATTCGATCCTTGGCACCTACTTACACAACTAGGAAAACGTAAGTCTTCTGTTATTTCATCGTGACCGATCCGGCTAACTGGGAGAATTCTATTGCAGACCTGTGTTCGTTGAAATAGAAAAAATCCCCATAAACGGCAGGGAAAGCGCTCAGGTAACTGGAAAGAGTGTCTACTCAAGAACGCCGACCGGTGATCCTGCTGCTGGCAAATTGAACGCCACAACTGCAGTTCCCGCTCAAGGTAAGCTGTTCATTCAGAAGGCCAAATACGTTATATTGCAGCCGGCGTTAAAGCATATAGCTGAAAACTATTTCATATGGTATGGAGATTTATGATACCATTGCCAGTCGGACTGTGCAACTGTAACACAAATTCACAAACATCCACGTTGCGTGCCCTTGGCCGCGTGTTTTCGTATGTTGTGCGTGTGTGTGTGTGTGTGCAACTGTCGGCCTACATACTAAGTAGAACAACTGAGTCTTTGCACTCTTTCCTACTGTAATGAAAACAAACTTTCTCATAATTCAGTAAGTTAGCGGTTATCACCCAATTATGTTTGCAATCCTGAATAAACCACCACCAGCTGTGTTCTTAGAATCGTGACTTTGAAATACTATGGAATCGCTAAAATCGAGCAAAAGGCGTTTTGCTGACGCCGCCGAAACGTAAGTATATCACGTCTCATTAGACTGATCGGCGAAAGGTGCTGGTGTGGTTTCAAGTGTATATTGAGTTCTCGGGATGGGTGAAGCAGAGACGTGCAATTGCCTTCGAATTCTGTGATTTCCCCCTTCTTTCTAAATAATTTCGCAAGCTGTGATTTCCTTCGGCAGCTGAATCGGCTCAAACTGGACCGGGCCCAGATTTCGAAAGAGTTATGTTCAATCTTGCTGGAAAGAGTCCATTGGTGTCCCAGTATTTGTACATGCGTCAGCTTCGAGACAATCAAACGATTGGAAAGAAAATGCGACGGACAGAGATCATGCAATATCCATATCCTTTTCATTATTGAAATATTTCGCCTGTGGTACCGGTATTGTACTTACCTAGCATGACATTACTCACGCAACATCTTATCTGTTTTCGAAAAAACAGCAATCATGGCCTGTATACACGGGGTGAAGGGTAGGGAATAGGACGACGCTTACCCATTAGCCATCATATGCTACCGAGGCCTTTCAAGTCATCCATAAATGTTTAAGCTAACTATTTCAACATGTGCATAACCCCTTCCCGTGCCCTCTTGTTCGGATGTATCCCGTTATTACAGCGTTTCATCACCTAATTTACCTTAAGCATATATATATTTTTCCGATAGCACTTTTTACAAGGCAACACTCCTATTAGTTATTAGGATTTAATGCTTCACTAAATTATCCCCTTTCTGGAATACCATTTGTAAACAAGCCAATTGACTCAAGTCAACCGTGAAAGCCCGTGATTATATAGCTGTCGATTTACTTTGTGGATTAACAAGGGTTTATGTATTCTGATAGCTGTTCCATGAATTTCCAAACTCTCGTAATTTCTTCCATTTTAATATATACTGGAAACGCAAGAGGTAGGCTTAATTAAAAAAAATCAGATTACAGTTTACTGCGCAGGTAAGCTACTGCGTTAGTAAGATTGATCGGAGTAATACGGCGGGTAATAAATTTTGATTATCTTTTATGAAAAAATGCATTTCGGCGTATCAATATTTCCATAGCTAGAAATCGACCGCAGAGTTTCCCTTAGCGATGCCTTAAGGCACCACAAAATCTGAATGACTATCCGGTATTTATCTGTAAGTGCTCTCATTATTTGTGTGGAAAAGCTGTGGCTCTTTTTACTTTTAAATACGTCACAGGTCGCCGTACCCTTCACACGTATAATGAGAAAGGGTTGTCATATACGACGGCCTGCCTGATTGTGTTGTCAATATTTCCATGATGTTGTTTACTATAACTTCATCGCTTATGTATTCTATCACATATTCGTCGATGACGACAAGCTCTTCCTTTTTCGTGGGTAACTTGTTTTCCTTAGCGACGCTTCTCGATCTACGGCCCCAGCCCCAACCTTCCAAGATGTCATCAACCACTCCAAGAAGATTGTTGTTAATTTGCAGGCTCGTCGAGAAAGGTAGGTGTTTTGCCTTTCACTACAACCCCCTATAACGAAACTTAAACATTAGAACCTACGAACTGTATTGTTCAACGCACGACAATGGCATAACTATAGGATATGTAGTGAACGATTTTTTTATTTTGTCTTTGAATGTTTTAGCTGTAGGCCTATATACACAGACTGCATATACAACATGACAGTAAAACACGGCAATGCGCGTGATATGCATATACATGCGCTGAAGGTGCCGCCAGACTGATACATACCTGATACGACTCTGTGTCCGTTGGATAATGTTGATAGCGTTCTTCATTGAGTGGAATGAGTCATTTCTGTTTTACCTGCAACGCTATTGGTGCAATTGTAGGAAATTGTATTAGACTATAGATTTGCGTTGGCTATTACGAGTTCTTCTTATGGTTTTCCCACTAGAAACCTCACTTGCTGACGGCATTTGTACTATTCACAGAATGATATATGTCATGGAGGAGGAGCGTCTGCGTCAGGAGAGGCATAGGAAAGAACTGACTTTTCAAACTAACAAACTGAAATCCGAACTTAGTGATCCAGTTGAAATCAAAATGAAAAGCGATCGCGTTATGGATATTGCGGTAAGAAATATTATATGTGACCGATGACCACTTGTCTTACATATATTCAACGTCAACTACTTGTGCGCGGTGCTTCGTGTGGTAGCCTCAGATGCCAAGAGAAGGTTGAAGGCCGTGAAACCAGTATGCAGCTAGATCAAATGCCCACCACACCACACCAAACACATTAAAAAGGGCAACTATAGTTCCTTGCTGTCCCGGATGTCCATTGTCCAGCGTTAAAAGTATATGCTACTCTACTGGAGTCTGAATCTTGCCCGGCACACCGTAATCACGCGTGTTTTTGGTGTACGTGTGATCAAGATAAAGTCTCCAGTCACCGCTTCTCCCAAATTATGGGGGCAGGAATGCAATCCGTTGTTACCACATATGCACAGCCAAATCATGATGTAAGGTATATATCCGTAGTCGGCACATCAAAATAGAAGGATATGTCGTCTTAGTTGTCGGGCCTTCTCTATCGGTTAATGTAAGGCTTGCAACAAGGAGGAAACCTTTACAAACGCCTTTGATTTCCCCGCCGGATTTAGGAATTTGATTCAAACCGATAGCAGAAACACTCTTCTATGCTTTGTGTTACATTATACATGAACTGTCAAGCGTTTGTTACGTTGATTTCATGCTAGGTGCTTTGTCATCGAGCGAAATCCTCTTAACCACGAATTGAAATATTCTTAAAACATTGATAAGGTCACTCAATCAAGTTAAAAGTGCTCTTTCACGTAGAACTTGGACGTTTCTACCCTATATTAATATTTAGATGTGCCATTACCCTCATTAGCCATAGCAACCAATGTGTCCAACATACTCAAATGCTTGACTAGTTTAAGTCTTACTACTATGTTATGCGTGACGAAATGATTATTTCATGGTAGTACGGATGTCTGCTTGCCTTGTATATTGGAGTAATTATCACCAATGATGAAAATCCTTGCATTGTTCGCTTTCTCCATTGGTTCTACACACGACGCAACGTTCCGCATCTGCTTTCTCGTGGTGTGGCGCGGAAACTTCTGATATAATCTCCCGAATTTCGTGGCTTAATTGTCTTTGGGCAATGATCATTTGGATGCGATGACCAAAAGTCGCTTTGTGATCAACAGGTCCCGTGTTCGATTCCCGATCAAGTCGAATCTAAGACCTCACGTTTGGTACCTGTCTCGTCTCTGCCGAGTCAGTATCGGGGGAAGTGCGGAGGGTTGTGATTGTGATAGTAATCTGGACTATAAATCGGAAGTATCGACACGTACTATACTAAGAAATTAATGACCTGAAGTACCTGACCTGGCATATTGTTGAAAATGCCCTAAATTCAAAACAACAACAGTAACAGATATATTCTATATATGAAAAAAAATCTGTGGTTATGACGTTTTCATTACGTATGACGTATCGAAGGCCAATAAGTGGGCCTATCAAGTGTATATGCACGATTATTTATATACCTCGGTGAATAGTGAGTGTGTCGCGGTAGCTACACGGACTCGAAACAGTTTTGATATACCGTATTCAGTTTATAGGCCTCGTGAGATCGAGCAAATGTCAATACCTCCATTTACTAACATATTGTGCATTTTGACACGGGTTGCAGATTTATTTATAGCCTAGTTTGCGGGGGGGTTTATATGTTATAATGGCATTACTGTTCGATATGAAAGAAAATTATGACATGCCAAAGAGATTTATTCATCATGAAGCGGCACGTGAAATTCGCCGAGACACACAGGGGAGGCTGTTGACGACCGCACTGGGCGCTGCGATAGTTATTAAAGAGTATTCTATTCTGTATAGTCACAAGAAATTATAATACATGCATGGTGCATATCATCCTGTAATTCAAGCTGCGAACTGGCCACAGCTAGTTTGGGAAGTTAACCGCAGCATCGATTTCCGACTGTTCAGCACAACAAGCCACAAGTCTACCTGCCTTACAGATAACTAGATGCAACTATGCATATGCTCCCCGCCTATTGCTCAGTTGACCGGGTGGTTTGACATTCCGCCTTCCGATCGCGATGGATTCCCGACCGATATTAAAGTTGGTGTCGTTTCTCTGTCAGTATCGGGTCCCGAGAGGTAGTTGTGATTGCAAGTTGCTACAGCGATCTGGGCTATAAACTGGAAATATCGATATCTCGGCCCTACTATAACCATTTAGCTGGCGTGTACTTGACCAGGGCAGTTCAAAATGCCATGCACTACCCTTTTGTAGATACTAAACCTTAGGCGTCTCTAATCTAAAATATATTTTAGCTTGGTGGAGGATTGCACAGACCATCGTCTTACGCAACAACAAGACCTGACACTACTTACTTGGATAAATTGCTTCTTGAGGACCCCAAGAACCTGTCCGATCCAAATTCTGTTTTATAAGCTGTTTTGACACCAATATCAGCTTCGTTTTACATTACTTCAATAATTTTCTTTACATGCATAAGAATATATGCGATGATATGCACTTGCATACAGTAAGCCAAAGAAAGTCGTTGTGTTTAGTCTGATACAGGCGTGGCATTGATTGATTGATTCGTCAAGGTATGTTAACTTTCTGTTTTAATAACACGGTTGGAACCGCCGAAAAATCGCGCCATCCAAACGAACATAAAAATTCGTTTAGCCATTGACGGGGTATGGAAAGACTCTGTGACTGTGACATGTTCCAGTGGTGAAGACCTTGGAACCGGATCTCAGATTAATAACTTCTCTCATATTCCACACGATTAGACCACATACTTTTGAATCCCAGGATGGGTGTGAGAAATCACCAGGCACTGCGTGCAATACGGTAGCACGGTAATCGGTCGCTAATGCTCTGCCTAATCACGCAACTGATCAGTGATCAGCTGGATGACTATATTAGCTGGATTGACGCTGATTAGTAAGCAATAGGAATACGTAGCCGCGCGTGAGATGCTCTGTATACTCGTACAACCGATCGGTGGGTATAATCCACTTGCGTGCAGCCATTTCGAATTGTCGGGAGCGATTTCCTAAAGAATCGCAATGAATTATTTCGCCGTGTCTAATAGGCATAGCATGTGGCATGGCCCACTTTAGGCCATGCATGTGGGTATGACGACGCCTCTATGGCATTATGACCATATGTGAAGATAATCTGACTGCTGCTGTCATCAGCGGTTTTTTTATCGTAACGCAGAGTTGTTGGTAGAAGCAGCATAAATATCACGTAGGTTAGCCTATCCTGCATTAGTTGGGATGTATATTTGCTCGAATGCAAACAGATGACATTGACTTGTCCATCGAATATTTATGATAAAAGGTGTAACCTTTTCAACCAATATACGTTAACCGATATACGTTCAACTTCAAACATAAGTCGTCAAAATCGGATTGCCAGATCTATGCAATTTTGCTGATGCCATAAGTAGCAAACGTCTGAATACAAAATGCGTTATCCGGCCAGTACTCGAAGGTATGCGACACTCGCCTCCATATACAACTCACATGTCGAGGCCTTCCCGAAGTGACGTCTTGCGACAGGTTAGAAGAGACGGTCTGCTACTGTTTGTGATTCACAGATTTTGTTTTCGTATGGGGTTGCTCCGCCGCATAAATTACAACGGCGTTCCCCTTTCCACCTCTCGACCAAAATTTTAGGCCTACTGTACATGCCTGCAACAATAAATACACTGATGTAGTCGTATTAAGGTTCAAGGCATGTTCCTGCCAACACGATCCACAAATGACACGTCGCCTCACAGTTTCATCAATTACCATCGCTCCTATAAGATCCGCTTCCCCCTCCCCGTCACTAACCCAGCCACGGTGCGCAAGGGTTGTCTGAACGATTCCCGACCGAGTCAAAGCGACGACTTTAAAATTGGAATTCGTTCCTTCCTTGCCTGGCAGTCGGTATCGGGGAAGTGCGGAGAACCGTGATTGTAATAGTGATCCGGGCTATAAGCCAGAGGTATTGACACGATTACTATATTCACGATCACTGTATTCATGAATCATGTTTCCCAATTACCATATCCATACTATCATGTGTCGCGATTGCTGTATTTATGTATCATGTATCACGATTACTATATCAATGTATCTGCTCCAGCCTGTCTTGTCCGTGGTGCAAAACGCCGCCCGGTGATAAGCGCCACTATAATCTTCTATATAATAATAATAATCTCCCATTTTGTTGTCAAAATATTTGGAATGCTTTTCTATATTGCCTTATAGCTAATATAGGGCCGTAGCAACGATCTCATTTCAACCAGGAGAGGCTGACACAAAAGTAGCCTTTTTTCCCATCTGTCGCAACAGCACAATATAAGAGGTGGATCTGGGTTGAAACCATTGTTCGCTGCAGCAATTGCAATCTCGGAAGGTCTTCGTCGTCTTCAGTTTTGTCATGCCGGACGTGCACGTGGTTGCTTGGTGTTGGTACTCGTCAATATTCCTGGCAGGTGCGAGGTTGGTGGGATAGGCGGATAGGCCTAATAGGCCTACGCTATTGCTACATTTTGCGATTGTGAGTTTTGCGAGAGATTTTGAACAGTCACGATCACAGATTTCTCTTTTTCAGTTTGTTTCGGTTTGCCGGATAATTATGAGGTACAATCTGAAGACATCACCGTACCCGAACAGGTTAGTATAGCGTCGGTAACTAGTTAGTGTGACTCCAAAGTTAGGCTTTCATTATTTTTCACAGCCAAGACTAGCAGATGATCGTTTCGGACGTGTGACAACGTTTTCCGAATTATATGATGATAACCAACGATACAACAGAGGTCGGTAAACTTTTCTCAATCAGAAGCTCTGGAGTCTTTATTAATCCCTTCTCACCCTTGTGTGCCTTAGTTATGGTTGTGCGGGTGTAGGCATTGTGAGGGCCCTAGGATTATCCGCCCACCCCAACTAATTCTGGACAAAATGTCATAGTATGAAATTGACATTGACACCATAGATAAAGGTCTTGTTGTCCCGTTTTGGCGCTCCACTCCTTCATCAAGTGAAGCCCAGGAAAACTTGTGAATTAAAGTGGAGGCGGGACGCCTAATCTATCCATGGTGTTAATTTCGTACAATAGGCCTAAGGCTATTATGAAACAATCGCCTTCACTACAATTCTTCGACATGAATTTCAGTGCCAGATAAAAACCAGCAAACTACAGACACGCCGAGAGAATTCAATTTCAGAAGCCCGCCATTATTTGAGCTACCCGGATCAAAAATTCAGTTCTATTCTTCAAGATACAGAAGAGAAATGCCGCATCACGAGCAATATTTTTATCCTCACCGAGCAATTCCAAGTCTCTTCAGGAAGAGCGCGGAAAAGAATAGTGGGACAAAAGATTGCGACCTGTCTCAAGACAGCTTACTCGATATCGGAACCGGTATCCAAGATCGCCGTGCTGTGATGCCATCCCTATTCAAAAAAAAGATTCCGTTTCTTTTCCGAAGGCAAGATCCGGAGCGGTCCAATTCAGTTATTTCCCGCCGGCAGCAAGAAGATTACAATTATGAAAAACGCTATTTGTCCGCGCTATTTCGGCGAAATATGTAGAAGCAGCTTGAGGTTGATGTAGCCTATCGTCTATACCATGGGGGGCCTGCATATTCAACTGTGTTCTAGTCAAATGTAGGCCTATTAGTGACTTGCTGAATGCTATCTCGGTGTAACACATGTGATAAATTAGGCTTTTAGGCTATCATCTTATTGCCTTTCATTTGCCAGACGTGAGTCGTTCTGTAGGCGTATCGTCTAACTTCGGTCTAAAAGTGGTAGAAATATATAGCCATGTTATAGATAGATAGGGCTAATAACGAACACCAAATACAGGTCGATATGATATCAGCACATATCACGAATATTTATCGTTTGTTTGAACGCTATAGGCCTACCGTATCTGTCCGTGTCCTTCGTGCGCTGTTTCTAACAGTTTTATAGGCCCATTGGATTTGGGGCTGCTACTCCATCTTAACTTCTAGATAGGCCTACGCTGTCACTACGGGTAGTAGGCCTAGGCCTTATAGGCTAGCCTATATTGAAGCACTCCGCAAGATCGTAGTTACACGTGTCGCACATGCTGAGGTGCCACACAAGAAAGTGGCGAGAAGGCTATAGGCCTCGGCTTATTTGGATCTAGGCCTATGTGGGAAGGGAGCGGGCTGTGCGAGTGGCTTTGATATTGGGAGGGAGCAGGAACGAATGTGCAACTATATGAAGCTTCCTGCCACTTGGTGTAGCCAAGGAGGTTCATAGCTATTTTAAGCCTATATTTTTCAGGATTATATCACTCCTTACCCATATATTCCCTGGCTGCTCAACTAGGAAAAGTGTAGGCTAATTCATATAGTTGAAGCTTAGATTAGAGCTTGGATTTTAGAGTTGAAGAGTGTATACGTGGATCCGATAGCGGACGGTCAATAGATATATTGTAAAGAAAATCACCACCGATTTAGCGTCCAGCCTTAGTTTATTAAGAATTTGAACAGTCACTAGCTTAGGCCTATAGTTAGAATTGCATGTGCATTCTCACGTCGTAATGCTCCCATGTATGCTCCCATGTGTGCTTCCATGTAATGCTCCCATGTCTGGGTGATCATTTCTTACGAGGTTCCATCAATGTGTAGGGCAGGCTAAACGGGGTTTTGACTTAAGCCTACGTTCATATAGAACACTGGCTTGAGTGTTCTCATTAAAGATCATTGACATTTGTAGGTTAGTTATTTATAGTCACTGAGGTTGGAGGCTATAAACCAAATTTTAGTTCCGGTTGCGGAGGCCTAACCAGTTCATAGTTCTATGCTACGTCGTATCCATTGAGCTACTGATTGCTCGAAATGACCACTCCAGTGTTGAGTCATGGCCTATTAGTAGGCCATGGTTGAGTCTATAGTGTATTATCTGTGGCTTCCATCTCTATGATGGCCTGCCGTTCCGCCTTTCTTTCCGTCACTCGGTACTCCGCATTTTAGGAACACCCGCAGCTTTCACCCTGAGCTTTCCCTGACCCATCGCTGTGATACGCTGTGCTTCGTCAAGCGTCGGTGATGAGAATATTTTGACATTGTTTGAGACGCATGGAAAGCAGGGATGTCGCCGGAGTAGTTTACAGCTTAAACATCCCCTAGATAGCCTCCTCTCCATCCTCCAATGCCCCGGGAAAATTCTGAACTACCGGTAGGCCTATACCTATTATTATCGGCATGGTTCAGTATCATCACTATAGGGAATCGCGTCGAGAGGAGGGAGAATGGCAGGCGTTTTTCACATGATTACGCATTGGATGGTATTAGCGCATATTTATGTTGCAGTTCGTCTGAAGTTGGGTTACAAAACCGTTATTACCAAGCGGTTTCCGACCGTTCATTGACCGGCAGAAATGTCATGGAACTCACCATATCCAAGCAAGCAACCTCCCAAAAGTATTTTGAGATCGAAGGTATAAGTATTCTGTGATGATTTTAATGCTCTAGCTGTATTCACTGATTTTATGTTTTCCTATTAGTCTTCAAGATATCAGTTTCAAAGAAAACATGTTGTCAAAAGTAATACCGAGAAAGTTGAAGATGAAGAGCTTCTCATGTTTGGTTATGCATGCAAGTTGTTTCCTCCGGACGATCATTCCCGCGATATATTCAAAGGACATCATCTAATCCCATGGAATGGAGATGAAAAACTTCAACTCATGATTGACAGGTGACTCGAATATCTTCCAGTTTTGTTTCTGGAAAAAATTTTTGAATTCAGCAAAATTGAGTGCAGTAGATAGCTCGTTCGGAACCCAATGATCAGCTGTTAAAGATTGAAGGTAGGTTTAAAGTGTTAAAACGTAATCGCTCGACGGCATGGAAGAAGATTCTCCAGTGCGAGTGAAAGAACAATGGAATGCTGGAAAATCCCTACAGAGTAAATTTTTGAAGAATTGGTGGAGTTTCTGAGAATATGTTCTTGTGTAATGTACCGGTATGTCTAGGGATGGTCAAAATGAATCATTTAAATTATTGCCAAGATCTTGTCACAGTTATGCACTTCCAATAACAGTTTTGTTTCTGATATATGATTGGCACTCTGAAATTGTGTTGTATATTGACCGATGCGTATACTAGTGGAATCGAGTTTGACGGACTATAGCAGCCATGGTGGAAGGGTGGAGAGATTTGGGATTAAAATTGATTAATTGATTCAAAATAATTAAGGTGAATCGTTTTGCCCATCCTTAGTTTTAGTCGTATATTATGGAATCTGTTTTGGCTTTCTAACCTCAAACGTGGCTGGTACTGAACTGTCTGATGTCGCTATGTTTCCAAAATGCATTTCCACTAACTTCCAAGTATTCTTATTTTTTGCATCAGAGTCAAAAGTTTACAAAACCATCATTTCTGCTGATTTTTAAATGATACCACCGACTGGATGCCCTTGAAATAGGTTGCTGGCAGAATTGCTATTATATCCTTAACTCTAGCCTAGTTTGCCTGGCCAGTTAGCTTTAGTTTATAACTTTAACTGAAGCAGTAAATCTAATGATACGAAAGCTTGCCTTAGACTTATGGTGTCAATGTACAATGGAGCTATGGCTTAATTGATTCTGGTAGGCAGGTGTTAAAATAGTTACACGAAGTCACATTACTTGTTTATCATCTGCTAAGTATTTTTTGCACTGTTGCGTTAGATAAACTCAAATTCCTCGACATTGGTTTGCTAAAACCCCCATTTTCACTGTTGCTATCCAAGTTAACCACTAGGTGAGAAAATAACCTTCATCCCTAGATATCAACTTATGTATAACTTCTCTAACTCAAAAACATGTATATTTAAGGTATGATGCAAGAGCTTCTTTGCATGATTTGTCTGATTTTGACGGCGACTCCTGGAATACTCAATATGATGTGCGTATTGTTGTAATTGTTTTAACTAACTGAGTAGTTTAATCATGGTTATAACAACCTGACATACCATAGTGCGATCATTTCTGGGATTGTATATTTTGAATTCTTGATCTAGATAATTTAATATGAAAAATGATTGCTACCAGTATTGTAGCCTGCTGTTATATGGCGTCGGAAATTTTTCTTCACACACAGATATCAGAAGAGGAAGAGCGGATTGAACAGTTATGTGACCAAGAGCGGTACATGGCCATGTATACTGATATTGCTGAAGAAAAGTTGAGACACGGTATGCCATTTGTGAATAGCTAGCTTTTTGAATTAATACGACAGTGGTATGTTGCTAACAGAGGAAGAATTGAAAAGACTTCATGCATCAATCGAAGGTGGGAACACATTCAACCAGGTTGGCTTCAACTATGATACATCTACTGATGAGCAGTCGAATGAGGTGACAAAAACCACTGGTCCTACCAAACCAGAAGATGAGGGGGCGACCATGGTGGAAGAAGAAAAACCTTTCTTGGCTCCCGCCTCACTTGCAATTCCACCTCATATGGAAATAGTAAGTTGGTCGTTTGCTTGTATTCATTACTAGCTGGTTTTCCCGGTTTCACTCGGGGGATACAACATAAGACGTTGTAGACCCACGCGAAAAATGTGACCTCCATTTAATCGTGGGTGAGACGCTTCCCTCTCTTCTCTTGACGAAGGAAAATGGCTCCTTGATTTACTTCTCATATGCATTATCTAAACCCTTATGAAATATATGTAGGACACCGAACCGAAGGACAGTAGACCTACTAACACAGAATGTTGTAGCCAGGCTACCTTTCGCGAGCAGGAGTGATGAAAAATATTGTTCCGCTAGATGGCAGAAGCGATCTAAAAAGTGCATCTCTCATTTCCGCGTGGCGAAAAGTGGAAGTAACAGCATTGGGCGATGTATAACTTAGGAAATACATGTCGGAAGCGCTGAAAAACCACCTGGTCGCACGCATAACGTCCGTTCCTACATCTCTGTAAAATCTTATGGAAGAAGTTGATTCGTGCACAGACATTCTTACTGACAGATAGACAAACAGGCTCTTTTATTGATATAGATGTAGGACTACTTCCACAAATAGATGTGTATCAATTTTTTCCATTAGAGCTTGTGGGGTAACAAATATTTTCTGATTCTCAGCAGTGGCCAACCATGGTACACAAAAGGGCATTTGCTGAGTACTTCGTGACATGATCTTTCTGTGTTTTCATTTGTTTGTACACTGCATTCACACAGGGTGTCGAATCGGATCCAAAAACCGGTTACAGTTTTTGCAGAAACGAAAGTTTCGGTTTTCCGGTTTCGTTCCTGCTTGCCCATAGAGAGCAGTTACCGGTTTACGCCGACGAATGAACCAGTTCTGGAGCGGTTCAAATACTGGAAATCGTTAGTTCATTGCGGATGCGATACACGGACAAATAACCACGTTTATCGACATATATACCCGTCACTTTATAGTGTTGGCTACGCAAGACGAAGTTTTAAATCGAAATTCTTACGATAAAAATAAACTCTTGAATTTTGATTTGTCAAGTCCCTGAGAATTTTAAGCAACGAGTCTGATCATCAGCCGAGATGTAAGCGCACGGCTAGCAGTAATTGAAATCACTTTTCCAGATTGGCGGCATGTTTTCCGGACGACTTTGCGAAATTTGTGATTTGACACACCGATTTATCGTTATCGTACTTGAAGAATTGAATTGAACTCGCCCTGTTCATTTCCGCCGACGCTTAGCTCGCGTGCCGAGCTGACTTGTTGAGACCTACCTTTCAATTCCAAGTGCGACAGGGCTGAATTGACCGGTCAAACTTTTTAAAGAGTGAGATAATTCAACCGATTGCGGAAACATGTTGATGTTAGTGGATAGTTCAAAAAAATAAACCGCTGGCACCTCCATTTAGAAAAACGGTAACCGTTTGCTAAAAGAGCGGTAACCAGGAAAATGCCACAACGGTTTCGTTCCGGTTCCGGTTAATTGGAAAATTAAAAAAACGGTTCGGTTACGGTTTCGGTTCACAAAAATCAAGCGGTAACCGTTCTTTTTCGTTCCGCTTCCGGTTCGGTTCGACACCCTGCATTCACACTCTATGTTCATTATGGGCTTAACCAGACTTATTTAGGACCAGTTTTGACTTTAAAATCTTGGTTGATTTTGAAGAACGATTTTCTATTTACAGCCACCAACGGAAAAGATGCATGCCATTATCGAAAAGACTGCAACGTTTGTCAGCAAACAGGGAGTTCAAATGGAAATCATACTGAAAGCGAAACAGGCTAACTCATCTCAATTTCTTTTCCTCGACTTTGATCATTATTTGAACCCGTACTACAAACATGTAGTAAGTAGGCTCATTGCTTTTTAACGGGAACTGACTTCCTTAATCAATCAAGCTTTCACCAAGTGGTACATCTTGTATGAATTTTGACTAACTTACGAATTGGCATTTTGTGTCTGTTCACTTCACAGTTACAAGAACTGGATACATATATCGAGTTCTGCTAGGCCTCCTTCATTTACACAGTTCTGTGAAAGACACCTACATGCTACATCTTATGGTGCTGCCAGTGAAAATAACGACATCTTGTTCCCGTTGTCTTATCATTCCACAATTGTGTAAAATGCTTTTGCAGTTGAAAAGAATCAAGGAAGGCAAATACAAACCAGTGGCAAAGACTGAGGAAAAAGAAGATGATGAAGAGGAGGATGTGAGTGGATCTTTTCTACACCGACGTTTATGTCATAGTACATGAATGGTGAATTTAATTATTAATTGTATTCTTAGGAATCGGATAGTGATGAAGATGGAGGGTATTTGCACCCTAGTTTATTTGCCAATGCTCAGAGAAATAAGCAGCAAGAAGAAGAGGAAAAGGAAAAGTATAAAGTAAGCTAATAATGCTGTGGATTGGATACCAGTTTCTAATTCTTTGACATGACATATCGTCCATACCTGGCTCTTGCATTTAATCTTATCATTTCAGGCTATACGAAAGGTCGACCCAAATCATCCTCTGGCAAAACTCATAGAGAAGGGCAAGAAAGCCAATGCCTTACGCCAGTATAACTTAATGAAATTAGCCACTCAGAATTATTCAGCAGGTATGTAATGTTACCATACTGCATGCTCGATTTCCAAATCAATACGAGTCTGTTTTTAGACAAGGAGAACTCTTTAGAACCTCCCCCACTGCCAAAGTTCATGGAAAATGAGAGTCGAAACTCAAGTGCTGCATCAAGTCCATTGTCTCTGGGTGATCAGATTCAGGATGCTCTTCCTCGTAGCATCACTCCACAACAAGCCGCTATGGTCATCGTTCCTCCTCCTCCAGACATTCAGCCAATGGTGGATAGTGTGGCAAAGTTAGTAATATTTTTGTCTTGTTTGAGTTTGTTTGAGCTATAAACCAGAGATATACGCATACTACCCATGGGCCACTAACAGCTGTTGTATTAGTATTTATTTGTCTGGCCAATTCCCATTCCTAATTTTTCTCTAGACTCTATGGTGTCGTTTAGCCATATACTTCATCTAAGTGAGAGCACATGCCTTGTGTAAGCCCTGACCTAGTGTTTTGCTAAGGGTTTTTGAAATTCTTAATTTGCAAATTTCCTATCAACTTTGTGGATTTATTATTACCGAACACGATGAGTTTATGAACTAAAATTTTCTTCTCAGACAAATTGCTGAAGAAGGGGACGCAGTCGAACAGAGTATGAGAGAGAGAGAAGACCCACTTCTGGTGTTTTTGGAACCATCACACGAACTCCACCCTTACTACACATTTCGTAAAACATTTATCAGGGAACAAACGAAAGCAAGGAAACGTATGCTTCAACAAGCACAGGTACGGCTTTTGTCGTCTAAAATTTGCATGTCTTTGTATTACTTTTGCAACCTGCTTTATTTGGTGTTTTATTTTAGGAGCTTGCTGCTGCAGAGGAACAGATGAAACAGTCGATTCCCATCAGCTTTTCCATAAAAGGAAAAGATGTTGTCCCCAAAACTACGTTGATATCGACAAGATTACAATTGCTGGAAGGGGAAAGTGACCACGAGGAAAGCACAAACGCAGACACAAAAACAGACGACAAATCTGAGGATCAACTGCCTGATGGAAACAGAGGTAGGTAGATCTGTAATACAGTGAATGCATGTCAATCCAATAATGATTTCTTTTGTATTTGTGTCTTACAGAATCCTCCGCTAAGTCTAAAGAAAAATCTAAAAGGAAATTCGTTGAGATCTCTGTCGTGGAAGGAATTAAACCAAGTCAGTAATTCAAAACTTTATATTTTTGGCATGGTTTTGGTTATGACTCATTCACTGTTTAGTGTTGTCTTCACTGGTCTTTGGGTAACTCGGAGGGCTATAATGTCACATTTCGAACGTTTGTCTGAAAAATAAACCATGCAGTTTTGCCATATTTTGTAGTGTCGCTGTTTGCGGAAAAGTGAAGGTCGTTGCCTGATATGTCCCTGGTCCTGGGTACTTGTTTCTGACCATTTTGAATCTAGGTGTCTCTGAGCGAAAGCATGAAGATATCTGGTACCTGAATGCCAGTCAAATTTCTGTTATGCTCAAATTGTTTAGTAGGCGATGTCTGATTGTACCTGTATGAAGGGGTGAATGGGTTGTATGTGCCTGGTGGAGGAGCATCGTGTTGCTTTAAAATATTCCCGGTGAATCGCGGTGATTGATTCTTGAATGAGCACAGTTTTGTCGTAGTCGTGGCTGGTTGCACTACTTGATATTGCCACGGAGGTACATTCAGATCCTTGTCCTTCATTAAATTTTATTAGCCTAGGTAAGAATTTTTTGCTGTATGGCACACTAACTACCTTATAACCGTTCGGTGCATTCTTCCGCCCTGAACTTTTGAAGCAACTATTGATTTTTTTGTCTTTGGAAAGCTCTAGAAAGTCCCTGTGTTTGTATGCTCCAGGCAACAAATAGAGGCCGTCTCTGGTGACCATGTTTAACCGTTGTCTTCCCTGACCTGTGATAAACATTATTTTAGCTTGACCTCTGATGTCTTGTAACGTAAGCCTACTGTATAGGCTATATTATATAGATCATTCCACAAATATGGTTCTAGCTGTAGCATGGACCAGTTGTGAGCCTCATCTCTGTGGGGTCAGGTGTATGTCTGAAATTTAAGCCTCTGGCAATGTTAGGCACTCTGCTAACATGGTACAGGCTAGCTTATCATGATCCAATTTAGGGCCTAATCTCAATGGGTTTAAGTGTCGATCTGGCCTTTGCAAATCTAGTGCGTTGCGTTTTTACGTTGTGCTTGTTGCTACCTGAAAAATTGTACGTTGCTCTGATTGGGTTCATTGAGGCGAGTTGTAGAAAGTCTCTGCTCTGATAACTTCCAGGCACTGGTGTCTCTTTCAGTGTCACTCGCCACCATTCTCTTTCACTTTTCGGTGATTCAAAGCTCTCCTTAAGTTTCTGAACGACAACGCATTAGAGACCAGAGACAAGTTTTTCATGTATATAGTCGCTATGCGTTGTAGTTCAACTTCCTATCATGGATTATGTATAAGTATTATGCCCGTAGACCTGTTTTACAACTACTCTGGTTATATATAGCCTAAGTGGAAACCTTTTAAAATGCAGTGATTACTCTGTCTAAATTGTACCTTTCGTCCCTTAGTATATGCCGAATAATTCCTGCTTCCAATAAGTCTCTTTATATAATTGAATTCATCTTCTTCCGATACCTGAATATCACACTGAGTTTCGCCCTCTATCTTTATTTTGACCCTTTTCTTCTTGCTTTTCTCCATTTGACTTTATGTTGTAGGCTAACTACTGGTTGTTTTCATATATTGTAGCAGGGATATCTAGATATCCCTGTATTGTAGAAGTTGCCATTGTGACATCATAAACGATAATAATTTGTCGTTTTTTAAGTGTTGCATTGTTCAATGGCAGCAAGTTTTGCATTTATGATTTAGAACTCCATGCACAAGAAAATCATTGAAAAATATGTCCAAAAAAGTTATGTGGTGGTATTATTTATCCACTCTTATCTGTCATCCTTACTACATAATGTTACGGTCTGAGGAAATCAGTTCCTGGACTCATTGGCAGTATATGTTGTATTATATTATGTGTTTATCGTGTAATTTTCTGTTGCTTTATAGAACCCGCACCGGAGACTCCCGCTCCTACTCCAATGACACTGGAAGATAAGACGCGACTGCTGGAGCAAACCAAACGAAAGTTCACAGACGCACCACCCATTCTTCCAATCCCCACGCCTTCTATTTCAAACTTCACTGTAGTAACCCCTGATGGGAACACAATGTCGATCGCAGAGTTTCGAGAAAAACAACAAGAAAGAAGGCAGAAAGCAGCACAGTTAGCAATGGACAAAGCTAAGGTACTGTTTTTCCAAAATACTATGTTTTCTGATTGTTGGTCTTGAACAGAGAGTTCTTGATTGTGAAATTTTCTTTTGCCCAATGCCGTCCCTGATATATTAATGTAGTCTTACTCTGTATTAATATATCTACTCTTATCTACTGTAACTGTGTACAGATCAATTTCATCATTTATGACAAATCAGTTTTCTTGCTACAGGTGTCTTATGCACCTTTTACTTGTGTCACTTGTGTTTCCTTTAGTAAGAGTTTACAATAGACATTCTATGTTAGGAACTTGCAAAAGTATTCACAGTTATTTGTCTGCACACAAATATCAATGAATGTTTCAGATGGCGACTATAGTTCCTGTTCTTGAACCTGAGCCACAAAAGAAGGATCCTGCATCGGAAGATATATTTGGCAGCTCAGATGAGGAGGAGGAAGAGAAAGCTGAGGAGGTCAAGCCTACCATGGTAAATCAACATGCTCTACTCACGCCTTCAGCGGGTTCAATAAACTATTTTGTGACAGGATGCGCCAAGTGTCACCGCAGAAAAGCCGTCCAAAACTGAGAAGCCATCTAAGCCGAGATCACCTTCAATAGAGAGAAAATCATCTTCACCACTATCCACTGCCAAGCCAGCCAGAACGTTGAAAGATTTAATTGCAGAAGCATCTAGATCAAGCACACCGTCAAAGGACAGTAAAAGGTGTATATTTATTTATGCTTGTGGTCTACTTGCTAATCTTAAATTTTAGCAAATATTGCCTTAGGGGATATGATGCACGATGCAATTTTGTGTAAGTGCAAAATGATGTTTGTTTGTTTTATTTACAATACCAATCATTTTAAACTGGAAAAATCACCTTGTCCCAGATTTCTGTTAGCCAGCTCATTTCATGCAGAATCCATTGTACCTGCAGGCTGCAGCTACTGCTGTTACTCTACACATATAACACTCATATTTAATAAAAATTGTGAACTCTCATCTTTTGTTCAAGGCATCGTTCAAAAAGCCGGTCTCGGGATCGCTCGCGCAGCAGATCTCATTCTAGAACATCATCTCCTCCTCGTCGCACAAAGACGAGGTCAAAGAGTAGAGAAAGAGATTTTGTATCGTCTTCATACAAAAAATTACTAGGATCTTCAAGGTATGTTTGTTTGTTTGTATTATGAACAGTACAGACACGCACAAGGGAATGCCCTTCCCAGCGTTCTCCCTATGTGGCTTTCGAAGACTTGAGTCCCCTTTGCCATTACCGACTATGACGAATAAACGAAGTCCAAAATTCCCAATCCAAACCAATCTAAACCATGGAGAAATAGTTCAGAAATCAACTTTCACTGCAAAGCGCATTATTTAAGAAAATTTTATCCCTTTCTCACATCAAACCTGCCATTAGCGGTGCCTATATAATGATGCCATAAGTCAAAAGGAGCAATCGCTAATCGAATATCAGATCAGTAAAGCATGTGTGGCAACTTCTATGGGCCTACCTCCATAGCCACCACGCGACTTCTATATCGCCATGTGATGTTCTGATCAATGCTTCTGTTTAGTTCCAGATACAGCAAGTACCATGACAATGCCAACATTCCGAGTGCCTACAAATTAGCGAATCCATCATATTCTTACGGAAACGTTAGCCACTCTCGTTACAGTAGAAGGTGAGATATTAGTTTGTGTGGTGCTGATTTCATTACTATCTCACCAGTTGATTTGTGTTATAAAGAGACAGGGATTTCTCTCCCGTTCGTCATTCGCGTAAACGATATCGACACAGCCCAGAAAGAGACGGAAGAAAAAAGAAACACAGGTAAGCTGCCTTGTATGATATTGCAATACTTGAGACATTTATTGCACTTGATGTATCTGTCCCAATTGGTGTGTCCGACTATTGTCCTGGCTATCATCAATTTCAAATTCTAAATGGTATCTGTGACGGAGATTGACTTTGCTCTTTAATGAATGCTAAATTTGACTGCTCACTTCCTTTCAAAGATCAAATAGTTCGTCTTCACATAAAAGTAAACGAAAGCACAGTAAATCACAGAAGAAAAACAAGAAAAAGAAGTCAAAAACAAAAAAAAAGAGACGAAGGAAAAACAGTTCAAGTGATGAAGATAGTCAGTGAGTATAACGCAACTTCATATTGAGACCTTGTTCTGCAAGAAATCTTTTTTCAGATCATCTGACAGTGACAGTGACAGTTCAGACAGCGATAAAAATAAGGTATGGTATTCACTGTTGCTATAGCACTCAATGGAGACGTGTAAATTCCAATTACAGTTTTGAGTTATTCATGTCCCTAGAAAAATTGCACGTAGATCGTATACCAACTGCTGACAATAGGTAGTCAATGTGAATCCCAACATCTCCCCACGGCAGAGAGGTGAAAGTATCAAAACGGATAGCTGAAATTCTGCCATACACGTGTGTTACCACACTTTTCTTTATGCTTGTAAAATCAGTTTGACCTATATATAGATATTTACACCGCAGTGTCATTTTATAACCCACAATGACTGTTTGTTTCTTAACAGAGATCAAACGGTAAACCACTGAGCATATCGAAAGAAACTGTTGTGAAAGGTATGCTGTTCTGTGTTTCATCTAGTTAGTAAGAATGGTTCTCAAACAGTGATTTGTTTCCACAGAAGAAGGAGAGTGCAGTCCTTCGTCGAGTCAGGATGCAAACACATGATACAATAGAAAGGTATGCACTAAGCGGTGAAAAATTTGTAAACGTTTAAAGTGCTGTTGGAATGATTACTGTTGCTTAACTCATGCTCTGCCTTCTGAAATACCAGTACTCATTCTGTAAATCGGTTCTGCTATGGAGACGAAATTCAGATGTATCCACTTCTGATGTATTTGTGCCGACATATCATTTTCTATCTATCATAAAATACCCTGTAAAATCACATTAAACACTGTCAAAGGTGATCCAGCACTGCAATGATGCTGATCCAATACAGATTGTCATCTTTTCAGGGTTGCGATGGATCGGTCATTCTCTCTTTCCTGGGCCATGGTGCAGCTTCGATGGAGAGTCATTGCGGGGAAAGCCTGAGTGCTTAGTTCTTTTCCTTATTTCCTTGAACGTGAACTCTGGTTTATTTCATGACCTTGATCTTGTTCTCATCGTGAAAACTTCACTGCACCGCAGTGTGCAGCCTGTTTCTATGAGAACTGGGGTATCATAACATGTAGGACTACTGTTTCCTTTCGCAACACGTATGCTGCTGTAGGATTTTTGAACTTTGCTTTTGTGGGTCTTCTTCGCACAGGTTAGGCCTGTCTTGTTCCTCGGGTTTGTATACTTTTATTTTGTCCATCAAACTTCTGTAGTGAAGCCTGGTTCATGTGCTGAGTGGGCGTTTCGACAAAGTGCTTAGTTTTGTGATACTCTGCTTAGAATTTTGCCTGCCACCACCAACTGTTAAGATTGTCTAGTCCGTAACAGGCTTGGTGCTGTGTTGTGACTGAGCAATGGTTGTTACGATTGCCCGGTCGAAAATAGCGTCCAGTCATATATTTATGCTGTCACCGCCGCGTATATTTGGATCGAGCGCGTCCCTGCCGCGTCGTAGGGGTCTGTCCTTTTTATTTTATGTCACTTGCATGAGGCTGCCTGCTGATACTAACGCTGCTATTGTTATGGCTGATATATGTGGGCTGGGACAAGCCATGTTACTTCCTTGCTTGGCTTCCTGTGCCATAAATGTGGACGGTACGTCTCGGTTGCAAAAGTGGCCCTGGCAACATTGGCGACAGGCCCCGTTTCTGAAAAGGAAAATGTATCTCAGTTATATATTAGGTTTCGCATGATATCCATGACTTGAGTCTGTCAAGGGTTTTGACCCAGTCTGATGTCGGTTATCTGGTCGAACTCTACGGGCTAGGCTAATAGTATTGTTAGCTTGGTCAAATGGTCATGTCACATCTTTGCTTCCATATTGTAGGCCTACTGTTGATCCGTAATACAAACAGAAATCGTAATATTAGTACGTGTTATTCAATCACCTAAGCACCTTCGTGTTTGTCAATAGTCCGTCAATGCTGAGCGGTACCGCTGCCCTATTCGGTGAAATATACACCCTACACAGTTAGCCGACACTGTACGCTTGGGTAGTAGCAGCCTACTTACGTTGTGGGGGTACAGTGTGGGGATTCCACGCATGATTCTGTGGAACATCTCCTGGCGACCGTGGTCGTTTCATTCTCGATTGCTCGAATTATCTACAAACAGATTGATTTTTGAGACATCGTGATGCCGGTGTTCCTAAAACTCATTCCCATGCAAATATGAATCAAACCTATAAAGTCGGCTATGATATGGCCTACTATTTCCTTATTCATATGGTAGCTGAAATTTTCGTGGGCACGGGACTACGCGTGTTAGCCGACCGCGTACAACGCTTACGTACATTATGCCTGAGATCCGTCTAGGGAATACGGCGTGTTGACTGACGTTTACGAATATGATCCCATTACTTTCTGAAATTAGTTGTAGGGCCTGTGCCTTTTGAATAATTCCCAGAGGTTTTGACCTGATTGAACTGGGTTCAGTATCAGTCCATTTGTGTTGCTCTGTTGCTTAATAGGCTGTTTATGATGGAACTTGCGTTACTGGCGTTATCGACCACCTAAAGTGCTATTTTTATTGGGCTTGTGCGTCGGGATTCTGCGCGAGTAAAAGTTTTCCATCGTTGCTTCAAGCGTTATGCGGAATTTTGCTGGAATCTTACCTGCCACCCGCATGGGCATCACGGTTAACATATAGGCACAGGCATAGTCTATAAACCTTTAGTTACGTTTTCTCTCTTCTTGAATCAGGGATCATTAGAGCGACAAGGTTCCTTAAACTAGCCAGCCTCAATCTTGTCGAATTTTGGGAAGAGAATTTATTTGCCTACATCTCCCCATAGACACTAACTCAAAATTTTGTTCGCATAGGAAGATATTCGGATTTGTGTTAGGCGTAAACGCAAGAAACGCCACAGCCTCTCATATTTGTATCTATTTATTAATCAAGACTATAGGCCTATACTTACTATGCAGCCCTCCCTGCACAGACTGAACGAATCCCTGAGATCGTGTACGGTAATGTTATCTGTGCACCCAAAGCGTTCTCCGGATGAGGTGGTCATACCGAGACACTGATAACAGATTGAGAATGATGGAATTACCCTTCGTTCACTCGATTTTGTATGGCTCTGTCAGAAATAACAGGTGTATATATAGGACTAGACTAGACCGTACAAGGGGATCTATATATAGGCCTAACCTAATCTTACTTCATCGATTGTTTGTGAGGCGGTCTTGTTGGCAATAAACTCGATTCTAGTAAAAA
Organism: Botrylloides violaceus; assembly: GCA_030412335.1. Classification (NCBI taxonomy): domain Eukaryota; kingdom Metazoa; phylum Chordata; class Ascidiacea; order Stolidobranchia; family Styelidae; genus Botrylloides; species Botrylloides violaceus. Next base: position 4,116,492 of record JASFYC010000829.1, on the reverse strand, counting down.
AGAATAGGAATGAACAAGTATATATATATATATATATATATGAATGACCTTCAGCTTTCGTTTTCACTCGATTCAATTTTGCGCATGGGACACGTCACTATATATTTAAAGTAGCCTACGCAATAAATGCGCCTATAGTGCGTGGATAAATTAAAATTGTGCGACGAACGAAAATTCTAAATTGTCAGATAAATAAACAAGAGGTCTTGTGGGGTTTCAAGACATGTTTCAAATACGTTTACAGACATTGACGCATATTATTGATAGCTTATATAGGCTTGTACAGCGTGCATGGGCCACATAGTTAGCCTTAAGAGCACTTTGTTCCTCTGGGAATTCAGAGCAAATCATCGGCATACATGTCACATATACTATAATCGTAAGGTATGCTACAACGCCCAGCCGCACCAATTCAGCACTTGAATTCTTATCAAATATTATGAGTGTTTCGAACACGCAGCGGGAGGTAGGCCTATGCCTGTGTGCTGGCAGTGGAAGTATGACTATATACAGGCCCTATACAGGATCAGACATCACACGGATTCATTTCGAAATCGAAATCTCACTATCCCGATTGAATTGACGTTGTTGATATTTCGTGATCTCTATTTATCGCCTGTCTAATGGTAGGCTAATAGGCTTATCAAGCTAATATTACTGCTGGCAGTGCTCATTGTAACTGACTGATTTCAATTTCGAGCAATCAAGCTTTCAAGAGGCGATCCAGCTTCTACTGTAGCCGAACGCTGTAGGTAGTGGTTTGTTGCAGAACACCAAAAGTTACTTATTAGGCGTTTTAATCGACAAGCTTACGAAAAGACTAGAGATTGCTTTGATTTTATTGATTTAGTCGCGTGTCTGACAAGGTGTGCTGCTTTTATGCCTCTACTATAGGCCTGTATTCATGACATGAAAATTATGAGGCCAAGGAAAAGGACCAGGAGATGCGACGCGAACATACAAATCTACAAATCTTGAATTTTTTTATCGCAATGAGAATTTCATCCGTGAAAATTGATCTGGTATAGGCCTCGATTCGAGACATGAAAAGTATTAGGATAAGGAGAAGACAAGCTTACCAAAATCTACGCACCTGAAACATCATTGAATAATTAATCGCAATGAGAATATCCGTGAAAATTGATCTGATGCCGAACAAGTTGAACGCGATAATTGGAGTAGGCCTACATGTCGCCTCATCTTCAAACAACAGACACTATGAACCTCGTTCGATTCCCAAGCGAACAGTCTCTCGATATGCAATTAGCGGTAATGAGGCTTGAGGCTTACTTTCTGTCAAACTCTGCCATGCCGAGGGCCTAACGGTGCGAAACGTTACCTCGGAGATCCTTCTGTGCTACAAACATTGTATAATGCCTAACCGGACGAGACAGTTGTTTAGGTTTCATTAAGGATTTTTCAAGGTTGTAGGATCTACTCACATTTGCTTTTTGTAGTTGTCCTCATACTGAAGCAACCTGTGCCGGTTGAGAAGATTCGGATCATCGGTGTCATATTCTATAGTGTAAAATAATTAATTATGTAGCGTAGGTCTATTCGGCGATTCGTTGCTGGCGTCATTTACTGTCCAAATGTGCCATAGTTCGAAAGGTTTAAACTTGTAACAACAGCAGGAGTAGGTATATACAAAAGAATCTTTGTTTAGGCTATTATATTGGTTCAAATAAATATGCATAGTACCAACTATTCTTGTAAACATACAAAAAATCTCACCCGCCAAGGCTTTGATAGGTTTGTTCAAACTTGAATACATCATCATTAGTACAATCGTCAAAACTTTCATCATGGCTATTATAGGCCTAGCCTAGACCTACACTATGATTGGTTGAACCGTCGAAAAATTAAACGACTTAAAATTCAACTATAAACGTCGGGTGCAAAGACTCTTTGCGATAGAGTTCGTGATTTTGTGTTGAATTCCCGATATTCACCTTGCCCGCCGAAACATCAAATGAAATGTCGCGAAAATGCTGTCCTAAATATCTAATTCAACCAATTATAGGCTGACCGCCTACGACCTACATTATAATTAATTATCAACAAAAATCGCCACTAAATATATGCTCTCTGTTCATGCTTTTGAAAATTTGAGTAACCGAGTGATGAAAATTTTCCCCATCAACTACAATGGCAGCCATCAATGCACCAGACCTTCGCTCACAGGCGGATACCGATGGCGCAGAAAGATAGCGCGGTATTTCGATGGCATTCTCCCCTGAACCTCCATCGGTAATCTAGCAGCTAAACTTGATCTTCTCTAATTTAATTTCAAAAGGATTTCCGTGGGTTATTACACTATACTTCCTTGTGAGTAAAAAGAATCGAGAAAATCCCCTGTTGTCGTGAATAATTTACGCACGCTAATCTAAAATAAAGGAAATTTCTACCGGACTAGAGGTCAACGGTAAAAGGGAATATTTGTAAAATTGATTATGTAGAACGAATATATGAAATGACAGAAGAAAAAAAACTGACCTGATTGTTTATGATCAAAGCCATTTTCTTCTTTGATGCACTGCGAAAATATACGAGAACGCAACATTCATGCCAAATCGCCCCGCATCGATTTTAATGGGAAAATGTAATGGCCTCCTATCGATAACTTGCCTCACCACAAAATTAACCTGCATGCATAATAAGCTTTGGACGCTGTCCCTCGACCAATTTTGTTTTGAAGCTTGGATTCTGCACTTCTAGTCCTAGTCGCTACTCGCTACCACCGACGAGTAGCCTATTGTTTATAGATGACACTGACGGCGAACACGAGCGCGATCGATTGAGCACGATGTAGGGTAGCCTACCCCGAATTCTACCATCATTGAATCACAGTCTAAGCCTTCAGTTTCCGAGATAGGCCCAGCCCAGACTCACAGCGAATGAGACGGGTGGCGTGTATCCCTGCAAATTTCGTTTCAATTGCGTGAAGTAGGCCTATATCATCACTAGACATTGCTAGCACTGTGCTGATAACGTGACTACGCCCCCTCGCGGACAATTTCATTATAAAAAATTGTCTCGCCAGGGAGCGCGAACCTATCAATAATCGCTTCAGTGGTCAGCGGATAATGGTTCAGTGATCGTGGTTGGGTCGTTTTGCCTTGCGTTTGCTTGTGTCGGTGCGTGCGTGTAGGATTGTCTCGTTGGTATGGGAAGGCATGTCTTATTTCCTAATTCAAAACGTCTGCAGGTAAACTTATAGAAATAGGTCAATGGCTGCGATTAACGCATTGAAGAGGGCGTACGCAGATTCCAGTGGAAGTGATGGATCTGATGAAGAATCACCTGCAACCAGTGCTATCAAAGAGAATATGATTCATCTACAGCAGCCGAGTACTGCCACAGCGAGTTTGCAACTAGTTCAGTCAGCTCCTAATGTGATAACCAAGGTAAGTCGTAGAGGGCTGAAGAATGCGTTCGACTAATACCGTACCCTAATACTAAACTAACCATAACGAAGGTTTCCTTCTATCATGCTGCACGGGTCGCTGTGTTCAGTAGCAGAGCCCAAGCTTAAACAATCACTAACTGTACAAATTTCATAAAGCTCTGCGGTGTTTGAAGTCAATTGTTTTGAAATTTCCAGAAAGACGTCCAGAGTTTGGATGTTATTGATCATGTTGAAAATAAGGAGGTTATGTTCAACCCGACCTACGCACAGATGTTTGCACCAGAACAGGTAGTATGCTTGTTATTCAACATATCTACAGGTACAAACTTCTCTGGTACCTTGGTAATGATAATAGTAGGTTACGACTACATCGCACGTGTATAACGTATAAGTAATATAACTTTGCTTTATTCATTGTGTGTTGTGCTGTGCTGTTCACAATGTTTCAATAAGGGCTATTCCGATTTGAGTTTTCCTTACCTGTAAGGAATTTTGTGAGCTACTTTTTACATTCCAAGTGACCGTAACCATACAATGTCAATAGGGCCCTGCAAATCCATTCAAAACGGAGCAACAACTGGCTATAAAGAACACGTTAACTGGTCACGTAGAAGATGCTCATTTGAATGCATTTCACTTTGAAAATCAAAGGAGAACATTTCATAGCTACGGTTTGAAAAATGATTACTTTGTCCAAGGATTGCTGTGTTTTAAGAATGTTTTGTGTATTATCAGGATACGCTGTGGACCCTTCCATCGATGATACAGGGACCCCTGGCACAAAGGTGGTTGTGGGTAAGTGCTAGAGTCAGTGTGTCGATTGTTTGATCCACAGAACACATTTCACTCTGACAATATCTGCTTGGGTAGCTGGATGATTGATTTATTGCGTTTATGATGATTTTAGGTGATGTTGGGGAAGAGCTCATCGCAAAGAACAATGACGAAAGAGAAAAGACTGTTGCTGAAAAGGTTAAAAAACGGGAAGGAGACAAGAGGAAGAGGGTCAGATGTAATGACCCGGAAGATATTGAAGGCTTTTTGGGACCTTGGGGTGGATTTGTCGATGACAATAAGATTGCTAAGCCATCAGAGGTAGGTTGTACCCTTCTCTGTGTTTAATTGTCGTCATATTGGTAAAAATTGTTTTTGTGAATTGTATTACAAAAACGGGAAACTGGTGCCCTGGAACCGTTCTAACAGCGATATGCAAGACGTGTGACAGTTGTAGCTTGACATATAGCATGTTATCGTAGCTACTGAGACTTGTATTCAACTGACCATTTTTAAATTGAGTTGGAAGAAATTTTAATTTTTCACGATTAGGAGGAACAGAAAGAAATTAATGAGCTTTTGGAAAAACGGAAAAAGCGCTCGAAGAACTTTGAACAACCTTCATTTGAGGAGAAAACTCAACTTCATGTTAAAGATCCCAACGATTACCAGGTATGTTGCATTTATGCCATAAACATACTTTTGGCTGTCCTTCTCTCATTACGTTTACACACTGTACCATTTGAATGCTTGCAGGGGAGATCATTTTTACACATACCTCAAGATACTGGTGTCAATCTAAAATCGGAAGACCCCCCAGGAAAATGCTATCTGCCTAAAAAGCTTATTCATACATGGACTGGCCACACGAGGGGAGTGTCTGCAATCAGGCTGTTTCCAAAATCGGGCCATTTACTGTTATCTACATCAATGGATTGTAAAGTTAAAGTATGCGGAAGCATTTTGATTGCAAGTATTCATGATACACTGGTGCTTTTCTTCTAACAGCTTTGGGAGGTGTATAATCGTAGACGTCTCCTACGTACCTATCACGGCCATGGAAAGGCTGTTCGAGACGCCTGCTTCTCTAATGACGGATCAGAGTTTTTGACTGCAGGATATGATAGATACATTAAACTTTGGGACACAGAGACTGGTGTGTATTTTCTGCCTTCTACAATTAGCTGGTCACAGTGTATTGTATCACATGATACCGGTATTAGGCTGGGTAAGGGTTATACATTTGTTGTCCTTCATTTTACTCATTATTCACACTCTCACCAGCACCAGCCTCCACGCTATCCCCAATAGTGGCAGCCTGGCAGGCTACGGATTACTATTTTTGTCTCTTCACTAGGTGAGTGTAAAGGAAGGTTTACAAACAAGAAAATTCCATATTGTGTCAAATTCAATCCAGATGAAGATAAGCAGCACCTGTTTGTTGCTGGACTCGCAGACAAGAAGATCATCACGGTAAGGTTTTATGCTTTGTCTGGCTTGAAACCACAGTTCATCATATTCAGTGAAATAAGACAAGGTTGCAGAAGCAGTGTATGACTTGCTACCATTGTTTTGAGGATACTTCAGGAAGGGTAGTGGTGTTCTATTCTAATGAGTGACCAAACTGGACACTTGTTTTCAGTGGGACACAAGGTCGGGCGAAATAGTTCAGGAATATGACAGACATCTTGGCGCGGTCAACACCATAACGTTTGTCGATGACAACAAAAGATTCGTTTCCACTTCAGATGATAAAAGTCTACGTGTTTGGGAATGGTGAGTTTGTTATCCTGATAGCATGCTTTCATACGACCAGAGCATGCATGGCAGAACTCTTCAAAAATGTCATTAAAAGTTGAATATTGACTTTGAAATTCTTTTTTAGGGATATTCCAGTCGATTTCAAATACATTGCCGATCCCGGGATGCATTCCATGCCGTCGGCGACTTTATCTCCTAACGGAAAATGGCTCGGTTGTCAATCACTCGATAATCAAATCATGATATTTGATGTTCACGGAAAATTCCGTATCAAACAGAAAAAGAAGTTCAAGGGACATATGGTATGACATTGATGTAATTAAATAATTATCCTTCCCTAATAAAATGAAATATTTTAATTTTAAATAGGATGTGTACTATTTCAAAAGCAGCATATCTAAATTCTAGTGAACGCTCCTGTGACGATTAACTTCGAATCATTATCTGCCCCTTTCCCACAGATAGTTACGGTGACTTCCATTTTATCTCGGCAGATGCCACTTACCCCTTGTCACTTTGCTGGACCCGTCCAAGTGTCCATCGCATCTTCCAATGTTGCAGCGAAATGTTCAGCCACGGTCAGCGACCAGCAAATAGGTAGTGATGACTTTGTAGTTGAGATCCCAACAATTACAGAACCTCTTAGTATAATTTAATCTCACTTGGCTTGCTGTATTATCCACCCACTCCAATTCCACTTTCAGATTGCTGGCTATGCGTGTCAGGTTGGATTCTCTCCGGATATGTCGTACGTGTGCTCCGGCGACGGTGACGGACGTGTTTTTATATGGGATTGGAAAACCACGAGGATCTACAGCAAGTTTCGCGCTCATGATCGAGTTTGTATCGGTTGCGTTTGGCTACCGCACGAAACCTCAAAGATAGTCACTTGCGGATGGGACGGCTTGATCAAGTTGTGGGATTAGTCAACTCGTACTGACTGCATCAACGCATCATAGCTCGGGGCTGTCTCGAGTTACAATGAAGTTAGCATGCTGTAGCAGAAACACCTATAAATTGATCCCGATTTGTACATTGGAAATGGTGATTCCCTGCTTGCCACACCGCCGCTCATGCGTTCCCAATGCGAGTGTCGTCGACATGATCACAGCTGGGCAAGTGGTTTTTGACCAGGGCTGTAGGCGCAGTGTATTAGAGTGACTCATTTCGATCTATAAATAATCGGAGACGTTCGAGTATACAATTCTTGTCTCTACACCTTTTTAGGTATCCTGCTTGTCCTGCATTCTACTTTTTGTAATTAGTTGAATGCTTCTCTCTCGTCAAATAACTCTTTTGCATTTCGACTCCAAATCATCTCGACTGCTGTAGGCCTATTCTGTGTGGTGGAAGCAGCCATTACGGTTATGTTGGGTTTCGTAATCTTCCTGCCTCTTCGATACCTAACTGTACTCCTTTAGTCAAGAGAAGCTGCCGTCGTGGTCCAATTTTATTTGATATTGCACTTTGTAATAAAATTGTAAGAAAGAGTTACATCGAGGGAAGATATTCCATGTTTGTATTGTATACTGGTCAGCTTTCCGGTTGCTCGTTTCTTGGCGAATATATGACATGCCGGATTTGGATCCGTGTGGAAAGAGTCTGGAAGAGTTTCTTCATCGTCTCTTCTTCTTTTTCTTGCCTCCTTTCTTTTTCTTGCCTCCTTTCTTGCCTTTTTTACCTTTCTTTTTCTTCTTGCCTTGCCTTTCCTTCCACGCTGCATACTTCTCTTTTACAGCGTCCGACGGTCCTTTACCCGCGACATACTCCACTCGTTGCCCCACACATTGGAGCTGAAATAAAGGAACGTATCACGGTAAATTGTGTCGTCGCCGACGCGGTGTCTTTATTCAGTACATAACTGCCGGATTACACAAATTGGTTTGCCTCGCAATCAAATCTCTGGTAATATTAAGTGATATGGCGCGTTGGTGTTACAGCGGTATTGGGCCTGGTAGTGGAATTTGAGAGGTGTGGACTCAATTATTAAGTTCGTCACACCAATAACTACGGTTATGACGACGTCGATTGGTGTGAAGGCCTACTGTCGTTCAGTCCCTTATGCCAGACAAATTCGGGGCGCAATGACGCCAAAACCATACTAGGCTTACCTGGTTGCACATTCTGCAATGTCCTGCCTCTTTCATCAATCCAACGAATTCGCCCTTCAGACAGTCGTTACAGAACCTCGTGCCGCAGTATCGACACATGAAAGTCTGCGAAAGAAAATCTCGACTTAAAAATTATTGACCCTCTCAAAATCAGTGTCCTTCTAGATTTGCATGCCTTTTACAATTTCAGTTATTTGAAGCTCGCCAAAGCACCGGCCCTATGGCACAGAAATGTAGCGAATTATATTTTGCAAACATCCAACTTTGCGCGGCGAAACCTGTCGGGATTTCGACTTGGAGCGAAGGTCTGTGTTTTGGGTAGCCTACTATCGCATTTGATATGTTCAATATTGGATAGCGCTAAACATTCCTACGGTTCGTTTAGTCTTTCGCCTATGATCTCCGTTTGATGTACGGTTGCCATATTTGATGGTCATTTAGATATCAAAGGTGCGGTGTTTAGGAGGATAGAAGATATCGGATCTAGACTTTTAGAGCGTCTGCAGTAGTACGCCTGTGGCCTATACTTTTGTACATAACCAGGAACAGCATCGACGGCTTGGCTCGCTAAGCATGTTACTGGCTTATGTTGGGGAGATAACGAGCCAATTGATTTTCGTAAACGTCAGAATCGGGTGTACACGGATCGTGTGGCAAATAACACAGATAGCCCCGTGCAAACAATGTGTCAGATCTAATGGAAATCTAATTGCGAGGAAGCTACGGTATCGCCGTGTCTGAATTACCGACGAACGTTGGCTTTTAGCTACTTCGCGGTCATTCAATCTTCAAACGTACGAAGAGGAGTTTCTAGCAGGGATGTCTTGACTCAGGGATAGATAACTTCATTTTGGGCCAATACGCAATGAGGGTCAAATTTAAATCCGGTGCTAACTTCTATCGCGTGCATCACCCGGCTGAATTATACAACATAAGTTTCATTTTTATCACTGTATTGCAAAATATGGAATATAACAGTCCCAATAATAATACATTTCAAGCCTCAAAAAAATGAGACCAATTTTTATTCCTTGGCAGCCTTTGATGTAAGCTTCCGAATTTTGCGAAGGTCCTTTGCTGGTGGTTCATCAAGAGAGGGTTTGCAGTTTAAGTGCTTGAGTTCATTCTTTGCAAAACAATTGAATGCTGTCTGCACATCACTGGTTTCTGCACATCCTGCTGCACATGCACACCCTGCACATCCCTGAATGCTGTCTGCACATCCCTGGTTTCTAGATTGACAAGTCACATCAATTTATGCGCGTGTTGTTGCCCTCGTAACAAGACTTACTAGAGGCAGTAAGCGCTCGGAATGGATGAACAAGACTAAGACGTGACCACATAAAGCTTACGGTATATCCAAGCATGAAATGCATGCACAACGCAGAATATATAGCCTTCAATAATAATACTGATAGGCCTTATTATAGCGAGCTACCTCCAAGAACTGCGACACCCGGGAATATGACTGACCCTTCTACCGAAATACCTAAGATATACGGAAATGAATAACTACACAACCCGCGTGTAATATACTATATGCATTCATTTCATATGCAATGCATTGTAGTTTTTGGAAGCCGGGGAGCTCCGCCTGTACCGAGAAGATACAAAGTCAAGTTTATCTCCATAGCGACATAGCGATAATATAACTGGTGAGGATTGTTTCGACTCACACAGTCACACAACGTCCATTACACCACAGTATAAAGCTAATAATTAGTCAATTACATTACCGTATCGTTGTACACGCATCCCCATCTGCACATTTTCTCGCTTCGTTATTGTGGCAGGCTAAAGTATTGCCTATCATCTAATACAGGCCTTTATCCCAACAGCAGAAGTAGGCTAACTCGCCCTGGTACTTCGAAATCGACCAACCTTGTAACTAAATCTATGATATTTAACATGAATTTTCTGTAATTCTCAGATGTCGGACAGAAACAAAAATCGATGTTGAAATACAAGATATCGTCCCGAATCCATTCTTATAGAGTATAGACCCTAAGCTGGATTATCTTATCCTTAGTAACTTCAAATTCGTTCTTGGCTTCATTCAACCCCGCTGAAATACCATCCTTTTGTATCTACGAAGAATTAAAACAGATGTAGCAGAGTAGATCCGCTATTAAATCTTGTTTTTTACACATGTTCCTTGTCATGTATAGCTCTGATGACAGAACTTTATCGTTCTCTCTTACAAAAGCCAACAGTTTCCGATAACCCGGCCGAACCGTAGCCAAGCAACAAAGAGTTCGATCCCTCAACGCATAGATCGTGGTTGAGCGATTGTTGAAAGCACATATCATACGTACTGTATAGCGTATTGTATTTGCTCTGTTCCCAATGTATCATTGTTACAAGGTATATTCTATTGAAGCTATTGGATACTATAGTTGACGATGGCATTATTATATTCTATGAGACATGGGTCTATAATGGCTTGGGAGTGTATAGGCATGTCTCTCAACTCTACGCGAAGCGAAACCCATCATATCACATTATCACATTGTCGACGGTTTCGTACGGGCTGTGTAGACATAATACTTTACCATCATTTCTCAAAGCGAGAAGTCGGTCCGATATTCTATACGCTCTTTTCTCCTGCATATATCAGTCGACCAATATATTTCAATCAATTTATATATATTTTTACACGTTCAAATGGGGCATGCACAGAATCATTTAGCGAGAAAAGTAGCCACGATAGGAATCTAGAACACGTTGCGTGTTGCCACGCAGACACACAGAGTACTCCCTCTTCCTATAGATATGAAAAATGAAGTAGAGCCAATCTCAACGAAAAGCATCTCATTCTCGGTGGGAAAATATATTAATATAACCAACCAATCAATCATTACTAAAATGACATTTTATCAATCCGATTCAACATAATTCATTGTACGTAAAATTGGACCTATACATTTAAGGATGCCCTACACATACGCATGCCAAAAAGAGGTTGTTTGCACTTCTCCGGTTAAGGAACTTCTCCAATAGATCGCTCTGCACTGCACCGACTGATCGTTCTAGTCCCTCCTGCGACCTCTACATTCGCAACCATTTTTCAGATGTTCAGAGCAGGCCTATTTTTTGATTTTGAAAGCCTACCGTTTACAGTACAATGTTAAGGTTCCGAAGAAAAAGGGTAGAAACTGGATTGCGATGAAATCAGGAACTTCTAGAGCTTCTGAAATCCCTGATTGGGTTTCCGCGAAAACATAACCAAACGTGGCAGACAGGTTTAATCTTGGGCTAACGTTAGCAGTAGGCCATTCGAATCTGTTAACGATAGCTTACACATAACTGCAAAAAAGTAGTTGTGGTTTACGTTAGATCCAGGCAAAACCGCATGATTCATGAATTTATTGTATAGCATCGTTATCTGCTCTTATTCACCGGTAGCTCTACAGATCATAACCGGATACTGGCTATAGGAGGATACGATTCTTAAGATATCCATATCCAATAAAAATATTGAGTGTAAGGACCGAGATTAAATTATTTTGCAAGTGTCAGGAGGTCCTTGTTTGGTGAAAACAGGGTTTCATATTAAAAATATAATGTTTAGAAATGAAAATTTGGCATTTGGCAAAATGATTTTGCCTCTTTGCCTCATGGGATGTCTACTGAGTGATGTTGCGAGGATAAGTGTTGGTGCCCTGCCTGGTAAGTCACTGCATTTTCACGAGCTATACAAAATGCAACGAACCTTTTTTCACTTCTCATTAGTTTGTCCTGAAATCGACATTAAGAATGAAAGTGCAGTGATCGAATCACTAAATTTGGAGATAACTTGTGGAGGCGACAGTATCGTTGCCAAGTAAGTTTAGTGACTAGCTCCAGTCGGCTATGGCGTTTTTTATATTAATATATAGTAAAGGTGGCCCCTTTCGCCCGAAGGCTTTGTGTGGCGCCGACGATGGAAAGATGCAGTAGATCACATATAGACAACGAAACACATCGATCGTTTATTTGACTTGACGTATTCAATAACAAGATAAATCAACTCCCGTATTGTCAATAAATTAAATAAATTAGGCGTGATGCGGGGATCAAAGCAAAATTTCAGTAAAATTGCCATCCTTGATTTCTGTGTCTCGCTCACTCCAAGAGAAAGTACGAGACAGATTCTACACAAGGACATGTTATTATTATTATTATTATTAATATTATTATTATTATTATTATTATTATTATTATTATTATTATTATTATTATTATTATTATTATTATTATTTTATTATTATTATTATTATTATTATTAATATTACTATTATAAAGAAGATTTTCAGTGGCGCTTATAACCGGGCGGCGTTTTGCACCACGAGCAGGACAGGCTGGAGCAGATATATCGATATACACACGTGTGTGCGGTGCCTGCCTAATGCACCTAATTTACCATTTGCACTATTGGCAAACGCGTTGCCATGGCCTACTAAATTCAGTAGTAGGCCATGGCGTTGCTTATTTCGTTAATTCTCTGCGCTTACAGAATAAACACCTGCGCCTTGACCGAGCTTGGCTACGATGTTATTGAGGATGTATCCTTCGCTGGTATTGATGACGATCCCCGCGAGGAAGGAAAAATTTGTTCACCCGAGACAAACCTAGACGGGAACGATTTTTACATAACCTTGAGCAACTTTTCAGACTGTGAGACAGAAGTGCATACTTCGGTAAGTACACATGGCCTGCTTTAGAGTAGGCCATGAGTACAGTAATTACTAAATAGAAAAGTCGTCTTTTAATCATTATACTCGTGGTGTTACCTTACGTTTAGGGAAACAACATAAAGTATTACAATGCAGTGAGAACAGTGTATTTTTCTGATACTAAAAATCAAGTTATACGGAGAACTCGCATGCTATATATGCCATTTGTTTGCCGGTACATATCGAAATACAACGAAACCACAGGCGGATACCAGATTGATGAAGGGTAAGAAAAACAAAGTACTATCGCTATAGTGGATAATCTAGAATTAGCAATGATACTGCACATATATAGTGGGGTGGTTTTTGAAGACCCTGATACATCTTGTGAACATCTGGAAGATCGATTTGACGTCGCATTATGTTGAGTACTGTGGTACTATGGCCGAAAAAGCGACTTTTCTCTGCGTACTATCTTAGCCATGTCAGGGTCAACTCAACTGGGCATATCAAGATGGCCGAACTATAGGCAACAACCCACGTCGTCACACTATTAAGATCATGTACGCCATGCCAGTGCTTACGGTCTTTATAGCCGGGATCACTATCACAACAGTTGTTATGCGTTCAAAATCTTTAGTTTTTGGATGCTATTATAGGCTAAGCAAAGTGGGTGTCGCGCGCAACATATTTTCAGCGATAAACTGTCATTTTAGAAGGTAACAAGTACTTTCTCCCGATTCCCGTGTCTATAGTAGCCCAATGGTGATTGACCACGTCCGGCGCTTGCAGCATAACATCATTCTGATAGGGTAAATACATTATTTATTGGATCTGTTAAAACCTGAAACAGAGACGTTGTAATCATCTCAATGCCGAATCAAATCTCACCGATCGAGTTATCACTCGAGATCTGCTGTGATGAGAATTGCGACATTACCATTCACCCCGGCGATGAAGTAGGAACTGGAGACCTTCTGTATTTGATCGCGCAATCTTCATCAACCAATCCAATCGAGGTAAACAATAACTACAGTCTTTTGCAACTACTGTATATACTGCACTGTTGTATAGCTTACTAGAAATATAAACGTGTCTTTAGATTGTCGAGTTTTACGCGACTCGAAAACCTGGACCGAGTAACTACTCAGAACGATATTATTTGGCTGAAGAAGGGTAAATGGTCGCAATACATCCTCTCTAAGCAAACTGACCACAATTGACTGTATTTAAGGTGTTCATTCGATTTCACCACGTACGTCGATTCAATGGTGCCGTTCCATGCTTTCGTAAAATTCCTTATGTTCAATTGGGAGCCTGATCAAGACACAGATGTCTACTTCCACGCCACTGCGGAGCTCTGTGACCCTGTGGAAGAATCGTGTACCGAAGTATGTGTGAGGGCTTGAAACTTTAGGGCAAAGGAAAAATATCGCGTAGTAACCCTCTCCCAACCCACGTTTTAACATTTCCTCCAGCGTCCAGCTCAGACACCGACCGACACACGGGGGTTAAGGCAGTTTTAGTGAAGATTGAGGTTTAATGATTATAAGCACCTGCCCACATTCCCCCATACCACGAGCTGCATTACCGCTTTCCATCGCCTTCAATTTCCTTTAAAACCCCAAACTAAAATACGCCATAAGTGGAGAGGCATATATATATTGAGACCTCCCCGTACATATTGTTTATGTCACCCAAATTGCTTTAAATGCTTGGGAGTCACGAATGTTTCTATAAGTAGCGATTTCCCGTACTAAATTAAAGACAAGTGGATCACTAAAACAACCCCACCTTTCGCACGCCCCCAATATACTGACTGCCAAGCAGACATTGAGTAAATTGGATACAAAAAAGCCTTTTGTTTGACCATGCATGCCCTACTCTAGTAAAGTAGGCCATGGCTTGACACTGACGGGAATCGAACATGAGATTTCTCTCGATAATACAACACCGCTATTGACCTGCTTTCGTTTCCTTACAGCATCCCTGCGACGGACCAGTGCGAAAAAAGCGAGCCAACGGAGTTCCAAACACCTCTCGTAGACACATTGCATTTGGTCCGTTCACGATTAAATCTTCTAAAAGACCGAGTGACAACTCTGGGATTTCTCAGGATTCTGGGGAGTAAAGACATTGTTTGATATCAATTTGCCGTATAACTGACACCGAGATATTTCTATGTATTACAACTATAGGCCTATATGCAGTTGGAGGCATTTTATTTTAGCGTCTTTGATGTTTACTGTATCAATATAAAAATATAGGGGAACAGCGGTAACCATGTTGAAATACGACAACAGCCAGAATTGGTAAACCATAATATAGGTGCAACCAGCAACTGAAAAAAACCCACAATATTTGCTAAGCGACGACAATGCGGCAAAATCGCACAGAAGGATATTAGAAACCAGTAAAGATGATTTTGATCATCATCCATGCTCTCCCATTTTATCCAGGATATAATCATATTTAGAATGTACACAGTAATTCTTTTGTTTGGTTGAAAATCGTATTCTGTACATAATACATATTACGAATCCAGAATCAAATGCTTGTATATGATTAGCTCGAGTAAATCATGCTTAAATGCGGAATGGATTGAAAATTCTCTTACGATAGTGAGCGCTATTACAGTAGGCTGAATCGCAAGTGAGCGAGGTACGTTTAAGTCGTATCAATTTCATGTTTAGTCGCGGGCCTTCCCTGTAAAGTGTCATGCATTTTGGGGATCACCCAGTATCTTCCAGCACTGCAAAAATCTAGCAAATCTTCGTTGCAGCTGGTGGATCGTATGACCCGTAAATCAACGCGGGATGCAAGGCATAAGCATCGTTACTGCTTACGATAGGATATACGAGACTGTGATAACGACTGCGGCCGTGTTAACCGCGCCAGGATCGCGCGGAAATCGATACATACAGCCTCATACCAATGCGTTTCTGTTGCACCTTTTACATACCCCACTATTTGTAGCATAAGTATAAATTTGGTGAAAAGTGCGAATGTCTTTGTTCTCGACTGGCGCACATTGACTGATTGCTTGCGATTAATCAAGAATGCATATAGCTTATGCATCGCTCGAGAAGTCCGAAGTCAGTACGACGCCACGCGATGTCAGTTTGCGGAGGAATCGGCTCTTCATCAGCTGTCGTCAATTTTTATAGGATGAAGTGACTTCCTCAAGTTACAGTAACGGTGGTACTTCTTCTTCTGCCAAATCGTAGGAAACCTCGCGCTGTACTTGTAGCGCTGCTTGATCTACGAATTCCGGCATCCACGGAGCTCTTCAGGCTTCGAGTATGTAGCCTTCTTTGAATAGCTCGACGTACCTAAATGATATGATATTTCTCATGATTCACGAGTCTGCAATGGGTAAAGTCCTTGCATGTGACTACGTGTCGTCACTGCGGAATGAAGGTTATAGGAATTTGCGATATTGTGTATGTTTTCAACATTATGACCATTGCTGAATTGTAGCTTTCATTGCGTCGTGATTTTTCAAAGCTGGTCCTACTGTTGTGACAAATCAGAGACAATGTTTCCGATACAAATAGTGCGCCAAATCATAATCTTGGTCAGTTAGTGCGAAGTGGGACCGTTCAGTTGGCCGAGTGGTATAGACTGTCCGCTTTCTGATCGGGAGGTTCCGGGTTCGATTCCCGACCGAGTCAAATCGAAGACTTTAAAATTGGTATTCGTTCCTTCCCTGCCTGGCAGTCGGTATCGGGGAAGTGCGGAGAACCGTGGCTATAAGCCGGTGGTATTGACACGATTACCTGTATTCATGTATCATGTTTCACGATTACTATGTCCATGTTATCATGTGTCGCGATTGCTGTATTCATGTATCATGTCTATATCCATGTATCTGCTACACGATTACTATATCCATGTATCTGCTCCAACCTGTCTTGTTAGTGGTGCAAAACGCCGCCCGGTGATAAGCGCCACTATAATCTTCTATATAATAATAATAATAATAGTGCGAAGTGATGATGACAGCAACGGCGCTCATTTTTGGTCACTCGGTCGATCGTCGATAGCCAGACAAGAGACAACGCACATATCATGAGCGAGTACCGAGTGTATGAGTATAGTTGGCTACCGAGATCGAAGCTCGATCTACCATCAAAATCGACGATTCCGCAGGTAGCCGCGCAAGCAAGATAACGTCTCATTACACGTCGTCCCGTAAGCAATTTTAAAGAACGTGAGTATACGATACACCAAGCTTGCGCTTGGACGGAGTCATGCAGTGTGCACTGGTGAGATCCATTCATATATTGCGCATGCAATTCATTGGATCTCTTTGGCTTGGAGTTACCATTTATGTACTGCGAGATGGAGGTAGTAACTGACCTCTCCGTTCTTCAGTCCGTAGACAATAAAGATGAAAACGCCTTGAGTGGCATTCAGTATGATGAACAGATAAACGAACAATGGCGAAAGATGACCAAAAAGGCCGCAGATCCATGGAACGCCGAGGATCGGAAGTAACACGATAGCTCCTGCAAGGCAAATTATTACCGGTTAGAGTACTGCTATAGGAATACAATGCAGGTTATGTAAATGATCGTATAACACATCGACGTAGTGAACCAACTCGCATGTTTAAAGCTTGATAGCCCTCCGTAAGCCCGCTATGCTATAGAACGTTTAAATTGGCGCGGCTACTTGGCGGCTAATTAGTGTTCAGATTTTGTCAGAAGGATCACGCTTTATAGCCAACAAATGTGTCGCAACATTCTTTGATCGTGGTTATAATCAGCTTGTATTGGGTACGATCCGAAAGCGAATAAAAGATTTCGTATCTCAGTGGCGCGGTGAGCAAGAGCCAGTAGTTAAGCTTCATTTTCAGTTTGGAGTAGTTTGTGGTCAGGAGTTTAGGATATTCACACATCTACCGGGAGTCGTTCTCAAAATCAAAGTAAGTCTACAACCTTTGATTGCTGCCTTGGCGTCGTTGAAAAATTGCATTCGTTCGCTGTGTTGCGTAATTTTCTTGCCAAGCTTTTGCTGGTGAGCGATACTTTGTGGCTGACTCGTTGATGTTCGATAGACAACAGATTGTGTGCGACTGTTACTGAACCTAAATACAAACTTCCAAGTCAGTGATGAATTAACATTTGGTTAACAGATTTGCTGCACCTTGCCGACTCTCCGCTAACAGAATGGTATCGTGAAGAGTCTGACGGAGTGTTGCAACCGTGTTCGTATAGATTCCTGTTTGCTGTCGTCTCGGTTGCAGACCCTGAGAATTTCATTACGTTGATTAATATTTCGTGTATTGAATTAACAGGTTTAAAATATCGCCAAGGTCTGCTATCATGGCCACAATCTTTATCAACCAACTGCCCTGTTGACAAAATGGATATTTGTTTCCGCTAGTGGGCGGTATTACGCTCTTACAACATTATTTACACTTCAACCTTCATTCACAGTGAGATTGAACGAGTACGTTCGCTTGAATGCAATTTATCTTCATAGCTATTCGAATGACGAAAAAAAACATGTTATGGTATATCTAGTTATCGCAAGTAACGGTTTAGCCTAAGCATAGACAAGTGGGATTCAGAAAGACCTTCGTGGATCGTGGTGCATGCGCGGTTTATAGGCTTACTTCTTCTCGATTCGATTTTCGAAAATGTAGATCTACTCACCATTGTTCTGCTGTTGTGCCCTCTCCTCTTCCTCCGTCATCACTTGTAATAAGCAAGGAGACGTGGAAACTGCATAACCGCCTGATTCAGACGTCGATTGACCGTGCAGGTGATTGTATGAATCATACTGACGGCACGATTCAAACGATTTGTCGCTTGTTGAAGAATTGTATTTGGCGGTACTGGCATATGAACTCGACCTCGAATTCATGGCAGCTGAATTCCTCATACTCTCGACGCAAATCTGAACGATAGAAAATTCAAATGAATTCAACAGTCTTTACCAACCGACTGTCTCTATCGCTACGAGTCAAAATTTTGTTGCTTATTTGTAAAACACTGGAAAAGCATACCTTTAGTGTTCGACACATAATGACAGTGTTAAACAACATAATTAGTATCGCGGGTACCAAAAAACTCCATATTATTCCAGTCTCCGCACTCAACCAGCACATCTCGTACTTAACTTGGCCTGAAAAAAAGTGGTCGCTTAGCAGTCAACGTTCTTATGCAGTCCGTGTCGTATTATCATTAGTGTATATAAGGCACCTTGCTAAGCTAATAAATCAATCTGATCCTACCCGGTCGAAACCTGATCGGGGTCAGTTTCATTGCAAATGTGCAAGAAATGGTTTGCTACCAAGCGTTATAGTAGGCTACATGGGTTGGCGTTGTGGTTTTGATTAGGAATGCTTCTTCTGGAAATATGGAAACGAACTGCCGTACAGTTGGCAGTTACAGCTCAAGGAGAGAAGACCAATGCTCAGTAGTAGCAAAGTCACTCTGAGTCACTCTGAGCAGTAGCTACACGAGAGGTTCAGCTTCGTAATGTCCACACGTGACTTCTCAACAGAGTCAACAAAACAAAGTTAATTCCGCCGACCTCAACATTTAATAAGAACAAAACGTCATTGACGTGACGTATTGTTGCTGTGGAATTACAACATTCAATGACTACACCGACTGCTAAAACGCTTTTACATGTGACAATTAACCAGCGCAGCTTAAAAGATTTCCCGTCATTACCAAACAAGGCTGCCGTATGTAGTTGCTACGCTGTAGGTTATCCTTCCCACGAGGTCATTATATTGTACTCATCGTCATTTGAGGGAATAGCTTGCTTTTGCAAAATAACGCACCATGAGTCTATGACGACTGAACGAATCCGACTGACGCTGATTATGTAATGTAATTGCATTAGCGTAAACATACTATTGTAAGCGTAAGTTCCTTCTGGGCACACTTCTTCTTTAACGGGTGTTATGTAAGCATTGTAACGTATGCCAACGCCTGCTGTGATGCTCACAATTACAAATGGAATGCCCCATCCAACCAGATACATCCAGTTGTAACTTGAAATTTTGGATCGTAGGAACACCTACAAAAAGTAAAACAGAAATATAGTATACCAAGCATTCAAGCCTGTATTGGAAAAGTGTGTGTTTGAGGACGTTTGCATTATAGTATCAATGGTAGTAAAGGCCGTGTTGAGCTTACGTTGAGGTTTCACCAACTGTAGCAGCAAATCACACACACTAAAACTTTCAGCAAACCATGAAAGAAGTTCGTAGCTAAAGCTTCTATACCGATGACTTTCCGCATTCGGGTTGCGGAATTATCGCACACTATACTTGAAGCCAGTTTTGCCAAAATGCATATAAATGTAGCCAGTAGCGGATGTGGCACTTACTTGAATGACGTATAGGTACAGGAAAATTCCTTCGATCAACATCCAAAAGAAAGACGCCAACAGGAAGTAGTGGGATAGAACTGTCATTGTAATGCACAGCGTTTGGTCATGCACGAAAGCCTCGCCACCAAGCTGCAGAGGAAAACAAATAAAAGTTAACAAATGTCACTATTGCGGAGAGCAATGTACTCACAAATAGCAAGTGAACCGCAAGTAATGCAATTGAAAGGTGAGTGTGTGCCCGAAGACGTTCGTTGCGTACTAGTTTCCTTACGAGGAAAAATATGACCAACGAGACAACCAACCCCAACACTGATAGTGAAGATCCAATGATTGATAAGAGTCTGAACGTCTGTAAATACATGTCCGGCATTGCACGATTAGTCCGCGTTAAGCAACAGCCAAGAATTTGTCAACAAACCGATTTCATTTGGTCGGTCACAAGGTATCGCGTGTCCGCTGGCATGACGAAGGCTGCAAAGTTTGTTGTGTGGTTGCACTTGCATGTGATTCCATACTCATCCACGTCTGCTACGTAGCATCCTTCTAATTGCCACTTCAATGTAGTGGGATCGAGATATTCACATGATAAGCACTGAGCCATCGATTCGCCGCCGGGACTGGACGAAGTAGCGTTTTGAAAACCAATCCTGTGTGATTACGATACGATCAGTCAAGTTCTACCTCCGCAGGAGGTATGTACAGGATTATTGTGCGATTTCATATTTTGTGGATCCCCTTGCATATTGATAACTTATTTTCTTACCAATAGGTAACAGGTAGAGACTTTTTAGTGCCCTGCTGTCGCGTAGACAACGAAACAACTCCACCCTTCCCGATGAAAGATTTTTTGTAATTGATATCTTCGGTGGAGTCGACACTTCTGATTCGTCTTGACTTTCCTTCGTCCTTTGTAACATTTCGCGATCCCGACGCGTGAAGTTCCATGACTTCGTGTATAATTTGAGTCCATGATTTGTATCTCAAGGCGTATACTGCGGGAAAATACGACAAGGTAAGGTAAGGATAAAAATTAAACGGCGTATTTGATTTCGTCGCACACCTACCTCGTAAATCATCTCCTTCTGAGGCATTCAAATCGGTCAAGTTATCGGTTTTGATCAAGGTGCCTTCGTATTGAAATTCGGCGTGTGATTTGTTTTCTATGTAGATCAAATTGAACTCTTATGATTACTCTTGCACCGTCATGGGAGTTATTTCAGGACTACTGCAGATTGAAATTGCAGAGAGGTATACAGTAATGCGTTTGATTGACTGTAAGTTTACTTCATCGTGACACGAGACCCAAAAACGTATCAACCCGCAAATCAATCATAGACAGGAAACGCAGATGAAGGCGAACAAGTATGCGTTTACACTAATAGTTATATCTCGGATCATTGCGATAATATCTTAGTATTGTACCGATTGCACCGTGCGGGTAGTTTGAAGTATCCCAGTTAGTTGACAAATGCAAGGCACCGTGAGAGGAGTTACTCTTCTCTTACTCCTGACAGTATCATTAGCTATTTCGATTTCGACTAACTTGGAAATGTAATACCTTTAGTGATGAGAATGGCACCAATCTTACAGTCGCACAACTTCGACCCTACGCGATGTTCACGATTCATAAACCTTTTCTACAGTACATAGCATTTCTTCCATATCCTTTCAAGAAGCATATCTACATTGCCTACATTACGTCATAAATTCTTTGGCATAGTAGCCAATAGATTCTTTAACATTTAACCAACAAGTGCCAACACTCATATTGCGTATTTCCACCCATTGAAGAACTTTTACTGAAGGTCAATTCTCATCATAACGGAGAAAATCCACACTTTCAATTCTCCGTCGCCCATCGCGTTGTAAACGCCGATTCGTGCTCATTTGTGAATTGGTATGCATTCGAAACTGCACTACTCGCTGAATAGGAGGAATTGGCCGTTATTGTTGACGATTGAAGTTAATGGCCTGTGCATCGCCTATTTTATGTCAACGAAATTGAACTGACTGGCAGGAGTGGGCATTGGCATTGATAAGTATTTTTATCGAGCATTCGCTCCAGCCGACAACCCACGCAACGCAATCGCCTAGAACCCATTTGATCCAGCTCAATCGTTGAAAGAACATCATACCTGTCAAATTCATTTTCGATAACGTGACCGTCACCGTGTCTTTATCTATTGTATAGTTGTCGATGTCTTCCATAACGATCCCAGAAAATTCTCCGACGTAATGCTCATTGCTGATGAGTAACTTGTTCAACTGTGCATTGGCGTCTTCTATCGTCATCTATTGTGGGGAAGCGATCATTATTACAAATTCTAGATTGGGTATTCTTTGATGGAGGATTATATGCATATGTCATTAATTTCTTCTTGCGTTGTTTGTATGTAGACACAGAACACAGACAGGCACGTCCTTTGATGCGAAGTTACAGGAATTCGAACGTGAAATTTGGGATCATGCTTCGATGAGTGGTCAAATGACTCAACCAAGGCTTACTATTTTCATGTTCTAATCTACTATTTGCTAAGATATGTAATATATCCCTACCTTAGCCCAAACATCGGCTTTTTCTGGACTCATTGCTTTATCAGCTAGTTCCATGTAGGACGACAATATTGCTTGTCCTAGGTCGCTTCCTTGAATTACGGGTGGTTTTCTTATCCCACCAACATTTTGCGGTCGTGGTGTACTTATAACTTTGCTGGTGATATCCAGCAGCTGTTGCTGCATTTCTACGAAGGTTTGCATCGTTTCTGGTTTGTCAAAAGTTAACTTTCCGCCGCTAGATAAATTGCCCAATAATTCCTCGAAAATATTCAGGCTGTCAACAAGTGTAATGTTTAGTATTTACACGATATCGTCAAGCAGACAATTGACGATAGGCTGTCAGTTTCGTGGCCATTAAATGAACGGACCGAGCGTTAACACTGCGTCAAGGAGGTATTGAAATTGCTATCCACAGTTTCCTATTCAACCATCCTGTGATAGAAAGCTTGAGTGGAAAGGTGGTGCAATACAAAATGGCGTTTACCTTATGTCTTCGCATATTAGACGTTGTATAAAGTCTTCAAGTTGCTGCATGCCTCCTAGCGCATCCGATGTGAATTTGCTATTTCGCTCGGCAGACAACAACGACATTAGATCTATTCGATTTTGCACCCCGCCAAGTTTGCAATCATCCTTTCGCATTGCCTAGGTTAGAAATTGACATTTACGAACTCATTCGTGGGGAAGTGCGATAACACCAGCGATGTTGAACTTACGCATTGTATATTCATCAAACTGGTCATGTGATCATGGAGTGAAGCATCGTCATGAGCCTCGACAATCTCAATCCAAATTGCAACCAAATTGCCAGAATATTCTTTGCAACTATCATCACGCACCATTGCCGTATTCAGATACTTTAACATATCAACTACTTTTTGTTCCGATACGATATCAGTTAGGTTCACTCTGAAATATGAATTTAGAGTTCAACCGGTTCGCTTGACGTGACCATATTCGGATTAGGCATAGTTTCTGTGCTCATCCTGGCGAAATTGTCGTGACAATATGTAAGCTCCAGAACTTTAGTAATTGAAATTGATGACTATACCTAAAATCCATGGAGATGATTCAGACAGATTGCCGGCCACGAGGGGTACGCCGACTGCCGATGCATTTACCCAAAGCATACGACTTTCTACAGATGATGATATACGCTGTCCCAGTGGGAATCAAGAACACAGCCTCGAATCGATGGAAATGCCTTTTGAGATGTTCGACACCGTAGACAACCAATCAGAACATCACATATATTACCACTGACACTGTTGAGGTTTTTATAATTATGGAGGATTTTAGTGGTGCCTACCGCCCGAAAGAAACCTTTGCCATCCACCACTAGTACTATTCACTGACAAAGTGTAAACTAACTTTCAATCAGCTAATAACTTGCGATGTCTAATTGCCAGACGCCATTGCATAATTAAGTCGGACTTACCCTTCTGTAATTATTGTCTGTAGCAGTATTGTCTGGTCATCGGATACACTCGTCTCATTAATCGCTTGTAACAGAATACCAAGGACCTCTTCGATATCACTCCTTTGATCCTCGTCAAGTTCGGAGTCTATAAATAAAAGCATAGTTGATGTAACCAAAAGGTCAGTGTACTACAACAAATGCGTACGCTCACATTTCGAATCTTTGCCCACGGCTAATTCGATGTAAAATCTAGCCATCATATAGTCGATCCTGTCAGTGTACATTGTGTCGATGTAATTGTACACTTTCTCAGTCAAGTTATCCTGAGTGAAGAGCAGCAACAGAGTCGGCTCGTAGGGCTGTATCTTTACTAAAGTACCTGTTGTACGAAAGCAGGTTACAAACACGCCTGCAACTTGCGACTTATTAGCCAAGAAAAATTCGAGCGCCACTCTCTCTATACATGGCTCACGTGTGGAATTGGCAATGCCTACCCACACCTACCCATGCCTACCCACACATAGCCTAATAGAAGGCATTACGTGGTGCATGTATGGAATTGGCCAATCATGGCCCATGCATCTTGGAAGTCGTGTGGACCAGGTACGACCTGAATTTAGGCGTAAATGGCTCAAGCATGGCCACATGTACACGGCCAAATGTTGCGTTTGCATACCCTTGTGGCACAAGGGCCAGCCAAGGCCACGCGCAATCGAATCTTCGTGCCATATGTGGGCCGAGAATGCGCCTGACAGTGACAAGTCCATCGTCTATTTATGGCCCTTCATGATCATTGTCTATTCTTCAAAACTTAAGTAAAGTGCGTAAGGTATAAGCGTGATAATGTCCACCTTACTTTCTGTGTCATAATCTACAGGTTCGCCGTCGTCGATGGGATTGTCTAAACCGTCTATAAATGTGAATGAATCTTTTCCATCTCCGCGGCTTCCACCTTCACCAGCATTTGCGTTGGTTACAGCAAACAGCACGACCTGAAGAAAACCAGAACTGGTGAATAGCACAAATTCCAGCAACGAACCCGACTAACTAATCAAGGCAATCAACCAGTGTGCTCTCACGTATAGACTCCGCACTTGCCGGCACTTGCTAATTGCCAATTTCAACACTATCTCAAGTAAGCCTACACCCTAATCATGGCCTACTCTAGGTAAAGTAGGCCATGCCCTAATATGCGTTTCTTAAAATACGTACCAGTAGCCGAAAATTCATCGTATATCTTCTTTCGATATGTCAGCCACTAACTACTTTACTTCGTTAAATTACCAGACTGTCAAATATCGTACGACATAAATCATCTCAATCATGGTTGCTCAAGACGCTGCCTTATAAGCAAACAGCATGCATGTCGCAAGAAGGTCTTTCATTCAAATATGAATGACACGCTCGCAACGACTTACGTACCGGATGCAGTAATTCGCCTCTGTAAGTACTGTATACAAGATGTGTGTAGGTTATAGATCTGGTTACGTAAAAGCATATTCGTATCATTTTCTTGTGGATATACTTGGTTGCGTACTTGGTTGGCAAACAGTGATTTTACAGAGGCAGTCATTCGCCTCCACACATATATACAGTAGACTATTAATCTTCCTTGGAGCTAGAGCCATACTCCATAACTTGTAAACAGCGCTGATGGACAGTGGTTTTCTGGTTTCGTTGGGTATCATTGTGAGCACGATTCCAAAACGTGTGATTTTGGACCAGACCACCACGATATGGATCTATTTCAGTATTTCTCCCCTCACAAACTTACGTTTAAGGTCTCTCGTAGTATAATATCACTCTATACTTGTCTTAAAACAAAAAACTTGCCAGCTGGAAGATACATTGCAATTATATATTGGGTTCTGTTTCTTACTTACTCCTTCACACCACCACACAGGCTAGAAGGTCGTCCGCCATCTGAGACACTACCGCGTACAATTTACTAAGCAGAGTGATTTCCTGGAAGTCAGTCTACCGCAGGTATATAGGCCTACATATCCGATCCTACATATATATTTATCGTTACTTCCGCGTAGCTAAATGTATTGCATTTGCCGCTTTTGGACAGAATGTCGATGGTAGTTGGTTATCATTTACATCAGCTGCCTGAAACAACCGCCTATAATTAATCTCCCAGAATATCTGGACATCGGACTGCTACGTATCCAATATGCTCTGGATTCATTCAGAATGTGGATAGAACCATCACGACGGCGCAACGCGAATGACATTATGCTGTACATCAATCTACATTGCAGCGTCAGGTTGGACACTATCAAATTAAAATGATTCCCTCGTCGATTATCGCATTGGAAAAGTCCTTGTGCATCCCGACATAACTTCACAGCAGTTAAGACAAACCCCAATTCTTAGCTGATTTAGAATCCAACATAAAGCGAAATTAATCAAACTCGTGTTAATTGACCTCCTTCACTCAGATAGTGTCAAAGCAATCAGCCGATCAGTAATTCTGCAATACAACTTCGCTGAATTCCATTTGGTTATGCCGCGATGTCTTCATGTACGCTGATCCGTCAAAGAAATAAACGTATAGAAATGCTACCTCTTTACAATGTTACTCAGCATTGTCTGACGACCTGTGCTCACGACGACACTTCAAAGAGTTTCGCCTATTATGCACAATTCGGAAATTGTTGATTAGTCAGAAAGCGAAGACACTCTGATGCAGTCCTGCCGTGTAGGCAACCTAACGCATATTGGAAAGGCCCGCTCGTGCTGGTTGGATGACGTTGAACTCGGGTTTTATAACGCAATGTACGCCTAGCTGATTCCAGAGATTGATGTTTATACAAAGTTTACTCTTATTACCCGTCATATGTCAGAAGTTTGACGAGTTGAGCTTATTCTATATAGAAAGTAACCGACAGTACTTTTGTGTTAAGTGATCTTTTATGCTGCTTCCACCTAATGTTGATTGACTTCATCTGTTCTGTTTGTCAATCGTAATAATAGCACGACTCTCGTCAGACTTCTGGCGGCAAATTCTCAACACTACAGTTCAAAAGCACCAGAAACAGCCCAAGTTAATCAAAGTCCTTACCCCTCCAATTCATCTTGATTCGAATACCTCCTCATCTCCAGAATTTAGTGAAGTGCGGATGCGAACAGGAGCTAACCCATGCAATGTTTAGTTGATATGAAAGCTATTTATGATATATATAAAAGTATATACTGTATTCATTAAGAAATAACAAATGCTAATAGTTACCGATAACTTACAAGCCCACATAAATATGTTTCCGACACAGCGACAAGTTATCGCCATCAGGGGCGCAGCCTGTCACATAGTAGCCTAGCATAGCCACACATGCTTAATTACGTCCCTCATAATACAAAGCTCCTCACATGGCGGTGGACATTTGTGAACTTTCTGGTATAGGCCTATTCACCTCGAGTTCATTTTGGCCGACTAGGCTTTTTTCAGAATCCTCTCGCGGAAATGAAACATCGTCTTGCATCACCCCTGCGATGTCAGGGGCGTTTGAATGTCCGCTATCATCCCTTGCTGATGACAGCATATGGTTGATTGAAGCAAAGGGGTCTGGTAATGGCGCTGTATTATCGACGGTCTCGTCAGGCTCAAAAGCAGGCATGTCACGACCTAGGTAGGCTCGTGGGTGTGGGGTACGATTTTGTGTGGTGTTGTTGTTTGTCTTTTGTTTACTTTTCTTTTGTTGGAACACACACACGCCGATCAGAACGGATAGAAAAAGCAGGAAAAATCCACTGGGTAGAATGAGAGCCAGAAGAACTTGAATCGTCTCGTATCTTCTGGTGTAGATCACCTAAATTATGATAATCGTCTCAGTGTCTTGGCTTACATCTTATTCCATGAGCGGTCCCGTTATCATTGGTTTCATGGCACGGCAAGTCGTACGTCACATAAAGCCCTACCTGATCCGGCCGGCGTGGATTGTAGAAACACGGGAAAGCATACGCTATAAGGATTCTGTTACGGAAGTCCTCAGCGAGAACTTTATTTCTTTTGTATTCTCGATGGCAATGTTGAAAGGAACACTGTGATTCAAATAACACTAATTAGTTGCGACAAGGGAATTGGCTATAATTAGGTAAAAAGTGATTTGACATCTATACTCTAATGACCGCAACGTGTCGGTTTGATGGTGGCTATTCGTTGCCCATTCGTTGCCCATTTACCACATACACAGGGGTTACAGACTGCATGCAGTCCTGAGATTATCAAAATTTCTGACCCCGTCGAAAGCATTCTCGAATGTCCCCAGACCTCAACGGTACATGGTATTTATGGATATAGTCGCCACTCTCCCAGCGATTCAGAAAATATCTACTGTACAGCATGGCCTACTCTAAGTACTGAAGTAACTAAAGTAGGTCATGTGTACAGCCTACAGTTTATTTATATGCTAGCTCTGGAATGGTAAGGTTCGCCGACACCTCCTAAAACAATTTAGTTATTTTCCTGCAGATCGGCTTACAGTCCTACTGGTTGCAACGCGGTTCATCAATAAATTCATGAGAACTTCCCAGATTTTCGTCTTAGTTTAGGATTAAATTATATCCGGTTATTAATTACTCATGCGATAACCCTAATTTATCGGTAGGTTAATCCTTTCTGGTGACCAACGGCAATCAACTAATGGGTAACATAGCCTATTTTAAATCTCTATCTCAACACAATTAAGTCGGTAATTACATCGACATGTCATTAAATTTTCACTTTGCGAAGATTACATACCTGACTGTACGGGCTGGCAAAATCCGACTCCGTTTCATGAATAATTGCTTGATTTTTGAAGTAAAGCTTGATGGAAACATTCTCAGTTACTTATCATCAAAATTCTCAAGAAACATTCAGTCATAATCTCAAATCGGTACAAATGGGAATACTTGTAGCAAGACAAGCATTTGGGCATCCTCATCACAAACGAATTAAAGCCAAATTACGTGGTGTGACCACGAAGACGAATGCAGCACGAAGCGGCGCCACGCACTCTGCGCGAAGGACGTCAGTAACGTAATGGGAGAGGCTTTTTGAGAGTGTTTGTTTGTTTTTTTATTTGGAATTTATGGCGTTTTCAACTACTAAGGTCATTTACGCCAGGTCAATGCTTACGGTATACGTGTCAATACTTAGAGTTTATAGCCCGGATCACTATTACAACCACGAATCTCCGCACTTCCCCGAAACCGACTGCCAAGTAGGGAAGGAACGGATACCAATTTTAAAGTCTTTAATTTGACTCTATCGGGAATGGAACCCGGAACCTCCCGATCAGAAGGCGGACAGTCTAAACCACTCGGCCCACTGGGAGTGGTGACGTATCAGAAGGGTCAAATCCTGTAACTATGAGAATATACAATACACATCTGAATGTGGACGTACCCTACTATCACTGAAAATGAAGGAAACATTAAGCCGTGTGCTTCAGGCATTAGTAGGCGTTAGGTATCGCCTCAAAATACCAAAGGGACGTCATGACTGTGAGTATAACCGCCATTCCTCACTCCATAGTCATAGCATGTGCACTGTGAGGCCATGGGGCATGGCCATGGTGCGTGGGTCTTGCTGCAGTGGACGGTTATACACGTTGTAGGCTCTAACGAGTTTCTATGATTGCAATATAGGCCCATACTTACATTACTCTCGTTGTGCTTGACAATCGTCCTGCTTGGTTCGTATTTTACCGTTATATGATAGCATGGAAAGCTCGATTTGCAATGTGGATCGTCGCTGAATATTCCACTGCAATCACACGGCATTTGTGCTTTGTAGCTTGCACCATTTCTAACCGCTTTACAAGTCGCGCTCTGCGGAAGAGTTGAAAAATGTTAGTCACAGAATAATATGCAATGTTGGCGTTCATGTACAACGGTTATCATTGATGTTGATATTTCTTTGATAATAGAAAATTTGGCAAATACTGCAGAATATATTTACCAAGGGTTAACCACGTTGTTTAAGCCTCATTTACCTTGAAATCCAACGCCAATATTCCTGGCTTTGCAATGAGGACTCCGACAATAATAGAGGTCACAGCACTGATGATGCATAACAACACGAGGATGGCTACACAGCATGGAAGTAATTCACCTATTTTGTGCTTTGACTGTCTAGATAATACCATCTAAACGTGTAACACAATATCTTTGTTAAAATACTCTGTTTATAAGCAGCTATAATGAGCAAAGGACTGTAACGGAAAATTTCTTTCAGCCCGCAGAACACGTCAATTGGGTATCAAGTTTATCCAACTTGTCAGAGATTTCTAGAGTTAATGTAAGCATTTGCAAAACATGTACATTGCTTGTATGAACCGTGGTTCAGTGGCAAAAAAATCATACGGATTTCGAGCCGTATATTTTTCCCAGAAGAGATAGAGTAGTTCCACTTTCCCAGATTTCTCTGAGACGCGCTCCGTCCAACCATTATATTTTTATCGTTTCGGCCGTATTTTTATCGTGCTTTCATTTGACTCTATGCATCTATGTTCTGAATAGCTAAGGTGTCTTGCCGCTACGTCCCAAGACTTTTATATTTGACCTACGCTAGAGCTACAGGCCTGTCGCTGAACTTTCATTTTATAACAACCACAACTTCATTTCATAGCTCTTCAACTACACTAGCAGAAAACACGATAATAGACCTACTCGTCAACACTTGATAATGTTCCAACAAGTCAATTTTTCCTCAGTAAAACGAAACTTTTAGCCGGTAACGCTTTCTACGGTAGATGGTGGAATTATGCTCTACTGCTTCATTGCCTCAAGACAAAATTTTGGTTTGCCCAAGGCGATAACGCCGTGATTGAAATATAACGACCGTTCTTGAATTACCGGTTCAGGAATAGATTAATCGCAATTAGGTCGCATTTTCAATATTGAAGACATGACCTTGCTCGTATTAGTTAGAGACTAGGGTATTCACAATGCAGATTCCAGCCTAGAGACAAATTCTGACTTAAAGTTTAAAGTCGGCGGGGTTTTGATTCCTATTGTCCCGATTCTATTCTCAGTTGGAACAACGCCAGTATACCAAACAGTTGTTAACGCAACTAAAGTCGACAGTTATTGCGGGTGTGTATAGGTATATTAAGTCAAATGGGCCCAGGCGATCAAATATTGTCCTTTAGATTCCCTTAGGAAATTGTTAGTTTAAAAAACGTTATACTTCCCAAATACACCGATCGATAGTTGCATATAGGATGTGAACGCCATAAATTCTTTTATGATAAATTATTCGTTCTTTGCAAAATGATGTTGAAACCGAAGTCTGAGCTCAACAGCTGTTCTCTGCATTTAGCTTGTGAGTTTGTTTGTTGGTTGATAGCGCACACACGGGAGAACGCTTGAATCGTGTTGTTAGCTTGCGAAATCCATAGCCGCAAAGTGTCAGAGTATCAATGCTTTTGATTTATCTTTCGATACCTTTAGACACGGATTACGCAGCAGATCATTCTCCTCCCTAAGCTGTTCACTTGAATGTATTCGTCAGTTGCTCCAACGAGCCCACAACCTTCATCACCTCTTCATCGACGGCATCTACAACTCCATATCTTGTAGTATCGTCAGGCTGAGCGCGTTTTGTTGGACGATAACAACTTCTTCTCTCTCTCTCGAACTTCTCTCACTTTTGATCCGCGTGGTGTCAGTATCAATCCATCGGAAAAGTATTTTCGTCACTGTTTGACAGTCTGACTTTCATCTCTCGTACGACGTGAATAGTTGCTGACTACTTCCAATGTGGCGCACCCTTTGAATAAATACTTGTTTAAAGGTATGGCAGGCGTATCGCTGTAGACATCAAAGAACGCATCTGTCGATCGGAATTCGATTACGTTGGTAACGTTTAACAAGTAATCTCTTTTGTGTTGCTTTGAATCGATTTTGATTCATTGAAATGATGTGTCAAATTGCCTCTATTGTTATTTTGCGGGAACAAATCAAACCAATTTATACCTAGGTTTCAGACGAAAGTACCAATCCATTAAACTTCGCGGGACTGGCCCTAACGTTTCAACAAAATACTCCATCAAATTTTCCTCGCGAGTGCAAACAAATATACACAAATGAATAGGGGGATGGTGAATATCATCGATGTTGTTCTGGCACTGATATCAATCATTACGCACACTTACCTCGTCTCTGCAAGCACAATCGTATACCGACAGCGCTACGGGTCTTCTTAAACGAAAAGTTAGCGAGTCTGCGTCGTCACGAGGACGTTACGCGCATGATTCCAGCGCATGATTGATTTCCGTGTAACAACCTACCATATCCAATCATTTTGACTTCTGGAAAGCTAGTAATGTTTATCGTTACAAGCTCGTCTGGTTCATCTATGCGGCCTTGGAAATTTCTCAGATTAGACAAGATACTCGGAAATGAAGAATGCTTATTGCAATATCGCCATATTTGCGAAGTATAGGGTGAAGCGACTACCGTGCTCCCGTGGTATGGAAATCGGTATTACCAACACAAGTACATTTCGACTTTAGAAAATGACTATATTGATCACAGCTTATCCTTTACGACATAACAATGATTGAATGAAAAAACATCACGTGCAACTGCTTTAGAGAAAGGAGTAATTTAGCGTGACGTCATTGAGACATGCTCTAAATAGGTATATCCGAGTGTATATCACTGATTGGTTCGTCGCCATTTGGTACATTACTCAAACAAGCGCTAACGACGGGTATGTGATTACTTTACGACGTTCAGCAGCGGAGCTTCACTCCGTCCGGTTTGACTCATTGTTTAGAAGTAATTTTCAAGTGCTGTTCTAAAGCCTAGTAGCCCATAATACATCTGCCTAGAATTCTTTCTCAATCAACTATAGGCAGAAGATTGAGGAGGATATTTGATCTTGTCATTGTGCTCAAATCGTAAATAGACCTCTACCACGTTGTTATTTTTATCCAGCGTAACCGCGATACCACCGCAATGATCTAGATTAGATTACATCAACCGTACATGTATTGAAATTATAGTTCGAAATACTGATATGCGTTTATCAATATTTTAAAGATAACGACCATCAAACGACCATCAGGCTGTCAGAGTGATGTTGAGTGACGATAAGATGTATGTAAAATACATACATACTGAACCCTTGTTATGCCCCCCTTATCAAGACTGAAAATTGTACAGTAGATTGGGCGTGTCGCCGTTCAGAATCGACAAGCGTTTCTTGTCGCAATTACTTCACATTTCCGATTTCACAATCCATCTTCACCTGATGAAGGAGTGTAGCTCGTACGCCTGTGAAGTATATATATATATATATATATATATATATTCCAATAAACTGAGCTGGACGTTAAATGTGTAGTGACTTATTCTACCTATTATTATTTCACTAATCCATTTGAGGTATACCTGTATTCGTTTCAAAAGAATCTGATACGGTCCAATAATTCTAACTTTCCCACGTATACCACTTTTACATTGTCTCGCGTGGAGCGGTCGTCGCTTTGTTTACTCTCGGCGATAACTCGCGAATATCAAATTGAGAAGTCTGTCCGGATCACTCTTTACTATTCAAACTATGCACCTTTTGGTCGATGCATAAACGCGTTTACAGCTTTGGTTTATCAATAGGTGTACGGAATGGGGTGCAAGAAGACACTTGCACCAATGTTTTACGAAATTCTTGTAAATTGTTTTTATAACTTGGGCAAAATATCTGAAATTTTGCGAGTCCCTTTGACGCACATGCCCAGAAATGCCGCGAAATGCTGTAAATTGTTTTCATTCCTGAAGGAACTTTCCGAAAACAGCAGAGTTGATGATGGAATTGCTATTTTTGTCATAATCATACCCTCGTCTGCGTTTTATGGACACTTTTAAGAACAACAACTATATTCCCTTACCTACTTACAATTATAGTCTTAAACAATGGAAGATTAATATCTTTATTATGGATGTTTGTAATGCCTAATCATCGTAATATCATAGACATCGACAATGCCGACTTCTTCTTTTCCAGTATTAATATTAGTATATATACAGTATATATATATATATATCGCACCCACCTCGAATGTTGGGAACATGATTTAAACACATATACGTTATCTAGTGACTTGTCAAGGCCGTGATATGATTCTTCGCTAAATCGGAATCAGGCTATATAGCCATGTGGGCATGTAGACAACGACTCTACCATCTGCCCGGTCAAGATATACAATGCCTTTATGGCGTTTTCAACTAAACTAACTAGTTTCAACTAAACAACAACTAATCACTAATCCTGTCGGAGGTTGGTTGAGAAGAATATCCACCTCCCGATTTTCAAATGCTTGAGACGTGACCTTGTCTGCATCAAATTCCAGCAAATTGCCTTGGTCATTAACCTTTCAATCAGCTTATTGAAAAGATTTGCGAGCAGCATTTGTCAATAATGTTCCCTTGGCTGGGGATCAGGCGTCGTGCGAATGATCGAATCTATTTGTTCATGTCAGAGTTTTAGTTTTGCCAAGCGCGCACTGATGGAATTGTTGTACACACAGTCAGAATCGCTGCAGTTCTCTCGATTATAATCCTAAACAAACCGCAATAAATAATTTAGACTATAATGACAAACGTTATCAAGTTTCGTTAAATCTGATATTAGTTGTTTATTGATATGATATTGGTTCGCGTTGAAAAGTTGAAACTTAAAAACACTGCGGTGAATGAATGAATGGTTGACTGTAGATAGTCGTAATCGTTAAATGTTAACGACTACATTTCATTTAGTTACATATCGGTGTAATAGAGTCAATAGCGATCCATGTATCTCTGCGACGCCAAAGTGCCGATTAGGTATTATATAAAAACGGTAAGCATCTCTCCCTATTGCTACATTGCCTCCCGATTATCTCGACACGCAGCGTTATATGAAAGATGTAAGCAAAGTCTTTCTCATTCCAGTGGTTAACAACTAAACCGTATACACAGCGGTCGTTACGTCGTCAGCTTTGAAAGGCGTTATGGTTGGCTTAGCGAGATAGCGATCTTCAATTTTTTGTTGCCCGCCTCGACATGTACGAAAATGAAAAGCTGCATTCAATCGATACTTGTAAGTCTTTTACGAAAAGATTTACGTCGACCGAGACATTTATTATTCAACACAATGAAGCTGCTGCTATATGCGGAAATATGCTGTTGCTTTAATTTGAATAGAGGATGCCTAACGGTATTGTCACTACATGTCAGGTTATGATTCTCGGGGCATTTCACGCACAAATATTGGTCACTATAATAAAACAGTTTGATCAAATCGACGTTGGAGACGACTAATTAACGTTCTACGGTTACATGTACATAAAATTGCTAGACTCATGACGCGTCTGTTTGCGCGGTTTGATCCAATCTGCTCGTAAATATCAAGACTTTAAAAAGGCCACACAGCAACGGCTAATGACGCGAAGTCAGATACGGACGTATTGACAATTTACCGTACGGCGGGAAGTGTAACCCTATTTCGTTCGTACACAAACCGCTATTGACTTTTGACAGATCAATTGGAATTTTCCCTACGATTTATCATTGTCAGGCGGTACTATCGGACCATGCTTAATATCATTGCAATTCAACGCATGACTCCCTTGTAGTGATTTTGGTATGCTTTGAAGTAGGGCCATAAATTTTAGATATACAGCACAGTACAATGAGCAAGCAAGACGGAGTTCGCTACGCCACCATCGACTTACCAACACCGCAATTAGAATTCTTTTAGCTCAAGTCTCGAAATTAGCCCGATACTTGGTTTAGTTTATCGTGCGTTATAAATTAGCTGTAAATCGCGCTATGATGAATGATGTAATTCGTCGGTTGATAGGCCTACTTGAATATAGATATCCTGAGGATACCGTTACGAGAACCGTTAAAACGAATTCTCTTTAGCGAAGGTGAGAAATGTGACGTAAAAAGCCTTAATCCAAAATGTAAGGAGGATATTTTCATGATAGCGACATATATATATAGAGATGCAATTTTTAAACCAAGTCGGATAGTCGTATCGCAACAAACAACTGATCAGGCTTACAACCAGCTTTAAAATTGGCCTCCGTTGCTGTATGCTTGGCAGTCAGTATCGGGAGAGTCTGAAAGGTTGTGGGTGTGATCCTGATCAGGGCGATAAACTGGAAGTATCGATTATCATACAAAGCATTCACCATTCACCTGGCGTATATATATGACCTTAGTATAGTTGAAAACACCATAAATCTAAAAACAATAAACAACCAGCTTTAGATTTAGGGTGAGCAAAATTTGTCACAAAGGTAAAATGGCACACCGATCAGCTGTCTGTGACGCCGTGCGTAACGGCATTCATACCCGGTAATCAATGCGCATTCGGTATGGAAATAGACTCATCAATATATTGTATAAATCGCTGCTGACCTGTTGAAAATTTTTGCATTGCTAGGTTAAGAGGTAAGATAAAGTAAGACATTATCGTACAGCTGTCAATTCCATGTTGGCAAGCTAAAGCACGGTACATACTTGGGACGCTTCCTAGAAAGATTTTGAATTTAGACTATGTCCATACGGTGGAAAATCATGTTATCCACGAACCGTGGCTAGTACTAAAATCGGTTGTGAAGCACAATTGTTATGTAAGTATACACCAAATAGTGTAACAATAACAGGGTTCATAAACACAAAAGCAGTTGACTGTCATAGAACAAAATGAAGTGGTGTGACTCTTGATTGAATGAATCCCTCATTCTTATAACCTGTATAGTGTATAAGAGATTTCGAGGATTCGAAATGGGCCTACCCTATCATCTATTTTAAAATATTTTGAAGGGATGCCTGGTGTCAGTGTCTGTGGGTATGAGATTTTAGCTTCTCGTACATGATTGCATAATTCAGTATTAAGATTAAACGCCGATATGATCGCCTGCCAGTTGGTAATGACGTATGCCAGCGTAGGCGTACTTATGGCATAAATGAATCATGTTTTATTTGAAATCGTTGACAATGTTGAACATACGCAGATTTGAACAAAGTATTTGTTCAACTCAGCAGTAGTTTGCGGTTAAACTTCTTCCCGAATCATTTTCGATATCAATACTATTTTACAAATTGAAATTGTGGCATGCACATAATCAATATGTGAGCAGAAACGTGCCACGAAGACACACAGAGTACCTACCACCTCTGTCTAAGAAAATGAAAAATATGTAGGCCCTAACGAAATTAAATATAAATGGCCCTATGCAAGTACCGAAAAAGCAGGCATCTGACACGTTAGTTATCGGCCCGATTGTTCCGGTCAAACTGTGTATTTATTTAGTACAAACGCTCCGATAATGAAAGATCACATTCTAGTGCAACGGTATTTTGTTTGTCTATAAGTGCCCAAACAGACTACCTTGCTCAAAGTATGAAGTAATGTCATGATTTTGTTTACTCTCTCGTTAATTCGATTTATTAGTTCGTAACAGGATATAGGTTGGGCGATTGTTTGCTTTGACGTAAGGCTACAGAGGATCAGCTCGCGGAAAGAGTTGAAACGGCATATCCTATATGTTTAAAATCAGGCCATGCTCAAACATAAGGCTTTTTACCATATCTTCACCTGCCAGCAAATACCGTCAGTAATGAAATATGTCACATCACACATCGCTCCGGAAATAACTTATGAGGATGTCACCGAGCTGTTGGTTAAAGGTGGGCGGGAAATATATTTAGTCCATTGCCATTTGCACAATCCATTTTGTATATGAATTAAGTTCGAGATGATGAGATGCATTGGAAGATATCCGACGATAGGAATATTTTCGAAGCCCATGCTGTAACACCCTTGTACTGTACTTCGGAGTAGGTTGTACAAACTGACTCAGTCGCCATTCATATTCTCTCGAGCCGGCATAGCGGCTAACTATCGAGCAGAACGCTTTTTAGCTGATGACACATAAAATGTCGCTTTATCGGGATTTACCGATGACGAGGACTTGTAGCGATTTCGAGAGAATTCGCTGTAACATTCAGGATAGCTCCAAACACTCGATGACGAAAATAATTTGCCAACGACTTGCCACGACAATGCCCATTCTTCAAAATATGATAGGTAGATTGAAGAAAAACAGATAGTGGCACCATTGAAAATAGCTCGAGGCCCAAACTTGTTACTATATAACAATATTATGTTACCTCGAATAGCTTCGGAGAGTGTAATGCCTTGAAAGTTTTACGACATAGCATTATACTCACTGCAGACCTACATAAGGTATGTAGGAAGCAGCATGTTGGCTTATGAACGTTGCTCGATGACTCATCAAAATGTCACAATTTTTGTATGAATAGAGCAGGGCCCATTGCACAATAATAATAACTAGAATGGAAGAACTATTCGAAATCTCCAGCTTACTAATGCCGTCAGCCGAGCTCACCCTAGTTCCAAAAGTTGTATTAGCGAACTGTT
This sequence comes from Botrylloides violaceus, assembly GCA_030412335.1. Classification (NCBI taxonomy): domain Eukaryota; kingdom Metazoa; phylum Chordata; class Ascidiacea; order Stolidobranchia; family Styelidae; genus Botrylloides; species Botrylloides violaceus. The sequence continues at coordinate 4,078,022 of JASFYC010000829.1, read as the reverse complement.
AGAGACCATACGGAGGGCTATCACTGGCCGTTAAAATTGCCAACGTCACTGTTCCAAACCGACATACGTGGAGAATTTCCCAGTGAAAGCCTATTATTGAAACACTACTCTGGTAATCGAGATGAAAAGCGCAGCGCTAGTCATTATCATCCGTCCGCATTTCAGCATTTGATTCATCTTGGGTGGGCCGCTCACCCGACTGCTACGTTTACCTTTCGATAGTGGATTACGTTACGAATAAATCAACACGAAGATTTCAAATATCGCGCTCCAACCAATCGTTTATCTTGATCAACGCACGTAAATAAAGATTTCCGTCTTCGTGTTAACTAATTTATTGCGATTCAATTTTTTTGATACCCATTCATTTCCAACAGCAAATCTTTTGTCAAATCATACAATCGACGAGATGAATGTGTTAACCGGGCTGAAAAGGCAGCGGGAATTTTGCAAACAATACATTTCGGGTATTACAAGAACGATCTGTGCTTTCAGGACATATTGGACAATTACGCCGACGCTAATGCATGCATGAATGATTCTGGTCATGCATGGACGCGTAATTTGAAGCCCTGGCGTAAACAGAAAATCGATCATCGCCGCAATCGCTCATGAATTCAAGTGTATAGTAATTCTTCCTTGGAAAGGTGCAAATTATACAGCAGGAATCTACTTCAATGTAATGTGTTACCTCGACCCAGCAAGATGCTTCATTCGTAGAAGATTTGTATCGCGAAATAACAAGTGTTGGGTTCCTTGGCAACTCATACGCCGTAAACATAACGATACGTGTACATCGTACAGAAATTTGTTTTGTCAGGCAAAACGATTTACAAGGTAGAATTATGTAGATGTCGAAGAAATCTTGCATAGGCTAAATTTTAAGTGGTTCGGTTGTAATCGGTTGGTGCATCCCTTCATGTTATTTATGAATTCGGGAACACAGCGTCATTGGCATATCGCCATCATGTCACGTCACCAGTTGTGGCTCATATTATAGTGGCGATAACGTTTATGAGAATTTCGAATGTGTGCGGTTAGTCTTTTGTACAAAGCTGCATAAAATATATGAAAATGTTTGCTTCATTCGATTTCCATGCATAATGTACTGTCTACTTACATATATTATATAATACACAATTTACCTTCGTGACATAACCACGCCAATAGGGTATTTGGCCCTTCAGTTGACCTACAGTATGTCATATACACACTTACAGAGCTCGAGTACGCGATCGAATGAGCGTTCCGCGCCATGCGCTCGAGAGAGTCTACAGTCTCATCGTCTGTGACGCCATAAAGAAAGATACTAAGTGAGTAAATGAAAAGTGAAAAATGAGGGAACAAAAGGAAACAAACCTTCGTTGGCGATACGCGATCTCGATCGAGATGCTGCTGAAAGCCTCGTGGTTCTTTCTGCTCTATGCCGGCGGTTGTACCTTCCGCGAAATGTTATCAATGTATTGAGCGTGAAATGCAGGAGTGCAGGAGTTTGTGTATTTCGCATCTAGATATGGGTACATTTAATTCCTTATTAGACAGACACCGATTAAATGACTGCGTTATATTGTTCTACCACGATTTTAGCAATGATTAATGGAGTATAGCAATTTTTGGTTTTATTTGCAAGAACGTAACGTTGTACGGTTGTTTTATCCAGGTAGCCTGATTTCCACAGTCCAATTATCGTAAGCATTAGATCAGCGGCATACTTGATAAGGTGCCCTCGAAATAGGACTACGGTGTTTATAATGCACGACTGCCTAGTTCTCACGCGTGGGAACTCGGCCATTGGCTCGATGCGTAGTCGGTCTTTTTCGAATTCTAGCAATCGTCATTTACGACTGCGGATCGATTGCTCAGGAAATGTTTTACGTCGAATTGATCGTGCTGTCATACCGATCGCGTAATAATCAGGCTAGGTAATTATCCGGCCATTGTGACAGTTTGATTTCCTGGCTTCGTGCAATGTCTTATAAATCAGTGTGCAATATACGCTTCTTAATTATAAGAGTTTATGAAAACAACTGCTGATTATATATTTACGATCGCTATGTTGATAGTGAATTAATGCACACGTCGTACTGGCATTATTGGTGTTTCGTGGCGATTAGGGTGTGAAAATTGTTGCTGGTGAGGATGTGTATTGTATATTTATAGACCGCAATCACAGTTACTATTCCACCATCGTTACGTGTATGCTGTTTAGCCTATGAGTGGTCAAGATTAGTGGTTGTTATCGGACGATTTCCTAACTCGTTAGGACAGTCAGTTCAATATCATCGCAATGTAGATGTGTGTGAAGCAGTTACGATGCAAGCAAATATTTACCATTCTTAGCGTCCATATTCGCTGTTACGTTTGTGTTTTCACTATCCTACCAGGTTAGAGATTATTAATATTCAACATAACGGATGCGAAGCTAAGTGCTGTCGAGTTTATCACAACACGCAATGGCTTCTACACCAACGCCAGGACAGGTTGGTATAACTACAGGGTCGCCACCTGCTACGTCGACAAATTCTTATGCTCGAATTAGTGGAATAAACATGCAGTCGGGTGAACGACCGCAGCACGCAATAAATGACGACTCAGGTGACGACGAATGGGGCATGGAAATTCCGGTAGGAGACCTCATTATTGATCTTGACGCTGACCTTCAAAAAGATGAACAGCGAAAAAATGATGCGCGCAACACCAACAACAATAACAGCATTAAAGGCTCTGGCTCTGTATCAAATTCGGAAGTGTCAAATACCTCTCAACCGGAAGAAACTGACGGAAGTGGCGCAGGCGCTACTAAAATGTTCAAGCCACCAGCAGCTAGCTCACATACTACTGGCGGAGCTGGATCAGGGGTGAATAAATCGAAATCGAAATCTAAGAAAAGCAGTAAGTCCACGGGAAAAACCGATTCGCATTCGGGGAGCGACAGCGGTGTCGGCCACATTCGTAACGGAGCAAAGTCCGAATCTACTGTCGCTGGCAAGCCCAGTAGAAGCCAGAAAAAGCATAATAAGGGCATGAACAACTGTGATAAGCGAGGAGATAATGGTTTGATTGGCTCAAAGGAGGTGAGAGAGAAACAAAGTAAGGCGAGTAAAGGCAATAATAAGCACGGAGCGCTTTTCAATACATCCACCACTCTGTCATCGGTTAAACCTCCATTCCCTTCCACGCCTGATATAATTAGTCCCTTAGCTCCAGGACACTCCACAAAATCCTCGCGTGGAATGCCGGTAAATTCTTCAGTGATGCATAATCCCCGTGAAACAGTGTCAACAGCAGGTGAAGATAGTTCACATATGGATGCTATAAACAATGTCAGTACGACGGAGTCAGCAGAGTTGCTGCCAGGCAATGGAAACTTTCGCAATGAGACGCCTACCGTGAAATCAGCATCAGCATATGTTAAACACAAGAAAAACATGCCAATGCCGACAACAGCGAAGTTTAATAGCGGCACTAGAAATCATGGACCGAAAGCAAGTGATGTGACTGCCTCATCTCAACGCAACGCAGATCACAAAACGGCCACGGGGAAGAGGGATCGAAGTAGCACCAACATTGTTTTGCAAAATTCAAGCAAGAAGATAAAGATGGAGAAGGTAAGACCGTAACTATACTTTTTCGATGCAACTTTTCAATTCAATTTATCTGATACGGTAAGGGTCAGCGGTCAGTTTATTATAAAGCGTGGAAGTTTTTGATAACAAGGTATCTTCCAAGCAGAGGTTCTAATGTATAAATTGGTGCCCTGCGTTTAGAGATTTATTGCATGAGACATTCAAAATACTCCCATTAAACGCCGCTCTTATCTGTGCCTCAATAATGTAGACGCGACAAACGGCGACAAATTGTTCAACCGTATCATCCCTAACGACCAGCAACCACGCGTATGCGAACCGCCATGAATAGGAGTCGAATTATTACTCTGCCAATAATTACCCAACTATTATGTTTAGCTCTTCGGTGGTATCTGTTTATTTGTACCGATACAACTGAATCGCTGCCCTCGGGCCGTAGTTACTCACTGTAGAATTGTGATATAAAATATCAAGATAGTTTTGAGCTTTTACCCGCTTGCTAAGACATACAGATACAATAGTATGGAAACTTATCTGAAAATTATATTATGCGTGTATTAATTATTCACGAAATTTAGTCAGCTTGTCAATGATGATAGGCTATTCCTACTTGAACGTACTCAAGGACTTATCAACATCATGTTAGAAATGCAAATCGAAGTTGTACGTTGAGATTCCGTACATTGATAAGTGGAACGATGTGATTCGTAACGTAATAAGAGAGCTTAGTGTAAAATTGATTCCTTCTTGACACGCCAACTGAGCAACAGTGTTTATGCTTAATTTACACCTATGCTATACAAGGTTGGTACGGTAGTACAAACATTGCGCCGAATAGAAATGATCGATACTTGAATATTGCTATGGAATGTAGTGATACGGTTGGTGTTTTTCGGCTTACTCGCCATGATCCGTTTCCGTCATGCCTATCGCCTTAGTGATATGCCCATTGCGAAGTATACGTCGTGCTGTCGCCGACGTTGTAATGTAGCGTCTAGCGAGCCAGCGGCTAGTGAGAAGTACCGCAATGCGTGTATTCTGAAGCGGGATGGTTCGAACTTACCGTTCGAGTTCAACTCGAGCTCGAGCACTGAAGTTGCCTAACTTGTTGGATTGAAGACCTTGCGTATTTCCGCGAAATCGCCAAATCTGGGTGAGAAATCTGTGACATGTATCGTACACACACCGTAACCGCGAACCTGCCAGAATTTAGTACCAGCTGCGATTTGCGACCGGGGACATTGCAATCACTGGTCGTTCGATGTTTCGCATTTGCCGTACAGAGATACAGTACCTGTATCCCCTCTCTCCATCATCCATATACTGTACAGCCTAGTCGAGATTGAATGCACAAGTTTATCCTCTTCTGTCAGGACTAATTTAGTTGCGCGCTGCTCATTTTCTTTTGACTGTAGAATAATAATGTTAATTTGTTTCACACGTCGTTTTTACGACCGCCTGTCGCAACATCGTTAAAGGAATATCGTATTCGTTCCTCGATTGTGCCTGCGCTATGCCTCACAGCCGGATTAAGGGCCTTCAATGTAAACAGGGCGTTACGATATCAAGTTACCGAAACGATGAGTAGACGCGGGTAACGGGTAAATTGGACTACCGTGCTGTGGCCGATAATTGTTTCGTGAGTGTCTCCCGAGATCTCTATCTGTTTGCTATTATGTGAGTTACGATCTTCGAAATGGTTGGAACGTGCTGTCGTAACCCAGTCAACTATGTACAACGCGATAACCGCGCTGCGATGTGTATACAAGATATTTTAAGGTGAACATATTGCTATACCGAACTGACACATTACCGAACGTTTTGAAGGATGTTGAATATCGTCAAGTACATAAATTGGCGTACGGCGTCGCTCTGTCAGACTTCAGGAGTAAAATGTTGTCTCAACAGAGTAAAACATATAATAGCTTGACATATTTCGAAATATTTATCGATTTTGAGATAAAGTCTTTCGTTATTAATTATTCACTCATCTTCATGCTTCTTGCTATGTTCCCACGTCATGGACAATCCATCTAAAAGTTAGACTCGGACCATAGCCTACTTTACAGTACAGTACTTTACATGCTCGGACACTAACGAATTAGCATTCTACGTTTGCGCTACTTGAAGGGATGACGGTGCCTTAGAAACATACGCCGGAGGTAGTTTGTGCCGTTATACGTTGACTCATATATAGCTGAATATTGAAAAGGTATGTCTGTGTAATTTTGCATTTGGCTTCGTCATGCTCGCGAGCTGTATTGCCTGTGGTAACTGATGTAATAAAAACATGTTGTGTGTTGATATACAGTATATATACACAAACGAGAGCGTCCGTGTTTGTTCCGTCATTATCGCTGCCGAGGATAGATAACTGTTTTGACAAGCCTTTAGTACTTATAATTAATCTTTTGACCTGCCCCTTCTCTTTATCTGTGTGGGATATTTACTTTCTGATGCGAACAACCTTGTCGGCTGCAATACATTGAATAACTTTTTCTATTGTTCCGATGAAAACTGCTGCAGTGATGCGAATTAGTTCAAATCGATATCAACCTTCAATTGCTGGTATTTGTGTAGGCTGTAGGGTTGTTTACTCAGAGGAGGTATTTGTCCTGTCGCACCATCGAACGTCGTAATTATAGCTTCTCATACATTCATACTAGTAGTACTTGGGTGGAAGACTCACTCTAGTAGCCCTACACATTTACCATCATGTACGACGAAATTGACCCATATTCGCATCTATTATGTGACGCGAAAATCAAGCAAATATGGCCGCTAAATTAGCGACATTGCATTGACAATGTTTGTTGTGTCAGACCCTCATACGTGTGCTTCATAAATGTATGTAAGACCTACAATCCTACATGTAGTAGGTTAATTCCACCCGTAGTCCGTTACTTTTACACAATTTTTGACCGCCCCGATGACATATTTAGTCAATGATAAAACGGAAGTGCGAGGTATTGATAGTATTATTTTAATAATGTAGCTCTATCCCTTAGATTACCGCAGTCGCAGTGTTGTTATCCCGATTCGAGTTGATTTTCTCCTCATTCTTTCCAGTCTCATTCGCTAATGCCACGCGCTCACGATATCTTGACGACTTTGTTATGAATAATGAATTTGCTTCGTTAAATAGATCATTGGCCGTTCCCCTTTGCTGTGGTATGTTCTTGCGACGTGTGCTTTTCTAAGCAGTTTTGAGTTTTTGAGGCATCACGATGTCGAATTAGTCATTCGAGATTATACCTTGTTGCGAATCGCCTTCGGGAAGACGACTTATGTCGACCGTTTGATTATATTGGAAATTCGTAAGGCCGCGCTGGAACGAATCACCTCGTCTTCGTCTCGTCTATCAGTAAGATCGAATTACAACGGTTGAAGGCTTTATCTTAATGTATGACTCAGGAAAGTGTTCTTTATCATGTAGCGTGATCAACTCGAGCTTTGAGCTAACGATTTTTCTACTTTACAACGGACACTATGCTATATTGCGCCCATCGATTCGGTGTGCTGTTATAAGCGAATACATATTTGTCTGACTACATCTGTGGATTCAGTTAACTGTCACCAACTACAATATATATATACACTACAACACTCGAGCGCACAATAATGATGTACCAATATCCACATCACCACAGGGTATGTCTGTTGCACGCAACCTAGCTAGCTATCTTTTGTTTTATGTACATAGGAACATATGATATAAAAATGTTATTTTGATCATCTTAATAATTATGCAGGTTGTGTGTATTGTTATTCCATGGCCTACTCTAAAGTAGGCCATGGTTATTCCTCGAAAATACTTCACCACCGGATATTGATCTGTTCACGTTCGCACAGTTGGCCATGGTTCATATCAATCAATCTAAATCTGCTTAGTAATTTGTAAGCTCAAGCAATGATATCCGATGTCTGTTGTTCTGATTTTACAATAGGTGAGGTAAAACTAATCAGCACACATTGTTTTTCAATGAACCAATTTGTACAGAATGATGGAGTAACATAATAGAATCTTGGCACTTTACAACGGGTTATATTGCTGAAACTGCAGTTTTTTTTGCATTATGCGTATGCGAAATGGCCGCGTTGCGAACCGCGTTGCGAACCGCGTGTATTGCGCATCATTGGTATGGTGGTGATTTGGCACGAGGTGTGGAATTGATTAGTATGCAAATTTCGACTATGTGTATTAATGTAATGTGGAATTTGGAAATCGAGAGATTGAAACTGACATCGGCGAATTCGTGTGTAGGCCTATTTACTTAACCACAATCATTATGAATGATATAGTGAATTTTCGATAGTCATACGTACCACGGTCTGCTCGTACAAGCGCGCTCCGATTAACTGTTACAGCAGTTACACAATAGCATTCAGGTATAAGCTACACTCATACGGTAATCTAAGGTTAACTACACTGATCTTGCTGCCCCCACTGATCGGTTCGAAATTGTTTTACGGTATTTACGCTGTTCTCTTTTGACGGGCAATGTTAATTTCAACATGACGTTGCCTGACATGTAATTGCGCGTTTTCATTAACGTTAAGTACAGTTGAAACTGGCAGCCAATTGTAGACCGCAGTCTCAAAAGCCTGTAATTATGGTCATGTCAACTCGCCTTATCAACGACGAGAAGTGTTTGTTCCCTTTGCTTGCTCGGGTTTGTTTGGCTAAAGTCAAGTATAATGCATCGTCACGTGCAGTTTACCATAACGTCGGCTACTGTGTATTTAAGGTGACGTGTCTTGTGATATTCTGGGATTGGCCATCATACAATATCCTAAAACCCAACGAACCATAAACTCTATCTTACTTTGCGGTAGTCTCCTTCATTCGTTGTGCCTCCTACCTCGCGATATTTTGTTGAGACACGAGAGTCGCTCTCGTGAGTGTTGGCTTTGTGTGAAGTTGTTGTTTCAGCGTTGTTCTAAAAACGCCTGGAGTTCCGAATAAATATAGGTCTTGATCTCTCCCACCGTTACGTCTTTTTCAAATCGATGCCTCGTGCTGACGTGCTGGGTTCCTTGAAAGGTGCTAAATATACAGTAAATTAAGTTACGGTAGTCGTATGCTGAAAAATCCTGGATGACATATCGATCGGTTACCGTTGTATCAAATTAAGCTCGCGCACGAGAATAATTATTTGATATCGAACGGGCATTCTGAGAATTCTTTTCCCAGATCGATTGCCTCTATAGTAATAACTTTTGTGTTGACATGATTCTAATTTCCTTACGCCATCGCGTCATATATCGTATATAATTGACATATATAGTTTGAAAAATTGACACCACCCCGTGTAATAAAATAACACACATCTTTCTCCTTCCGCCCGATTATTTACCGGATTATATCACGCGGTCATTAGTACGACCGATGAAGTGGCAGTCTCACCCGGAACGTTACGAGTCCGGCGGCGTTATATAAACGCTTTCAACACTGTTCCGAGGGCCTAAATGCAGTGAAAGCGTTGGTGCATATGCATAATAATAAGCACCTTTCACCAAGCCATTTTCCAAGTAGTAGTCGAGCCTAATTTGACCCTAGCAGCGTCTACAATGTTCCACGGTCGCAAGAATCTAGTCTCGTCGCTACAACTAAACCCGAGTTCCGCATGGCGTCTGACGAAGTGAGACCATCAAATGTCCATTGACCGTATAAGAAAATATTTGAGACTGCTACCAATCTGTCAGTTTCGGTGGCAATCGACTAACTATATTGTGCACGTTGCACATGTTTGAGCCATCATCATATTATTTTGACCACAGGCCAGCTTGAATGGTTTGGTCTGTATCAGTTGCCAACCTTAGTCCAATTTACGTGTCACGTCACGAAACATGTTGGTTGGGTTCTTTGTGAAGTGTTCTTAATTCTACCACTTGATCGTGCTGTCCGCATTATATCCTTATCATTATTATTTCATGATACAATCGATGGCACATTGTTCGTACGCGAGAATAAAGCACTTGGGAAAGAAAGATTAGTTAAATGCAATCTTTCCCTGAGAGCAACAACGGTTGCTTTAATTTTAAGTCATCATTCGGCTCTCGTCTTTCGGCCGGTCCACAGGAGAATTTTCCCCGATGTTGTTGACTCAGTTATCACTGAGTGTTTACAGAGCACCCAGTCAACTGTGCTGTCAGTATCGTACGCGTTTGATTTATGCGAGTTGAGTGTCTGTTATCAACCGTATATATCTGTAAATATGCCAGCAATGGTTGGTCGCGCCCTGTGATAACGGAGATATAATGGAAGATCATCGTTTGTCGAGCGCATAAAGCACACATTTTCGATGAAGTGTCTCAGGTCAAACGGGAATACTAGTACAGTATTAAATGATTCCGCGATCCATAGGTAACTGACTAGAAGCTCGCAGAGCTAACGTTTTCACATTCGGTAGCATTTACCGCCGATTGACGTACCCCTCCTTGGAGTAAAATATTTCTTGTTGAAGGTAATCTATTAATATATCAATGATTTTCCTTGGCACTTGCAGTATTCTCGTGTGCGTCATTGCAAGTCTCAGCGCTGAGTTCGCCGTGTAAGATCGCTAAGGAAGTGCGTCTAAGATCTTACCCGATACACCAATGACCGACCCCCCGCTTCGTTGGGTAATTTGCTTCCTCATAAACGGATATGGTTTCGACGGGTTAACTAGAGTAGCTTACTGAGTTTCGTGGCACGACACAGTAGCGGATTTTGCACCGCGATTGTCATGTTAGTTAGTGGAAGTGGATTTAATACTTATGAGTCACTCGCTAGGTCGCATTGCGTGTGTTGCTTTACCGAATGTTGTTTTATTCATGACTTTTCGCTCCGTAGGCCTTATTGTCTCGAGGGTTAGTGAAACTCTGGCGACTAGGGATTTTTTGGGAAAAGTGCGCGTTGCAAACTGCAATATTCATGTGCCGCAGCTGTCGTCACTATTGAATAGTGATGATCCATCGCGATCGTGTGTGCTTATTCAAGTGTTTCGGTTAGCATGTTTCACTGTGATGCCGTTTAATAAGACGTACGTTGAAAATGAGCGCAGTAAGCCAGCGTTATTATCCAATATAGCCTCTCCATAAACATGCATCGAAAAATCTAATCCCGCGATAATGAGGTTTTGTTATGCGTTGTTTAATAAGATCTTGAACTCATGGGTCGCCGCGTTCGATTATCTCCGGCTCTATCGACTGCGCGCACAGTATATATAGGCGAGTAATTTATTTTCGCATAAACCTTACTGTAAAAATAACGATTGCGGTACCTCCTTGCAGTAGCCAGTATTCACATTCTGCTCTTTTCGCTGTGAGTTGTTTTTTCATTTTGGTCGAGCGTGTATCGTCATACAAGCGGCGCTTAGAGAGTTAACCTGTTACACAGACGTTTCGGGAAACGGCTGTGTGTTATTTGAAGTACAGTACTGACTTGATGGCGTTCAAAATTATGAAGAGCTTTACTCTTGTTGCGCATGTCACTCGCGCACACACGCGTATGTCCGTTTCGCCTATTGGCATGAGCATGACCACGACCACAAGGGAATGTCAATGTACGAACAATCGGTAAACGTCAGACTCTCTGTGTAAAGTGGCTGTCGATACCGCCATTTCAAGAAGTGCTTCATCTGCGCCGTCGTCTCTTTATATTTTGCGATTAACAACGTACAATTTTCTCCGTGCCTTTTTAATGCCGGCCGTTTTTGCTTGGACAAACACACTCCATTTCCGATCTTCATAACGCGTAATTCTAATAACAGCGCACTGCATGGTCTCGAGTTGTAAGGATTATCCGTTCCTTAACACGCTATTTTAGAATTACACTATTCTGTAGGCGGTCATCGTGTTTACTGGCCTCAATTGCTGCTAACGCATGTATAATTTACTTGAGAACATTTTCTTTCACCACATTGCCGTGCAGTGTTATCACGTCGCGTATAATTTGTTGTTGTCTGTTGTCTGATCACTGGTTTGGTCGGGTACAGATTATACAAATAAATGTCTACGAAATGGCGTACATAAAATTGACTGGTCGCCTTAAATGGAATACGCACGTGGCGGTATTTGTCATATGTGCTGAAACGAGTTTGCGCAATATCGGACATTAGTATATTTATTCAACAGTTGCACCTTGTGTATGATGATAAGCAGACAATCGTTTAGCAGGGGAGTGTCTGAATAGAGCGGTGAAACTGCCGCAAATCGTCGCGCAATTATAGATCGGATTCGGCGCTGATGTGCTTGCTGTATTGACTACTGTGACGAATTAGATGATCTGTGACGGTGTTGCGTCGTTTTCTTTTGCATTATAAATTTATAATCGTTAAATATGTTGTAGAGATGTAGAGTGAAGAGCAAATATGGCATGAACAGTGTGAGCTTCATCTAGTCCTGCAGCTTATATCCAGAATGTGCGTGATCGGATCGTCAGTCTTGGGAGGAGCACTTGGGATAACTTAATATGACTTATGGCTATGACCCGGCTCACAAGTTACGAGTCATAACCGCAAACCGCGGCTATGATGTGAAACTCATAGTACTCCGCCTTGAAGTCCAGCGCTCGAGAGTCACGAACGGTCAGATATCGCGAAAAGATTTTTGGCCAGATTTTTCGTTCTTTAAGTAAACTTATTGCCAATCTATCATGCTTCGTGGTCAAGCCTGCTACTCTGATAAGTGCAATAACAAATCATTACATGGCGAAATCCTATTACAGTTATTTACTTATTACCTTTGGCCGAGATGTTGTGTTGATAAACTGAAAACTATATTCTCCCCGTGTAACGACGCGACCTAAATTACGTTAATGGAACATAAATTCTGTTTTATGTCTCTACACTAGTCCGCGAGGACGAAGTGAAGTCTTGACGAACGATGGAAATCTTTTCTATGAAATTTGACGACGCGCTATTACCTCATTCGCAAGATTAACAGAACTTGTCTCCGCCGAAGCGATCGCTCATTCTATTTTGTAACGTCGTAATGATTTGTTAGCGATATAATTTATTGCCGTCAAACGCCGTTTTATCAATTCTAATAACTGCATAGCAAAACAGCACCATGCCCTTTTCGCTTAATATCAATCATGTAGTGGAGTTGCTCGACTAGGAAAGTTAGGAAAATCTTCATGTGACGATGTGTAGCTTCTTGAGAGGTCCGGCAAGCGTTGCGGATTTAGCAAAACACACGAGTCACGGCAGTACGTTGTTTCACGTCATTACTAACTACTACCGCACTCTTGAATCGTTGCGGCCATGTCGGTATAAAGACGGGTAGTGGTGCTGAGATTTGGTGATGCTAATCGGTTTATATAACTACTTCGTTAATCTCGTGGATCGGATTGATTGTTCCTGACATAATCTCATCTCCACACATTGCACGTGTGAAATGTGATTGGTAACGGCAAACTCGTGATTAGTCAACTTCCGAGTATTGGAAACAATGCAACACGGCACCCATTGCTCGCACAGTCGCAGAATTGCTTTGCGGTGATTTCCACGCAACATGCGAAAAGCAACTCACCATCACGTATCAGACTTCTGCCGTTTCAAGAACGCGGTGAGCGGCATCAAAAAAAAAGAATGTAACGATAGTATATCATCGATTACACACGCCTCGTTTTCTGGCTTGTGAGTAACAACCAACAAGTCATCTTTTGCAGACAGTCGTCTATTTTTACTGCGATGGGAGCGGCGAGCTGTTTCGGTTACTCGCATCGTATCGCTCGTGATCTTGTTCAATTGTTCAATGTGTGGATTAGCCGAACGAAAGTTGGATATGCGTACATGAAACTGTGGTTTTCATCATATGGCCAAACTGCATTGACCGCGTGACACATCTATTTTGTTCGATTGTAGACTAGTATTTAATCGACTCAGCATAATCTGAACCACGGAACCACCGTCGGTAATTTTCACATTAACACTCGCCGTGTTAAGCTTACTTTGCGAATTCTTTATTGTCTTGAGCGCCAGCAGAACAACACTTATTGAAAGGGTTATCGACCCCACATTTCATCCGTGAAATAACATGCTTTCAACCAAGCGACAATCGGCTGACAAACTGCGTAGGTTGAATATTTCCTGCCTCAGTACGGCTGTTTCCAAAATAACTCGGCAGTGGGATTAATATCAGAAATCTAAACAAGTGAAAAATTTTGTGCCGTTTCTTATTGTGGGCAAACACGGAAGATAAGCGTGTAGCATCCCGTTGCGAATGCGTCAGAAAGTAAGCCGTAAATCACTACAATCGGCCATTTCGCTGTTTTATTGTCTACTTCATTATTTACGAGAGCATCTCATGTGATCGTCTTAGCGCGCGGGGAGAAAAGGGTTAAAAAGGAACTCCATTGAAAACATCCATTACCGTAGGCGCCGATAGACTGCCTACCTACGTCGAGTTTTCTGCTTCGCGAATGTGTACATTGTTACTGTGGCTTGTTTTAATCTCGTGTGTTGTTGCTTCCCGGAGATATTTACGCATACGCTAAACCAGATATATTAGTGTAAAATTGTGTACGGATGATCAATGAATAACTAGTACGATCAAAGAGACGTGCGGTATAGGCGTGATGAGCTTGTGTTACCACTACCTCGGAAAACGAGTCTCGCGAATTCTGTGAATCACATCAAGCGGTATCATATGGCAACTAACTGCTTTTCAATGCATTCTTAATTGTGAATAGCTTATACCGCTGTATAATATTATATTAACGCCCGTTGGCCATTGAATGCGCTTTGTGATGGATAGAATCTATAGATCGAATTTGATTTGATTCAGTCATTAAATTTCACAAATACATCGTTAATTTGAACCCTGTAACATGTAATTTTGATGTCATTTAGGCGTAGTTTTTAAATAGCACGGCTGATTTAGGAAACTGCGGTCACTAAGATAAACGTATATACTACGCTACCTATTCAGTTGGTTTTACAGAAATATTTTAGTATCCCCATGAGGTACGCGCCATATTCAAGCTGTCAAAGCGAGGATATTTCGTATTTGGTGACTCTTAGTCAAGTATTGTCTGTTCTCGATGACTGGAGGACTGCAACTGTGAATATTACTGAATACTAAGCTGGGATAGTCGATCGTCAGTGGGTAAAGTCGTTTTTGATAGAAAACTTTTCTATTATATTTTCACTGCGAGATTTATACAGTACAATGTTGTGTCAAATTCTCTTTGTCTTGAGTGCTATCATCCTAGTGCCGGTGTACCGGTTAGCATCTCATGTTTGATCAACTTACGTAGTCGTTTCTAAACTATATCGATGGCGAGGTTTTCACAGGCGCGCGAGTCAAAAGCATTTCCCACGATGTCGCGGATGAATACATCGTATGTATACTTTACTAATCTGCGCTGAAATAATGCGCAGCGGAGCTTTGTGAGAATGTTTTGTCTGGAGGACAGCAGGCAACATCTTCAAGTCGTTGCTAGATTTCGATTCTCATTAATAATGCATTTTCGCTTTTTCTTGGCAGTTGACGGTTCTTGAGATTAGCGACCGTGTCGGCTGGTGAGATATCGATTTAGCGATGAGCGCGTCATTCAGTTTTTGTCAGTCTTCTCAAATTGAAACGAACGAATAACTTCGGATTGTAAAGATAAACGAATGAAGAGGCGCGAAGGAACGTTAAACTCGCGGTTAATAACCTTGCTGTAATCGCTGTCGTCCCTTGTTTAGGCGTGCTATTTTGTTATATGACGTACGCGCGATAGAGAGGCGGTTGCGTTTAGTTTGTCTAACAGATCAATGATCGATATTCTTTTAGCCGCGTTCCGTACATGTACATTGTACATAAGCATCAATTGGCCTCTAGTGCGTTATTAGGTTATACCAAAACACTGCAACGGCTCCGTTTATAGGTGACGAATTTCCCTATGTACATGACCATGAATTGGTCTCTAGTGCACTCTTTTCAATTTATAGGCCACGCGGTACAGTACCAATTTAAATGAGAATATCCTGTGATTTGCAACCTAATCTGTATGGCTCGCTGTCGCTACTATTATATCTGAATGCAGTTGGTCTGAGAAATCGTGACTCCCAACGCACGTTGTGTTATGAAGCGGCTTGATACATGACGACAGTAGCCCTTAAAATACGTCTTGCTCGATCGTTTTGTGTAGTTATGAATCAAACACAGTTTATCTAATTCGCAACGGTAATTACGAGCTACTTTGACTACAGGTACTTCCGCAAATTAACACACTTTGTTGCCAGGTCAACAGTATGATCCGAGACTACTTATGGTGCGATCAAAAGTACCGAAATGTTCGCTCGTTTCACGCATGCTGAATGCCATTATGTCCCGCGGCGAAATCATTTGTTACGTCTATACGACAGAGCGAGCGATGTTGATGATTTATTGCTTTCACAGTTGTTGAATTCGGAGTGCTTCCCCCGCGTCGTCTACTTGTTGTGATTTCTTCAAGATTTAATATCACGATGGCTGTGAAAGCGTTTTTATTATCACTAGTTGTCCTAATAAGATTTCGCAGTTTGTTGAGTTTCAGCGACATAACTTATTGACTCTTTTCACGACCTCGCGTGACTCACTACATCAAGAAAAACAGCCACTTGTTACAGGAATGTTAAGCTCCGCATATCGCCTATCCAGTGTTTTCGCGCGCTACTCGTATTTCTTTCAGTACTTCGATATAACTCGCCATAACCTGCTGTTTGACCCGCCGTAAATAGGTTTCAACGAGATGGCTTGCTGCCTTTCGCGGCACGCCGTGAAACTTTACTGGGCGCTGGTGATTGATCTTTGTGTGTATGTTATGCGTACGTTATTTCAAAACTATTGTAATTGATACGCATTACAATTCGGAATGATAACAGAACGATCGCAATGATGCGTGTTGGCCAGGTTTCAAGAACGTAATCGGGGGTTGCAATTAATTAATAAAGCCGATTACAAATGGCGGATATGTGTATTGCCATCGCTGTAGCGCTCCAAATCATCAAAGCTATGTCAGTAGGTTTCTGCCACCCTCACACCGAATGGCAGCTATAGACAGTGAACCCATAGTAACGTTGTTGAATAGACGCCTTTATTATCTTCCTGTCATTTCCGGTAAAACCCCGCCTTCCCTTGAAAGCGATTGTTAGATTCGGTTAACTGCTCTTTACTATAGTTACTTTACAATACATGGTGCCGTGTTTGTGGATGGATGGAGTGAATAAATCGATTGACGATACGTGATGAATACGTAAATCAACCTTGTGCTCTGCTATTTTGGCAAGACCGCGGCTCTAGCAACGGGTTAATCTCTCTTAACAAGCATGGCATCTTAATATGACGATATGGCCAACTTCCGAAAGGAGGGCTGATATTATGGAAGAGAAATTGGGAGCGAGTTCACCGGCTACGACGCGTCACTCGATTTTTACAACGTCGTAATCCGTCGACATTATCTCCCTGTTATTATCGCTTAATGGTCACAACCTAACATTTATAATTCTCCTTGAAAGGTCAGTATCGTATTCTTTCCGCCCCTCTCGGGAGATTGAAATTGCTTCAAATATGCGCATCGATTATTTGCAGTCACGATTGGCAATTACCTCATTCACCTGATGTTTGCTCTCGCGGCCTTTTATTATGCGAAGCGCCGTGCTCGCGATGAATGGGTTACGAGTAGGAAGCTATGAAAGATCAGGTTACGTTTGAATTGGCCAACTCGGTTTAACGTTCTTTTATATGCTTGCGTTGCGCTGTGGCAATTGGAATCGCGGCGGTCTTTTTTGATATTGCTGTCTTGCAAATAGCAGGAATTGACTTAATAAAAGGTCATACTTGTTACTTTGAATTAATACAATTGCAAAAAACTCCATTCCGTGAGTGAGTGATAACATGACATGAAGTATAGCCGCGAACCTGCGGTTGTGCATGTATTGAATACATTCTTGTACAAAAGCTTTTTGTGAGACTTATAGTAATAGGTTGCGTTTATTGTGTGGTTCTCTGTGAATGCGAAACTTTAACGATTATAATATAATCCCGCATGATCGTCGATTCACCTCAATAACCCGAGGCGACTTGGTAACGGTCTGTATCTAATCTTGGCGGGCTGTAAGCGACTCTGTCTCAGCATTACAGAGTATTAACATGCGAGTTCAACATTCATAAACTGTGTAAGTTAGCAAGTGTAATGCGTTTCGAGAATCCGTGACAAAATGCTGTACAAATTTCGACTAACATTAATATTCATTTGCTGCCGCGTTTTGCCCTTATGGCTTGGTAATTTTCAATATCCTTCCGCACGTTGTGAGTAAAATGCAGTCGGCTGTCTCGCTTTGAACTCTCGCATAACTGTTCTGGTCTGACGAACAAGTTTCCGCGATTTGTAACACATACATTGCACCGAGAGGTATGTGATGTGACGCTTTCAAGCGTGTTATGTCGATTTGAAGCTAGCAGAGGGTAGTTTCCTGATCAGCGTAAGACGGTTGTAGTTCAGTATACATTTGTGTTGAGTTTGTCATTATGCTGTGTTGATATTTTATGTCATGAGGCTTAAACCTTGTCGATTGATCAGTCGCGATACGTAGGCCTACTGTTACTTTACCTCGTGTTGTCGATTTATTATGATCTAATATGAAGAGTAAGTATATCATCAGACCCACTTATATATTTTTGGACTCTGAACTACCACTGGTTTCGTTCGGTGAGTCGTTGTGTGCACTTCGTATGCCAGTCAACACTCTCAGCGGCTTCAGTACCCAGTCTGTGTTGTAAGTTTAACAAAACGATTCGGTTGTTTAATGCATTCCGAAGTGCGTGCTTGAAAATATGACGCGAGTTTAGTGTATAATTGCGGTTGACGTCGCTACCGTGCCTTTTAACTTATATAGCATTTCAATGACAGATTATACGGAAGCTTTACTGGTAATTATTGCCTAATTTTTGGGGAGTTGAGATTCATCTGGTATTTAGGACAAAGAAGGATTAATGGTCCGTAATCTTTTTGGCCATGCCACATGTCTCCTATTAGATTAATTATGGTCGAGAAGGATAAGACTTTTCTCCATCGTATTATGGCGCTATTGAATTTCTATAGCCTCGGTAAAAGCGTAGAGGCCGTTCTCGTTCTGCCGAGAGAGTAACGCCAGTTCGCTCTCAGTCTATTCGTGGTCGCTTCATGTCGGAAGATATGATAGTGTCGAGGCTTTCAGCAGCTAGATATTTACAATTCAGCTTTTGCGTAGAGATATTGCAGTGACAACTGAAATTTAGTGGCTACTAAAAATATGCCAGAGCTAAGATAGTAACTGCACGCGTTGTGAGGTAGTACCCAGTCGATACTGTATGTAATACAGCCTAGACAAAGCCTCTCATGTCTCTGGGTACTGCTTAGTCGGATTTATTCAAGCACGTTCTAGGTATTTCATTGAATGGCTCCCGGTGCTCTTCTGCGAAAACTCTTTCAAAACTGTTCGGTTCTTTCTATTCAGATATATAAAGGTTATGCTAGCGGTATGACACCAGCGGATGGGGGAAATTTGGTAAAAGGGAATACTGGCTCACCTGTGAACATATCTGGCAATCCATCCGAGCAATTGTCGGCCAAAACGGATAATAAAATGACGGTTGGTCAACAAAAATCATCTAATGAAGCAAGGACTGATAGAAGAAGTTCATCGAGAAACAGTAGTAAAATCTCGAAATCATCCACTACGGGAAATGCCACTGTATCGGCCGGGCAAGAATGTCCTGCTTTGCGGCAAAGGGAAGGCGACGCTCCTGATGAACGAGTTCGTTCGGTCGGCACGTTGACTACACATTCGGATATTGGAATTAGTGCCGAACCAGAATCACTCGGTCCATGCGAGCCAGGAACTAACGTCAACCTCAGCGGGATTGTATGGCACGAAACAGAGTCGGGTAAGTTAGTACGCTTCAGTTCAAGTTATATTCTGGTCGTGTGTTCAGTTTCAAATTTGGGGCGAAAATCAAATGTTGAATTTGGCATTTCTCTACCATTTTAGCTTCCATAACGCCTTGTCACTATAGTTTATGGGACCTTTGATACAATTACGCTATCGTATGTCGAATACGAATACGTTGAAGTAGAGTATTTTCTTCGCGGATAATATCACAGGATAGCTATCCAAAGTATAGAGAATCGAACGTTGCTACTATATTTGACACAGCAGATACAAACTAATGAAAACAGTGTGTTATTTATCCTTTTCGCGTCGCACAGCGTTAACGAACGTACTGAACAGACCCGTGACGACGGTAATGTCACATTTCCCCTCCGATGAATGCTGTGACTGCGTGTTTGAGCTGACTGTATCGCAACGCTTGATCCGTGAGAGTTTGTTTTATATGCGGTGGTTATAAATTCGTTGGATGATAGGGGCGTCCATCGCTAGTGATTTATTGCGAATCAATACTAGAATTTGAATTCGTTTCATAGTTTGACGTATTCGAACGTTAGTGGGTCGTTAACTCGTTATTCATATTTTATATATGCCTGATTGAATTTGTTTTCACCAAAGTGACCACGCTTAGTGAATCAGTGTTCAGTCTGAAAATGAGAATACGTTGTGCGTGGTGTTTAGTTAGTGAGTTGCTCTAGATTTAAAACGTGTGCGATATTTTGTAGGCTGATCCGTTTTGTGCGGTGAATGTGGCTTGAGAAAATATGATCTGTGAGCGGTTATATTTAGCTTTGTCAAGAATGCTGGGAATTAATTTCACGGTCTCTCTATTACGCCAGATGGGATAGAGACGTGGTTATCACACCAAGTTAACCCTGCGTTGCCTCTCTTTCCAGTCGTGTGTATTTTTTTTCGATGCGCTTTGACGTCTCTCTCTATTTGGCGTAATCATTCGAACGATGATCGTTTCGTAGGCCAGGGAAATCTCATGGCTTTTGCGGTAGTGCGTTTCAGTCACATCGGCGAAAACGGCTGCCTTTAGCCGTAATGGCGAGTCGTGACGCAGTATGTATAAATAAATAGGGTAGGAATTGGGAATGTGAGGTCTCATTTATTTGTTCGTTCACAGTTCGTAGCATTTTATGTATGCCATTATGTGTTTTCATTGTATCCGTGATTGATGGGTGATATCGGGCTGTTCGCCATTTGCCGATTTCGTGCGGAACAATCTGGTTGGTGAATCATTCACTATTGAAGAATGACGTTGCGCTGAAGTAGTCAAATTTCGCATAACCTCATACTGATTATCGACGATTATGTTTAGTGTTTTGAAATCGCTCATAGGAAACCTGATTCCATTTTCGGACGGCAATTTGTGCGCTGCAAACCAATGCCATAAGTCATTCGACTGATAGCGTAATCGGTTTTTTCTTGTTCTTTTTTAGGGGTTTTGGTCGTGAATGTTACTTGGAGAAATCGGTCTTACGTCGGAACACTGCTCGACGCTACCAAACACGACTGGGCGCCGCCAAGGTATGTGATATCCTGAACGAATTTAATCTAGCGTATTTGCAGTTGGGAGTGAAAGACGATCTTGCTTTTTGTGTCACTTTAGAATTCCCGATGTCGACAGTGACGTCGAATTTCGTTTAAAAAGCGGTCGACCGAAACGGCAAAGAGCGGGGAATGGAAGCTCACTCACGGATGGACGTAAAAGTCGAAAATCGGCAGCTGCGGCAGCGGCGACTAACAACAATGATGACTACAAAAGCAGCCCGTCTACCTCAAACAAAAGAAGGAGCAATAAGGTACAGTAGTTCTGTACTAGGGTATCTCTTTGTTTTCAATTCCGAAATTGCTTATTAATGTGTGGGTGTGAAAGGACTTTTGCGGTTGTAATTACGAAACCGATTTACATAAACAGCCTTGAATTATTAAATAAACTCATGTTTCTAATGATCTATTCTTTAGATGTCAGAGTCTGAAGTCTGTTCCGGTAATGATGGCGATAGTTGTGCAACCACACCCATTAAATCTGCTAAAAGAGCAAGAATGGCTCGGACAGCTGCCGGTAAACAGAGTGCTCAAAGAGCTGTCAACACAGCGACCGCCGTAAAAGAGTCATCGGGGGATGGTATGTAAATATGTCGATGAGTTTTCGCAACGCATAACCCCTCGTTACGATCACTTGAGGAACTCGACGCTACCGCAAATCCCCTCGCAGCCTGTCGGATCGTTAAGTAGTCGTTTTATAGATTTCGTAAGATAGTTAACGACGCCTTAATTAAATTCGATGCCAGATTCTCTCACCCTAAATATGCTCTTAAAATGAAAATATATATACAGTTTCCATTGTGATGGCAGACTTGAACAAAGTAGCGCCTTTGCCCTTTCGAACCGCATGCTACCTATATCGATAGAAATGTGTGACCTAATGTGCATATACTGCATAATGTACAAGCTCGATACGCGTATTCTGAATTTTGAACGGCGGCTCGCATTCGTTAATCTGCGTTAATGTGAATTTAAATATTTTATAAGTACGCGATGAGCTTTTTTTAGTGAAGATATTTGTTTTACTCATACGAA
Organism: Botrylloides violaceus; assembly: GCA_030412335.1. Lineage (NCBI taxonomy): Eukaryota > Metazoa > Chordata > Ascidiacea > Stolidobranchia > Styelidae > Botrylloides > Botrylloides violaceus. Next base: position 4,055,962 of record JASFYC010000829.1, on the reverse strand, counting down.
TAGAGACAAGCAGATTAGCTGTCTATGCCTTGCGTACACAACCTAATTTGTGCCCTGAGGTATCGCCGTAACAGATGATTAATTTTGACTCGCTCCGATTTTTCTAACGCTCCTATTGTACTGTTACTCACGAGAGATTTGCCGACGAAGTGCGAGAGATTAACTCTTGTTTACTCGCGATTTCTTGTGTGTCTAAGCAGTTGGAGCGATCGAATGGAAGAAGGCTGTTTGTACAGGCACGGATTAGGGCTCAGTGCCACTAGTGATGGCTTGATTATACTCTTTCGACGTTAGCCTTAGTAATACAGGCGCACGGAACCTAACAAGGCGAATATATGTTATTATTATGTGATACTCAACGGTTGTCGGGAATTCCTTCTGTCTGATGCGCTATGGTATTGGATGACGATGATAGTTTGGGACCTAATCTCTTGCGCAGATGAGTTTGGCGATAAATCCCTTTTGAGTGCGGCCGGGGAATAACGCGCGAAGCTAAATATCGCCGTTTGACGAATGACACTTGGACCTGGCCCAGTCTGAGTAGGGTTTTTGAATTGGGGGCCTTTACGTGCTGATTGATTTTCACTGCTTTATGACAAGAGAGAGTCAGTATTTCTGCATCAATCATTGCTGACTCGGCTATCACGTTTCGTTGTTGGTGGGTTTTTGTGCGTATTGAGTTCGTGAAGCCTGATAGTGTATTGATCGGTTTGCGTTGTTGTTCATGAATGTACGAGTGCCACGGTAACGATTTTTGTATATGCCAAAATAGAGCTTGTCATTGGCGCAAACTTTACTTTACCGCTATATTAACGTTGTTTCGTATTGCAACAGGTACGTCGGGAAGCGGATCGTCAACCTGCTCGTCGCCTGTTTTCCTGGAATGCTCCTTCGCCAATTGCAAGAAACGATACAGGTAAAATAAGCTACACGGTGATTATATTTCGCCCGTGACAGTCGTGACATACTGTACAATCGATTCTCACATTCTTTTGCCTTCACGACTCAGTTTCCACTTTGTGACGAGAGCAGTTAGGAAAGGATAATTTCCTGCCGGCATAGTTGCGCGGCCCTTTCGTGATTCAAAAAGGTTAGGCCTACCTGAAATGTCTGCGTCGGGTAAACCTTGTTTCTCCCGATTTCCCTATATCTATAACAAAGGGATCGGAGGCAAACGCGCGAATGTCGAAACCTCATCCAATCACAAAATCTACCGGCAGCTTACCTTGTAGGCTATGGACTTCACACTTCAGGATTTGAAATTTATCGCGGCTTTTTGACCTGCGCTTCCAAATCGTTTCATTTTTGGTGAAGTCAGACTTTTTATGTTGTACCACAACCGGGCTGCTTATGTCGATTCAATCCGTTCTGTTCCTGTCACGGGTAGCTGACTACGGATTTCAGTACTGCTTGGCATCAGCGGTTTTCCGTAATTGCGTGAACCACGTTAATAGCTTTTTCTCAATTGTTGCTAGGAATTCAACTGCGAAATTTCGTTTGAGTGTCCAAAATAGCATTACAGGCACGATCAGACAGATATTTGGGTTTAGCGATCAATAATTCACGAAAATGACATGATTAAGTTTTTTCACCCAAAGCCATGTTTATTTTTAGCTTTTGCGTTTGTAATTGCTCGGAATTTGGCTAGGAAATTTGGCAAATAGTTGAAATTTAGCGAGCTCATTCTGTCGATGATTGCTCATAGAATCTGTTTGTTGATGCTCTCGCCATGCTTAGTGGCTTGTTGCGAAAACAGAAGAGTTGGGTACTTGTCAAATTTCCACTTCCATTCAAGCAATTCTCGACGCTGTATGTTGACTATGATTGTCTGCAGAGGCATGTGCAAAATTTCGGAAAAAATTCCTTTGCGCCACGGAATCTGTGGCTTCACTATTCTCGATGACTGTGCCACTCGGATATAATTCACGCGATTCGATGATTCGCTTTGATTCAAATCTCGAATCTATCGCGGATAGCTTCTCTATTTCGTTCATCTATATTCTATCTCACCAGCGACAACTAGACGATTAGTCACTGACGTCATCTCCTTATTACTTGACGATCGTTCACAGCTTGCTTTGATGTTCTTCGCGATAACGGGCGATGTAACGTCGATAAATTATATTCTGTTTAGAAAGCAAACGATATTTATTTTTTCCAGTGACGGAACCGCTTTGAAATATCACGAGGTGTATGCACACAAAGATGAAGAAATCGAGAAGGCGTCGGAAAAGACCTCGAACGACGTTGATTCTCTGGCGGACACGGACTCGCCTAAAGACTCTGAAAACGCGTCGAATAAGTCCAACGATGAAACGTTGGCGTCCGATTCAAATTGTGTTTCCAATGAGCCGGAAAATGGCGCGTCAACCTCAACCACTACATTGAAGCCGATGGAAGTTGAACCGTCGTCAACACCGCAGGTGTCGCCGTCAACGCAAACCCCATTCGTCGTCACTCAACCCTCCGTAACCATGACAACCACGTCGAAGATCACGGAGAAATTCCCGCCCGTGTCATATTGCCATTCCAGCAACGGTAATTCTAAAGCGTCGAACGAACCTGCTTTCACAAAAGGTGTCGCCGAAGAAAAGCGAACGTCAAAGCTTTCCACGAAGAACTTTGAGAGCGGACGTCAAGCTTCGTCGCTGACTGTCGAAAGATCGGAACGTGCACTCTCGCCGTACACACTCACTGACTCGCTCACCGACGAATCGATCAGTCTGAAAACACACACCGGCAGCAAAGTGTCGTCGCCTCTTTCATATCATCAAAGGCCGACTTCTTATGGTGGGTTGCCATGATCTGAACGATCGTGCGTTCAAACCTTCACTATGTCGTCGCTTCTGTTCTCAGGTGACGTGCAAGGCCTGCCCAATTCTCAATCGAGGCCGATGGAGCACTCGAACGCAGTCGATAATGAGAGCGCGCAAGCTGTGCAAACTCTTCTGCAACTGCAGGAAAATACTCATGTAAGGTTTCAACTCGCTGTTATCATTTATTAAACAGCAATAGCAGTGTTGATATGGACCCGCTGTTGCTTAGTGGCTCAGTAGTACAAACCTCGCAATTAGAAAATTGAATTATTTGGATTTCTCTCGTATTTCGCGCTAGAGATCGGGGTTCGATTCCTGACCGGCGCGCCAAATCCGTCCTCAAACTCTGAGCAGTCAGTGATGTCTAATGTGGCTCCCAAGCCCACGCATATGAGATGGGTTTGACGCCAGGAACGTCGTTTGGTGAAAATACGTGCATCGTAATCCACTGTGGAGGCCCCGATTATTGTGATGTGAACAGAAAGGTGAACACTGAACAACAAAAAATTAGGGTTGAAATATCATTTATAGTATGAATGTACTGTGATTCTCGGTTGTTGCTTCAAGCAGTGCTTCCTTACCATTGTGAACCGTTATATTTCGGATGGATATAGTTAATTCACTGTGATGCCTTCGACAATTTGTAAACGCGAATCTAAACGTGCCAAATTTTGCCTGCCTTGTATTGTATTTGTTGACTATGCTGAAATATCACATGATACCAAAATTCTGCTGTCGAGTCAGGTCATGTCGGGGATCAATATAGGTAGGGGTGAAAGGGCTGAAATTATTAGTTATCACGACCTTTGAGTTTGAGGTTAATCATAACCCTTTGATGTTTTTCTACAGGACCAATTACCCGGGTTGACTCCTTACAGTCAACACTCTCGAAGCACTACGATACAAGCGTCAAAGGATGTGCCATCTTCGACATCAAGTGCGTCATTTGCGGACATACCGGACGAGAAATACCCGAGAAGACAATCTCCCGACTCCATAAACAAATCACAGCATCACGGCATCGTAAATCCGCCTTTTCGTGGTCATTCCAAAGATGGTGCGCCACTGCCTAGAATGACAGTGAGAGTTTCTTCACCCCGGAACCAATACGCAAACGGACAGTTCGTCAACGTCAATTATCCTCACGGCGCCGTAACGGCCAATTCTCCTCAAGAGAGAACGGTACATCATCCGCCTAGTGGCGGGGTAAAGACGGTAAAAGGGAAAACCGTGCCGATACCGACCGATCCTCAACAGAACCTGTCATCGTTGCAATTGCAAGGCCCCGCTGCCGTCGTTAGCAACCACTCTCTGCCTCCCTCAAAGAAACATAAACGGAGAAAACAGCGTCCTGAATTTATCAGTAAGAGTCCAAGCGAAGGGTCTCCAAGAATCGGTTCGATCGAGCTCCAAGAGCAAAGTCGGGTCAAGCAAGAACATTCTCAATCGATGGCGAACGTGCCGCTGCCTCATAACGCCGGTAGAGCGCAGCACGAGATTGACAGTCGCTCCCATACGGCGTCTTCACATCCCAGTTTAAGCGACAGCGACATTAAAACCGAGCCTGGCTCATCTACTTTGAACTTGCCGAACGGAGCAAAGCCCCCGAATAGTCCGCAATTCCCCGCCAATCAAACACCTCGAGCCAAACCTTACGTGCCATCTGATTTGGATCCACGCGACCAGACGCAACCGATTATGATTCCAGGAAGCAAACCTTCGGCGAATAAGGCACAACATTTACGCTTACCCACTGAACAAACATCACAAAATCGTCCGTCACAACATCCCAGTCATTCGGGTTTTGTAGAGGACAGAACTGATATGAGGGCAAAAACTCAGCACGCTCTCTCGTCATCGCGCAGTGACTCAACTCATTCGTTGCCTGCTAGTCGCAGCTTAACCCCGGTCCACACTGCAAACCATACGACGTCCAAGGCAAATCGTCCAAACAGAAACCACGGACCGAGTGTTCACGGTGCGCCAGCTGTTCATAGTAAAGAACCAGGCGCTCATGCATCGTTAGTAAGTAGACGGTTGAGTGCCGAGGGAGCAACCGACCCGAAAAGGAGTGCAGCTCCGCAACATCCTGTGTATGGACAGTTCCCGTTGCCATGCGTTGGCGATATGTACCAGGCTGAGTTTATGCATCACCCGAAGTTGACGTGAGTGAATTTCGTTTGGTTTGTGGTGATGCAAAATTGAATGACAATGTTTGTTATATTTAGAAGCTTCTTTGAACAAGTTATCACTCAAGAATACCAAAAGGATCAGAAGCCTAAAGAACTAGCTCGAGATGTATCGAGTCAAAACAGGGTGGGTAGATCTACTCCCAGCCCGTCAGAGGCGGCAAAGCAAAATCGGGTGGTTTCGCCTCCAAGAGAAGGAAGACGGAATCTCGAATCACCTTCGCGAGGCCAACCGCACTTTTCCTCACCATATCCGTCGCAGTTACAGGTAATGTGAAATGTGATGAAGTATTATCGATGGAAAAATCCGCAACGTAGTGTTATGCTTCCAGGCACCTCCTCAGAGAGTTCTTCATAACGTGCAGCGAGGAAGTACTCCACGTGCGTCGCCGGTGCCTTCCGAATCAACTCCGAGCAGAATGCACAGCGGCGTGTCTGGTGCGCCACGTGGCCCGTCGCCACGAGTCACACCTTCGCCTTCCCACGCTGGAAAAAGGCCGCCACGCCCGAACTCTGGGACGGAGAAATTCCACCGACGGGAAGGCAGCATCGGAGAGAGACCTCCCACTACATCTCGGACTCCGACGGCGACGCCTGTTCGTAAACAGCAAATGAAAGAGGGGTACCCGGAGCAACGTATTCAAAGCCCGGAAAAGGTTGGTCAGTCAGTGCAACATGCGTTATTTGTCAGTTATAAGAAACATGTTGTTACAGAAAACAGGAGGACCACACCCGCAGTCGTTGTTTCCGGCACCATCACCGAACGTACCAATGCAAATTGCCGGAAACAGACCACAATTGCAATTTTATCCGGGCTATTCTCCATTGATTGATCCCAGGAGCATCGCCTCTTACTTTCCAGGTAGGTGTACAACTCAAAATTGTACGTTACCAGGATAATATAGCAAACATTTTTCCATGGCAGCAGCGGCGTACATGTTTCCCGGCGGTCCGGCGCATCTCTTTCAGGCGCCTTGGCCTCACGGCGCACCACCACCTGGCGTGGCAGGTGCCGGACCTCATGAGAAACCGCAAACTCCACATTCAGCAAAGCCTTCACGAGACAGACCATCAAGTGGGCCGAGGTAAGTGCATGGTCATTGGTACACTGCACAACCCGTGCTTATCACTGTGGCGTTTTTCCGTAGATCGCCTTTTCGAGAAGAAACGGAAAAAATGTCACGTGAAGGACCAAGAGCGAGGGACGTAGAGTCGTACGCAGGTGCTGCTGAAAGGCGCATGGCCGATGGTAAGCCGGACGTAAATTTCATTGCTGAATTTGGCTGCAAGTAAGCCAAAATCTTCACGTTGCAGGACCAACCCCAGTTAGAAAGTCGATCACCCCTGATCCGAAAGCGCAAGCTGTCAGGGGTCCGCAAGGCGAAAATGAAGTCAATCCACCAATGCAGAGGCACCTTCATACTCACCATCATATCCACGAAGGATTTCACGTTTTGCCACCGCACGCAACGCAATACGGATATCGTAAGTATCAAAATATGCTGAATACTCTTGTGAATATATAGTACATCTAATGCTAACCCAACGAACTACGTCATTGGATGGCCAGCGACTCGAGTTGAGACCTGAGTGAGCGACACACATGCCTGCATTAAAACGCCGTTTGGACTGACTTTCGGTGAACTGCCTTGTAGCAAGGTGTGCGTATCTGGCGCTCGGTAGGAGGATCGCTTTGAATTCACTAGGCCTAAGCTAAGAGCATCATCACATCACAGCTAGTTTGCCACTTTCCAAAACTCATCGAGTCCGTGAAGCAACGTCCCCGTAGGGTAATGGCCCCAGGTGTGAGATTGATTCAGTACGTATTTTCCTTGTGTTCGACGTAGCAGTATGTTAAATTTGGTCTTGTTTTTTATAGCTTTGGCGACCCCTGCGGTGATAGCAGGTACGGAAGCTGCGGCCGCTCTGACGCCCTATCCAAAGAGGTGTGTATCACAATATAGATGATGTCATTTTCAACACATAATCATGTTACTTCATTGCTGCAGGGAGATACCATGACCGTGACGGTGAATACGCCTGTTCGTGCAACGAAAGTTTCCCGTCTTCTGCCAAAGTTCAGTCGTGCTGCATCGGATTGTTAGCTCGATATTGGGATTTGAAACGGCCGCTGTGCACGCCGCTATAGGTCGTTAACATATCGACTCTTTGCAGTTTGCACGCTAATAAGTATTTAATTTTTGAACATTTTTAGCGATGCAACCTTGGATTTCATTGCGTGAATACTGTCCTGATATTGGCCTCTAATTTTAGTAGGCTCGATTTTAATCATTTCTACGTATCAGAATAAAAACGTTTTCGCAACCTTTCTCTAAAATTGTTTATCGTCTCCGTGATTTGGCAATTTTATCGAAGTATTTGTTACGAGATTTTGGGCAAAACGCGACTGCGTGTGTTTCCTTGGCCGTTTTGTGGAATTTGGTAAAAATTGGATCTGCACTGTGTTGCCAGCGCTGTTTCGCTTAGCCCGTTTTTCTTGTTATATCTGTCTTGTTTTGTTATATTATCCCTGCTTATTTTTTTATGTCGTGATTAAATTCCACATCATCATTCTGATACAGCGATCATGGATGCTGACGTTTGAGGTTACCGCGTATTGATCTACGGAATGACCATGTCCGAGAACAGATCGCTTGCGCTAGCTTGGAAGAGCGAGTTCCGGGTTCGATTCACGACCAAGTCACATCGAAGGCTTTAAAATTGGTATCCGCTTCTCTCTACTTAGCAGTCAGTATCGGGGAGTGCGGATTGTTGTGGCTGTGATGGTGATCGGGCTATAAACAGGAAGTATTGAGACGTGTACAGTAGAGTAACACCATTGACCTGGCGTTCTTTACCTTAGCGGTTGAAAACGCTATAAATCCAAAACAACCACCACCCCGAATCTAAATAGTAGGGCGGGTTGTTGTCAATACTTCTGATACAGGACTTATAGCCCGGATAACTATCAAAACCACAATCCGCACTCCTATGATACTGACTGCCAAGCAGGGACCTGCGTCATGTCAATGCTACACGGTATACGGTACACGCCAGAAGTTTAATCCGAACGTATATATTCAATTCTTGGGACACAGCCTACAAGTCGAGCGAAAAAGGGGCTTTCTACAAGAAATTCCACACATCTATACTATCCCCACTATATCACACCGCAAACCGATGCCAAGGAACAACACTCCTCCGATTGAGAACAGGCCACTGTCGGTTTAACAATCACCTGTATCGCATTAAATGCTCCGAAACCCCACTATGCCCGATGTGTAAATGCGCCGAGACAGTCCCACATTTTTTAATGCAGTGTCGTCGATTCACTCATCTTCGACAAATACTGACTAGAGCTTGCACCGATTCCAATGTTGATTTCTCACTGTACAATTTACTCACCGTTCCCGAACTAGCCTCTTTTGTTTGCGATTATGTTACAGAATCCGGGACTATATTATAGAACCCCCATTCCTGTGTGCTATCGTCCTTATTTACTCGTACTATTTCTTTTACTATAATACCCATGTATCTGCCCCAGCCTGTCCTGTTCGTGGTGCAAAACGCCGTCCGGTGATAAGCGCCACTGAAAATCTTTATAATAATAATTATAATAATACTTATGGTTTATAGGCATAGCCCGGATGGCGGATAACTGTCACAACTACAACACTCCGCATACGCACGATCCTGACTGCCAACCAGAGAACAAACAGATACCAATTTTATAGTCTTTGGTTTGACTCGGTCGCGAAACGACCCTGAAACCTCCCGATCATAAGGCGACAGTCTAAACAACTCGGCCAAGTGAAGCAGTCTAATCAGAAACTGGGACAAGCCAATCCATCAACGCTCTGCGGCGATTAAAGCCTGAATTTAAAAAGTAGGGCTGGTCTCGCAAAAGTAATCACGTCGTTGCAGTATTTGTTGGAGCAACCGGCCTCATTTTGACGAAGTCCTGAACGATTAGATAATTTTCCCGCTAGCTGTCGCTATTAAGTTCATCTACACGAATGCGCACTGCGCAGCGTCGAACTTGCTATTTGCTTCAACCTTGCCTTGCTATAGTGAACTTCGGATCCGTCCGATTACTTTTTCAAGCTCCAGATGCGACTAACTAACTGCAGCCGGATGAGTAATTTCAACCCAGTGATGTAGTGTGGGCTAATTTCGAATATTAGGTAGGACTACGAGACATAGGATATCAACCAGGCATATAAATCATTTAAATTAATATTTCACACAATCAGCAGTGATGATATTACGAAATTAAACCTCCAGCAATAACAAATACCAAGAAAAACTCCCACAGTACGCCGAACAGTTCGCTTAAGAAAAATTCACAATTGCCAGGCTTCGCAAGATTGGAGCAAACACGATTTGAAGTATGAGTAGGACAAGTACATGCTCAGCTAATATCCGTTGACATCTATACATCATGACAGCAAATATTTTGTATGTAGCACCGCGGCCTATTTTAGACAGTAAAGTACGCCATGGCTGCAGCATAAAGTTGTACTAGAGTATCTGTACTGTCCGTCAGGAGAACAAGAATGTCCGTCCTACTTATAAGTAAAAAGAAAATCATGATTGCATAATGAATATACAAGTATCAAAAGAGCAGAAACCAGATAGATTGAAACATAACACCTCCCAATTAACGCCGTGATTCGTTGATTCACATACGTGAATTATGTTGTCGCAGTCGCTTCCATCGCTGTCAGTGAAGACAAGTAGTTTTTGATTCATCGTCAATCCTTTGATCGGAGCTCGCGCTACTACCCTGCGTAGACGAGTTCGTAATCCGACTCAAGCTCACTCTTTCCACACGTAGAAATAAACTTGCTGCCATGCCGGCAGATATCGCGCCAATGGCTCCAACACGTAGCGAACAAGCGGGACGTGATCGCACAGAACTTGAAGCATCTTCAAAATTCGTACCCTATAAATAAAAAGCGATCAGAAATCACAGAATATGATTGCCGATCCATGATCAACTAGAGCGAATAGTCTGCTGACCTGTCAAAAGAAAAGAAGTACAAACTAATCGCTCTTGTTGACAAGCTAACAACCCCAAATTGACAACCTCCGACGGTGTACACTATCCAAACACATACATACTGTAAATTAAAACTCTACACATGCACATAGTCAAAATCAAAATACTCTGAAAGCATCCGCAACAGCAATCTATAATAGCATGCAGCGTTGCCAGAGTGCTATCTCTGCCCAACATAAACGGACATAGTATTTGTATTGCCCAAATGTAGTGACATGCCCAAGCCGGATGATTTATTGCTTCGCAAGCACAAGCCTACATTTCTCATATCATTCCAGTATACACGGACGGTACCGCAAAAATTGCGTCTAGCGGGATATTGATACCGTACAGCAAGTGAATTTCCACCGCCAGAGTACAGTAGTTGTGTAGTTATTCGCCGACTTGTATCCGTTAACGATTGTTTGCTCGATTTGTGCAAAAACACAACCGCGTTCACCGGGTAATGTTAGTAAAATTACTAATGCCACTTGTGTTAACAAACAACGAAGGAATCGCTCTCCTGAGTGTTTAGTCGTCAAACAATAGTATAGCACAGTACTCTATATCCACGATCGTTCATCCATAACCGCAATATTATGTTATCTCTTCCTCTTGAAATATAGGGCGCGCGAAATAATTGAAAAATGGAACGCACTGGTGACCATAGACAGTCCGTTTGGGATGAAAACAAAGCAGTCTTATCAGAATAAAACCCACTCGCAACAGTTGACGCGCCACAAATCACGATAGTGAGAACACGCCCGTCTGTATGGGCTAGAGGTACGACCGTGTTCCGTGTAAGGTAAGTCGAAGCCACAATTGATGAACGCTGTAGGGCTTACTTACTTTTGGATCGTAATAATCATATTCGCTGAACTGTGCAAAGTCAGCTCCCATTCTCCTCCATTGATAGCGACCCGCAATAAAATCGACCATGTGGCGTGTACTGTCTGGCTTTTTGTCTTCTATCGAGAACAGCCTCACGGATAGCCCCAATTCACCACCGACTGCTGCGACCTATCTCAATCAGGAGGACATCGCAGGTGTGGGATAATGTGGACTTGTAGGGATTCAAGCAAGGATTTTCCGAGGGCTATACATATATATACAATGTCTTATATCATAAACACTCCCTATCGTCCGTCCGATAGCGGCCAATTTGCAGCTTATGTGACTTCGGTGTTACAACGCATTCATTACACAACACATACTTGGTAATCCGGTCATAGATGGGAGATCGTAGAAGATAGAACGCCATGATCAATGCTCTCCTTCTCAACTCCTGGCGTTCCTCGCTGTTGAATCGTAGAGATGTCTTTCGCTTGTCTCTGACATGACCATTGAGTAAAGTGTGTGAAGAAGCATCGGTCACCAACGCCGCAAGCCATGGCACGACCGACTGATCACCGAAGAAACCAACGCCGACGACTGAAGATTTAGAAAGTCAAGGAAAAGTAATATCGCCCGAAACTGCGTTAGAAAAAAGTACAAAATCTACCAAAGTATATATTTTTATACTAGAGCAAAGGATACGATGTATCAAGGGACGTAATATGTGCAAAGTTTCTCCTATCCTCTCCGTTCTACGAAGTTTCGTTGGACTGCCAGGCGGTGTTGGAAACGACGACCCTATTGATTTTCCTTCCAAGTCAAAGGCCATCCTATCATCTGCAGATATTTCTGGAGAATCCTTTTCACATTTCATCGGTGTACTATCAAGGGCTCGCATAACGTGACCAGTCCTTCGGCCCACGTATACAAATGGTTCTGAATGTAATCAGTTTACAGTTACTGTGGCAAAAACGAGATTAGTGACTACAAATGAAATCTCTCACTTGACTTTTGGCAGTTGTCTGTCGGGGATCGAGGTTCTGATTGACGTAAGTGTCCCGTCCGATCTAACGGTTTGACCAGCGGGTGAGTTTGTAAGTGAGGTTTGAATCCGTGAAACAACACAAGTCGCAACGCTGCCTGGAAATACCGAAAACAACATCGATTACGTAACGGTATATTTGCTAGAGATCACGTCATCGAATTTGGTGTGAAACCAGCTGTGACTTTCGATCATCTTTTCAACGTTACTCGATGTTGCTGTGTATAGGGATAGTTCACGACAAGTCGTCAGTGCAGCGCACGAAGTTTCAGGAGGTATTCATTCAATTTAATCCCAGAACCGGCGATGTGATTCCCGGGCAATTAATTAAGTAAAGAGCGCATGAACTCATTACTGCGACACCGGTAATTAAGGTCATTATAGTCAAGCGCATTAGAAATATCCTTGCATGTTTTGGTTCACGACAAGCAAACAACAAAATTACTGTATATTGCGTTGCCAATCAACGCTTCCCGGGCTCACGGAACAACCCGGAAAGTTAGGCCTACTATAGAAACAATGATCCCGTGGTGACTGGTGACAAAGCAATCGTGCGTGATAACCATTCCGAACTTGAAAGAGTCGGAACCTCCGAACGATTTTTGTGCGCCGTTAATATCATATTGAAGAGTGTAGTGTAGAATCATAAATTAATATACATATATATGATACATTCGCACAAATCAATCTTTGACTTGTGTTAGGTAAGCAAACACATTTGTATCGCCTCAGGCATTATCGACGACGAAATCGCCACGCTACTATACAGGCATAGTACAAAAGTAACTCGGCAAAAAGAAGATCTAAAAGGATTGCGGTCGACAAGCGCTTCGACTTTCGACACAAATTAATCTGTATCAACCATTGGTGGTTTGTTGAATTCACAAGCACGAAGTGTCCCGCAACTATGACGTGATGTCATACCTTGATTAGTGATATAAGGACCACAACAGCCCACCTCGCTCCACGTCCACCCAGGCGGAATGCAGTCATCTCCGAGAATGCCTAAAGAGTAACGAATAGCGATTATTATCAATGCATTAACAACTTTCAATACCAGAAGGAAAATGACAGCGGTCGTGGAATATTCCCAGTTCATGATAAAAACATACCTGAACAAACTCCACAATGACGAGCCATCGCTCGATCAGTTTCCTGAACTGCGCTGATTCTTTGTCTCCAAGCCCCAAGCGAGTACTTCCTTTTAACACGCAGTCGTTAACGTAGGAGAAGAGGTTATTTGCAGAGTTTACTGAAACGGAATTTTTCTACGACTGATCCGATTGTACATGCTTTTGATTAAATTTCAAGTGCAAAATTTCAGCATAGTACGTAGGGTAGTAGCCTATGACAGAGGAAAAGCGTTAATGTGGGAGAAAATGCATTTTAATTGGCTACCGACTAGGAGCGGAGTGGGTCCGTGTGTGCGCACGCGGGCGTCGGTGTGAAATGAAAGGATAATGAAAATGGGATCCTAAGCCCGGCCCTTTCCAGTATATTGCAAGATGAGACACAATAATTTTAAGACGAGAAAAGCACTGTAGCAGTATATATATAATATCAGCTTTTGCAACGCTGCAGATCTGTACTTGCGAAAATGGTCCGTCATCACAGGAGCGTAGTACAATGGAAACGAATATCCTGCTTATGCAGCGCAAAGCGAGCCTGCGTGTAGATTGTAGACACAATTTGCAGCAAGGCAGTTAGGCAGCAATATTTATGTTAGATGAAACCGATGTTGCTGTCGTGTTACATTCACGCGCCGCGGCTATTCATGAGCATCGAGCGCGCTACCATGCGTGACCCGAAAACACAAACGCTAGCTTAATTCTCAAACACGGCCATTCGCAATCGTCAGATAATGCCCGGCGGCCAAGTCGATTTGCATCGAGTAGCATAGCCACCTGCTACAATCGTCATTGTCACGCCATAATATGTTATATTTTCGTCATACGTAAAATAATATTGCATGATATTGGAGATCTACCTGCAAATTGAACCAGCAAGCAACAGGAAACATCGGCAATTTTAGCTCTTTCGGGATCAACAGCAATAATAATCGGCACATCGAGGCTTGTGGTGCTCTCATGCGTGACCATACACACGAACTTAGCGCGTTGTAGACGAATCGATCTCGACAGCCGAATGAATAACTGAATACTCAGTAGTGTAGCCAATAGCCATATCCATCACTTGGACCGTATCGGAATCAAATAGCGGCAGGTCATGGAGGGAATTAGTATCATCGACACGCACTTTCATATATGGGATCTCGCTAGGTTTGAATACCAATGGCCGACTGCAACTGAGAAAGAAATCTTCAGAAATTTTGAAATCACGGAATATGAAGAAGAACAGTAAGTATATTTTGGTGACATGAACTATATTCACAGTCAATTGCCAATTGTATTACTTCACCCCGTGAACAGGACGAAAGCCGGTATCCAAGCCGGCGTTTTCGTGGAGGCGCACAATTCTGTTGAGGAAACCAAGTGGATGATAGAATTGCTCAAGAACAGAAAGAGTGTTGCAGGTATATATACGGTACCTAACTGTTTTAGCTTTTTGTCTCCACCAGACTGGCTTACAATCTATATACACCCACTCAATCCATTTCAGGTATTGTTGGTTACGCACATACGGAGAATCCTTCACTGCTGGATAAAGAACTCGCTGAGTTCACGAAAGAACCAAAATTCGTTGGCATTAGGAACATCATACCATTAGAAGAGGCTGGGTGGCTTGCCAAAGCAGGAGTTGACGAAGGGATGAAAATTGTGGAAAAATACGGACTAGCATACGATCTACTAGTGCGTACTATAATATATATGTCATCATCATCACTGAATCATCCGACTAAATCAATTATATAATACTGTTTAGATCAAAAAGGAAAACTTCAAAGATGCCATACGACTTGTAAGAAATAACCCTAAAACTCGATTTGTCATCGACCATCTTGCAAAGCCTAATGCCAAGACTGGGGAAACATCCGACTGGTTCACAGGAATGGAGGCTCTAGCTCAATTTGATAATGTCCATTGCAAATTATCAGGTCAGTAAAACGATCCATGACAACATCTAGTAAGCAAGACGTACATCTGTTATAAAGCATGCAAGATGCAATACAAATGACTCGTTGCGAAAAATGAGAAATTTGGGGATATGTGGGATGTCTATTCAAACGTTCCTATATAATATATATAATTATATCGGAGAATATGGTGGAGCGGATGACGGACGATCAATAAATATCTTCGTAAAGAAGATTCACCACAGATTTAACGTCCAGCCTTGCTTCATCGAGAATCTTTCCTACGAAATTCATTTATAGCTAGCTCCCCATCGATTTAGCAGCAAATTGATTTACTTTAGACGGGGAACGTTTGTTACGGAAATCGTATGTCGAAACATGTACTGCACGAATATTTTTCAGGGATGGTCACCGAAGCTGATTTGCAATGTTGGAAACCAGAGGATTTCGCAAGTCACGTTCAGCACGTTGTGCACCACTTTGGTGTCGACAGAGTGATGTTTGGTTCCGACTGGCCAGTTTGTAAACTGGCAAACGCGAACCTGACGGATGTCCATGTATTGCTGGACACGTTACTAGCTGATCATGCTCAAGATAAAAAGAAGATTTTCCATACGAACGCGATTTCATTTTACAAACTCAAGGTCTTATGATTTTACAATGACCTTTGCCGCGATGATATTATGACCAATAAATTGGTTTTGTACGTAACACTACACGGTGCACTGCGATCAACGGTAGAACAGAGCACAGGCCACACATCGCCTTGCCACAGGGAGACACGCTGTTGCTGTTGCAAAGTTTGTGGTGCCGTACTCGAGACTGGACTTCTACGGTAGGCATCGCAAACAGCGCTAAACAATACGCAAGGCGGAAGGTATTCCCAGTTCACAGCTCATGATCGCTATGACTCACGAAATCATTGATAATCCAATGGCGAAGAGCGATCTCGTTTTATGTGCGACTTTCCTTGAAAGCAGTATATATTATATGATAGCTGCAGAGCGCAGAGAATTCGCTGAATTCATAGTAAAAACCTCCGTAAACGTAAGTTACTGATATGCATCATTAACTGCGTTAATCACATTAGAAAACATGACTAAACGACGTGATTATATCGAAGTCTAGTGGTTCCCAGCTACTCAGCTCTATCCTATGATATACAAGGCTTAAAAGTTATACCTAGGGCGTTTTTTCACCTAAAAAGAGATGAATTTTGACCTGACAAAGTGGAATTTTGACAAATTTTGACCAAAAACTCTAGAGTTTTGACAATATTGTGACCTAACGAAATTACACTGTTATTATTGCATTACAAATTTCAATTCAACACACCCAGAAAGGTTAACAGACGATCCAGGCTATGGCAGATAGTTGCATCGCTACAGATTATTTGGAAAAAAAAATGTACCGTATAATTATATGCATGTTTAGATGCACACATGTAAAACAAGGTGGTTACTGTACGGTAGGCATATCTATGACTGAAACTACAAGCTATTTGTAAGATACGGCCAGGTAATTCTGAGGACAGATTCCTATCCTTACAAAGAAGTTTTCTGAAAGGTGGGAATGGGTAGGTGCTGAGTCTTCAGATGAACGATATTTTAGATGTTGCAGATTTTCAACTGAACCCACATCGTGACCTGATGCTAGAGCAGACGTCATGGGTCAGTAGGAGTTCTGAATAAGTAGCCAACTCATACAGTTTTGATGAAATTCCGGAGGAAAGTGTTGGGTCAAAAAAATTTGACATTTTTTTTTGAGATGTTAAAAAAATACGCCCTAGTTATAACTAACAACGGCTGATTACGTTGACTTATTCATCTACTATGATCTATCGAATCACATCCAGCCATGAAAATGCACTTCTACTTGTTTTTAAAATAAATAATGTCCAAGTTCAATGCCAGAATTCACTACTACCATGATCCTTCTTTCATTCCCAGAAATATTCTCACCACTTAGGCCTATAATGATAACACCGCTAGTCGCACTCCCACATCACTTCACTGCGAGGAGCATTCTGTCGCTACCTGCATTAGCTGACCCAAAATTGGGTTTAGATCGAAATACAACCTAGAAGGAATAGGGACTGGGGAAAGGGTTTTCTATCAAATTTCATTAACCGTAAAAACACACAACCTCGCTCTCTAATATAAGCAATGACATTTTCAAATCCAGAAATGATCAAAATTATGAAGTGAGAAAAAATGGATTTGAATCAGCTGGGGTTCAAAATTCTATTAGTGACATATCTAATACGTAATTTAAGTACACTCACATAGCTCTGATATGAAGACAAAATTGTCGTAATCCCTTGGAATATACTCAATTACGTAGGACACAGCCTTCAAGGACTTTTCCATCTGTATACAAATGATAATCCTGACCGGGTGGTTATGTTGACGGTCAATATATCCTTACTTGTGTTATTACTTCGGGGTTGTTTTCCACATATTTCACATAACTCTCCTTCACATCTTGGAGAGAATGATCCACAAACCTCTTCCCTCTGTTTATCCACTCCATATGATTGAATGAAGAGTCTGCTATTTGGTCATCAAAATCATTTACAGATGCTGCGTATTGATGCAGAGTAATGCGGAGGTTCAGCTAAGATATTTTATGCAGGTCCAATGCAACTACCTGCCTACCTAAATCATCTACAAAAAATTATTGTGGTTTCATTTAAAAGAAAGAATGTATGTACACAGTAGAGCATAAACCCATAAGCATACAGTAACTCACATCATCATCAAAGAGGTGTATATTTGCGATAAAATTATATCCCAACGAAAACTCTATGAACGACTAAAAAGGCGGTGAAACATTAAAAATTTGCAGCAATAATGAGCTTGATCAACCCAAGTGGTCTGAAGTGGAAGAAATTGCACAAAGAATTTCCAGGATATGACATTATGCGTCACATCAGCGATGATCGCATTGGCTAGTACCTGGTGAATTATAGTGAAAAATACGATAATATAGCTTCTTCCAACTCAGTCCAAATGGAAACTACAGCAAACAGCTTACAGCAGCTGCATTGTGCTCACGCAATTTTTTGGTTCAAATTCTCTCGACGAAAGTGTGATTTTTTGCAGTCATTGAAAAAAATTGGAAACCAAACAATCAAAATTTCCTTCCATATTTTACGAAAAATAGTGGAGCCGATGGCGAACGATCCAAATAGTAAGATATAGTAAGTCTCTCAGAGCTTCAGAGCAACGCTCCAAAAGCTTGTGAATTATATTCCAATAAACTGGACTGGATGTTAAATCTGTGGTGATTACCGATATCAATTTCCATATTTTGCTATTGTAAAGAAGATCACCACAGATTTAATGTCCAGCCTTAGTTTATTGAGAATTAGAACATTCACAAGCTTTCGGAGCTCCGCTCCTTAATCAGGTGATATTTTGCTAGTCATTTCACAAATGAATCATAATCACACCAACCATATCTCAAAGATAAGTTCAAGAACACTAACTACGTCAAAGTGAAAGAAATCGGAAACAAGGATTAGAAATAGAGCCAAGGGAGTTATTATGTTGCGAATCCAGTAGGCTAGTGAAAACTGGCTAGTATGTACAAAGCGATATGTGAAAAATTCAGAAAAACTAACTGACGTTTCATATCGAATAGAAATTTGTTAACGAAAAACTATCAACAAAATAATAGGCATGGGTCATCATGCTTGAAATGGTGAACAACTTTGATAATGAATGTTGATAGCCCTTTCAGAGCTTTCACAAAAAAAAGAACTGAGCAAGCAGCAGAGTCTCAGCGTCAAGATTGTGGAGATGATGCCAGAATGATTTTTCCACTCACAATAATAATATGTCACACACAGCAGGCAGCATGATGTATAACAAACCAATGTATCAAAAGACAGGTGACTATACGATATTTTCATGAAATATATACTGTTGTGAAATCGACATCATAATGATATTGTGAATGAGTCACGCAGCACAAAAAATGTATTTCACCACTCACTTTCTGAACATGAATGCATCATCCATGAGACCAAGTATGAGTATGATTGGTCTGGGTCAGAAACTTAACTGCTCATCATGGTATACAATCAACGAGCGACTTTCTATTGTATATGTTATTTGATAAAACATTTGCTAACACCTAAATGTGGAAAAAGAATAAAACTTGGCAATACTTAAATGTGGAATATGCCATAGTATGAATACATACAAGTGTCGCATTAAAAAACTATAAATTCCAAAGCATTCTGAGATATTTATAAAGCAGTGCTAACTTTATAACTGTAAGGAAAATCTCCTTTTAAACGATGTTTATAAATTCTGGTAGTGACAGGATTAGTGAAATGGGTGCTCAAGTCACTGAAACAAAGAAATAGCCTACAAAGAAATTAGCATTTAATCCATGGCACATGATACTACATCCAATAGGCCTAATGAAGCATGAAGCATTCATCGAAAACCACTTTAAAACTGATTCGCTTAGGGTGGGAGAAGCTCATGGAGTCGGAACTTTTGCTTTACTTTAGGTCGCACATCCCCACCGGAAACAGCAAGAGACTCGAGAAACGGGGCAAGTTTCAGCAATTCCCGGTCTGCTTTATCGGAAAACCAACTAAGGATAGGTATACCATTAGACAATTGATAAGCAAATGCCTGAGGAGAGTTATCAACAATGACAGTTTTGCTCAAATCTCTGCCTAGAATATTAAGATCTTTAATATAATTACCCTGCACACAAACACAATGCTCTCGAAACAACCTGTGCTTGACCAACTTCTTCTCTCCATCCAGCATATTCAATAGCTTGTTGGCATAAACCTTTTTCGAAGCCGTGAAAAGTATAATCTCGTACATCTTTGACATCCTCTCAAGAAATTCGCTAAAATCAGGTCTCGTGCGAACATACACTTGGTACATGACTCCTTGAAAAAGGACGGAAAATGTAAGATCGGCATCTGGAAGCTCGGTGAGGCTGCAATGCACTAGCGTTTCATCCAAATCAAGAACGAGACAAAGTTCTGGAGAACTCCTTGTCTTCAATGGTAATGCAGGCTGTCGACACCTTTGATCTTCTGTCAGAGGAGGGAGATGTTTAATGAAATAAAATGGATCAAAAACCTCCCAGTCAAGATCATAATTGGCAGAGTTATTTGCAACTACTGGTTGAAGGTAAGATAGATCAGGGCTATGCCCATCATCAGTGTTCGTGTTCTGTTGAATGCCTTGAGGGGTCGATGAAGGCTCTTCCAAGGCGGAGAGCATTCCACTATCCTCTTTCGAAGTTGCTCCAGTGCTAGGTTGCTCATTAATGGTATCGAGACCATCCGTTGTTGAAGATACCTCCGGAACTTGTTCCTCTAATATGTTCGTATCGCTAGACTTTGCCTCCATGTTATTTTCTTCCTCCGTAGTCTGATTGGGAATTTTGTAAGTGGGTGAAAACAATGAGGGGCTCCTTTTTGCCTTGCGGGGACGAGCGGATGACCTGCGTCTTCGTCTTTTTGGCTTTGCGGCAGTTCCATTATTAAAAGTCTCAATTTGCGCCATTTCATCCGGTAACTTTTGATCATTGACCGAATCATCATAGACAGTCTTACTATTTTCGTTCTCTAATTCTCCTTCAATCTTGCTAGGTTTTATCTTTTTGGCCTTCTTGGTAGGCAGCTTGACGCAACATTTCACTTGAGACTTTTGTTTGGTGGGTTTGGATGGCTGTTTTGAAACTTTGGTTACCTCACGCGTAGGGCGTTTCCTCCTCGTCTGCATTACCGTCACTTATACTCTAAAGAATTACTACTATTCAGTTTCCAGTGACATACAAATGGTCAAATTTCTAGATGTAGTTGAACATGCTTTATACAGTTTTCGAGAAAGACCTTAAAATTCAAGGGCCCTTTACAAATTTTCTCAGAGGAATAATGAGATCTACAATTACATCGACATACAAAGAGCAATATCGCAGTCAACGGACATCTGAGAACGAAATATGTTGCGAGCTGGCGAGTTGGTGCCGGTACCGGTACACAATAACTTTTCGTTTGCGATAGAATCAACGCGAATTTACATACAGGAATTTGTGGGTAATGGTGGTACCGATACGTAAAGATTCACATCGATCAAATATAGGATACTATGTACTAAATTACGCCTTACTTCTCAATTTGCAACAAACTTTCCACTTCGCTGGTTAAACCCAATTCAAATTCAAGTCAACACCACGAAACACAACCTCAAGCAGAGTTCCCGCTGCCGTTCTCCCTCATTGCGTAGACATTTTGTAAATACGACGTCATATCACAGCGACACCCTGCAGAATGTATGAAAAAATGAAAACATATTATTTCTGCAATATATCTACTATTATTACCTTACTGGATTGTTTGAACGAGAGCAGGGTAAAATTAAAGCAGCTCAAATAAAATCGACATCACAATCATAGAGTACAGCTACGTGCTGGAACTCAGCATGTCATGAACCTTCAGTCAAGTCATCCGTAAGGTGGGGCTAAAGACCTATTTTAAACGAGAATATAATTTCAATTGCACCGTCGGAAAACAATGATGGATGATATAAGACGATGAGTAAGGTTATTATAACAATACAGTTATTACAATAAAATCAAATAGCAGCGCATGGGATAAAGTCACCACAAATCTACCGTCCAGCCCAGTTTATTTGAATATGAGCCACGCAAGTGTCTATTCACAAGCTTCCCTTGCCGCTCATGAGATATTGCCGATTTGATTAGGCCAAAATTTTGAAGTTTCGTGGGACTAGCGTCCGGGACTATTTCGGTGCGGCGAAGCAAATTTGAGAGGTTCGCTAGCCAAACAATACCTATCCTAAGCTTGTTTGAGTCTCAACATGCACGAGTGTATATGCACTTTCCGTTTAAACTAATCCAATTAACGTTCACTTTCACTTTGTTTATGGTTCTCTCTAAAATCACAGGTCGTTTCGTACCGCAGTTATAGGGATCCCAAGCCATTTACACCTCGATATGCATCAATGAGCGATGGAGAAATTAGGCTCATCGTGCCCAGCCTTAAATTGCGAGCTGCCAATGACTCCGTGGTAACGAAAATTAATTTCGGCGGTTTATTCTTTGCGCTCTCTTATAACTGTTATTACTGTATGTATTTTTGTCATATTCGGCTGTTACTGCACCCAGCAGTCAAAAAGAGTGGACTGCGAATCGCTGTTGATGACGTGCGGTAGGCCTATCTCGCGTCAGAGAGCTAATCAACCATTTCCTTGGTTTCACCTGAAGTTAGGGATTACGTTATTCCGTTAGTTGTTGTACAGTAAACTTTAAAGTGAAAGATGAGTAGCCAAACGAGAAAACGTCTTAGGAACGTTGTTACGAGCATATTTCTTCCTCCATGTCAATTTAATGATTATTGTTGGGGGTTCCATGTGGGTTATACGATCTGAACATTTCGCCAAATTGCTGTAGTCTCCGAGCGCACACGAAGCTTACGTTAAGTCTAAGATGCATAGGCACTAATTGCACGAATGCGCCAGAGCACTCCTACCCCTAAACGTTATGCAAGCGCTCCGCACTCCGCGCCATAGCGTTACCTCAATTAGCTTCGGGTTTAGAATACGACAGATAGTATATGCATGGTATAGAGACGAACGTATTGGGCATTGGACAGCAAAACATAGGCTACGCATGTTTTCAGGATGGACGGAAGTTCATATATTATAGGCTTAACTATAATAGCGGTAGCAGGAATTCTAGAATCTGAAGGTTAGTAGATGTTTTTCGATGGCTCGAGACGATGCTTAGGCAGTAATTTCTGACCGTGGTAGGCTATATGTTATAGCCCGTGCTATAATGTAGTCATAGCTAAAGTAGGCCATGATTCATGCATCACGATTACTATATTCATGTATCTGCTCGAGACTGTCTTGTTCGTGGTGCAAAACGCCGCCCGGTGATAAGCGCCACTGAAATCTTCCGTATAATCTAATAACAAAATTTCATCAGATCAAGTACGTTTACTTGTAATGGCCTATTGCAAATAAACGTTGTCGGCATCAGCATCACAATACTCTATCCGCAGACGCGGACCAGATCGAGGGACAGTGACAAAGAGTTTTGGTTTACAAGTTTTGCAAAAAGTAGAATGAAACATGCAAAATCAAACTAAGCATTCGCTCTACTAACGTGTCAGAAGTATCAACACTAATGGCATATTTTCCGTTATTCGATGTCGATGATCGATGCATATGTTTTATACCAGTGTTGATATGTGAGTATAGTACGACGTCTTTAAATGTGTAAGTGCTCGCGTAGAAAAAAAATTTGAGGTCGACGAGTTTGGTGTGTTGAGCTGCGGCCACCGGCGATGACGCAAAACGTCGAAAAGAAGCGCTTGCTGAAATGAACGAGTTTGAAGGGGTGATATTCTCGCGTCATTTTCAGAATTTTTAAGTGGCAGCTAGATACACAAATCAGAATATTGTGTTCTCTGTAAAGTGCATATGGAGATTGTGATAAATATTGAATGTATATCCTATTTTGCTACATTTGACACTCTCTTGTATGCGTATAGGCCTATACGAAATTTTGAGGATGAGTCGATGCATTAATGTCATCAATCAAACATTTTGGAGGTCGTGTCAGATCTACTGAAATTTCTCATAGAAGCAGTTGAAACCGGATACAGAGCAAGTAGCAATGCGCAAGGCAGATCTGGGCAACTTTATCGCCAGTGCAGGAATTTATTTCAGCTATAATGAATGTTACTGTTCAATTTGCGCGTTACCTGAATTTGCAGGCTACAAAATAGAAGCACCTGCTGCCATTAGTTAGCAAAAGCTTGCCATGAAAGTCCCGCATTGCATAAGCAAGGCTTGCCGAAGTGTCTGGCAAACACTTCTGCATCGCATCTCAATTATGTATAGCCTTACCAGACGTTGTGAAACCCCTCGAAGATCGAATGGACGACGATTGATGGTATCACTCACTATTCCATCATGCGTCGCTAGACTAGCTACAGTTTATAATACCACGCAAAATCACCCCAAGGGGCCCTATTTCAATATATAATTCATCACTGTAATCTAATCCGTAATCCATACCAGTATCTGAGATTAAGGATCGTGGTAGCTAGTCCAAACCAGAATCGAGTACGGTGAGTAGCGTACGGACACGGAGTCACGCACTGGTGACTCTGCACAATATTTGGCAGTAAATGGCCTCAATAAAGGCATAGTGATATAAGGTATATGATTTCTATATATATCAACGGTGAAAAAAACATTGCTATGTCAGAGTGGCAGCGAAAACAAGCGCTAAATGACCATAAACGCAACAAATCTTTGGAATCGTGGAGAAACGACCGTTTTCTTACAGAACCCGAAAAAGGTGAGTGATTTAATTTCTTCAGCGAAACTTTTAACAATAAGTTTAAAAAGATATAAATTTACGTTAACTGGTCCATGAGCATCGGCGCATGCGTGGCTCGCTAAAAATAGCCATCAGATTTCGATCGAATTCCCTGTCCAATAAATCGAGACCATACAGAAAGGATGCGCGGTGATACATAATAATAACCCTGTCTACCGAAGCACCAAACACAGACAACAAAGGGCAACCGTTCAGTTGGCCAAGTGGGCTGGCCTGTCCGCCCTCTGATCGGGAAGGTTGCGGGTTCGATTCCCGACCGAGTCAAATCGAAGACTTTAAAATTGGTATCTCTTCCTTCCCTGCTTGGCAGTCGGTATCGGGAAAGTGCGGAGAGCCGTAATTGTAATAGTAATCCGGGCTATAAACCGGAAGTATTGACACATATACCGTGAGCATAGACCTGGCGTACATGGCCTTAGTAGGTGAAAAACGCCATAAAATCTAAATAAAAAAATAAAAATTAAAAAAACGGGTAGTTTTTGATGGTTGCGGAGCTGATACGCAATATTTTGGTGACACCTACGTTGGCTGCAACTATAAATCAGGACCTGTTAGAGCGCTGACTACGACTGTAGAATATTAGTATCGATACCTTTCACATTTGTGATGATAGGTACGAAAGAAAGTTTCTGTCTTCAATGTGCAAATTGCTCGTGGAATTGCTTGATTAACGGGATATTCACAACTTCGAGAACCATTGGATACACACAGTTCATGGTTGGTAATTGTTCGACAAGTACTGAATTTTAATTGCGAGGATATAAGTTTTCTTGCCGAGCCCTAGCCAATACGAGTTGGCTTTTAAACTTTTAAATAAAATGCAGTAAGCGATCATTCCCGTTGAATTGGAGAGGCGGTCGAAATCAAACCTTTTGAGATATAACTCAGAAAAATTGGAATGAGACACAGAAGACACCGTCATCGCCATGTAATAAAAAATAACATTATTTTATGGAACACAAGATTTTATGTCTCTCTGCAGCTCCACGTTAGGGAGGCGGTGATATAGTACCGGTAATCTGTGTTAGTGTAGGCTGAGGGTTCATGAATAATTGACATGCCTTATATCAAGATCAGATTTCCCAAACATTAGAAACCTGCCTAAGTAATGTGCAGAAGATGATTTCCTATGTCAAAGAAATATAATCCAAACGAAGAATTGCGATTGGGAAATCAATAATATTTTTACGAAATGATTTAAATTTTCCACAAAACTCGCTCATCGCATTAATGTATCAGGTAAGGCGCGATTTCTCAAGATTAGCTTTACGATATGTGTGCGACTGTGCGTGTGCAATAGGGATACAATACCAATAGTGCAGGGGAAGGGCGCTAAATTTGGTATAGCAATTGAATAATTCTGATATCTGTAATCAACTCCAGCTTATCTAGTCTTAGCCCATGATCCTAATCTACGCACAACCTGTGCAATTCCAGGTTTTCATGATTCTGCGAGTTATAATCACAGGATCGTTGTGCGGGAGACTTTTTGGAGACGACTCGGATGCTATGAATTGCTCCATACTAGTTCGACAACAGCATGCCTCGGATGCCCGGTGAGAAATCGTTGACTATTAGAAATCAGAATAGCAGCACGATTCTGCATCTTTGCCAAGCGAATTTCCGTTTGCCTACCACACGTAGGCTACGGTATAAGCCTACACGTACCCTACAATCATGCTGAATTCCTTCATTCAGGCCAACGCAAAGGTATATCACTAAGCCCAGCTCGACGGCGTTACTTGTCTCAGGCGTTAACGCATCGGCGTACGACATTATGATGGCTTGCCTGAAGTGAGTCTTACAGTTTTCTCAAATTCCAGTTCGCACAATCAACCTCTTTCAGCTCAGCTTACTCGAACGTATCACCAATCACGACTTGGGCTTTGAGTACGTTTGCCGTTTTTCTTCCATCACTGATCCTTCTACCGTGGACGATATCAAAGAAGGATTGCAAAACTGTCGGATTACCGCGCAGGCGCCTCACAAAGCTAACTACATATCTGATAAAAGCTTATTTGAGGTGAGTCACGGCACCAGCCGCATATGACAATGGTTTACAATTTTATGGGGCACGCGTATGCTGTACAAGGCCTATACCTTCTTCTCGCATATACTAATAACAAACAGTAGCCTACTCACGATTTCATTAGAAGGAAGAAGGAACGATGATGGGTCAACTATCTTTCAGGCTGCTACTGGAGCTATCCTTCCTCGTAATCGTTCCCGTTTTGTACGGTTGGCGAATTCCTTCGACTCTTACATGTTACAACGGCTCAATGAAATGCGACTTGACGAAAAGCGCTAGTATCAAAACGAGTTTCCTCTGGTTCTTCGAAGCTGTCAACCTGGTAAGGGATCGAATCGTCAAATGTGTATTGAATAATCTAGCGATATCTAACGAACCCAACTTAACCATAGCTCAGGAAGGACTGAAAATTTAGACCGGTTCTGATACCTCATGCTGCTGCGAGTATCTATCTAGCAGAGTAGAACGCCTCCACCAAACTTTCTAGTCCTGCGCTAAATCAACTTGGTGGCATATGTATCCACTACTCAGCCGCTCGTATCGGCGTTCATGCGAACATACAAGCAACGACAACAGGTTCTTGCCACAACTGCTAATGACGTCACGCACTATCGATGCAATGTCGACGCTATACGTTTTCATAACATATCGCAAGCTCATCTCCAGAAATTGACACTTTCACAAAATACGAGGCGCGTTTTCACAAAATACGAGGCGCGTTTTCACAAAATATGAGGCGCACTTTTGAAATCACTGCACAAAACTATTTCAAACAGGACAAAGTTGTTCCGACGGTTGCAAAGGACATTTTTAATCATAGCACCAGTAGTGCAGGTAACGAAAAAACGATCTTAATCATTTTTTAGACATCCTGTCTCCTCACGATATTGGAAATTTTGGACATCTACAGAAACAAAAATGTTTACGAAACGGATAGAGTGCGATGTTCCTTCACATCTAGCTTCAGGTACTATATATAGGCCATGATGAAACGGAGCAGTTTGTTCAAACGACCAGCAGCACTAACGCTCCTGCTTACACATTGACAAGCGATATTGTGTATTCCTAGCTATACTTCGCAACAAGCAACAGACGCACTCGTGCACCAAGAATGTAACGCCAATCAAACGAATAGTGATGACGGACCAGAAGTAGATTCCAACAAAGAACAATCTCATGAACCGAATACTAGTCACAATACAGAAACAGAACAGAATTCCGTGAGATCCACCATCAAATTCCACAAAGCATGCATGCAAGGAAAAGCGAACGATGTCACAAAGTCGACATCATCCCATGCGGACGAAATACTCAGTGCCAGCCCCAATGCGTCCGCTCATATGTAAAATTCATAAAATTGTAGCACATTTCAGTTATCTACATGCGAAAGAGCGGTTCAAAATTCAAATATACTGAAGCAAGCTCAACTGACGTGGTCCGTTCTTGCGAGCAATTTGAAAACTGAGATTTACGTTTTACATGGTTAGCTAATCATGGTCTTATCAGCCAAAAGTTCATCAGAATACGAGGCTGAGTAAAACGATATAGGCTGGATAACAAGAATTTTTAGGAAAATGTCACAGTTATTTCCAACAGCTGATACAAACCATCAGACGACATGATGAAAGTGTAAATTACAAGATTTTCGGCGGCCAATGCGGGGGTAGATCTTCCCGTATAGACTCTGGAAGCCAGTCTTGAAACTCTTCCATTAAATCTGTAACCGCAAGAAGTCAAATAAAGACGAAAGCTGGTGTACGAACCAGAGATGCTTGCTTACAGGCAGGATTCTTTTTCCATGCTTGAAGAAGCTTAGATCGGTCGTCAACTTCTTCTTGAATAAGTGCTTGTAGCACTAATTGTGTCCGAGGCTGCAAACTACAACAAAAAGAAAGATGTCAAGTAACACAACAGTCGCTAGAATAATGCAAGAGAGCTCTTTTGCGCGTTAGAGTGGGTAGAGATTCATTATAGTCATAATACATTGATTATTGAATAGCCTAAGTAACAATCAGCGTTTGGGAACTCACTTTGCCCATGATCTAGTCACTATTTCCGGCTTTGACAATAGTAAGCTGAATTGTCTTGGCAAAAATTTCGTAATGCACTCCTCCAACATAAAACGTGCAAACCATTTGTACCTACACAAGGATGAATGTAGAGTTAAAGCTGCAGAGCACAACGAAGTAGCCGCGTCATTTCTTGCCTTACCGATTTATACCAGGTGGATATAGTATTACAGCGTCTCCCAGTGGCCATGACAGTCGACCATAACTAGCTTTTGCATGACACCGTATTTGACCAGTCTTGTCATCTAAGAAAGGGCTTGGTTCTTCCAATGGTTCAGAGAAAGTGCAATACTGAGGACAAAACTTTGAAAGCCACTCTGGATTGATAGTCATGACGTCTGTTAAAAAATTACCCTTCATGTACTGTCGCCATTAAGATTAGATCAACTGAGTATTACCTTTCATGTACAGCTTGTTTGTTTCA
This sequence comes from Botrylloides violaceus, assembly GCA_030412335.1. Lineage (NCBI taxonomy): Eukaryota > Metazoa > Chordata > Ascidiacea > Stolidobranchia > Styelidae > Botrylloides > Botrylloides violaceus. The sequence continues at coordinate 4,027,067 of JASFYC010000829.1, read as the reverse complement.
ATTAATTCTTGGAAGACTACATATTCCGGGAGTTTAGAATTTTGATAGTATATTGAAGTTGGATGGATGAATACTGGCTCGGTAGAAAGAAGGCTAAAGAAACGATGTTTGTATTACCTAGAGCATATTGTGATAACTAAGCCGTAAGATAAGAATGATCAGTCATGGAAACATCGAACAAGCGACCTACCAGCTGTATGCCCCGGTCAGTCGTCTGACTTCTTTTGCATCATCTAGATTTTTAATATGACTGTCTGGAATTTTTCTTGCAATATGATCACCCATGGCAGACAACACTACTTGACGTAATAACGTTATCTACGATGTAGAGACAAATTAATTGTTACTTCTTAACGTGCAACACAAACGAAAGCACGCAACTATGATAATGAAATATGGTATCCGTACGTCTGCTAACTTGTATGACAACTAAACATTGCATGGCAAAGGAATGGTCTGGCAGAGCACAAGTAAGATTTCCCAGCTTTCCGCAGCTGCCTAAATGGTATAGCGGCAGGGCATTAAACCTACCTACCGATCATGCAGGGTGTTGCTTGTTGGATTCCAGTAGTAGGAGCAATTTTGGGGCAGCCAACAAGGCAAAGAAATTATCTCTTGACACGTTGACAGTGTGAGCGAATGGAATAGGAGGCAGGTATGAATGACACCCAAAACTAGGCCTAGGATTATGTCAAAACAAAACATACCTGATTGCCATCTGGCGGCTCCATCTTTGCATTTAAACAAACACTGCTTTCATCATTAACAGAGTTGACGATATTAATCAATTGAGATCGTAACTTACGAATTTCTGTCAAAGCTTTGTATCTGGAAAAAAAATCAGATCACAGAATAATCCATATCGGAATGATTCAATTGATGATTTACCTGAGACAGTTTTGGCTACACAGGCCGGGTGTTAATCCTGTATATTCCGCAGAACCAATAGCTCCTAGCAGCACCATCAAATCTCCAAATAACTTTGCCGATTCGTTCGTTCCACCACCCCATATTGATTTCATATGAGATAGCCTGGCTGCTAATTGCCTATGCTGTTCTTTCTGCAAGATCATTTGTAAAGAGCAACTACATATTTTACTGATAACATGAAATAACCTACCTCCTCAGATGACGTTGGTGGCTGCATCTGTTCAGCAAATACTTCCTATAAAAATAATAGTAGAACCAAGTATTATAAATAGAAGGGTCAAGCTTTGTACTTTGCAAGAACAAAAAGTTTTTGGTGTGTAAGCTATTCTATATATACGATCATCCTAATCGTCGAATGAATATATTTTTAATAATATTTCAAATTGATATTTACCCTCACAGTCAACGCTGCAACAAGTGCTATGACGTATGGCAAAATTTCAATGTGTTCTTTTGCAGACGCTGCCGCTAGCATCTTGCCAAATCTCGGATGTACTGGAAAGAGTGCCATCGCTTTTCCCAATTCTGTGATGCGACCGCCATAGTGATCTGAAAATACAACGCATACTAACCGAAGACAAAAACAAAACCCTTGATATCAACTAAATCAAGCAACTAAACATGAGATCAGTTTTGGAGGCCATAGTTCAAGTTGAAATATTATAAATGGTCTATATCAGTGATCGCTGGACTTGCAGAAGTATCAGATGATTAGATTAGTCAAGTACTGCAGATTATATTGTGACTCGAATCTTGACTATTTCCGGGCAAAATCGAACACTACATACCAAATTTATTGTGATGGCCTTTGTGTCTTTGTGGCTTTTCAACAGCACCCAATGCAATAAGCATATCTTCAGCTGCTTTCAAGGACTCGAGTGACGGTGGGGTCGGGAACGGAAAGTTAACCACTCTTTCAATGTTCATTCGTTTCATCTGAGAACAAGACATTCTGATAAATACCCAAACACAAATGGAAAGATGGGCAAGAATCTTACCTGGAGCACTAGACCGGGCACAGGCTTTGACACGATTTCAGGAATCGAGAAATCGCGGAAATCTTGAAACACAGCAGATGAATACAATCGATAAGCATGCCCAGGTCCCACTCTGCCAGAACGACCTGCCCTTTGATCCGCAGACGCTTTGGACACCCATGTAATTTTAAATGAGGATATCCCAGTCACCTGAACAAATGCATAAAATATAGATATGGAAGAGAAAACAACTGCATGAATCAGAAAACAACACCTTGTCATAGAGTCTCTTTTTAACTTTTCCTGTATCCACTACATATTTGATTCCTGGTATTGTTAGAGACGTCTCAGCTACGTTTGTCGCAACAACACAAAGCCTATAAATAAAATGTGTTTTAAAGCAAAGGCACATATGACTTACCGAATGTACCAACCTTGTATCTTCTGGGGGTGACTTGAATACATCTCGCTGTCTCGCTGATGCTAATAATGAATATAGTGGTAATACATGCATTGGAAGACTGTTGTCCACCTCCTTAGAAAAATCAAATTCATCCTGGAATAGCAATGAATGTTTCCTTCCATTGTATGTCCAGCGTCTAGTTAAGACCAAGAGCAACATTTACCAGAGCTTCGTTATCTGATTCCAAGTCGTCTTCATCAGACCAATTTGCGGGAGCATCTCTATCCTCTCTTTCGTCATCGAGTTGTACTTCTTTTTCTTGCGGAAGAGATGAAACAGAGTCTAGATCAACCTTGGGAAGTGATGAGATCGCTTCTGTAAAAGAGTGAAGAAACAGTATGTCCCTTTGTTCACATACCCTAGTCACGGACCAGGAGACAGTGTTTGCATCTTGGCAAAAAGTATCAATAGGAAGAGCAACCTTTGTTTTCTTCGTCTGGCGGCGACTTCGTTTTAGAGTCATGTTGACTGTGAACAACATTTTTAGATAGTGGTTTCGAAGGAAAAGTACATTTCAACATCTTGCATAAAGCGTGCACCTCGTTTTGGCCAGTTACAAACACCAAGATCCCGCCAGTTGGTAGAGTGCGATGCACCTTACATATCTGAGACAAGTCACAAGATATTAAATAATATGGTTAGTTACGCAATTTATCACACAAACTCAATCCTATAAATACCTTCTTGAATGCTTCTCTGAGATAGGGTTTTCCGTTGCAATCGATCGGCGTCTTCTTATTGAAGTGAACTGTGACCGGATGCTGCCTCGTGTCTACCTGGAGTGCATGGTATATTAGGTGGTTGGAAGTGAAAACTATGGTAGATTTCATTCAAACAGACAGGAACGGCCACACAACTGAACAAAAATGCAAACCAACGACAAATTATTGGTTAGACACACAAGATGAGAAAGTGAGTGAGAAAGAATTAATGTCACCTAGTCAACTGAATATATGTACTCAAGTGTACTCACCCGCAGCACAGGTGGTGCAACCTTGAACAATCTCGTATTTTGTGTGAAGTCTTCAACTCTCAAAGTTGCCGACATGATAATCAGTCTCATCGGCTTTCCTTTCTGTAAAGAAATCTACTTCAATCATGGTCGAGAAAATTTTGCAACCACTACAAAGTAACTAAGGTCAAATACTGAGTGATTATAATGATCTGTCAAAGAAGAACCTTGTCTAGCAAGAGTAGAGAGTCTGCAATTGCATAGGCTACAACCATTCATCGCTTGAGGTGATACTATCATATCGATCGAGCTACATCAGGTAGCACGCACACATAATTGGCACGGGCATCATATATTTCAAGCACTTTTTCCACTCAAAGCAGATATCACCAGGTGGTTGAAAAAGTCTGATCCATTAATAGGAACCAATCAAGTCTAGAAGTGCAGTATGAACTGAACACAGACAGCTCACCTTGTTTCGCAAAGGCACAATACGTGACAATAACCCGATTAACACGTCGGTGTAGACACTCCTTTCATGAGCTTCGTCAATTATAACAGCGGAGTACTTGGAAAGCAAAAAATCCGCCTGGATCTCTCGAAGCAAAACACCATCAGTCATAAACTTCACAGCCGTGTCTTCGGTGACGTTGCCTTCATACCTTAAAAATAAAGCCTTCACATGCAAAACGTGATCTTAAGTTGCTACTGATGTGACGACTAATACCTAATTTGGTAGGAGATCTTGCTTGTGGATAAGTTCATCTCATTAGCAACTCTTTGGGACATACTTATCGCAGCAACACGACGAGGCTCTGTCACACCAATCATGCCTTGACTAGAAGAGATACAAGAAATATATTGAGTTGTAGGTAGGCCTAATATGTATCAAGCAAATGTGAAATTACTTAGCATAGCCTGCTTCATAGAGAAATTGTGGCACTTGAGTCGTCTTTCCTGATCCTGTTTCGCCGCAAAGAACCACAGTATGATTATGTTGTATTGCTTCCATTATAGTCTGTTCTTCCCCAAGAATAGGTAGATTTAGTCTGTGACTTTGAATTTCTGGATCTCTCTCTAGCGGAACATAGACTGTGGGAAACATGGGCAATGTTGGAAGTTTCGGTTGAGGATTTTCATTTTCTTTGACAAGGCACTGTTTTGTATCCGCATTATTGCTCTCGGCAGTATTATTCTCAATATTTGTCTCTTTCGGTGCTTCCTCTGCCTCGGCGTCAAGCTGCGCATCAATAATCTCTGAAATTTGAAATATAAATTATAGAACTGTTTCCTGGGAAAGACAAAAAGAGCCTGACATAATTAGATCGGCTTAGCACATTCCATTACTCAAGCTACATATTTGGTGTTGAAGGCTGTTGATAATGACTGAAACCATTGACATGCTGTATATTGGACATTGACTTTGGCAAGAAATGGTTATGGCGGCGTACATCTAAACAGTCATGGTGCAGTGGGCGTCAGACATGCTACGCATTTCATGTATTATTATTATAATTTTTTGTAGTAGCAGTTGATACCTTAATAATAGCACCAGCACCAATATAATATATCCCTTCCTTTTCAGGTGCACAGTATGCTTCGGGGTACATAGCCTACTGTATAAATATAATTACCAAAATTACCTGAAACATCTTCGTCAGTCTTTCCCTCCTCGTCAGAAGACAATGAAATATCACTTGTGTCTGGACTATCATTCACCGCTTCATTATCCTACAAAACGTGGAGATATTATATCTCAGCTGGTGTATAATTGCAAATTCTCCTATGGCGTCACTGATGAGAGATTCTCAAACAATCTCTCGATAAAAAGCAATATTACCGGTAGCACAAAAACTAATCTCACCGCTATCCTCTCAGATTTCCTATGCTTTTTTGAGCCTCGAATGCTGGTCAACTTTTCAACCTCCAGTCGCAGATCTTCTGGTAGTGGTCGTTTCGATAACTTGAGATTTGAATTCTTTGTTCCCAAATGTGCGATACTTGACATACAAGCTAATTCTGATGAATCTACTTGAACTGTTGCAAGTTTCTCAAGCAAATCTGCTCTCTGTCAGAAAAAGAATTAATCAATCAGAGATTTGGGTACGGTACTATTATTCTTGCATCATACTTACGCAGGTGTATTAGCAGGAAATTGGAAAAATATCAGAGTGTTAATATAGTTCAACGTGGATAGTTTTTATTGTAGCTGATAGATATATACAGTTTCACAAGCACAACATAATAACAAGCATGCAACAACACAGGGTGAGCAATGGATGATGAAGGAACAGCTTTGGTGATGAGATCAGGCATCGCCATCTTCACCATTCCCACTGAGCTGGTTGTCTAGCATCGAAGGTTAAGACTGTAGAAATCATTTTTCATATCATTTATGTCACATGGTTCAGGTTCAAATACACAGAACTACCATTACTGTAAGGACAGTAAAAGTACCTTTGCTTTCTTTTCCTTTTGCTCAAGTACTCTCTGTAATTGTTTTCTCTGTTTTTTACTCAACTTCTTCGGCTTAGATTCTGAAACTTTCACCCGAGAGGTTTTTGATTTCTGTGCCTCCAAAACCAACATATTGGTGTCTGAATGAAAATGGGATAACATTATGATATTTAATAAGGCTTTAATTGTATCCCAATTGGAAATCACAAGCTTCACCTTTTGTTGATGTCTCAACTGCTTCGCCGTACTTTTTCCGATGACGGGCCATTATCTTTCACCGCCTTACTGGCTTGACTAAACAGCAATCTATAGATTTGAGAAAGTGACATAATGTTAGATTACGTGAAGTTAGAACTCTCAAATATATGTGTAGTCATTTCTAACTCAGTTATTTTGGACATGGCTGTCGCAGTTGTAGTTACCTGTCCCGCCCTACTTACCCAAACCTTTGACTGAATGTAGAGTGGTCGAATTAATGGGAAGAGGATGAGAAGAATCTAAATAGGCGGCCATGTACCAAAACACGCAAACCAACTGGAATTATCGATATTAAATAAATCTTTAATATTTGATAACATCCTACGGCTACCCAAGAGATGAGAATCCTGACACAGAATGGGGACTGGGTGGAGGCCATAAAGTCACCCAGAGTGGGAAAATATGCAAACGGTAGGAAAGGAGGTCCTGTCCTATAACAAGTTATATATCAGTGCAGTTTTATTTTTTTTATTTTTGCTACTGCCCCAAGATTTCGGTATTATTTTAGGACGCCAACACTGATGATTCAACATAGAACGCTATTCAATCCTAAACGATGAAATTATCTGAATTTTGAAGATAAACGGAGAAACCCTCATATGCCGAAAGCAGCGGCGCGTGCCCGCAGCCCACATGTTCCATGTTTTGCGACGGGCCTAATGAACCGAATCCATTCTCTAATCTCTCATCTCTAATGGCTCAGTCAGAACCACAGAGATATATATATATCAGAACAGACTGAATAAAAAACTTTGACTTTGAGTCAGAAGCGCTAGTGGCGCCATCCCGCGGCAAGCAAAGTTATCTCACGCGGTCAGCTGGGTCTTCTCACACGCCAAGGAGACAGCGCAGCGCGAATAGAATGACAGGTGTCATAGCACCTCCTTGACGAGAGTTTAGGCCCTACTAGACTTGCAGCTTCGTGGATTTCGTATTTGAACGAGGCGGATTAATCGACTGACTGGATATACAAAGCCTGTCTGGTGTTCACAAAACGATTTCCGAGACGAAACGAATGACCGGTCAAGGGAAGTAGGGGCGTATAACCACAAGTTCAGTTATTTCGACTCAAATCGTTTTGTGAACCCCAAACAGCTTTTGTCGAATCGTCAGTCGATTAACCCGCCTCGGTGATTCAACACGTCCCTACCATAGAGTCAACAACTGTCCATACCACATAGCCAATATATAGGCCTACGTCTAGCCTCATCACAAAACTTTTCACTTTCTTTTGGTGCCGCGCCTGAATGTGTATTACTATATATGATTAGATATCCAATTGGATTCTTTACACAAGTAAAAGGATAAGGGAAAATGCATGTAGTTGAAATGATGACGAAGTCGGAAGCCTGAAGACTCCTAGAACGAAAGCATCACACATAGGCCTACTTATACGCAAAATATATAAAGTGGGCTAATTACGAATGCGTTCTATAAATAGCCTACTAGCACTGTAGGCCTATGTGGATTTAGAACAAGTTCGCACAATTAAGGTTGGCTCAATATGGTAGGCCTACTGTTGATTGTCTGTTAGGACAATCTAGGGGATCGATACACCGGTTTTCGCCAATCAATACTTTTGTTCCTGGACATTGGCATCTTGGTGCGGCGCACCCTAGTGGGCATAACATAACCCTCGTATCGCATGTAAACGTGCACATACTTCCGCATGCTCTAAAAACCAAATCTCCTGAACAGGTTATAGGTAGGTTCGGAATAGTTGGAGTCGTCATGATGCTTGGACACTCCTCTGGCCTGATGCATTTATCCTTTCCAACTAAGACTTTTCCACCTGGACATTGGCATCTGGGTGTAGCACATGCCAAAACGCATGCCATCGACTTGCTTTCACATGTGAACGTACACATACTCGCACATTCCTTGAATACTAAATCCCCGGTGCAGTTAGTTGTTTGCTGGGGGCACTTTTCCAGAGGCAAGCATTTGTCCTTTCCGTATAATACAGTTCCAGGAGGACACTCACATCTTGGCGGAACACATACTTGCGGACAGATGACATGCGGATTACTGCATGTAGGTGTACAACGGCTTCCGCATTGCCTGTAGATCAAATCCCCTGAGCAAGTTTTCTTCGGACATTGTGAAAGCGGAACACATTTGTCGACAGTAGGGCTAATTCTGATGGTTCCCGGCGGACATCTACATCTTGGGTATCCGACTGTTACCGGACAGAAAGACATGCTCCCTAGATTGTCTTCGCACGTACACCTGGTACCATAAACAAGATACCTCAAATTTCCTGGGCAAATCCTGAATGGTCCAATTTCACCAGGAGGCCAAACTGCCGACCCCGCCGAGATCGAAATTACAGTAAGAAAGACCAATACAGACAGGCCCAAAAGAGTCTTCATTATTTTCAACACAAAATGCTGTCGTTTCCAATGCAATAAGATAGAAAGTGATGCTTTTCTGGCTTGAGTGTTCTAATATATAGCCTGCAACTCTCCCACAACTTTATTGAAAAGACATGTTATGAGTCAGAGTGACTATATCGCAATATTTACTTCTCACATTATTAGAATTTCCCCTTCATGGTGAACAACCAAAACACTTGATGTGGTGTAGAAAAAACGCAAACGTGACCGACCCCGCATCTGAAACCTCTCCGAATGCAAGTTTAGTTTGAGGCATAACGCCATAAAGGATGTTTGTTATTGTAGAGTGACTCAAGTGACTCTCCTTTCAGCTGACGTGATTAACGTCTCGTGAGTCGTTGGTTGCGAGTAGTCATCACGGTAAGCGATAAACATATTTGCGATGCTACTTCTCGGCTCAATGATTTCATTGATGGTAAACATGACGAAGATCGTAACTGCGATGATTGGATCCTAATTCGTGACGATTACGCGTGCGTGAGCAAGCAAACTCTTTTCAGAGCAGTAATAATTTCGATCCGATGACAAGCTGTGCTATCCATGACATGAGTAGGCCTGCATTTTTACCCACTTTTTGGGGGGGTATGGATAAAATCACTTGCGTGTAAGCATAAACAAATGAGAAATACATGAGAAAATAGTCTATTTCCAGAATGAATAGAAAGTTTACCCAGTGAATCGAAGCTTCTTCTTATGAATACGCATTCCAAAACTATCTGTGTATGGGTTTGAGGTTAGCCATGGCCATGGGAAATTGGTCATACTTAATGACTATTGCTACTGTATAAACCAACGCACAATGCCCGAAGTCCTACGGCTAAGATCAGGCGGTTTAGTAACGGCTATGCATGGGTTGCTTTTAGCCAAAGTCTCTCAAAAAGTCACTCCGCTTCTATAACTACAAGCTAAATCATGAGAGACACATGCAGCATCGATTATAATTATTTTCTACGCCTGCAGTAAACTTTGTTACGATGTGACGCATTTTCACGGTTCGTTGATTTCCACCAAAATTGCGTTCTGCAGCCGATATCTTCATAAATACGCATTTCTGGATAAATACGTGAATATTCTCGGATTTGAAAATCAGGAGGTCTTACAAAATTAGACCGAGTTTTAAGGACCGATGGGCAATATGTACATTTCGTTTAACGACCCATTGCAACCTACCAACATTCTCAGTCTCAACGAGCATTGCCTCAATGTCATCGTCATCGCCCTCTCATGTCTTAGCACAATTCAAGACGTATATCACGGACGCTGAATAGCAACTTATATTACATGCATACATACATACATACATACATACATATATTTGTGAGCCTCTCAAAAACATCTGAGTTAAAAACCCGAAACTGTTCGAAGTTCAAAGTTTTATGTCAGTAGATGTCGCTGCGGAGCAGTATCAGCGTAGAAATAGCAATGTATGTATACAGTACTGTATATTCTATTTCTATCGTGGCGAATTTAATCATATCCTTCGCATACTCCAGTTTTCGGCAGACGGTCACAATCATTGTCACCTTGCAGGCCAGTGTTTCCGATGACGTTAAATGCAAGGGTGATTGGGACAATTTTGAAAAAATACCGCAAGGCACTGCTCTGTACCCTTAAACATCCCAGTACTGTAAATGTGACCTATATGAATTTTACAAGGCAGTCATAAAGATACAGGTCTACTTCGGCTTGGATGCTAAGCTATTACATCAATTTTAGCGTGTGGATATATTCAGACGCAGTTGCCCTTAGCAACGTCCAATGCTTTCATAGCAAAGTCATCCTTCTCATTATTGAGAGGTGTTTTTTTTAAAGTTTCTCAAACGCATATGCTTACACATCCATTTTCAAGGAACTTAAACAATCACTGATGTTGAACCAAATTACTCTCCTAATCCTGGGATCACAAGCTGGCCGGTGCGTTAATGATGTATCACGTCACCTTGGGATAACCAGCGGTTATCACCGGTTTCGTAAGGCGAATACATGTAGGCCTATAATAGCCTATATCTTTCCTTTGAATACGGAAAGCTGGTATTTCGGTAAATTTACGATCTAAATTTATTAAGATAAATAATGGCGATGTAAACAAGTAAGAAAATATTTGAGACCATTTTTATGCCTGAGGAGTATCAATTTTTCATCATCTCACAATCAGCAGCAGCGGTGGCTATAAATATCGCTCGTCTCGGCTTTCAAGCAGTATATTCATTTCAAGCTCTCTCAGGTCAGATTTCGGACACGTTCAAGATGTTGTATCTTGCAGTCTTCCTACTATTTGTTCAAGGCTTACTACATACGACTACACCAGCAGTGCTACCCTTCACAGAAAAAGCAACCGGGAATTGTACGGGAGATTTATTATTCACGAATTGTGGATCAGACTGTATCAGAACATGTGACGACCCATTCGACTGTGATAGTATGAAAGAGTGCAATAACAACAGATGCGAGTGCCCAGCGGGTTATGTTTTGTTGGTCGCTGACGGTGACGTCTGTGTTTTGCCGGATGAGTGTCACGACTCAGTCAAAGCGTGATATGCTGGATGAGTTTCTTCAAGATCGACTTGAGTGCAATGCAGATTTTATGATATTTAACGACAAAGCAACTACGAGTGAGGTATTGGATCGTCAGCCTGCACCATCCATGGAATTTTCTCAACACACACGACTTTATATCAAGCACGGTAATACGAAACGCGTGGATGATAAAAAAAAACATTTTGCTACAAAGATCCGCTTTTTTTGTTACGTGTGATTGACTGGCGTAATGACATCTTTCGCTATATATGAGTTGCTCAAATTATGTTCAACCATGGCCATGGGTCAACCCACGTACTCGTATTATACAAACACAGTGTATAATATATATATATATATTGCTAATATACATGTTTGGAGCAAATGACATTCCGCATTGTTTTATCATTTTTGTTCTATAATAAGATCTTTATGTACAAAACTACCGAATTGATATGCACGTCGGTCGTGGCCAAGTCAAGAAAATTTGCAGTATTAGTTTGAGCTTGAAAGCTTCTTTACAACTCGGCATCGCGCGGCCAAATAATTTTGGCGCGAGCTGCAAACAGTTCCACTGTCTCTTATCTATCGGAATGACGCCGAACAAGCTTATCTCGTCCGACGTCTCGTCATGGTATTTGGGAAAATATTCGACAGACTCGTTGCACTAACAGCACGCGATTGCGCCATTTTGTGAGAAGAACAATATACATATTTGTGATGGCGTAATTGGATAACTGATGTGACTAAAACGATATTATCAGTAACGTAGAATGCGTACGCTAAGCGTTGTACAGTGTTCATTTTATAGACTCTCAAAGTTGTGCATCCACCAGTCTTATGAGAATACGGTAACTAAGCTATGCGAGGCAATGGTACCCGGGAATTCAACCGGTCTGACGCAAGTTGGATACGATCGAGCTTTTGCCGCAAACCGGCACACCTCCATGTCTGCAACGGATTCACTGTTTACTCTGATAAACCACTGCCAACGGATTAAGAGAGTCCGCGTCCACCGAATCTTACTCCCCCATCCGGTATAGACCGCAAAAAAATTGACATTATTTTCATATTCAAATGTGATACGGGATATCAGTAGCGGAGAATCCCCATAATTACTCACGCGCTGCGAGGTATCGGCAGGAGACATCAGAAATAGCCCGTGCTGACATCCCGTGTCACATAACGCCTTCTTAAGCTATCAGCCCAACTGTATATGCCCCTAAGCGGCTTCAGTGCTCTGCCTTCTCGTTATAACATAGGAAAACATTGCTACTTATACAAGCCAGTGTAGAGTGAATATTTAAAGGCAAACTTTACGTCTAAAATGCGCGTTGTAATTTGCAACTGACACACAATCCAAAACACTTTGTATCTTACGACGGGGCAGTGTTCGCCCGGCAAAATATTATTCAAGGTTTGCTACAATCAAGATTCATCATTTATCTTCAAAGAAAAAGATTATGCAAAAACTTCTAAGTGTTTGCAAATTTGTTAATAATTAAGAGGAAGTTATTAGTTGTAAAGACATGAAAAGAATTGCCTCTCTAAGTCTCATATTATCACCCGCGGCACGAAGTAGGATACAGAGAAATATTAAATATATTCTTATGGCGAAAACATGAGCTTGTTGGAGCCTGGTACAGTCATGAACGAAATATTAGGTAGATCGTTTGCATAATATAATCTTGAAATGCTCCATCCAAGACATATACGGATGAAAGCAAAATAATGCGCGTGCCTTCTAATTGGAGTTTGACCTGTCAATACAGAAAAATTGGTATAAAAATAGCAATTTTACAAGTATGTGAAAATTATAACTCAGCGTCTTTCGTTTACTGCATAAAGACGATTATTATTTGAAACATCGCAATCACCGTCAAGTATTCCGACCTCTTGGAATTCCTCAGCCATTAGCATAACCTCTGTATGATCCGAAAATGTTACATAATGACGTGTGTTAGCGGTTAAACGGTTGGACGAAGGAAGGCAGAACGATAGGAAACGAAATATCACTCGAAAGCAGCAAATACATTTCTTTGCATGCAAGAGACTGAAAAATAGTCCGAACGATATTTAAATCTTTACATGCGTTCGAAGACCAGCTGTGATAACTTGATGATCTGCAACTTTTCTAAAGAATCATCAATCAAGCGTTAAATAATGTCAATTGTCATTTCAAAGTCTTTATTTTAATGTTTTGCGGTCGAGCTTTAACGTTGCATGTCAACGTATCGCATGCAACAGGAACAAAACCTCGGTAATCACTGTTTATTGCTTGAGCCTTATGGGAACACATTTGCTCTTCTGGAATAATGGGATTACTTTTTCTAAAGTACTTGACTTTGAATTATGGACGCGGTGTCAAGATGAGATGGTACGTCGCCCACACATCGAAAAAGATTATATAGCCATTATAATTTCCTGGACGTAGGAATGCTAATGAGATTTTGACTTAAATCATCTCACCTCATAATGGGATTGCACTTTATTCCATGTTCAATGCATAACAGAAGAATGACATTTGAAACGGTGTTGTGATGAATCGCATGTCAACGTATTTCCAGTGAACATATCACATTACTGGTCCTATGACGTCTTAGTTCAATTTCGTTGAAAGTTGAAACCAAGTATTGACGCCGCTTACTGACGTTTATCGCTGTTGTTTTAGTTTTCAGTACAACATATTCAGTGACTTACTTCCGTTTTGAAACGGGTTTATTATAGAGTAGTCGCTATGCGCCGTCACTTCTAGGCAAACTAGGGACTTGTTTCCTAAGCTTGAAACGAAATTTGTACGAAATCCGCAATGGAATTGAAGTGTATGCATGCATCCTGAGATTCGGAAAAGGACTATCGTTAATACAAATATTGATATTCGAGTCTGCATTTGGGAAAACAATGCTGCATCAATCGCAACAAGCATATTGTTGATCCATTTATTTTTAAAAGAAGCGTAGATAGTGTTTACTGATGCTACTTCGTGAATGGATTAATAAATTCAACTAGGCCTAAACTCTATTATAAGCCCTCAACTCTCAAAAATTTCAAGAACAAACGTGCTGAACTCTGGGAGATTTTTATAATAGATGGTGTATTTTGTAAGCACAAAAACACCATGTATATACAAACGTAACATTGTCATCGGCATAGAGATTTCACAAACGATATTTCCACATTTTTTAAGGGAAGTGTTGTAAATCTCCCGTGAAAGCCGCGAAGAATGCAAAGTCATTATATGCTTTTTATTGCGTACTGGCTTTCTTCCCTGCGGGTGAATTTTAATGGTGATGACTTATTTTTATCACATGCATACCTGAAACGTCATAAATTCGTGAGATCTTGCGGATAGTTTTTCCTAAAATATTTACAGGTTGAATTTGTTATTGTTCATTTAGCAGAAGATCATTATGCAATAAATTAGATCATGTAGCAGTAATGTGAAACCAGTTCAAAAGGAAACGTATAAGGACCAATCATAGGGGACATAGGGTGGGTGGGACGTGGCGTGTGATAGTTGCAAACAAACCGCAGGAATGCTTTCCGCTGATTTAAAGAGGTCGTGATAGGCTCGTTTGTACCTGTTTTTTGACTTTATGGCGTTTTCAACTACCAAGGTCAGCTTGTTCGCCAGGTCAATGCTTCGGTAAACGTTCCCCGCAACACAGCCACCGCAATGGGCGCTGTGATACTCTGATCACGGGCGATAAGAAATTCTCAACAGCAGCTCGTCCTGAACCCGTTTCAATTAAGAGTTATATGCCCTGAAGATTGATACCCGACGGGACTCCGGGGTAAAACTCCGGCCAACTAACATGCCCTGCAATCTAGAGAGGCCACTCAAAAATTGAATTTCAGAAATGGAAGAAATGAGAAAGGTCATTCTGCAACCGTGTAACTTTAATCGTTGGTTTCGGTTTAACGCTTATCTAACGTTCCCCGATTACAACCCTTGCCATAATCTTGTGCTGGGCGAAGTCTCGGCCGATGTGACAAATCCTATCATCTAAACTTTTTACAGTTACATATAAAACGGACAATTGATGATCATATCGGTAATATTATCACAAGTAGAAATCGAAGGCATAATGAATATTCATAAAGATCGTTTTACATGTGTTTGATATGAAAAGGATTTAATTGGTAGGTTTTAGGAAAGACAAGCTCCTTTCATCGCTTTTTTGCATTGCCATACTTTCATCAACATCTATAGTGACCGGAATTTTTGTAATTTTGATTGACGGTTAATCTGCTTTTGATAAATTTCCACAAAATTGCTTTGACGAGGAAAATGCGGGTTAAATGAAATTAACCAAAGAATCCATGAGTCACACATTTTTCATTGAACAATAGATAACTGAAGTCACGTGGGAGCGTACCTTGTCACGTAACTGATCGCACGCAGATCCGACAAGAATGTGGTCGAACTCTCGCTTTCGCAATTCGTATCTGTTCATGATTCGCGGTCAAATACAGTGGTACGAGTACACTTAAATGAGTCGTGCCGTACGCTTTTTGCTTGGTCAAACATTTTGACATGCAGCCTCTACCTACAGGACAAAGTACGGATTTGAATATAATAAAATCAAGCAAGAACCGTCCGTTATTGCCAAACGTACCAAAAAGTTTCAATAGTTCAGAAATAGTTCAGGAGGTATTGTATTTTGCATATATATTGCTCATAATTTGAGACATCAGGAAATCATGACTGATTCCAATGAGTATTGACGTCGTTGTTAGGAATATTCCAATCAGCGAAAATGATTTCAAGGACCCGATCAACCTAAAAAGAGCTAATACGGATTAGCTGCTAAATCTTATTAGAGAAATATTTTATTATGTTCCGACAGCACATGTCACCATCTTCAAGTCTCTGATGTTAGGCAGCAATGAAAGTATTCTACGAATCCTAGTTTTTCGGTTACGATAATCCAAAGTTCTTTCTTAATGTCACAATTATGGTGGATATGCGATTCTGACCATAGGAGCCAGTGATTGGTTGTTGCGCGCTTCTTGATTTGTTCTCGAATGTGTTGATTGACCTCATTATCGACAACTTTGGGAAGTCTACACGTCGTTATTTTATCGCTGTCCTGACTGTCAATATTGTTCAAGAATTTTATTTGTGCCTTGTGAGCATGAGATGGATTCCAGCGCTCTATTCGCCACTATAGTGACCATTTTTAAACTATACATAGTTCTCGAGGTCTGAACGATTTGTGACTTGCCTGTTACGGGAGGATCTATGATCCACTAGAATCACAACCGGTAACGGCCGCCTACATTGGTAGCATATACCCTAACGACGCATTTAATTGACAATTACAATCTGAGGTTAATTTCCACACAAAAGTCAATGTTCAATATACAAATGGGGTTCTCCACTTTTAGTACATCCGCATTTTGCAGTTGACGAACGGCTCACCCATTTTATGACAACATTTCATTGATATCAGATAAACGTCGACCGAAACTCCAGTCCACCATCATCCTCAAATAGACGACACTCCCATAGATTACATTGACTATCGATGGTGACAATCTGAACAATTTTACATTAACTGCTTTACCTTCAATTGCGTGCGACTACAAGTTCGCCTTATTACCATCAAATGATGTAACTTAACCCAGCTGCATACCCACCAAGTAATAATAAACGATCGTTGATAGTTGTCACTTGGGCATCAATTTTTATACGAACACGAATTTCGAATCGAGATTATATAGCAAGTTATAGAAATGTATCTGCGCGTATACAGTATTTGCACCATCGCCCTGTTATTATCAAAACAATACCAACGATTGAACGGAATTTTGACGAAAAATTGATATTAATTTAATGTCTGCAATGCTGTTTCCGTGCCGATGGAAACTTGATCACAACAAATACGTGTGAAATTCCACCTTACTTAATTCGAAAATATTCCAATACGACTCGATTATTTCATAACCTATAGATACTATTTTGAACAATTCAATCTTCCGATATTTCAAGAATGTGGAGCGACATGCTATCGATGTAGAAAACTAGTTCAGTGTTCAGGCTATTGAATTTTTCACACAGGTATAATTTCTTCAAACGAAAAGACCATCGTGGTATGAAAATGCTACCTCATTGTAGTCTACTGCGAGAATAACTTTTACGGGTAAATCCATGTCTTAAGCGGCAACGACAAGGAGCAATCTTTCGACGTGCGATTCTAAGAATGGCGAGCGAGGTGGCAATTGTTTCCTGCAGGGCATGCGTTGCGTGCCATCTGCCATCACTACGTGCTAAAATGTCTTCGTTCCAATTTAGTTGCCCAGAGTTTCGGCATCACTTTTAAATATCTATAGAGATTTGGAGGAGCCTTGTGCGCGTGTATGTGATTGAATGCATTTAACACACCAATATTCTCGACTATTGGCCCGAATTGTGTTGCAATGCAGGGTATTTTTTATAACACTAGTGAGTTGTACAGGTTCAATGTACAATATATTCTAGTAAATTACCATTATATACATATTGTTGAGGGCGAGAAGTGAGCGTATTTTATGTTCCGTGAAATCAATTTAGTCGTTTACGTTTATGACCATATTGACCGTATTTCGCGCCTACCTATGTTATCAAATGGCTAACAGATTATTTGCAATGACATGTGTTTCAAGTCTTGATCAGAATGTGTTATCGAAAGCATCATCACGGATCACACAAAGCATGAAATCGTTATTGTAGATATTATGCTAGCAAAATTATTCTTTAACATAGATCTATGATAGGAATGGAGAAAGGGATATCGCAAAGTATCTGCAGCCGCAAACAACTTTGAATGGATTCGCAATTTCAGGGGGTACTGATGACACCTTAATTTCAAGTCATTTCAAACCACAGCTTGAAATTCCTGTCATTATTCGAAACATGTCATACAGAACTATGTATCTCGAGTTCTTGACGTTTTATTGCTATTTGGCGCACGCTTTAACATATGCTCCAGAAGTGGAAAAGCTTCGTTAGTTGCAATTGTGGTATTGCATTGTATATACCTGTTTTACATCCAAGGAGACAGTATATATTAGTTCGTCAATAACCCGACGTCGATACCCCTCAGGATTTTCATCTTTGTGAGAAATCCTTCCCGCCGGTACCTGCAGCTTGTCCAATTGGCACACAGAGGAGTCGGCTCCGTGACTAGCCTCCAGTACTGTTGACTCCTACGCGCTATCAGCATTGGTCTGACCCTCTGGTGTTGCAGCTTTGGACAATGACCACTGGTCATGCAGGCACCACTTTAAATTGTTCAGTAGGCCCTACTACGCAGTCTACGAGAATCGAAACCACAACCTAATGGCACCAGGGATAACCACACCGTCGCCTAAATTTTTCTTCAAATATATTTTGCTATTGGAAAATCATGGAAGAAAAGTGATAAAAAGTTTTGTAAACGGCCTATCGATAGAGGAGTAATGTAAAAGTGCCATACTCCCACCTAGCGGATAATTAAAAAAAACAGTTCTGGTCTTGCCGTCCATTCACGAGGTCAAACACCACATTCGCCGAAATCAGAGATGGAAATATATGTATCCGATTTTTTAATTTTAATGTTTTCTAACGCCGCTTTAAAGGGCTGTCATTCCAGAAATAATTTCAATCAATTCTGTAGTCACGACCGAGAACAACCAGAGTCCATGTAATATAATTGGTTTGACCGCCGTGAATGCTGACCAAAAACGAAACAATAAAACATTACAAGGGGAGTCCCATTATATTTCTGCCCTTTCAGGCTACACAAACACCATTCGGATTAGTCTGGATCGCAGCAACCGTGAGATAGTTATAGTGATGAAATATGAAATAGGATTTACGATTGTATTCAATAAAGAGACTTGACATCGTATTGTGTTTAATATTACAGCAACAACTCAATTCTTCGGAAGCCTCCCCGTTTTTACTATCTTTAAGACGTAGGGATATTTAACCCAGCGACCATCGACCAAAGACGAAGTATATATTCTCCGACGGGTCAGATCCAGGCTGGAAGTTTTTTTTTCCTGATTCGTGACAGGGATTCGACTTCTCGGTGATAGTCGTGGTATGGTGCTGGGTGTAGGCCAGATATCAACATAAATCTATACGTGATTAGTTTACGCATAAAGATAAGCCAGAGATTTCCACACAAACCTCTAAATCAAGGACTGTGCGGCACCAGCGGTATTGAGCGTCAGAATGTGTATGGATGGTATTTTGCATGTAGTGCATAAGCTAATGCATATTTGATCAGAAAGATATGGCAATTATGTTATCTTCGAAAATGAACGAGGAAGGTATGAATATTCCTGTATAGGCCAAGTCATGGCCGACTTTATTTCTACCTACAGTAGAGTAGGCCATGGCCAAGTGTAGCGTTGTTCTAGTAACTTTTTGTACGGGCCTGCGGTATACTGAAAGAAATAAATTGTTGGAGGGGCGGCCTTATTAATAGTTATTACTCCACTGGTTGTGGTATTTGAATTCCTATATATACTGAGCTAAAGGTCTAAGCGATTTGACAAGGAATGTTAGGCGTGTGCTTGTTGATGGTACGAGATGTACACATGTAGACACAAATCATTTCATTAAATACCAATGATTCGCTGTCGCATGTAGACTTGTAAATATTCGACATGGCGGAATGAGAGCCTTGCGTAGGCACTTGTAATTATAGGCAATGATGTATGGCTTATTCAAGCAGCGCTGGCGAACAATACTAACAGACAAGTAAGCCCGCGGGCATGACGTTAACCAGATCCAATCGCAGTTGTAAATGGCAGAATATTAGAATGGAACTATCATAACAGGAGGTAAATGCGTTCCTTTACAGCTGCACAGTAACTGAGAATTGAGATCAGGATTCAGGTGATATCAAATGCTCCCGTGGGTGGCTTCATAGAAGTTTGGTACTCCGCAAAATGACTATTTGCGCTAAAACCCCGTATTGGCAGCTAAGAATTATGTGATTATGTAGACCTAATTTCGCAGTTGTAGGCTTGGTAGATGTACAATTGGACACACACTAGGTATAGGACTCTATACTATTCATACTGTATGCTACAAGTTGAAATACGCAGGGTAGTTTGCAATCAGAACACGGAAGGGGAAGGCTAAATACAACAACTCTGTTTATTCGCCGCATTCATCTGTAAAAAGTTGAATTTATTGAGTGGGATCATTAGAAGTGCTAAGTAAACATACTCAAGATGACTTATGTTAGACCGATGACGTTATATTTGAATATCATGAAGGTTATAGGCTATACGAAATTGACGATTACTGTTAAAGATTGGCAAGTGAAGTGGGTGAAGTGGGTGAAGTGGCCGAATCAATGTCAAGACCGCCCATTGCGATTTTCAATATGCGCGATATCCTTGCAATGGGCGTGGCGAGGGCCACTTGTGGACATAAAATTATCCCTGATCAAATGATCAAACGGGGCCTATATAAATGACATTCCATTTCAGTTGACACAGCCCGATCCACAGAATGCCTAAAGCAAAACATATTAAAATGTAAGACCTTGTCGTTTCCGGTACTTGGCTCAATTTTGCTGCGAAGTCTCCATCTGGAACGCTTAAGATCGTGAGATTTTACAGAATACTGAGCTACCAGCGCCTCAGACCGTGAATATGCCTATATTACGTCGCCCATAATATAATAGCCTACTCGGAATGGTGAAACAACTATGTTTCAAATTTTTCAGGCTTGGACCCTGACGATGGTGCAGAAATATTTCGCTTATGTGTTACGTACATCTGAGTTAGTGTAGTCAGGATTGTAGCAGCGAATAGACTTTCGTCTTTTCGAAGGGATGAGTATAATGATTACCTACACATTTGCGGGGGAATCAATACCCTTGAAAAGCTAATAATGAAGTAGCAGCGGGCTTTAAATGCATGAAGTCCGTTGTGAAGGTCGGTAGAACTATCATGGTCTCGTCAGGTACGTGGTATTTAGAAAGCTGAAGAATGGCACATGGACTACTCTAATGGATGGCACATGACGAGGAAGCCTGGAGTTGTGCAATGGCGTATTCAGCAGCTTTTAACAAACATGTTTATTATCATCCTCGTTCGCCACCATTCTGGAAACGTCCACTCCATCGTAAAACGTGCCGCGTCAATTTAGAATTTGGCTGCACAGCATAGACCGGTATATCTGTAGTTTTCCTTGCGAAGCAGAAGGCAGTAATAAGGATCATATGCTACTCATGTCTGAAAGCGCTATTTTCTTTTCCAGCGAGCATGAATTTCTTTAAGACAAAAAAATATAGTCTGGCCGGAGGTACTAAAAGCAAAAGTAAAACAAAGAAAGAAACCAGAAAGAAGGAAGGCGTCGTTGCTATATCAGAAACAGAAAAATATCAAGTCAATAGGAATGAGGTGACCAAACAAAAAAATGGGAAGAAAAAGAAAGCCCCCGCGCCACCACAGCCAGCGGCCACGATTGTCTCGGAAGAACCTCTATTCCCTAACCGCACGACAGAGCGGATCACACTGGGTGATAATGAACGAGTGCTTGAAGCTAGCATCGATGTCGAATCGGACAGAATTACAAAATCAGGGGACAACCTCTCTTACACTTACACTCACAGTAGCACAGGCGAAATGGATACCGCCAAAGAAAACACCAGTGTAACTGAGAGCGATGCTACTGACTTCTCCGACGGGCACGTGTCCAAGGAATTAGAAGCAATAGCCAACGAGCAATCCAACAAATCATCTGCGATTGAATTTGAAAGCGATTTTCCGTCGACAGATCCACCGGAGCCGATTTCGTCCTTATATGAGGATATCCGCGACGAATATCTCTCTCCGTCGAAGAACGAATCTAACTCAGATCGAATAACAATGGAGGAAAGCAGTAGAATGTGAGAAAGACCACCCTCAAACGCTACAGAAACAATCGCTGACAGACTGGCACACTATGCCACCGTGGTCTCTATGTATAGAAAAGCTCGATAGCTCACGCGAACTTGTTAAGATTGCGGGTAGTGTACTCTACCAGAGCACTTATCCACGCGACTCCTCCGTCCTAATGGTCCGCACGAATGACAATCTTTCCATTTTTTAGCTTACGTAGGAGTAGAAGGACGTTGGGAACAGGTACTTTCTGTCAACCAGTGAGTAAAATATATAATGTTCACAGCCGGCCAGTTGAATACGGCATCTACAGTAGGCCTATACCGCATACTGTACACAAAGTTGGGACTGAATATAAATTGGACGTATATTTTTACAGTTCTACATATTTGTTCATTAGATGGTTCCATTATTTTCTGCAAACGACATAATAGCCTCTCTACATTGTATATTTCTACTATCGGTCATGACCTATATATTCATGGGAATTAAACAGCTGCTACATGCATAAGCTGTCATGGACATATTATAGATACCATATGACGCTCTTCACTAATCTGATCTACCTACCAAAGTATTATCATCATGCGAATTCTATATCGAAATAAATGCTATGATTATGAAAGTCCTGATCATGTGATTCAGCAAGATCACCCCATCTAAAACACCTTTTTTAAACGCACCATACGGAAGGAATATTTATTGCATTTTGTGTAGAGATGAATATCCATTGTATAATGGTGTTATCTATTAGAAAATGTACGTGAAGAGCAGTATGCTTGAAAGCGATTAATGCCTTATTCGTTCCGTCGGCGGCTTCCGTTAGAGCTACTAGGTCTTCCAGAGAAAAAGTCCAAGATGTGCTGTGCTACGTTTCCCGCGGATGGAGCGCTGTATTGACATAATGTTATCTCTATGTGGTCAGAATAGCGTATATGGCATCATCCGTGTAGGATACCGTACCTGGAGCCGTTTAACGATCCAAAAAATGGATGACCCGAAACTTCTTCCATTGTCGCTCGTCTAGTTGTATCGGGTTGAATCATTCTTTTGATTAGGTGCTAAAGAAATCGAGAATACTGAGTCCTGCTTTATCTATAACGCATGCTACTATCATTCTTACTTTCAAATCTTCGGACATGGTATCAGCAACCCTCGGAGGGAAGCGAATTCGATTCTTTAGTTGCACTCTTAGCATCTTCCTAACGTTAGAATCGTCGAATGGCATATGCCCACAAGCCATTATGTAGAGTATAACTCCCATGCTCCAAATGTCATGCATTCTTGGATCATAAGGTTGACCTAGTAAAATGCAAGATGGCGTTTCTTAATATATGCCAGCGGAGCGATAAATGATCCTACCTATACCTAGGGATAGCCCTGTCCTTACCTTTGATAATCTCTGGAGCTGCGTAAGCAGCAGAACCGCAAAACGTTGTACTTGGTACTATCGTCCCAGAATTAAAAATCATAGACTTTGAAAATCCGAAATCGGTCAGCAGCAATCTGTCATCATTATCCAATAATAAGTTTTCGCACTTTAGATCCCTGCCAAAAAACAACCATATTTACGTCAAACAGTTGTCTGCGATGCCGATTGACCTGCGACAGTTGAACATTTGAGTTGATGGATTTCGGACCCGATGCCGTAGCGCTGTCGCGTGACAGCGTGTCTGACAGATTGCTTCGTAGGCTAAGGTGGATCTCCTGTAAGAGAGTACCTCGGGCATACTGGTCTGTACCCACCATATTTCCATGAACTTCAACCCAATCAGAAATCTACGTACGGCCCACGTATAGCGCGTGGCTGCAATTTCGCATGGCCATGGATAACGCGTGGGGTTACAGGCGCAAGCCTTATTGGCAACCCCACACGCGGCCGTCGGGATGCTCGCATTTTTCTGACTGATGGGAAAGGACTGCGGACCCCTGGCAATAATGCAATTACACATAATACAGGCCAATAGTAAACGAATGTATTGTCTATTGTCCTACAGGCTAAAGCTGTCAGTTTACTTGAAGCTTAACACCTATTAATTAATTAATCACCTGTGGCATATATTATTCGAATGGCAATATTTGATCGCTTGCACCAACTGCCAAAAGTAATTCCTTATCTCGTCTTCTGGTAACGCTCCTCTTCTTTGCACATATCTCAGCATGTCACCACTGCGGGCATTTTCCATAATGATGTAAACGTATCCATCAGTGGCTTCCAAAATTTCGTAAATCTTGACTATATTTGGGTGACTCAAATGGGGCAAAGCTTGAAGCTCTCGCGGTAGGAATTTCTCCACGAAATCTCTCGGGGCTACCTGCTTGTTGATGCATTTAATAGCTACATCGCTTGCTAAACGGGTCGAATATGCGAGTTTAACTTTGGAGTATGCACCTTCTCCAAGAGTACTTCTAACTCTATAACCGCGATCTCTTAGACGTCTTTCCCATGCCTCTCCCATAGGGCCTTCATCAGCTTACGATGTCTAGTATAACTAAGCAACTTTAAAAATTATGTTTAAACGACATCGCCAGTAATCTAAAGAGGAGGACCGTTCATATATTCATTCCAACAATGAAATAGTAGCTTTTTCAAATTAGAGCTTCGTTTATTGTGACGTCACAATTTACGACAGTAAGACTTGCTTTAATCTTTAAATTCACGCATAACCATGCGTAAGTTTAAAATTGTACAAAATTTATATTTCATAATGGTGACGCATGCACAAAATGCATATCGACCGTCCGATAACCAACATTTCGAAATCATCACAAGTATATAAGCCCATTCAAAAACCGCATCCTGGCGGTATGGAATAACGACACATAGCATCACCCTCACGTAAATTCTTTGGCATCGTGATTCGGAAATATTTGCACGCGCTGTGCCGTGGTGCAGTCGTCATTCAGAACAGTAAGTAGGTAACGTGAAGCAGAGTTTCGCTGTTTCAGTAATCTCATTGAGATGGGTCTGTGTACTCTGTCGTTCTGTGGCCGCATCCATTCGATGTTTCCCTTTCATCTAAGAAAGCAAGGCAGTCCTATCTCTATACACACTGTACATATCATATGAATCGAACAACAAGTAATTTTACCACGACAATAGCGGTCAACGCTTTTATCTGCGATTGCTGCGAAGCG
This sequence comes from Botrylloides violaceus, assembly GCA_030412335.1. Taxonomy (NCBI): domain Eukaryota; kingdom Metazoa; phylum Chordata; class Ascidiacea; order Stolidobranchia; family Styelidae; genus Botrylloides; species Botrylloides violaceus. Next base: position 4,002,107 of record JASFYC010000829.1, on the reverse strand, counting down.
ACAATTTTTCGTGACTCTGTGAGTCTCTTCTGGTACATGACAATTTCCTCGTCTCGCATCTTATCGAAATCACCGAAGGAATGCACAATGTCGGCGATACCCTGCCATCCGTTTTTCGAGTTGCTTTCTTTAGGCTAAAATTAGCGCGACGTCAAAACTGTAGGACCCACATATTTCATTGCTTATTGACCTAACATTACACCAAACGAACAACTTACGGATAAGGAAACTCGGGAACTATGTCCCCTGGACGACTCCATGAACGACGCGCGCCCACCAAGATACTTCGTCAGGTAGGTTCAGCCTCCAACACACTACAAATCCGCCTAGTAACGAATAAATACTGTAACCTAAATATGCTATCAGGCTGCAATAAGCAATAGACTGATTTTTGTCGCGATTTTGATCCGTATAGACTATATAGAGCTGCCTCTAAAATGGGTGTACCGCTACGGTATTATGGCAGTCGGATGTCCGTAAGTCACGGCTTACAAGATTCACATACACACATGCGCAGTCTCGTGACTCGCTTTGTCGTCTGCGCAAGCGAACGCTCGAACTACATGTTGTCATATCAGAACACTGAATTGAGCTATTACGAAATACCATCGAGCATTCACTGCTCGTCTCCGCGTGGCGGGCTGTTCGGCAACCGCTGAAATGAAGAGGTAATGTAGCTGCCCAAGTTTCTTTCCTCATGCCTCCAAAACTGAAGGGATACATATATACGGCTTCATTTCGACTATTGCCTACACTGTACCCACTGTAAGCCTATGATCCTCTCACTGCAAGAACGCAAAACTCAACAGATGCCGCCGCCGCACCGAGATCACACGGACGTACGATACACAGCCACGCACACTATGATTGCAGGAGATCAATTTTAACATGCAACAAGCAATCGTAAACTGATGATAGTGGTTATGGGTTGGGTAGCCCTACACCACGAAACCATTATTTCTCACTGTCGAAATATGATTTAAGTCGCAGCTGCGCTACGTGAGCGAAATGGACACGTACGTATGTGGCAGGGTCCCTCCTCGAATCACATGATACCACACCAGAAAATCGTAACTAGGTGCCACAGCACATAATTCTATTGATCCCCAACAGACTGCGTATTCGGTTCAAAATGGATAATAATGGATAGATATCGAGGACATAGCCTACTATCTCAGTGATAAATACCTCGTCTCGCACAACAAACCTTAAGCGACCCAACGCACGAAAACACAGAGCGTATCAAAAAGCAAAAATTCTATTTCGCAGCAGCGATAACCTTCATACAATAAATACACTGGTATCCAGCAATAGGAAATAAAACTACAGTACAGCTGCTATTAACTAGACAGCCGGCAAAGTCAAACATTGTCATTTCGTAGGGAAGCAGAGTCACGATGCGCATCTCAGTAAACGGCGTTAGCCTAAATATCCCCAATACTTTGAAATCACGTCGTTCACGTCGAAGCCAACTTCAACTCGACTTTTCATTCAGAATATTGACCAACGTAAAGCATTGTTTCGCCATTGCACTCAACTCATCGACAGCGTTCTGCGAGCTTTGTCTTTGTCTGGCAGCATTCATTCGATGATTGACTTTAGTCTGAAAATGTAATGCAATAAAAGCCGATTCTGAAAAGGCAGAAAGCAAAGGACAGGCAAATATTCACACAAATGAGCCATAGACAAGCTTTGTTGGGTCCAGAGAATCAGCTAGGCAAAATATTGGTACGGTACAACATAAACCTAATGTTACACCTTCCAGGAGGCAACAATCAAAATGTATTGTCATACCGTAACAACAGCAGTCAATGCTTTCATCTGCACTTGCTGAGACGTCAATATTCTTTTCATCTCAGTGCATTTCTTCTGGCACATCGCAAATTCGTTGTCTCTCAGTTTATCGAAATCAGTGAAGGAATGCACGGCGGCAGCGATACCAGGCCATTCGATTTTCGACTTGCTTTCTTGAAACTAAAAAATATCTTGTACAAATTACGTTGTTAACACCCAAGCGCATTTCATCCTGTAGAGTGAAAAGCCAGCTACATTCCTACAAAGGAAATCACGAATACAGTTCAACCAGTCGATTTCGCCAGCTACAAAAGAGGGCACGATTAGAAGTTGCGATCGTGACTCACCGCCTTTTTGCACTCAGAGCACACCCACATCCCCTGCGGCACTGTAGTTAGAGGCGGCCTCACACATGATAAATGATACACTCTAGAACAAGTGTCGCACATCAGAACCTCTCCTGTCCGCCCACATATAGCACATTGATCCTCATGTTCATCGCCCTATGACAAAGTAATATTTTTATTTATATAAAGAACACAAGTTGAACAAAATGACTTGTACCCCTTCCGGCGATTCAGATCTTTCGGAGCCGGTAGATACACTTTTTACTGACACGTTGATAGCGCGTGTATTTTCTACGATGGTAGTGTTTTCAGATTGGGAGCAAGACTGTTCCAAACTGTAATAGGATGCAACAATAGATAGAAATGATATCTTGAGGATATTGTGTCAAGTATCAAGTATACTTACGGCTCTGTCCTGATCTGAGGTTTTGGGCTGGCAGCAGTCTTGACTGACGCTACTGAGTCCAGAATGGTTTTAAGACGTTGCATATATTGAGCATTGGTCTGGTCGGCCGGGCTATTTGAACGATTATTTTTCGCGGAGGATTGCGACTTCATTGCCAAGGTGTTCGAATTTTTAGACCCTCGTGGGCGTCCTGTTTCAGAGATTGCACATGTACAGCACACTCCATATCAATTCACACAAAAATATTTCAAATTCTCACCTCGTGGGCGTTTGACAATCACGTCAGGTGCAGTGATACTCTCCGCAGCGCTAGCGAGTAAATCAGGGCAATATCTCTTGGGCTCAATTTCATTTGTGACATACACTCCACCACTGTACACAGGATTCGCAGCAACTCTACGCTTTCTGAAGCGGCGACCTCTGACCTTTTCCGCCTGTTCTTTAGGTATCAATTCAAGATTGCGCAAATATGACAACTTTTCTTTTCCCTAGAACGTAAAAGGATCTCTGCATTAGCAGTGATTCATTGCAAGTGCCAGTATTGTGAGTTCAAATGGCAGATATCCACTATGAAAATGCATTTCCTGGGCCTACCTGGTAGTCCAAATCTGGTGAATTTGCAGGTTTGACAAATTGTCTCGCATCATTTCCGGCCACTATGGCCGAAACAGAAGGTACCGGTACCGTTTCTGCACGAGTGTTTGATACGACATTAGTAATTGTAGCTACTGGTTTGATTGGAGCCTTTGGTGGCAAGGTTGCATTTTGTTGATGAATAGGAAAAAAACCATTCCTTGATGCTGGAAGTGACACTAATCTTGTGACCGTCATCATTCCTGATGTCGGTACGGGCGCGGATGTTAACACTGCTTTTAGAGCAGCGTTTTTAGGCTTTTCTTGCACTGCTGAAAAAAAAGAGACAAAATAGACTCAATGAAACGGTATAATTCCTCGCAATCCCACCACTTGAAGGGATGCACTGCAGTTGGTTAGGAGCAGACTTGTCATGCGAAGTCTCTGCCTTTCCATCCAATATTCGAAACTTTTGGAAAGATCCAACACCATTGTTAATGTTCGGAAAAGATTTCCTTGGAACATAACTTGGTTTCCGTATTAATGGTGTTTGGCTCGACAAATCTTGCCATGTCGCTGTGACGAAGGGTTATGAGTTAATACAAATTACTTTTGACACAATGGTTCAAAGTACTAACAAGATGACACAGTCTGTTTCAGAGGCCGCTGCTCAGATTGTTGAACAAACACTCGTTGAAGAGGAGTTTTGCAACCATCCCCAGTCATGAGAATAGCGGAGAGCTGCTTTTGAGGTACGTTTGAGTTGTTAATTGCAGTGGATGGAATTACAGCCTGAGCACTAACACCAGTTGCAATTGATGTCGAACAATTCACAGTAATCCCATGCTGCTTCGGCAAGAGCCTGTAGTGAAAACCACAAAACATTTACGCTGGCAATCTGTGTCATTTATGTCGTAAGAAACATTCACTAACCGAAATAGAGATTTTGAGTTAACTGTCTGACTTTTGTGTGGCATAAAGATCACGGGTTTCGAGCCGTGGCTCTGCACAACCGGAAGCTGCAAGATGAGTAATGGCGACATGATAATGAATATATCTAAAACTAAATTGGAGCAATTTACTTTGATTTGAACTTGCTTTTGCACCAGCCTTCCCATATCTTTAGCGCTATGCGTAGACACCTGGTTATGGGAGCTTTGCCAGGGACCAGCCAACGTCACAACACCACCATTTGAAGCCAAAGAGGCCAATGAGACAGGAATGGGTTTGCTTGCTTGCGAAGAAACCGTTATGTGATTAGTTGATTGAATTGGATTAGGAGAACTAACTACAAGTAACGCAGGAGAGGACACGAATCCGGCACCTAAAAGTTGCGAACAAATTTAAAATCTATCAAATTGGTGTGGAATCATATCTAGTACCACTTTTTGATGTGACCTGGGTGGTCAGATTCATTGGAATACTGTTGTTAGAAGCAGCAGTCACCAACCGCGTTACGTTATTGGATGGTGATGTCTGACTCTTTATCGTGATCAAAGCATAAGACGAACTTGCATTCGACGACCTTGATGATTGATTGGACCGTATATCTGAATAACGAGAGATTCAACAGACCACAAAATCTAATCATCATCTTTAACATGTCATATTCTCTGATTTACTGGTAGGTTACCTTTAACATGGAGTTTTTGTGCGGGAGAAGTGTTTGAAGATGACGTTGCTTGTAACGGCAATGCAGTAGAGTCTTTCAAGTTAACTTAATATAAAGAAATATGATCGGGAAATTGCTTCGTTACTGAAAAATAACACATTATGAACTACTGAGGGATAAGCCCTACCTACCCCCACATGCTCCACTCTGAACGGAACTCCTTGAATGCAAAATCTTCCTCTGCATTGATCCTAATTCAGCTATGCGATCTTGAACATCTTTTAACTTCAAATTTAGGGCACGATCCTGTTTTTATATATTATATATATTATATTTTCAAGTTTAATTTTTCAAACACACAAAATGTTATGACAACATCCAGTCACGTTTCATTTATATCACATTGCTAAATGATGCGTCAAGTCATTATAATAATTTTGTTGTTGTTGAAAGAACAGTCAGTATCGTCTTTATCTTCTCTAAATTACAGACTGTAAGAATCATATTCCAATAAACTGGATTGGATGTTAAATCGGTGGCGACTTATTATATTCATTACTAGACTGTAAGAACAAATATATTACACAAAAGTGCGATGTTGGTTCAGTGAAGTTTTTGTAAATTTAGCTATTAAGGAACATCGCACCTTTAAACCGTTACTTGAAAAGGGAAAACATCTATATACTTACGTTGGGGTTCCGCTTTAATTGCTGCATCAAAGTCTGAAAACATCACAGATATTTCACCTACACCACCTCTTATAGGCTTATATTCCGAATTCGTTACAACGGTAGACATTGTAGAATGTCCCCGTGTCCCCGCACTTCCCATTCCCCTAATAGGAGACTTTGTATAACAACGAGACGTGATGCCGCCGGGCTGTTTTGACGGTAAGCACACAAGGGAAAAAAAATCAGAAAAGCATTCAAAGGGGAAGCCCCACAATTTCAGAGAACGTAAACAGAGAACCGGTGATCGACCATCCGCAACACACATCGTCCAGTTTTTAAAACCTACCTACTGCGAAATTTACAAAGGTGCGTGCGATAACGATTCGGTAGGCCTACATCATCGAAGTTGATCTCAAATATAGCCTCTACCACCTCACGTAAATTTCTCGCGCAAACACGGACGTCCCAATGTCCCATACTCCTGCGCAAGATTCGGAACGAAGTAGGCCTGAGATAGCAGGATAGGCATACGTGATAACTTGCCATAAAAATATATTAGTATGGGGCTTTGATACTTTGACTTTTAACCTCTTTACTGAATGGTAAGTGAGTCGGATATTCCACTACGCGTCACGGAACGGTTGCAATTTATGGCAGAGCATGCAGGTAGGCACAAGCACAACTCTATACAAGGTGACGAGTGATCAAGAGAAATTTACGGCACAAAGTATTTAAAATAGTGATTACGTAAAATAGTCTGCATGGCATGGATGAGTAAGATTTGATGCTTTGTCGCTTCTAATGAAGTAAATAACCCACGTTCTAAACGAGTTTTCCACAAATTGCGACACACTCATCGTCATCTAGCGGATGAAATTAATCAACCGAAACGAAGAAAGAAACTTAGGTATACCGAAATGTATACGCCATGCCATCAAATAAAATCAAAGGCTGTCGCTAGAAGACGTGAGCGCAAAACAAGCAGCATTATTTTCGTACATATAAATATATATGAATACAAGTCACCTGATGATTCACAATATCTTTTCTTAGGCCTTTCTGAACCTGCTTAAGATCCATGCTTGTGGTATCGTCACTAAAGAAACAGTGCAAATAATATCCAACTAGCGACTACGCCACACGCTTTCAGTATACTGCTCTTTCTTTCTCTTCAATACGCGAGAAAACGGAGTGGGATAAGCGCGAAGAAAAAGGTGTATTCATCCGCATGACGTCACAGAGAAATGAGAAGTTTTTACATTTTCAATTACATCAGTACGAATCCTAACCGATGTTAAAAATATGTACAGCTACGATTTTGAATATTCCACAAATTTAATGCTTAAGAACCTAATTTTCGGCCGATATACCATTTTAGGTAGTTGTGTGCATTAGCATCGATTCGAAGTTAACCGTAAAACGCCTCTGTTCGCATATAATTTCTCGTGGCGTTATTCAGCAAGCTCTGCCGTGAAAAGTTCCTTATGCAATCGACGTATAGACTACTCATTATAACGGTTTGATTTTACTGACGAGTGTGACGACTAGTAAGGCGTTCTCCTCACCCATATACCATAATGAAACACAACTTCAAATATTTTTTCTGTATAAAAAGGAATATCGTTTCGCCAAGCATAGGAAATAAAATTTGCTGGAAGTAGGCTTATACTACGGTAGAGCAAAAATACCCTGAGCGAGCTAACTACGTTAACTGTCAAACAGACTTTATTCAACGTTTGTAATAATTACAGCCAAATAGCCTTCCCCCGGTGTACTTTAGCGTTGTAAATTTAATTTTTCAAGCCTAGGTGTAGATAAACGAGTGCGAGTAAGCCAAAAACCATATCAACTTGATCCACACAATTGATTAGTGAGGACTACGAAATAGTCAACTTCCTTTTATGTAGTCGATTGTGTGCTGTGATCTCACTCGACTGAAAATTCGGGGCCTAAATTCGTCAACTTTGCTGTGATCGTGAACATTGTAGCGAATGGCAATGCTGATACTGTAGCCTTCCCTATTTATTTGCGATTTAGCGCAGTCTTTGAACCACGATTGCCTTATTAAAGAGACTGTAGGCCTACTGTATGCGTACCTAAACCTACCTACCGACACTACCTACTACGCCGTATTTCCTCCCAGTGTCGATCTTGCATCTTGCGCCGCCTCCATGATCTATTTAACAGTTGAACGTACGATGCTACGAATAGCCTACCTGTGCAACATGCTGTATGTACATAGCCTGTATAGGGTAGGGTGTACAATGCTGTAATACTTTTAGTTTACACCACACACAAGACACATGAGAGCCTAACTTTGTTGCCTGTCTAACATGTAGAAATCGCAGGTCTGCACCTTTGTCGAAAGCCCGAGCGAATTTTAGGTATCTTTTTGCTAGGGCCTACTTCTTACCCAAAACGTCAGGGCTTATAGTTGTTCATGTGGGGGCTGGTGAGCCCCCATCAAATATCTGGCCGACATATTGCCCATACCCTTCCTCATTCTAACCGAATCTAACTGGGTGCAAAACAAATCGCCGTCCTGTGGCGCTGTGCTCCGGAGGGGCGAACCCACGATGAGGTTCTAAATTTGCTTAAATGTCAAGCGTCAAGTTTACTGAAACCGAGCACAAGGCGTCTAGATGCGAACTGTATGTTACTCTGCTGATCTCTTGAGCCCGTGGTCGGCTGAACATAGGTCATCATAACATATATAAGACCTATATCAAAAAAGTAAGTTTCAAAATGTCATACGCTGAAGTGGATCATTTGCTGAGCGGTCATAGAGCTCTTTATCATCCATGCATGTCAGGTTTATGCATTTATTCAAGGCGCGAGGCGGAGCTTTCGCTAGAATTGTGTTCGAGACATTGAGACTGGGAGTAGGCCTACCACGAATGATTTCTCGATGACGTCACTAGGACGTTTTATTGACTATGCGAGCTCACTGGAGCGGAACGTGACGGCGGCCCCAATGTAAGACAGGCCGTTTGCACCGTGATTTTAGGGTGACAATAATTTATCTAGTGCAGTCGAAGTTTCGAAAAATTAATCTGTATCTCGAATATAATAGCCTATAAGCGTGAGCGGTGAGACTATCTAATTAACGCGATGGTGTGATTGATACACAGTGCGTTTCAGTTGAGGTGTAAAAATGCCACCATTTATTCGGCATAGAAAATACAGGGATATCTAGACAGATAGATATTCCTGAGAAAAGAAAGTAACTTTCCACAGCTTCGGCTTTGGCATATGGATGGGTAGGCGTCCGGGAATAAGCTTGGTCTTTACTGCCCCCTGAAGATAATGACCATGACAATATAAAATTCGCGAGGTAGCGCTCCGGCAGCGCGAGCGAAGTCATTTGTCATCCTGGGTCCTCAACGTGTTTTCTATCATAAGTCACGTTTTTACCATTGATTGCTATCCCGGGCTGCATTTGTTCGCGTTTCGCGGCTTAATAACTGACGCAGGGGTTGAGATTGTGGAGCTTTGAATGGTGATTAGCGTTCCCCTACGCCATGTCGAAACGTGTAGCGGATAACTACATCACAGATCAGAACTGGGACAGGGAAGATCCACCGTCGAATGAAAGTGACGAAAAGGAAGGGTTCAGAAAAGCCACTGACGACATACTAAAAAATCGAGTTATTCGCAAAGCGAAAAGACGAGCGATCCCTGGACAGCAAGTGCGTAGCTCGGTGTTTTGTTTCTATCTGAATCCTCGAATTTCATAGCCTACCAGTACTAACAAAACGCACTTGAGTTCAAAGCAGCTGCATTTATATTTGCAGGCGGGAATGTCAGCATTTTCAGGGTTCTCTGGACTTAAAGCTCCAACCAATGCTGTAACTACTGGGGCAACCCCTTTCAGCTGTTTTGCGAAGAACTCTTCTTATTCCAATGCCATGAACACTTCTAATACCGAACGATCACAAGTTGCAAATCGTAAGAGCATTTCACTTAGCCCTCGGCTCACTATGGGCAATAGTAGTGTAATCAGGGCTGGTGCTACAGTAGAAAATACAAGGGCTTATATCCACAACCAGTAGGCCCACTGGTAATTGAAACGGGGTTTACTTAAATAGCTTATCTTTCCAGTTCCATATGTCAAATAGATATAAAACTGATTTACATATGTATGGTGGGGTAGGGTGGCTTAATTCTAAGACGTGACAAATTGATGCTTGAGATTAGACAATGCACTTTCTAGAACCTTTAGTGAAATCAAGTGATGAGGAAGAGACGTCTCAAAAATCTGACTACAATACACATCTAAGTGCATTGAACAGAAGTGTCAGTAATTGGATCAAGGTAGATTGATAGTGAATATATTTGTTTACATAGATTTCAAGCTAATTTGTTTCGCCATTTAGAGTCATGTAGAAAAGAACCCCCTATGTGACTTGACACCGATATTCAATGACTACAAAAAGCATTTGGCCGATATTGATGAAAAATATGGACATTCTGATACTGAAGGATCGTAAGTAATTCAATCCTAGCATGTACTGCTGAGGAGTGCCTTCTAATTTTGAATCCTGAGTTGAATTGCCACTGCATTTAGGCAGGCATCAAAATCAGATTCTCAAGACATGAAAGATTCTCAAGAAGGGGCTACCTCTCCTAGCAAAATCGCCTTGCCTTTCGATGTCTCTATTAAGACAAATTTCAGTTTGACTGGTTTTGGTCAAAAGAGTGGCGACTCTCAAGAGAAAAATAACACCATTGCATCTATGGAGGGATCAAAGTTGCCGTCAACCCAGCCCAAATTCACTGGGTTCCCTGTTAACACCGGTGGATCACCATTTAAAGGTTTTGGGCATAGCAATTTATCGAAACCGACTGGATTCACTGGGTTTTCATTTAGTTCGTCAATGGTTGCAAGCAAAGATAGTTCTCAGCAGGTAAATAGCAATTGTTTGTTTTCTAACAATGGTCATAATTATGAGATATGTGGCGTGGTTAGTAGATCACGAAGATGCCTTGTAGATAGTGGTCGAGTTAAACGCCCTAGTACACATTGTCCATAGCAAGTAAATTTTTTGTTAGAATGTTGAGAAGATATGCAACATAAGTGTTTGCTTTGATTGTGAATCATCACACTTAGCATACGGTATAGTCGTATTAAATAAACTTTGCCTTTGTACTATTATAATTATGACCAGACTGAGGATGATATTTGTCTCCCCCCCCCCTGTTTCTTCAGTAATATCAACTTTACAAGTATGTCCCTATTGACACATAAATTTTGCAGCCTGCTAAAGCTGGTGAGGAAGAATATGATCCTCCCAAACCAGAGTCTAATGTTGTTGAAGAAGAGGATGCGTTTTATTCTATCAGGTTTAATATTTTGATTAGATTGTTTGTGTAAACCAGGGGTCGGCAACCCGCGGCCCACAAAGCCTTGTAATGTGGCCCCCGTGATTTTTCCAATTTTGGCTTAATGTCTATGCAAAATGAAACAGATTACATTTCTAACTCAAGTTATTATTACACGTCATGTCGAAGATACAATTGGCGTAGTCATTGTCGGCAGACCATTCGCTAACACGGTTTACTAAATGGCGGGCCAATAACGACCAAGCCGACGTTGTTCGGTTGAGGGGATTCCGTTATCGTCAACTTTTCACAATCGGCGACATGCGCGGCCCGCGGACTCATCGATTAGACTGATGCGGCCCGCGAAACTGAAAAGGTTGCCGACCCCTGGTGTAAACTATTATTTGATAAACTTATGCATTTTACAGATGCAAGCTCTATTATAAAAAAGGAGATGCTTACGCAGATCGTGGAGTTGGCCAATTATACCTTAAGCCTTCGGGTTCAAAAACACAATTGCTAATAAGAGCTGACACTGCCATCAGTCAAGTACTCCTAAACATTCTTATCTCATCTGCCACTCCAATCCAAAGACAAGGAAAGAATAATGTCATGGTCATGTGCATTCCCAATCCTGTGATCGATGAAAAAGAGAAAGACAAGGTAAGTTGCTTGACATTGATATCGAGACCAATTGCAAATTTGCAACCTTTATAATATCAGGTCGTCGCGATGCTGATACGTGTCAAAACAGGGGATGATGCAGATAAATTGCTCACTATATTGGAACAGAAGAAAGCTGACGCTGCCAAAAGCTGAATTTCTAATAAATATAATAGAGAATGGCCAGTTAGTGCCTGATGCTGGTATAAACTAGGCACGCTGCACGTGCACAAGCAAGGAAGCGTCATCGGGAGTGTTAGATGACTTTTATATATTTTTTTATTTTATTTTCTCATTGTGTTGGGAATTTTGCCGTCGCTTTTCTACTATTCTCAATACAGCTTCAGCAATTAAAGTGCTTTTTTACTTGTTTTGTTGGGTCATAGGAATGCTGCTTGCCACGGCACCTGAAAAATAACTTTTGTCGATGTCATACGATGCGCTCAGTTCACGGCGAGACCTTGAAAATGCGTAGTACCCGATTTTGCATATGCTATTATGCAAAGGCTAGAGATGGCTTGCCGTCCATGATCAATCAATCACGGCTAACTTCCGTCGGCCTTCCCGCCACTACCGCATTGAGGAAAAGTTTGGAAAATGATGGATGTACGTAGGCTTCATTTCATCCGCCGTAATGTACATAAGCCCACCCCGGCAAGTAATACTCCATCCACAATCCTGTCGATGCGCAACAGCCTTTATTAATGAGATAGAAAAATTCATCGGAAATTAGAAAAAAGTTGTCATAAAATCATTAACTACTTCTTCAAAATGCTCCCGGTGCCTAGACATACATCCAGCTGATCCTGATACTCGGTATACAATCTCTGGAAATTTAAGTTTGATCCGATGACAGGTAGCACCTCATCCTGGAGCAAGCTTCGTTTGAATACCCCCTAGAAACCGAGACCAGAATTTTAAGGAGACATTTCACCTTGATAGATGGATGCTTACCAAGACATAGGGTTTCCAATTAGTTTTCATAGAAGATTTCAAAGAGCCAATATCCTGTGATTTTATGTAAGTCGGCCCCAGCAAGTCGTCACACAACTCTCTCAATCGCAGGTCAATGCCCTCATTGACCAAATGCCTGTGGTTTATTGGAAATTATAGTTGAGTTAGATCAATATTTGTGCGGATCAGCATTTTCATGTATTACCTTACATACATCAGCAACCAGTATTTATATTCTGATACCGAATTTAAAGCGATGCAAGTCTCGACTCTGCCTTCGAGAAATGCTAGGGTCGCTGAACGTTGCATAGGTGGATTTGAATGAAACATTTTCAATGCTGTGGCACCGACCCTACAACACAAAGCAAACGGGTTTAAACTACCGAAAGCCAACACGCTTCAGGCTAACAGAATAATTACCCCGACGCTTTCTTTTGGAGTGAATCGAGAATACCACGAGGAGCATCTGACGATGGTGATTTATAATCTGTACACTGTTCAATGGTCTCGCTCAAATTGTTCACAAGGACCCTGCCAATACAAGAACATCTCATATTGTGCACTGTGCAACTGGCATGTAAGCCAATATCACAGCAGAAATACACAAACCATCAGACAAGCACATCATATAGGCTTACAACATGCATTCAAAAAAATTTCACCTACCATGCTTCGACATCGAGGGAAAATAAATATGATTTTTTGTTTTCCACAGTAAACAAGGGCATTCCCGAATCCGTAAGGTCACACATATGCAAAGGTGAATTGTGTTTCTCCTTTGATTCACCAATGGATTCTTCTGCCGCAGCATCTTCTCTAGATTTCCGACGCTCACTAGAGCTTCCCTCAGGAATTAAATGAGAGAACGACTGATTGCTAATAATACTCTTCATCATCTTCACATCCCTGGGAACAAACAGGATGGTTACTGTTGTATTGAAGAGGTGCAGTTCCCAGCACTTGTTCATCCGATACTTTCGGCCAGATGCTAACTCTAGAAATATCTGGGTAAAACCGCTGTGCCCCTACTGCAACACAAAATAAGAATATTCGCAAGCATACCAAACGTTGACTGATGCATCCGTACATACAGCCATGACGTTCCATCCATTGCATTTGATAACATACGGTTTACTTCTTAAGCATACCGTCGTAAAAATCCTTCTTCCCGAAAGAGAGGAAAATAGATGCATAGTCGAATCGTTGCAAGCAACACAGGTTACGTTTCTGTTGAAGAAAATGCATTGATGATGAGTGAGTGATACATCCAAATCAACTAGGGTCACAGTCACCGAATACTACATTTTGGTAATGATATTAAAGCAACGGGGATATAATCATGTGGTCCTCTCTCTCCCCCTCTTACATGGCTATGTGTAACTGAGAGTCCACATTATTTGTATACAAATCATCATACATGTTGCTGTCCATGGTCAATCCTGGAGAGGATAGTACAGTTTCCCATAATACAGTTCCATCCCTGGATGCAACTACCCGGTGCAAAGTTGACACTTTCTTCTGGCTTGTCAATGATGCTGGGTCATTATGTAATTTTACAGTGACTGAACAGTCTCCCACCATCTGTCGTACCAAATAAAAACAGTTAGACGATCGACTAAGAATCAAGATAAAAAATGCTACTGACTAACCTGGGTGGAAATGAGCTTTGAGACCTTCTTGGGTGGCAGTTTGTGCATGGGAATCGGTGTTGGTGGATGAATATTCAGCTTGCTCAGCAATGACTATTAAGATATCTCATGATAAAATCCATTATAGCTGTGTTCAAATTTCAATCAGCAAACCTGTTGTGCCGGTGTAGTGTGACGTGACAGACCAGGCGTTACAACATTGTCTTTTCTAACTCTCCTCTGCTGCTTTGGAGACTCTACCACTGGCAAACTCATTTCATTGGCCTTCCTTTTTGTAGCGAGACCTTCAACACATGCATTCTTATTAAAACCAGTGCAGGAAGGTGCTCGCAGAGGGTGCACGGCATGCGCATGGATACATAGAACACAACTAGTTAGTGAAGAACCCCTCAAGGATGGACATTTCGAATCAGTGAGAAATTAGAAATACTTGGCGGTCTTCCAGATTTCTTTGGTTGTGACGACGGTGATGTTGAAATGGTGGTTTCTTGCACTTTAGTTGCCTGCGTCTTCTTATCAGGGTATTTTTTGTCTAAAAAGAACACATTTGCAAGGGGTTGAGCCTTTGCTACATTGGGCATGCCCCATAATTATAGCACCTTGTTTGCTCTTAGCAGATGGTAACTTCTGGATTTTTGTCGAACTACAATAAAGCAAGTAACTCTGTTATCATGAAAGCTCAAATTCACAGTAGCTAGCTAGCTCACTTTTCTGAACTAGCAGCTGGACTTTTCTCCGTTATTCTAGAATCCAGAATGCTTTTTTTCTGAAGACAGTGGCATATTATCATCATGAATGCCAGACATTATATCCAAAAGATGAATACAGACATTAAGAGTCTGTACTTACCTGTTCAGGTATTTTTGCTTCCCTTATAACAGAAGAACCATTCTCTTGGATTGTAGACAAGCGTGCATCTTTAGGAGCGGTAGAGGCCGCATTAATCCCACCATTGCATTTTGCTGGAGTTTTTTCAGGAGATAGCCCAATGCTATTTTCATCTGTGCCACTTCCAAACTTTTCGGACTCGGCCAGCTGCATGTAATTTAGAAATATTCTTATCTCATAAAACAAGATGTCTAAATTACAGCAGTTACGGTACCCGCTTCTTCTCAATTGCAGAGAAACGACTCAGCTTGCTTGGTGATCGATTCAAATTTGATGATAGGTTCATGGACGAACCAAACGCACTTCCAAACGGCCGGGGAACGCTCCTGTTATGATGCATTCGGAGTCACAAGAACATTAAAAACATCACATACTGTTACCCTAATTCCTCTTGGGGTGCGACGAATATCGGAGTGATTCGACGTTTTCCATTTGGAGTGCGCACTTCTATTTGCTTTGTCTGAAGAATGATGTAGGTGTAATTAGTATTTGACGATGACCAATGACTGGTATGGCAGCTTGCTGAATTAATTTTTCTAAGAAACTAGCAAATGGTGATAGAAAAAAATGGATACAGCCAACACTGATATTTTGTAAGTTGAACTGTGAACTGTTGAAACTATGTCTATCTGGTCCATGTAGACTGCGAGTTAGAGATAAGTCACAAAATCACCGATTAACTTCAGTCCCTTTGTATGATATTGTATGATAGTATACAAATTAGCCAACAAATCTTGTTTCCTTACTGGGTATTTAGTTGGAGTCTGCACAGTTGGTGCCGCTTTCTCGTCCACTTCCGCGGTACTCTTTTCAGAATTCTTCTGCTGTATGGCAAGCATAGCAGGATTTTCTATTATCCGTGGTTGCGTCAAAATTGACATTGACTTCCCGTAGGTCTTTTTGTGCAAAGCATTCTGAAAGTATTGTCTTATATGTAGGACCTGGAACTGGTGCAAGACAGAAGACACAGATGCAAAAAAGCATTTTTCAAGGTACTGCTACCCACTGCACGGAAGGCAGGAGATTGGAGCGAGGGTCATTTGAGGTGATTTATAGTGACCAAAGTCTGTTATAAATACAGTAAATCACATCGAACCTAGTTAAGATGTCAGTAACAACCCTCTTACCATTTCCTCTCTTGAAAGTGCTTCACCAATTTCCTCAGGCTTGAATTCAAGATACGCAACTGAACCATCCCAAGAGCAGCAAATTAAGCTGTGGCCTAGGTATGACCTAATAAACAAAGAATATACTGGTACAAGAAAATGTCTCAGCCTATAGCCTACCACAAATAATGAAGTTACCATGAAATATCCATCACAGAATCGTCAAATAGATCATTCACAACAACCAATGGTCTTCGAAGAGAGGTAAGCCAAATAGACAAGGAACGATCACGACTACCTACAGCGCAGCAGGTATATGGAAGCTTTGGCTTATCAACTGATTTCGATGGGTGTCGATGAAACATTCGGCCATTAAAACTGTAGAAACATGTACTGGTAGGTCAAAGTAGTAACACCATGATCGAATTAATTGAAATAACATCCAGATAAATATGAGAATGAGCATCTCTATCTAAGCTTCATATTGATAAAATGAATACCGGTAGTACATAAATTTTAGTATTGGTTGCTAGCAAATGGTGCATAGGCCCACCGTGTACAAGTGATTGCTTTCCTATGTCCTACAAAGTCCATGTTTGTTTTCCATCCAGATCTTTCAATAATCTGTGCTGTAGGTCCCGAATTGTTCATGGCATGAGCAGAAACGAGATAGCCACCATCAGGTGACCAATCTAGTCGAAGTACATGGGTTGTTGCCCCACACTGGAATATGACACAAACGTGAAAATTACAAAGGAGGCAGCAGCAGGCAAACTACAGGTAACCTCTTCGAACGGCTTTGTCACAGTTGCCTCTAGCTTCCAATCCAAAGTTTTCCATATTTTTATACTTTTATCATCCGATTGAGATGCAATATATGTTCCAACAGGATCCCATGTGACCCCCTAAAATGTGACTCAATTTAGATCGCAATCATGATCATTTGAAGTTTATTAGCCATTACTTTTACAAGACTGCTGTGGCTGTGTAGAACAGATATTATTTCGGGAAATCTTGACGCATTCCAAATTACAATCGTGTTATCAATACTGCAGGAAGCTAAATATTCATCATTTGGAGACCAAGCAAGGTGAAGGACGTCTAATAAAATAAAACAGGTTTCCGGTATAAGAATACAGTCATTTTCTTGTTTGTTCAAAAGAAAAACGTTCGGGAGAAACTAAATATATCACCTCCGGTGTGTTTTTTGAGGGTATTGATAACTCGCCATCTTTCTCCGACCATGCCACTTCCGTGAGTGTCTGACATTCCAAACGTTGTAGTTTTTCCATAACCTGTACATCAAGAAATTTAGACTTGTCACAATTTCAGTGAAAGATTTACAGAAAGATATATTACCAGTGAACTGCCATATCATGATTATTCTATCGTCACCCCCAGAAGCCAAATATCGTCCATTGCATGACCATCTTACGCAGTTGACACAGGCTGAAAAAATAATATGACAATTGTGAAACATTGCAAAGATGGAGTTATTTTCTAGTGCTATTATTCTATGTAGATAAATTCGTTAAACCCAATCCTACCTACCATATTCTATATAATGCGCTGAGATTGACGTTGATGCTTTGACTATGTTTGATATCAACACTTGTAAGATGTCAACGTCTGACCTATGCACCCTCTGATGGCATATTACACACTGATCCAAAAGCTTGTTAGTTACCCAAGTGATTCTCCATCACGCATAACATTCTTGGGACGTTTTCATCCTGCTCTGCTTTTGGACTTGTGACAGGCAAGGTATTCCATACAACCACTTTTCCATTGCAACCGCCGTCTCCTTGACCTCCCGTTGCAAAACGTGATCCATCCGGATGTAAATCGATGGAGAAAATAGGGTTACCTGAATATATACATAGGCCTAATAAATAAAAAATTGAAATGGAGACAAGTAGATATTGGATACCGGTACAACCTTTCATACTCCAATCAATGCTGGAGACCTAATTATGGTCTCAACTCAAGTCCAGCGCACGTCCTTTGCCGTGGGGCCAAAGTGAATCAGACGTAAAATATCTTTTTAGTGCGAGGCCATTTTATTCTAGAGATTGCCGACATTCTCTGATCGACATAAGACAAGACAATCCAAACTTACCGTCGTGCGAGACCCAGTTAGGCTTCAACAGTTTCATTCCACCCTAAAACGACGTCCCTCTGTCGATAAAGCCGTGTTAGCGTTGCTGCGCTCTTTCTCCTTCCCGCTAATCGATGGTAGAAAGTGAGTTAGTGCCAGATCGCGATTAGCCGTACGCACTTGCGCCAACAGGAAAAAGCGCACCTTTTCAAGTTACTACTTTGTTGTCTTCACTCGCGCCTTCTAGCGAGAAAAAAATATGAGGCTGAAGTCGATGACCGAATGAAATCAAGCAGAGTGCTGAGGGTCAGCCAATATTCAGACTGTGAAAGGTGAGTGTAAATTTCTATTATGCGTGATTTTAGCACAGTCCCTTCAAACTATTTTTTATTAAATTACCGACAATGATCTCAGCAGAACTGTCGAGGGGTGTCGCGCAGGCGTAGCATTTGTTTAGTTGGGCTACGGCTACCGCCGTTGTTGATATTGAGGCTTGGGATTTCACTATAGAGACTCTACGAAGACTCTACGTAGAGTCTCTATAATTTCACCCTTTCGCTCTCGTGTTGCAGATGCAATTGGTTTATCGTGGCGTTGTTCCTGCTCCTCAGTCCCTTTATTCTACAGTATGCTACGGTATTTTCATGTCTTTCGTAGATTGGTCATTAGAGGACGTCTCCAGGTAGTTGCCTACTCTCGAGTCTTCAAACTACAGGTCCCGTCATTATCGTAAGGAGTTTGTCCAGAGATGTCATGCAGTGCGTGGGCCCGCCAGGCTATAATTTGGAGGCTTGTTTCCTGAGAAATTATTACCAAGGTTCAGTTCTTTTAATTCTGATCATCTTGTTCATTTTAGGCTCCAGTCACCAATTGATCTTTATATAAATTCTGCATCAGTTTATCTTCTGCTTGTACGGAAGTTGACCCACAATTATGTGGAGACAAAAGAAAGTCTGGGCTGCTGTTGTAGTTGCAGGAAGTGCAGCAGTGTATGGTTATAATAGTGTGAAATCAATTAAAGTAAGTATACATTAGGCCCTACCGAAGAATTCTGAGAATTCTCTAGCGTTTTAATATTCGAGTGCCTATTCTTTTGTGTGGGTCTATTCATGTGCCTGTATTAGAGTAACACTAAGATACAGACCACATGCTTACTGATACTAAATGACAGAATGTGAACCACGTTGAAATTTAGATCTTGCTGTATTATTTGAATCAATGTAATTGCGCCGCTTGCTAGGATGTTGCGAAAATGTTAGCACTATTGCGATACTGTGTTAAATAAGGATTTTTCTTAATTTGTCACCAGTCCTTCCAAGCCCATGCTGTTGCTCCTCCAGACTGGGTTAACAACCCATTGCCATCACGAGAGGCCCAGATCAAAGCGCTTGAATGTACAACCGAGTTTGACGTTCTTGTTATTGGTGGTGGAGCGACTGGATGTGGTGTTGCACTCGATTCTGTGTCCAGAGGTAAGTTACATTGACCCTGAAACCCCTACAACGACTGATTTGATACTGTATTTTGGTATTGAAGGACTATCAACTGCATTGGTGGAAAAACATGATTTCAGTTCTGGAACTAGTAGTCGAAGCACAAAGCTGATTCATGGTGGAGTAAGGTTGGTATAAAATGGTGTTTCTTGGTGCCATTGGAGTTCAATATTTCATATATTCCTGGTGTCATGATACCGGTCATGTAAATGGCGGGTTGATTGCTACCATCAACATTTCAAATGTTATTGTGTTGTAAAATTGTAATTACAGCTATCTGTATTTACGACTACCGGTATGCATATCAGTAGTTGCAAAATGTCTGGATAACCAGATTAAATCGACAGTAGGGGTTATCTTTCAGCTGTGTAGGGGTAGGCCTACCGTATGTAACTGCTGTCAACAACGTATCAGTAGGGCTCCTAGATGTTGAATCATCAATTGGATTCATCACATAATAAATATGCTTGGTGACAATTCTATGAGACTAATCAATGGAACTTTGCATGCAAGGGCACGGTACTATTGCACAGTTCATTCATGTTCCGATGCTAGGTGATCATCTCCTGATTGATTCTCTTTCACACATAATTAAAGAGATGTCAGTAGGCCCTATGTCTGCTGATGTGATTATGTCCTAGATTGAACTATTGACACTATTGTTCGTGTGTTACTGCTTGCATTGAAGAGTGTAGTGGATCCGATAGCGGACGATCAATAGATATTGTAAAGAAGATCACCACAGATTTAACTTCCAGCCTCAGTTTATTGAGAATTAAAATATTCACAAGCTTTCGGAGCTTCGATCCTTCACCTGATGAAGGAGCGGAACTACGAAGGCTTGTGAATGTTCTAATTCTCAATAAACTGAGGCTGGACGTTAATTCTGTGGTGATCTTCTTGACAATATCTGCTTGCAATGATTAATTGTAAAGCTTGGTAATATACCTTTAGGGATAATTCCTGTACATAAATGCCGGTAATCATAGTGAAGAAAGTGTTTGACATTTCCTCAAGCCTCTGTTATTGATACCGCAATATTTTTTTCTAGGTACTTGCAAAAAGCAATCATGAAACTCGATCGTGAACAATACCACCTGGTTAAAGAGGCACTTCATGAACGAGCTAATTTATTGGATATTGCACCTCATCTAACCGCTCCGTTACCGATTATGCTGCCAGTATATGAGTGAGTTTGATGTTCTGTGGGCAATACTTTTACTTTATTATTAAAAGGCGAAAATCAGTAAAACTTATCCTGTTTTAGCTGGTATCTGGTGCCATACTATTGGGCTGGAATAAAGATGTATGATTTGGTTGCTGGAAGACAATGCCTGCGTTCAAGTTATCTACTTGGAAGAGAGAAATCACTGGAAAGATTTCCTATGTTGAAAAAAGATAAATTAAAGGCATCTATTGTATATTATGATGGTAAGCTGATAAATGTGTTTCAGAGCAACAGTTTTGTATGCTACAGCCACACTGATCCGTCTGCATCATGCAATTAGTAAAATGCCGAATTATGAACCGAATCATGACTCAACTAAAGCCACTTAGCGGTTTGGTTTGCAACTGCGCATTCTCATGATTGTTACCAATGCATTAGTTTCCCCCAATTGATATTGTACACTGTAATATGATATACAAGCACATTGCAAAGTTTCACATTCACGACATTGTGCGTAGGCTTAAGCACTAATCAAATCTACGAACAATATTGTGAAATAAGAATTTTTCTAAAATTGATTAAATCATATTTAGGACAGCAAAATGATGCACGTATGAATGTGACCCTAGCGCTCACAGCTGCAAGGCAAGGTGCAGCCATGTGCAACCATATTGAGGTGTTGGAACTTCTGAAAAAGACGGATAAGAATGGAAAGGAAGTATGCTGCGGCGCTAAAGTAAAGAATAACATAGATGGGAAAGTTTTTGATGTCCATGCCAAATGCGTTATCAATGCTACCGGACCATTTACCGATTCTATAAGACAAATGGATAATGGTGAAACAGCAAAGATATGCCAACCCAGCGCTGGAGTTCATGTGATCTTGCCTGACTACTACAGGTAAAGAATAATAATTTTGTGTGTAGATGTATTATGCTTGAACCATCTCAGAATTGAGAGAAAACTGAACACACGAGCCTTGCAGGGTGCAGAAATCAAAACAAAACAACAGAATGTCATTTCATCTGTATATGTATATATATATATACATCCTTTTTCCTTTTAGCCCTGACACCATGGGACTGCTTGATCCATCTACATCAGATGGCAGAGTCATCTTTTTCCTTCCTTGGGAAGGTCTCACCATTGCCGGAACCACTGACAGTCCAACGGAAATAACGCACAATCCGGAACCTACTGAAGCTGACATCAAATTCATACTGTCTGAGGTCAAAAACTATCTCAGCCCAGACGTCAGAGGTTCGTTTGTTGCACTAGATATATAAACAGCAAGACATAATTATATTGTTTACATTCTGTATTGTTACAGTCCGAAGAGGTGACGTCTTGGCTGCATGGAGTGGCATAAGACCTTTGGTTACTGATCCAGGTTCCTCAAATACTCAGTCCATATCTAGGAATCATGTGGTTGACGTCAGTCCAAGCAACTTGATAACAATTGCAGGTTTGCTGAAATCTTTTCTTTTTGGTTGTTGTTTTCTTGTATGCTACACTTTCTGCATGACGATGTGTCATGGGAAGTGTGTGAGTCACAAAATTTTAAAGACATAACATGCTTGCCTAATTTGTCATCAGTAATATGTTGCCTCAGTTTTAGGGATGTCCAAGACCTTACATTCTCACCTAAGTCGGGTGATCGAGCTCGTTACTGTCAGAGACAAATCAACTCATAGTTGACATCCTGCTGACAATTCACAGCCAACCAAGCCTTCATTTTTTTACATTTTTACAGAGCTTGACTCTTCGTTGCAATGAGTTTTCTCCTGCTTGTGACTTCGCGATTGCCGAGGAGAACATATAACAGTCCAATATTTGAAATTTTATCTTAGGTGGCAAGTGGACTACATATCGGTCAATGGCATACGATGCTATGGAAGCTGCTGTGAAGCACTGCGACCTCAAAGCAGCACGGGGAAGCAGAACCGATGGAATGGTGTTAGATGGTGGACATGGTTGGAGTCCTAACTCATACATCAAACTTGCACAAGATTATGGTGAGTGTTGTTACTGTCATGGGTGAGCAGTAGTGCTGCTAGTTTATGTCCGAATTATATTAAAGACACAGACCTGATTTCATTGAAAATTTGCCCGAGGTGGGTATTGAACCAAATATTTGTGCTCTGCGTACGGGTCTGAAAAATCATCAGCCCCATAGCTGTTTGGTTACTGAAACAATGGAGCTATTTATCAGAGATTCACCATGTGTTGACATGTAGATATTGTCCTTTCTAAGCTTCTTGAGCTCACATTGAGTATGCAGGGTTTTTAATGTCTCGAAGCTAGTTGTGAAATATATGTCTTTGTCAGTAATACTGATTAACTACCGTACTGCAAAGAATTGGGGATGAATGAATGAATTGCATTGTGGTCGGTGAATTTAGGCTTGGAAACTGATGTTGCGAAGCATTTGTCATGCAGTTATGGAACAAGAGCAGTTGCCATTGCGAGAATGGCGATGGTGACTGGTCGTCGCTGGCCTATTGTTGGAAAGCGTCTGGTTGAGGACTTCCCCTACATTGAGGCTGAGGTAATGAATAAAACTAACAATAATGAATTAATGATGGAAACACGCATTCAAATTTTCATCCTTTTAGATTAGCTATGCGGTGAAAGAGTATGCTTGCACGGCGGTTGATGTTCTTGCCAGGCGTACTAGACTGGCGTTCCTAAACACACAAGCTGCGGAGGAAGCTCTTCCTGCTATTATCAAGATTTTGCAAAAAGAACTCGGCTGGTCAAACCAAAGGGCAAAAAGTGAACACGAAGAGGCATTGCAATTCATATATCATGAAATGGGCAAAAAGGTAAGTTATATGCAATGGTTATGAGTTATGACGTAGTATATATATATGCAAATGTAAACACTTATGGGCCTTTGTAGCCACACTGAGGTTTGTATGACGTCCGGTTATGGTCTTCCTTACACCTAGATTATATGGTTCTGTGCAATTGTGAACTATTAGACTTACTGTAGCATGAGGATTTCTGTAGTTCTCGTTACTAGCTAGCTTTCTCTTTTATATGCAAACAGTAGGCCTACTGATACAAAAATATTGTCATTACGAAAATTAACATTGTTGCGATTTGCGAATACTTTGATACAAATTACAGTGGCGGTGAATCCATTGTGCTATGTCTATTGTCTATATTCTACCAGCAAACGACTCCCATTTACTTGAACTTAAGGAAGTTGTAATATTATGATGGTGATGATTTTGTTTCAGGCTTACGCTAAGCTCCTTTCAGAGGAAAACTCCCGGTATATAGAAAAACAGGTTAAAATAATGTTGCTTGGTGTATTGCCTGTTACTTTGCATACTTCAGAGCTCGTGTCCTTACCGAATCATTAGAGAACTAATTTGGTGACATATTTGCTTCGTTCTAAGGCTGTTTAATTTAACTTTGTTTCACCTTATTATATCAGTTTGGATCCTACTTTGGTTAGCATTCATCGTCATCCCCCTTTTGTATGCTTTTGTATTCTTCTTCTTGCTACACATAGACTAGGATTATGTTCACATGCTTCTCGCAAGGAAAAATCCTGACATCTTCTGCATCTCGAAACCTTTCTGGATGCCCTGTCAGTGTCTCTGGTATAATACCATAGAAACATCGGTCGGGATGTGACTGTAACACTACCTAATGTTTGAAAGGTTGCAATATCTGTAAATTCAACTTGCCACAAGTCCTAATTAAGCCAATTGTCAATTGATGCCTGTAGCATGTGAGGTGGGATTCCAGCTGTTGTACTGGAATGTGATAAATGAATTAACATGACAAACATAATCTTGTCGACCATTGAATAGCTATACCAAAGTCTCTGACAGTCACTTGGTGACAAAGCATTTTATCTCAAGTAATGCATTAAAATGTAAATCATGGTGAGCAGCCCTCACTTCTATCTGTCTTCATCAGTCACCAGTCTAGGTCTACTAGCCATACTCTCTTATTCAGTATAAGTATAAACCAAGTGATGCCATATTGCAATATGTCATTCCTCCTCATTCCTTCAGCCATATTCCGTATGTGGTGCCACAGTCTTTTGATGTAGCAGTGGTTTTTATGCCGATGCCTTTCTGTTCGCAACCCGCCCTATTTGTCTGGGCTTAGACAGGCTGTGGCCGGAGAATTTTATAACATGTCACCATGTCAGTACCGAAAGTTATTATGTACTCCATTGCTTCCGATTTTGAAAACTAGCCCAACCCTTGGGCCTTGACCCCTGGTTGCAACCGCTATGAAATTTAATTTGTGTCTAGAAGCCTTTCTGGATGCGTCCCTTGTGCAAAGTGCTCCATGAAGGCAGCTCGTTACATGGTCATTGGCCAGGCTGTTCAAATCCCGTTGCAGCCATTCCAAACTTTTAACATGCCAACCCTGGGGGCCACTGCAGTGCATATGCTACTTCAAACTGCCAGGCTATCATCAATTATTTCATAGCGTATTATTGTCTTTTTCGAATGTAATTGTCCCATGTTTTACGGATTGTCTCAGCAAAATCTCGTGATACCAAGTCGTTGCAACAATATTTCGGTATGGTATTAAATAACAACTTCTAAGCTACAAGTACCGTACGAGTTTACATCATATTTCTAGCGCAAGTGTCTCACCTTTAGAACAGTGAGGAAATAAACTTTATGTATGCAAATGATATTTTGCAGGCTAGAGAATCATTGGAGGAAGCTACCAACGTTAATCTGAACGCTGTCGATATGGAACGCTATAAACGAAGGTTCAATCTATTTGACAAAGAAAGGAAGGGATTCATTACAAGACAAGATCTGAAGAACGTGATAGATTCGGTAAACTACCTTACTTGTTTGCTTTAATGAACTTATATTACCTTGGTGACTGGTTAACTGGAGATAAAGCACTTCATTGACCTCTTACAATTCTAATTCCAAACTAGTAAATTACGGCAATAAGTCCTGGAAGACTTGCTCGATTTCAAAATCCTACCACTTTGTCTACATAAATATGCAGCTCTATGCCGACGATGAGCTCGCAAGATCTGTGACAATATTGGTAACGTCGGTCATAGCAGTATTTTCTGAGTTGAGTGTGGTATTTGCAGGAGTTTGAGAAAGACTTGATCAAAGAAGACGATCTGACGGACATGTTGAACGAAGTTGATCTCAACAAGAACGGTCAACTCGAACTGGACGAATTCTTACAGGTGTGATCACTTCCGTTATGTCTCTTTCACGGTAACGATTTGATGCCTTTTGTGACAGCTTATGAGTAGCATGCGTGAAGGCAGGGTGACCGGAAACCGATTAGCGACTGTAATGCGACAAGGTGAACTAAAACAGTTTGATCGAAGTGATATTTCGGTATCAAGAAGCGGCGGGGGATTGTAACTTTACCAGTATTATTGCTTTTCTTTTTTTTTTAAAGAAAGAGTTTTGGTACTTAGCTCCACATACTATAATATTAAGATTAACCTGAGATTACCACACCGCAAATCTTAGCACTTTAATATTTGGGAGAAATGCATTGTAATGTTCAATCATTTCTTAACTGTAACCCTGATTTCGCAGATATATTGATGTGTTATTTCTTCATAGTTGATAGTATTCTACAAGTGATTAAAAACGTAGTTGCTTTTGTAGAAAAAGCTATACTGACTGCGGCTTGGTTTGATTTGCCTTTGTATATGGAACTAAGTTACCAGCACATTACTTACACAGCAACTTTATCGTTGATGGATTCATATCTGGTGGCTTTCTTGTCATGGGTTCATGGCGTTCTTATGGGTTAGTTAGTTATTTTCATCCGTATGCGGGCAAGTTGTTCGCGGAAAGAAGCATCTCTCTCTCTTCTGTCAATTTATAGTTTGGCCCCATATTTCAATCTACCTCTCTGCATTTGTGCAGCCTCTGGCATCGCATCCGATACTGGCATCAATAGGATTGTGCCGTAAGGCCGTCGGTCTTACTCCGTAAGATTGGTTGGAGAGGCTGATATTGAATTATTAAGGACGATAAGATATAATCGGCCTTCTCGCCTAACGGATGGCCGAGGCCGATACCAATTGTCTCAAAATTACGAATATATCGGCCCAGCTGATTTCTCTCAGAAGGACATGGCGCTGCCGTAAGCTCGCGATACGACCCACGGCGCGATGCGGCTTGTAATATCATGCATAACGTATTTGATGATTTCACTGGGTCGGAGTACTGATTCGTTGCATTCGCTAACAAACCTTGGCTGCCACAAGATGTCGGAGCGGGAGCTGTTTGAACCGTGGTGGCTGGCTGCTGGCATGGGTCATGACTCATGAGACGACACGGCCCAGCAGTTGTGTCATTTCTACCGAATGATCCAGTTCTCTGATCGTAGCTTGAACGAGATTTAGGATTTTCGACCTACCTACGAACACAACAGGGGTTCTATAGCAGATTTACTGTAAACCTGTAAGGTAGGCTTCACCGGTAAGTTCGGTGACGTTATACCCGCAAGATGGCAATATAGACCTGTAGCTGTTCAGCTCGTCATTGTGACGACTGGATATTACGTGCTGTAGGCCTATCTCGCAGTTATTGATCAACTCATGCGCTCTTGTGATGTGTGTAGGCCTAAATCCAGAAATATTATTGTGTCCTGTGGACTCTTGAGGTCTAGACTGTATCTTTGTTCCTTAAGCGACGACTCAAGCCGTTTTTGGTGCGCGGTGTGCCGTCTGCCACACCTGCTGGATTAGTACAGTTCAATCTGACCAGCTAATCAGAAATCACCTACGTTTCAACGGTTGCACCCGATTCAATCAAATTTTGGTAAATGCAATGGGGACGCACTGAACATGAAATTTACCGACTTATCAGTTTCAACCCGAAAGCTTTTAGATGAGTAGTAGACCAGCTAGGGGCGCGGCCTATAGCTATAATCGTAATTTTACGTGTCAGTCAAGGCGAAGGATGATCTAGTTAGAGTAACGCTGCTAAAAGGCGTGACTACACCGGCATTCTCAATCAATGCAAAGGAAATATCAAAAGTTATACCTCACGATAAGAAACTGTACATATGTGACTCAAAGTAACGGACACTGACGTCAAGATATATTCCGGTGTCGTAAGGAGAACTTTCTCATACAGCAAGGTGTAAAATCAATGCTACATGATTTCAATGAGCGGATATCATTTATGACAGTTAAAAATCGGACATTGCAATCCGTAGCCCAACAGGATATCAAATTGGTCAATACAGGACGGCTGTAGTATGCCTCACTTTTCCTACAATTGTGAGTGATAATCCGGATTACGCCATATCAAATTCTCACATTTCTCCAACCGTAGCTGACAATCAACATGCATAGATGAAGTCTATGACTCTCGATTACGTCTCTTGATTGCTGTAGTGTTTCCGCTTCATGAATGATTTACAAAACTCTGTTTCCTATCCAATGCAGGGAAATGTGTAAAGACTATATTACGAGGGGCTTCCACCGATTTCTTATTCAATCTTCAACTGACGTAGGCCTACGCCTATAGGACTAATCACGTAACTTTCACGGCTTTACGCAAAGCACAAAGATTCCTAAGGAACGAATAAACGAAAGTCATAGCAAGGTGGAAAGAAAATGTCATTGCAGATGAGGACATTGTCGTGGTTGCTTATACGTGGTCGATTATAGTATGCTAATGGATATATAATGTCTTATTTGCAACGGCTTACTACTCGTAGTACATGACCAGACCTGAGGGCGCTACGGCCTAGTCCTACCATTTTGTTATAGTCTTCTACTGTGACTTTAATATCCCTATGCAGAAGTTGGATTTAATTAAATTCAGAGTGATCTGGTAATACTTTGTCTCATATGTTCAATGGTCTACACTCCGGCATTTTTATCACTATTCCCGTTCTTTTGGATTAATTAGCACGGCCCTTCCTATCAATCAGAAACCGCCGACTGTACCTAAGCGGGGAAGCAATGGATAACCAATCAACGTTTAGTCTAAGTAGGTTTGAAATCGCTTTGGGCAATCAAGAATAAACAGCAACTCTGAAAGTCCTTGTTAGGCCTTTATACACATGCTATCGATAATTGACTATGCAAAACCCGAAGTAAAACATCCTCCATCCGTTTTAAAACCCCTATATTTACCGATTACATGCACACAGCACACGCCTACGCACAAAACGGGCGGGCTTCGTGCCGCAAGATAACGTCACCGGCCAAATAAGCTGTTTAATCAAAATGGTGGTCGATGCCACTAAACAAATTTTAAATGTACATATTTTTATCCAGAAACATAAGTATAACTATTGGCAAAGTAACGTTTCTTGATTAGAGATTTGTGCGACTACCGTATCTTTCTGGGTAATCCTTCGCATTCGCCGAAATACCGTAAACTTTTAATGCGCCTCTTTATGACCAAATATTGTTCTCTACATTTCCTCCACTTGAGGCGACGTAGAGTCACGATTATGATCCACTTATCGCGGTCGACCGGTCATTGTCCATTAATGGCACGACATCCGACGATGATTGTGGGCGAATGCGTGTAGATTTATCAATGAAAAATGAAGTAGGCCTACTGTATATGATTTGAAGCACGGCGGTTTTTGCACGCGAACTATCTTCGTAATGCAGTGGCCGGATTTCAGGTACGGTTACGTCATACAAAAAGTCACGGATTTCAATTATAATTATCGTTGGCTTCAATTTTACTCCTTCTATGGCATGGAGTCTAAATATAATTGAGCGAATTAATCAGACATGTTAATTGGTTTGTCAAAATTCGCAAGGTATACAGCTTCAGCAAAAGACTTGGCGATGTTCCGCGTTATCTGCGCAAAACCTACCACACTATCAAGTGACCGATCGTACACTTTTGCTCCTACATGAAATTTGTCCACGAAACTTTTAGTGTCTACATCGTGGCGTTAGAACTGTGTGGATGCGGCTTGCAGAAACCATGGGTTACTTTGCAAAGGCCACCCCGACGCGGAAGTCCTAGCTGCCTTCCATTACGCTCTCCTGCACGCAATGTGTGTGCTTGTGGTAGATTATTCTATTATATCGGTATATACGGTATATCCATGTTACTGGTATTATGTAGCCTACAATATTGATACACCTTTTACCTAGCACTAAATAGACATATCTACACTTGATTTTGGTCAGACAGAAACGAAATGTAATTGCGTTCTGTAGGTCAATTATTGATTTCGCAGGATTTTAACTTACAGCGAATCATTGCGAGTTGAGTTCAGAATTTGACACCACTTTGACCATGCAATTAGCTCTTATTGATGACGATAAGAGTGAAACAGAAACTTTATTCCTACACGGACGATTATACATTTGTAGGTCATGCACACGTGCGGTAACAAATACTGTATGCGAATATTTGAAGTTGAACGCTGCACAGCGACATTTTCTTCTTGATGGATTTTTTCAAGCATAGTCTATACGGTTGATGATATGAATGACAGGAATGATTAAAGAAATGGACGCAGAACATATTCGTCATCGATTAACTAAGTCATTTCTAGTTTCAGCCGTCAATTCGGCGTACTTGATGGATTTTCCAAAATTTAGGCTGCATCCCAAATACTGACTGACCTTACAATTATAGAGTATACGCCAAATCATCGTCTGAGAGCTTGAAATGGATGTCAGAGAATCCGTGACTATAGACAAATTAAAATAATTTTTTGGAAAAGTTCTTAATGGGAAAGATATTTTAATATGATCTGAACTTGGTGTACATGTCTGCCGTTTTGACGTCATATCTTCGCTAGTCGATTCCTTCCCAATACGTCATAATCATCAGTGTGTAGATCACTATTTATACAGTATATGACGGGTTTGATTGATTGCAATTCGTTCTCGTGAGCACTGACTTTCGCTTTCCGATGAACACTCCACAGGAAGTAGTATAAGTTAATACTTCTTATGGTGAAAGTTCAAATTTCATTTTCTGTCACATGACCGGTCGGTAAAAGGCATCGTGAAATTTCAATCTGGCTAATTAAAAAAACATTAATTGGGTTTTATTTCAAATTTTAGCAGATTTTCCTCTTGCAGAATACCAACACCTGTGATGATGTAACCTACACCTCAAAAATATTTAGGACAACAGTAGCAAAATCTGGACACGGCATCACCCTTGTTCTAAGAATGAAATGGTATAAATATCAACGTTGATGTCTAAAGTTTAAACTTCCACTGTAGTCCTGTATCACACATACTAAAATATCTGCGACGTCGCGTCGGAAATCAGTTTTCTCATGCTATATCTAAGTCTCATTAAATTCCAGGCTCATTTGTCTACATTTACCTTATGCTTATGGTATCTTGGTCAAATTTATCCTGCATGCCTAGAAATTGTAATGAATTTATTAGAAATAATGCGTAATTTTGTTACTTGAGGGGGAGTGCTCCTATCGTTCTGTCTGGAGTCTACACACGTTTATTTGTTGAATTAAAGAGTCCTTAAAATGAATATGAGAATCGTTCTGCGTGAGTAATTTGGGCAGAAATGTTGTTTATAAGCTCAATGGTAGCAATCCACAGTACATGCCAATTCAACAACTTGCATATGTTTCAAAGCTCCTTCCGAATCAAACCCTACAGCATTATCGCAACTCTGGACCAAATGACGGTGCTATTCGGTGAAGATGCCAAGGTTCGCCGCATGTAGACGATTTTTGATGTTTAATACGTCTACGTCCAGACGTAAAAACCGAACGAACATGCTAACGATGACGTTGAAACCTTCGCGCACGATCCCTTACAATTCCTATACACACTGTGCTGAGACATAACGGATAACAAACAATGCTCTCTAATCGGCTTTCCAGTTCCATCAGATCATGCTTGTTGTAAAGAACATTGTGTATGGCGACGGTGCAGACATTATTCCATATAAGCTGGCCTATCACAGATTGCTTGAATGACGTATCGCTTTAAAGTCATTTTCTTCTGTTCTCTATACAACTTATTCCAAACGTCGTTAAGCTAATAACATAAAATGCCTGACCAAGCATTGGTTACTTTACCGGCGGAGAGTGTAGTATAGACGTGTTGTGAGTACGAGTCAAAGTGATATGTGTTGTGGTCCCCAGGCATTTAGGCCCTTGATCTAGTCGTATCGGCATCGGTTATCTTGGGTTGGTGTTTCGTGGTCTCCCTCATCTACAATGTCCGCAGTCAATTTAAATACTGGTTACAAATTTAGAACACACTACTTTAATATATAGCGGCTTCATTTTGACGCGATGGGACGTCATTGAAGGCCGATAGTGGATGAGAACGAGCACGAATTCACTCCTTCATAATGATCACATCAATAACATAAAGAATCAAATGAGTCAGGGTTTCCGAAACACCGTAGTATTTATAGCAACCCATAAGGGAACACGATTGGCTATGTCTCGAAGGTTCGATGATGCTTTTGCATTAAATTTTCGCAATATCTTTCGGAAATATCACTTTACGTGTGTGCAAGTGAGAACTTGTGCGTCATGCATGCGATTTCGGTTTTGAATCTACAAAATTCAACCTCCCCTCCCTTGTATATTTTCAATTTTCAACAATCAGACGGCTGCACGGCTGCAAAATACGCAGCTGCAATCAAAATGTTTCAAATGACGCTGTTGCGTTACGCACAAAAACTCATTTCAATTAAACAAGTAACGTAACACTACGAAACGCTTTCATTCACTTACGACAGACTTATTGATTATTACTTATAATTAGAACGCTAGCGCTCACGACGTCGCGACGTACGACGCCCACGTCTTGTATGTTGACGGATTCCGTAATACACAAAGGTTTCGATGACAACAAGCAAAATTTGTATGTGTGAAATCGTTCGGGAAACGGTAAAGCCGTCATAAGTAGTTTTAATTACGAGCGACTATATATATATAATTAATATCAAAGTCCGTTTTCACTCCCGTCGGGGACATTTTCAAGGGAAATATTAATTTTCCCACAACCCCGGCGATGACGACAGCTTACTACTCGTTTGACGCTTTGTACGCATACACACGACCGACTCTCAAATTCTGCTCCATAGCAAATGACTCAAAGAAAATAGGGGTCGGCAAGGAGGCATGAGCCTATACTCAAGGCGATTTACGTTCTGCTATAAGCAATCAACGCATTTCTATTTGCTCTCTTTACCCGCTAATCGCATGCATGCAGCGTACCACATACGCCTGCATACTGCAGCAATCATTGTTGCTTTGGAATACGAGGTATCAGGTTAACTGATGGGCCAATATAGCGTTATGCCAGTTGGTACTCTAATAATATATTTTGAGAAAAAGTTTGAGAGAGCGATCTGCTTTGACAACCCGATTAGAGAGGCGGAAAATTAAAGAAAGAGTGTTTAGTACAAAGTGATTTTAACGGCTTGTGTACAATCAATCTGCAAGTTTCTCGATTTTCAATTATAGATTTCCTGTGCCCTATCGTCGAGGATGTAACACAACTGTTCGAAAAAGTCAAAAACATAGATTCGCAGAATACCCTTGTTTTCATAAACAAGTCTAATCTGTCTCGTATTAAATTGTCTGTAATCATATCATCACGTATTTCGCCTCTGGCTCAAGTGTATGTATACCCAGCCCTAAACAAACCGCTGGCGTTCGTGGCTTAAAATCGTTCAATAGCGTCGACGCTTTTATCACCAAGGTTGAGAAGCTTTGCTCCTTAATCAGTGAAGTGAGTATGTAAATTGTAAGATAAAAATATAGTCGTTTGGTTTACCTAAGGTCCTATACATGAGTTGTTATCGTGTTACGTCCAGATTTGGCTCTAACAAATCATATTTTCTTGACAACAAACGAACAAACACTACGAAACAAATATTTAGTCTATTTATTGCCTATAATCCGTGCGTTCCCACACAATTTCCCGTCGGCTATTTTCTCTAAATTCCTGAATCAATTCTCCTGTGATGCCGTGTACTTAGTTATATTTCTGGGTTCATAGCTTTGAAATTATCACGTATCGCTATGCTAACCTTACGCATTCTTAACCCATCGTAAACCCAAAGTGTGATACAGCGCTTTTAGATCGGCTAATGTGTCACAGAATGCAGGCAAGGGTGATTATTGTTGCGAGATATTTTTAACCGGTGGGAAGCTGTATTTTTGTAGGGTAACGACCGCGACGACGTCCAAATTTACGTTCCTTTGACGCAAAGTAATCAATTTGCACTCTCCTTTTGAGATGTGACGCACGTTATCTCTTATTACTCAGTGTCAGTATGCGTGCTCGGAATTGTGAGAGTTCTCTTCTCTTTACGCAACGGCGTCGAATGTCTAGTTATTTTCACAAATTTTGAGAGCGTAGTAGAGCGTACTCAGACACCCGGTAAATCGCGTTGCGGTATATATTTATACTAAAACGTGTCTTATTTTAGACGACTTCTTCCAAGAAAATTTAATTTGTTTATACATAGATATTTAGTTACATTTTAGTGGCGATGCATGGATGGGTTCGTTGCGTGCACGGGTTGGGGAATGGTGATACGTGAAATATGACTCGCATGGGCGAACAAACTTAGGGTTTTCCTCAATAAGCAAAGTCTCTCTATAAATTCTGATCGTGATTATCTAAATAGCCCTTTTCTTTGCTAAAAATCATGCAGAAATTCGTGCTATATAATGATATTTGGAGTCACGTTTTGCTTTTTCGGCGCTCCCGTATCCGCGCGGCCGCACATGCCACGCGATGCGTTGGGTTTACATGCAATACATGCACCTCGATCCTGCCACCACCTTTCCACCATTTCATCCAACAACTACCAAGTTAGCAGTACATACGATCCCCAATCTTCGTATGCAGCTGCGTTATGGGCTATAGTATACCAAACG
Organism: Botrylloides violaceus; assembly: GCA_030412335.1. Classification (NCBI taxonomy): domain Eukaryota; kingdom Metazoa; phylum Chordata; class Ascidiacea; order Stolidobranchia; family Styelidae; genus Botrylloides; species Botrylloides violaceus. Next base: position 3,967,506 of record JASFYC010000829.1, on the reverse strand, counting down.
CGAAATTGCGAGAGTGAAATACTCGATGTGTTGAAGGAGTGAAGCTAATGTTATTGTGTGCGTCCTACGTAAGAAAGTCGGACAAACCAAATGTATGAAGGATGTCATGTAATCTAGGCTTGCGTACGGCTTGGGTTATCCCTATCCAGCTATACGACTCCGATACAATTCTGCAACTGCACGGGCGGTCTCGCGCTCTCACGCTGTAGATGCGATAACGTTTGGCACAACCGTGACGTGGAATCATAGATTACTCGACCCCTCCTCAGCTTGATTGAGACGCAGATGTTTTTCACTTCACACTCTACTGGTTTCTCGGGGTATCGGTCTTAAGCTGAGGAGTGGTCGCAGTGGTCTACGCGTACATGATTTCCGTGCATGTCGCTAATTCATCGTCCTATTTCTCAGCTCGTAGACGGTTGTAGAGTTCGAATATTAGTTCGATCGAATCTACAATACTTCGGCAACCACTGAATATGTCAGTTATTCCATCTATTTCGTTAGGGCTTGCGCAGTACTCATCCCCCCCCCCCCCACACACACGCACAGCAGATCGTGAATGCGACGCAGATGTTTTCCACTACGCTCTACTGGTTTCTGCGGGCATCGGCATGGAGTTCTTAAGAACACCATGGGTATCGGTCTATTCAACCGAACAAGCTATATACAAATCGACGGTATTGTATAGCTGACAACCCCAATAAATCAGTTATTGAGAATTTCCTTTTCTCTTGTATCAACGAAGTCAGGCGTACGAAATTCGCAAATTTGTTGCGAACTGCTTTTACGTTGGAAACGTGGTGATCAAGATAGTAATGTCATGATCGTATGTCTAGATTTGTGGACAGTGGGCAGGTTGCTCTCAAGATGTTAATGTACTATAGACGTAGCTATACTGTATATCGTTTCCTTTAAAAGCATACCGGAAAAGGCCTCTTCTGTTCGGTTGCGTTTCGATATGGAAAAGTTTGGTGTCTCCCAGCAGCTAGCACTACATTTTAGGGGCGATATCGATATCCATTGAAACTCGCATACACGTGACTTCATCACTCATGCTCACAGCTCATAACAAACCCTTACCAGGATAAGAACACAATGCTTTATAGCAAATTAGTTCATTATGATATGTAGTCACAAGGGCTGCCTGACTTGCAATTTTGAATCATCATATATGGTCATCTATTCTTTCTTGTCCTCTTAAAATAGATGAGCTGTGTTGCTACTGGACTTCGCCCGTTATTACCGTATGGGTTGCTACTCATATGGTCGAAAATAGCATATTTGAAAGTAAATTGGGAGACAAACTGATCAGCTTGCATCAATGGCTGAGTAAGATCTAAATTGAGGCATGGGCCAAGAATACTTCAAATTCGTGAAGTGATTCATAGTATGCCTATGCTATATCGCAATGTAAGTTCCAATGGCCAGTAACAAAAGTGACAACAACAAAACGTGAGGCAAAGTGAAAGATGGCTGCCGTTGCGCCGACGTGCTCTCCAGTCTCCACACCCAGATTAAAAATCGCTTAAAATCGCTGACAACGTGACAAGATCCATTCGGTTTGCTATTTGCTGAAACGACACGCCAAAAAAGAATCGTCGTGGAAAGTTCGAGGCTGATGAAGCTATTTATGGCGTACAATAAGGTGATCAATGCGACGTCGTGACTAAACAGACGCACTACCTCAAACAAAGGCACTCATAGTTTGTCCGTATATCAACTTTTCAATGTATTCTCTGCCGAACATATAGTTAGCACATAATGGCGTCTTTTACATTATGCTGACTAACAGCGCGGAATGCGCGACACATTGCCGATATTGCTACAAGTAAAGAATCTGAATGTAAGCTGAATAATCCAATTTAACTAATGCTTTCTTTGCGTATACTATATTTTAATCATCATCAGTAAGCAGAGTGCAACAGGCGCGACCCTCACGCAAACCGCGCATGGCAAAAGGCGGAATTACAAAAATCTTCCCTATGATGGTCAAATTACCACAGGCTTTGTGGGTTTCGTATATGCGGATATGCGAATATGCGGATTGGATTTTCCAAAATATTCAACACCTTATTAAATGAATAGCAGGATGAACCTACTCATGCGGTTTTCCTCGTTGTTTCGTCATTTCACTATTGCCTTTCTCGGTGACTGCGTCTATGCGTCCATTATCAAGAAAGAACCGCACAAAGGTCAAATTATTTTTCTATGCAGTTAATGCATGCGCTTTGAAAATGTTGATATTTCACACGTTGCGTCGGTATCGCATTTCACTTGCGGAAACGTCCCTAGTAATCACACGCACCATGCCGAAACCAATGCGTATGACGCAGTTTACTTCTCTCTTTATTTTTGCCAGCTGCGTTTATAGATTTTACCCGCTACTCACACGCAAAAATAGAACGTATTTTGCGTACTGCTTTCTTCCGCAATAGTGTTGAGACGCTATTGTTTGCGTTGACGTCGACGCGGTTACGTCTCTGCGTTTGAATAGTTGCTATTAATATTACATACTGCCTTTTTCTCGTCGGTTTCGAGATAACGACGCAACAGAGGAATTTTGACGCTATATAAAAGGGCTAGATTCTCTCGAATTCCACAAACGGGATATTGCCTGCGGCGCTACCCAGTTGAATCAGAGCATCGGTTAAAGCGCAGATTATTGAGAGAGTTAACAGCATCAATTCAGTGGATATCAACGCAAAATTTTCGAAAAGAAACAAGTATCTTCAACATTACAGATCGGATTTATAACAGAAGTGAGTATAATGCACAATTTTCTTAGCCTACATTTATCGTCGGTGCATTGCGACGATATCATTGCGGTTGGGTCCATTCGAAATTCACATGTGTGCTTCTAAAAGTGTTTGTCTGGGTTTGGACATCGTTTAGGAAACTATTGTCCATCCCGTCTTTATACAAGGGCCTACTCTGCACATCTTGAGCTGTTCCTGGATGTCGTGACCGAGAGACTAACGCAGTACCGCCCCTGCGCTCAATTTCTCTTATCACCTCGAGTTTGCGTTATCATGCGATCTCAAAACTTGGTTGATAAAATCAATAGATAAAATCCATTGTCCACCGCATGTTCCTTGGAAATTTTGTATGATAGTCTTGTGAATGGGTCTAAAGGAAAACTTGTATTATGAATGGGTTATGCTGGTGAACCGTGGTCATGGCATGCTACTTTCACAGATTTGAGTTCAAGTTGGACTGACATGTTGCTTAATTTTTTCATTGTCAGAATTTCTTGCATGTATTCTACGTATGATGTTATGTGACTTGTTTCATCCTGTGCTATGAACATTCATTTTATATTCTTCCTTTCATTTTTTTTGATGCGGCAGGACATGTGCTCAAGCGCACTGATGATGCAACATCAAACTTCTCTATCGGGTCCTATTGCGATGAATTTCACCGGGTCTGATAAGGAATCGACCGAGTCAATATTGCACTGCTTTAACCCGACGCCGTCGTCGTTCTATGGCTCGCGATCGTTGGGTGTAGCCCATAATGAAACAATTACTGGACCAAACGATAATGTCGTCTCTTTTCCAAAGACGCAGCCGCAGTTCGATTTTGACGCACTTGGCTCCGATTTCTGGGAAACAAACTCAACAACGGAAGACATTCTATCAGAGATATATCAGGAAATTGAATCACCGAGCACAAGAATAGCCTCGGAAGGCTTGCCGGGATTCACAGGACCGCTATCGGTGTCGCCGATGGATTCTCCTCCATCGCGGTCTGCAACACAACACGAAACACCTTCATTCACAACACAAGACATCGTGGAGGCACCATTAATGCGAGACAGTATCGTGCCGTCTTTTGACATCAATTCCTTCAGCCCAATCGATAGTACAACTACTTCATCTGCTGTCATCGACTCCACCTCGTGGACCTCTAACATGATTGACCACGGTCATCGGCGCGCCAGTCTTCCTCAAATTGCAGATTATGAGCAACAAGGCGCGAGCACACCATCTCCCCAAGGCATTTTCCCACAATGGAGTCAAAGCAGTGTCTGCGTGCCATGCTCAAATATGGGACAACACAGCTCAAGTTTGGACGAGACAGCGTGGACTAACGTGATGAACTCTCAAGTAAACTTCGAGACGGCTCAGCTTAACGAGCCAAACCCCAACATGACTATGAAAAGACAATCGGACGGTGCGTATACTTTGACATTCCATACTTAATTGCGAAATATTAGCCGTATGTTTTTCTTGCAGGTTCGTTCGACTTCATGTATGATTTCCCTCATGCGAATGAGACGTATGGAGTATCGTATCCACAAGGTGTTGCAATTGAGCATGCGCATTCAACTATGCAGCATTGCCAAGCTCAGTCGATACAAAACCCAGCCCCTCATTACACTGGGGGTGGAGATCTGTTTTCTGGCGATTTTAAAATCCGCACTACGAGTGATTACTCACCCATGGACAATTTTGCAAGCAATGCACCGGTTCTTGGATATGGCAATATCGGGTATGACTTCACGAAAACCCATCCACAAGCCACCGATACGGTAGTCGAGGATCAATTCGGTCGATCAACACGTGTGAAAGTCGAAACCTTTCCCGCCTTATCACATTGGACTACACCCATGCCATCTTCCACCCCGTCAATGGGAAATGTTGCTTATACAAGTTCTGCGCCACGACATCAAACATACTCGAACAAGGGATCGTCTCCAAGGCATATGATGGTTTCACAGGTACGAATTTGATTATGATCCCTAGCAATATGAAAATTTAGGAATGCACTCCTTCGGGTCGTGACAAGTTATGCGGCATTTGCACAGTACAAATAATATACAACGTTAACTTTGAACGTGAAAAACTGGACTATCTAGTGAACAATAACTTGATGCGGTTGACTGAGTATGTCGCCTAGGGCATATATTTCTTTTGTGATCGTGAATCCAACACGGTCTCTAACTTAACTGTTTTCTAACCGGCCTCGGACACGTCTGCACGCCAACAAATTTCGCTCTACCGTCTTTTTGTCCCCGGCCCTGTAGTTTCATATATTCAGAGTGTAGTGTTTATCTCCGTTTAGTTCAGACAAAGTCAGCCAGGTTTATGCGAGGGTTGGATATTTTTGCGGTAAACGGTGGTAGAAGAAAGTATGCAATACGTTAGCAAAATTTTCAAGCGACAATTTCGAGAGAATTGTCCTTTTCGCCGTAGTGTGCAAGATGTGGCGAAGTCTCCGCATGATACGGAAGGGTATAGATTTCTTTATAAAGGAAAGATTGAATTGGATTACATTTTATATACAAGAAAAAAATCCTATAGAGACAGTGCTGCATACCTTCACTTTGATTCGCATTGTAACTTTTATGGGTATCTATAGATTAAGTAGAATTGCTACTTACTGCGTTGGATAAAGAATGCCGAACGCTGCAGCGAGACGATCTCACGCGACCAACGATGAGTCGTCTCCAAATTACAGGAACTATGAGCAATACTAGCCCAGCATCGGTATTTAATCCGAATTCCGGTTTTCCGACGGCAGGAGACTCATCTCCAGATGTTTTGCAACGAGACTTAGTGTCACGATTTGACAATGATAATTCGTTACCCACGGAAATATTTGGCTTCGATTCACAAGAATACGCGATGCCTGATGTTTTTACTGAGAATCAATTTTTGGGATCAGGAACTGTAGCTTTATCGTCTGAACGCAAAAATCCTGGAGCTATTTACCGCTCCATGTCAAGCTCAGATGGCAGGACAATTCGGTTATTGCCGGGTTTGAATGGATATGGGGTAGATCAAAGCAGCTGCCACAACCGTCGATTTCACCGGCACGCAAGGGATGTTAGTCTTGCCGTACCAGCCATCCGTCCACAGTGGAATCTGGCAAAAAGCGACCATACACTATCAGCAACGCTGCCGTCACAAGTATTGAAATTTTCTGATCAGCTGGCTGAATTCTCAACACTGATTGACGGTCAATCATTTATTCCAAACGGGAAATCATGTAGCAATGGTAATTTAGACGAGCCGTGCCCTTTTAACAAACGAACCGATGTGAAATCGGAAACAAATTTCGATAACAAATACGACTCTAACAATGAGTTCGATCATTTATCATCGTCTGGTGCTATGCAACAATTTAGCTACGCTAAAGATCCCACAAGCGAACTAACCATTCCAGAGTGTTTTAATACCATGCAGCATATTGATGAGTTTTATCCTGAAGACTTGACGCCGTCAAAATTGTCTACTTTTACTAGCGCAAGCTCTACCGATTCTACACGCTCCGCAGAAAGTCCGTTGTCATTGACCCTTGAGCATGTGTGTTTAACACCGCTTCGAAATGGTGGGGACAACGTAACGCTGGATTTGGACGGTGTTTCACCGGTAACTACTTTCGATAATGACGGTATTGAGTTTTCACGATACTCTACTGCATTTGAGAGCCTCTCGCAGTCACAATCCGCCGATGCGTCTCCATTTGTGAAGTTTCCGAGCGACCTGTACTCTACAGACCTTACTACCTCACCGCGATATTTATCCGGTAAACATCAGATCCTTCATTCCGAAACTATCTCACTGTGTGACCCAAAAGAATCTTCAAATTCTAGTCGTAAACTTCAGAAGGAACAGCAAAAGATCTTCCGTTCGCCACCGCCAAGAATCATTTCCAACTTTTGTGCAAAAGAACAGAAAAAAAGACGGAAATTTTGCCGCAAACCACCCACTTTAATATCACACCAAAAACTGGAACGATTTAACGATGATAACGCAGCTGTTACGATTTCACGGAGTTCGTTAGTAAAGTCTAATTCTTTGGAGATTGAGAACTTGGAACGTAAATTACTATCGGCATACAGTGAGAAGAAAAACGGGACGACTTCATCTAATCATATTTTAGTCACCATATCTCATGAAAAGCGACGTTCTTCAATGCCGGTCAGCGCAGAGATTTTTGACGACTGCGCTAATCCCGCTGTCCAAGTCAATCACATTCCAACCAAAACTATGACTTGTCCAATGCCATTTGCGACTGAAGAAAGTTCTACAAAGTTCACATATTTCCAGAACGCCATGAAAGAAGTTTTAGCAGAAGTTGATCGGACCCAAGACGGACAGCTATTCGAAATAACCGCTGATGAGTCAGAGAGTTGTTACGAATCGATGAAAAATTTTTGGAGGGAGGCTAAACCCGCGACAGTTAATGAGATGTGCTCTCTTGCGACAGGGAATTTCAGGAGTCTAGGCCAGGTGAACATGTGAAGAATAAATAATATTTCCAAGTAAAGCTAACTAAGCACCGCTCAACCGCCATATTTTTCCAGTAAAATTCCCATACCGCATACCCGTAAATTTCCGATTCATTACTACCGTATACTCTGAATATGACTCATCGGTTTGAAATACGATAAGTTTATTCATATCGTCATTTGAAGTTCCTAAAGTTCCCATTTCAAAGATGATAATAATAATAGTATAATATCTATAATAATAATAATACAATCATCATCAATTTTTTTTTGCAGAATGTGTCACCTCGGAATTCGATCCCGTCCAGCTCAACGAATCTAAGCTACGGAGGATTCGGCGAAGGAAAGTGCGCGGTGTGCGGCGATAAAGCAAGATGGCAACATTACGGAGTTTTAGCCTGTGAAGGATGCAAAGGATTCTTCAAGGTATGGAGCAACCGCTTACAAATACCAAACACTTTGCTTGTATTGAGAAAGGCACGATCAAACTCAACCGAGACAAAATTGAGGCATATACGAAGGACTGCACTATTTTGAACTAGTGCGATCTATTGCCGTACAACGCATCGATACAAAGAGCTAATGACGTTTTTTTCACTTTCAGCGTTCGGTGCAAAAGAATGCGCAATATGTTTGTCTCGGAAATAAAAGCTGTCCGATTGACAAGAAAACAAGAACACATTGCCCTTATTGTCGCTATCAGAAATGTATCGCTGTTGGAATGTGTAGAAATGGTAAGTTTGAAAACCTATGTATTTGTCATAGCGGCCATGATGTTTCACCAGACACCAAATCTCGCTCTGTACTGTGTACGCTTCCAAGCGGTAAACAGTCATAGTGATTAAACTGATTATGGCTACTTGTACAGTGCGCTTAAAGGCTTCTTTTGTTAGGGAAAACGTCATCGATTATAAACAAATATCTAACTTGACGAGCTCCACGTAGTTCACGGTCATATTTACAACATCTACCGAAGGGATTTGCGATTTAACGAGTTATTTATCTTAACTTTCTACGTCGGCTTGTCGCTGATCGATGACAACCGGGCGTTGAAGATGAGATTTGAATAATCTTCAACTAACTATAGTCTGTTGGGAACCACGCTGCGTAGTTTCATATTCACCACTATCTCTGCTCTGGTTCGTCTATCTCATCATTTCCGATATAGTGTGGCATCGTTCGATTTGACTTGGGTTTATGCGCCAGATTTCCCATCACATGTCTCGGTCGCGCTCACTTCATTCGCCCGCCATTAAAGGTCCGCTTTGCCCAGAGACCGCTTATTATCATTATACCCTTCTGTATAAAGAGTTGAAGGCCTTAAATGCTCTTGAATATTTTACACCTCATTACCTGTATAGAATAGGGATATCTAGCAATTAGTATACTGCTAGGCCTAGGACTACTCATTGCGTTATGGAACTCGTGTCAAATATTCGGTTGATGAAACCGGTGTTATCGATTGCTGTTATGCATAAACCCTGAGAAATACCACTGCGTTGAAACTTTTATGGTAACAGATCCCAATCAGTTAAAATGTTACGTGGTTGACTTATGCATCAGTTTGCTTAGTTTTATTTCTATATGCCCTATACAGCAGTTAATGGCTTAGCGCTTATGCTGTTATTCGGTGTTATCATAATTGTGCTCTGTCGCACAAAAGTTTTTATATGTATATTGATACTGCTATCAATTTCGTGTTACTCGATCGTTGCCACTTACTGGCTATTTGATGTTCGACGAGGTTAGCCTACATTTTATCTCTAAATGACGTAATGACCATGCAAGAAACTATTACGTAAGCGTTAACAACGTATTCATTTTCACAGTGGTTCGAACAGACGGTCCCACAAGAAGCCGAAGAACGCAACAGAAGTCACGATCGCCACGATCAAATTTGAGTCCATACACAGTAAATAGTTTCAGCGCAACTACAGCAGCTTCATCACCAAGCCCCAATCTAAATACTGGATCTAGTAAAACAGGAGCACATGGATATAGCCCGTACTTGGCAGGGAATCCGTGATACGAATCTTCAAATGGGATCGTTAAAATGGTTAATGCTGCAAGTCAAAATTTCCGCCATTGAGTTACTCGGCCTACGTCAGAAAGTTTTATAGTTTCGCAGTCAGCCCACGTGTCTATAATGGATCGACTCTTCAACGAAATATACACAAGGCGTGTCAAGCTCAAGTCAGGCTTTCTATATAGACAATGCATTCCCACTGTGTACTATGCAGAGGCGGCTTGTTGGCTGACGAATGTTGGCAACGCACTATTAGAAAACGGACTAATTTCACTGTGCAATCGATCTATTATGTGACTGAAATTATAACGTTCTTAAATGTGATGGAGGACGGTCTATACTATACCATCACTTACCTCTATATAGATATAGATCTTTCACCGGTGCGTTAACTTGTTTCATGTCATGTACACAAGACCTACTACAATACCGTGCGCATATTTCAACATTCCCTGACCGGGTCAAGTCGGTGTTTAAAAATACCATGATACAACAAAATGGATGAAACCAACCTCTATACCCGTTGCGATTTGGCAATTTAGCCAACAATACGTGCCAACGAGATAGTAGCTGTCAATACATCTCGAAACTTGTCGGACAGGCAGTATTTCAATGCCTATTAGTTGGTTGCTATCGAACCGCAATCTCGCAAGTGCATGCATGCACTTGCGTGTAATCTTAAACGGTAGGCTATTTTAAAAAAAGTTGTAAGCGTGGAATGTGTTGCTGAAGTTGTAAGCTTCCAAACCTTCCAGAAACATAAAACGTCGATAAATTTTCAAAAGTTTCTTGTTCCATTTCATGTGCAAGCTTTCCAAAAGTTTCGTAATTGTCACATTTATATCTATGTGATTTGTCCTGACTTCAGAGATTTCTTTTCCAATTTACGGCGGAATTGTATATTTAGAAAAAGAGATTGTTGCAACTATTTCGCAATCATATTTCAGTATTTGATTTTAAAACTGATATTTTCGAGATTATCTTCTATCGAACGTTTCAGCATTGCCACAAAAATGAGATTTTAACGTAAATTTATCGATTTATGTCCTTACGCATGTGTGTGATTTTTCGTTTCTGCTATGTATTAGTTTTCATCGTGGTGTGTTGTTTTTGATTCAGTATTTTGCTTCAAATTAATGACCGTTTCTGCTGAGCCAAAAACTGTCCTATTATTACCTTTGCTCTGTTTCCGGCAACAGAGATATGTGGGATATGTGGATATGCAGGTTAACGAGATTCTGCCATTGACGCGATTGATTTTACATGTGTTATTTTGATTTTCTTTTCATATTTTCATCCTGTCCAAGATAATAGAGACCCGATTATGATTGTGTTCCAGTGAGGGTTGTGTACTTGAGAATTTAATAAATGATAATTTCACCAACCATTGCCATCTATACCTATTTTGAAGCGGTGCGATCGCAGGTGAGTTGCGTTTACGCAAAGAGGAAGCAACGAGTGTTCGCAGATTCTCAACAGAATTATGGCACTGTAGTGGATATCTTAAACAAAAATTCGCTAGATGTCAGTAAAGATTACATGGTTTTCCACGGCATTAATATTATTATAAAGAAGATTTTCAGTGGCTCTTATCACCGTTCGGCGTTTTGCACCACGAACAGGACAGTCTGGAGCAGATACATGGGTATAATAATCGGGACAATTGGGGATATTACAACACTGGAATGGCGGTCTATAATTTTCCACAGTATCTACAGTACACTTTGTAGACCAGACTATGGGTCGTACAGGGCCTGCTTGACAGTTGATAATACCCTGAGCAAAATAGCGTTTTATGGTTTATCATCGCAGCCTACGCATCAGTAGCTTACATCGCAGCAACAATTTGTCTGCATGCTGTGCTAAGCCCAAGTAATAGTCCCCTAGGGTAAAAAACGTTTGAATATAGCTGCTCTTGCGACAGTTTTTACCTGTTCGAATTCATATAAATCGCAATTTAGAAGGTTCGATAAAGTGAAGTTTTCCAGGAATCGAGGGCGCGTTAAATCGCGATTGTAATCTTTCTCGTGTGACAAACACCACTCTTCTGAACCTGGAGTCAGGCAATAGACTAAAATGTGTAGCCTATCTTGCGCCTACTTCTACACAATTGGAAATCAACTCGTGAGTCGTGATCATGAGTCGTGGCGTAGAATATAGGCTACCAAGCTACCAATAGTAAACAAGCCTGGTGAGATGCCGTCTTCACTCCTTCAGTGAACGTGACAGAAACAAAAAGTAAACATTCGTCATCTTCAGGTATCAGAACCAATACTGCAGCAGATCAACGTCAAAATTACGCCCGATGTCGACCATTGACGTATCATCGGGGATAAGCTACTGGCTGATGCAACTTTTCCAGAAACAGCTTTATCCTTTTATGGAGAAAGCACCCGTTTTGGATGCTACATAAGTAGGAGGTGTAGCAAATTCGAAGAGTTGTAGGCTAGTCTGTTGGTAACTACACTAACTAGAGCCACTTTCTGAAATTTTAGAACTTTTCCGTATTATTTTTACAGTCTCATTTCAAAGGTTAAAATTGCACAACAGAGTCATCTAGCGGTTTAAATTTTCGCCTTAACTATGTCAAGTATATTAGTGATATCTTCAACCAGGGGTACTTCACCGCTTAGGTAATAAACACTGTTTAGTATGCAAAAATAATAGTCGAAATGAATCATTGGAATATCATTGACGCGCTCACAAGTCACGGTTGCAACGAGATATATATCAAAACTACCTTATTATGCGTAGAAACTTGCGGCTAACAGCAGACGAATTTCGTCATATCTGCCGAAAACTTCCAGAATATGTTGCATAATTAATTAACAGTGACATCGTCCATTTTGTTTACGATCTCTCCTTCTCGCGCGGTTGATGGTTTATTCCCATGATCGAATATCTCATCATGTTTTGCAAATATGACTTGACATTTCAACACGATTTTCTACGAATGTTCCCAGAACTCCCAAACTATTCTCTTCAAAGTCACACGTAGTAAGACTTCCGCTTGACGTCATCTTGCAGGAGATATGAAGTGAGTGAAATTCACTTGTTTAGCTCATCGCGTCAAGTTTCACTTATCGATCATGATATAGGTATTGGCATTTTATTACAGATATAGATATAGGCCTGCCTTACTACACAGACTGTAGTCCTACTGTAGACCTACGAGTTTAGCAATTTTGACACATATTTATACCGCTGTGGAACTCTCAGCTTGAACTTGAGAATTTCCGGTGGTATAGGTCACGGTAGCTTCATGATTCAAGAAAAATAAGTAGCCTACAACCAAAAATTTAGTATAGAACACCAAACAACGGGCGGAAATAAAAGTTGCTGACCTGAACGTATAGATCATTTAGGCCTACACGGTAAATTATATTCCGCTGTACCAACGCAAAATCACAACGCCAAATTTGGCCAAAATACAACGTCACATTACGTTTAAAATTGCGTTGTCGAATATTGCGTTGCGATTATTGCGATTATTGCATTGCGAATATTGCACGTTGTTCAATATTGCGTTGCGGTTTCAAAAAGACGCCTTTTGGTAGACAGGCACAATTTATTATACACAGATGTATTCACAGGCTATAAGCAACAAAATTCGCACTGAAATGTATCACACATTACACAGAATTACACCCAACATGTGGATATCAGAGGTTACATATCTGTCGACATGACTCAAAAACGCGAAATCTAAAGACGCGGACTGAAATTTCCAATTCCAATTTCAGTTTCCAAGCTTGTCACATAGTGCTCTTTCGAGCACACATATATACAGACAGATAGCCAGCCTACAGACGCAGACATATACGTATATGTACACATACACGAACAACTCGGAAGATTTCGGGATAAGTTCACGGCCACGAGAAGGCACGTTTTTCAATGTTCAAAATCGAATCGAGTATCGTTTGCTTGAAACGTGAATTGGGCGCTTTTACTGAATATCGCAACCGCTGTCTCTAAACAAAACATGCATATGAGACTTTTGCAAAAAACGCTTCATTTGCCTGCGTAATCCTTCGTCGAGGAAGGCCGCTAGCTGACGCTAGAGTGTTATTAGCGTCACGAAGCGAAAATATCCTGTGCAACGCATAGAATACAGTATGCCGAGCGGAGTGCTGATTCAATCCTCGCAACAATGAAAGTGCAAGAGAAATATCGGGTTGAATAGGCCCAAATTCTTCAGGTTGTGGGGAAACTCTTTCGAAATCGCTTTTCGCCAGATTATCCCAGTACAGTGCCTACCTACGTGATACTTTCCACTCAGAAGCTCATGATTGGTCACCCGTTAAAACACACGCACATATATATTCTTTGACGTTAGCATGTTAATGATAAATAAAACATCACACAGTTAAAATGGGTTTTCTGTGTGCAGCATAGGTTGTGATAAACTCAGGGGATACCATCTAGTCATGGATCTGACGTTTGGGGCTGCTTACAATTGTCGAGAACGCGTGAGTTGTCTAATGTGGAAGTAATTTGTATGTCCACAAACAGGCTCTACAGCTTCCGTTGCCAGCCCCTGTTAATCCACGGCCGGAATAACCCAACATGTTCAATTCATTTGGCACCGATAGACGGTTGTCGGCTAGGCTATTGTTTTGCCCAGGGACACATGCTACCTACTGTATCGCGTTATCGGTAATCCGGTCCCGGTCCCTCTTACGTATCCTAAGAAGTTCCTAAACACATTATTTGCCGAAGCCTCACATTCTTAGGGACCACATTTTTAATATGGCACCATCTCTTGCATGACTCGACGCAGCAAGAATCACCAGAGCGTGTTACTTTTTGTTATTCTTGTGTCTTCTCGGCGGCACAACTAGAAGATTTTTATCAGCATGATGATTTCTACGGTGGTCGAGTGATTTTCGATTTGCAACCGGTGAGGAGTTCGTGAGTGTGATTTCCGGGCAGTCTTTGGCGGAGTAAGATATTGAGGTTCTATGTAGCTCCTCACGTTCTCCTGATTCGACGTCAAAGTTCGTGACTTCATTCGTGACTTCATCCTTACTCTCATCAGGGAGTGAGATTCTGAAGAGATACGGAAACGCTGTATTACAACTGTACCGATGTAGATGGAATAGACGAGAAAACATTTGACGATACAGAATTATTTTCGGTTCATGTCTTGGTCAAAGCCAGTGGTCTAGTTGAAGCAGACTATGTTCTATAGCGATGTCGATTGAAAACGAAATCTTGAACCTGTCGAGTTTATGCCACGAAAAGGGCCATGTTGTAATTCCAGGTGGTGCAGTGCTTTGAACAAGGTAATATAAACTCCCAACATTGTCGATCCATTCTTCCCTCCTACAACACAACTTTGACAAACGCTTCGTCATTGCATTGTATATATTTCGTGCCATCGTCAGCATTGTCTGTAAAAGGTTAGGCTATGAAGTACATCAGTACATGCCTAACCACAGACCTACTGACACATCATATTGGCATCGTGCAATAAAAGCCGCGCATTGGATTGGCCTGCGTTGACAAGAAATGTCTCGGCACCTAGAATAGGCTATAAGTACACGGTAGATTGTTTTGTTGTTACTAAATGCTTTCACTGATTCCGTGTACGACGGGCTGGCAATCATGTTGCCATTTGTCATTATTCGATTATTACTTGATTATGCGGAGTCTTATAGCCTTGTGATACGAGCACTCTGCCAACAGAGAGGCCACCTAATCAAGTACAAGAACACTGACTAGTGACTACACACATTTTTCTGGCAGCTTTGCGATATACGTATATGAATTTGTGGTGGTCCAGCGGTTCCCATCGCTTTGATAATCTGAGCCGTTCTCTTGAAGCCGCAAAGGACCGCCCAGTCATACGCACTGTATCTCCTTCCATTGTCCCGTTTCGCCACGTCGGCACCTATTAGAACAGAAGGCCTATATAGATTCAGCTGAACACAAGTCACTAACATGACTATAAAAGCACCAATGCGGTAAACGAAAATGATCAACGTCAAATGCATTTGCGAATGTGATGATGATGCGGGCTATAATCCGGAAGCATCGACCGCACGCCTTCTATGAACATCGACCTGGCGTTGCCTATAGTCCTATATATATACTTGAGCTTATTAGAAGTTGAAGACAACAACTACAACAACAACAACATCATCATCAACAACAACAACAACAACAACGACGACAACACTTTAAATTTGAATTATTGTTTGTTTGGCCATGCAAGAGTCAAACACTGCTGTTTTAGAGTTTCCGTGCTAACGAGTGTAACGACACTCCACCAATTCCTATTTTAAACCAATCCTTCAGATATCACGTTATCCGGGTTTCCG
This sequence comes from Botrylloides violaceus, assembly GCA_030412335.1. Taxonomy (NCBI): domain Eukaryota; kingdom Metazoa; phylum Chordata; class Ascidiacea; order Stolidobranchia; family Styelidae; genus Botrylloides; species Botrylloides violaceus. The sequence continues at coordinate 3,951,917 of JASFYC010000829.1, read as the reverse complement.
AAATATGGGCTCCGCGTCAAGCGAACATTTGCAATTCACTAGGGAATAATTGACATTTTCTCCAACAAACATGCGACGGAAAATTTCGTTATGAGTCTTCTGATGTTTATCGTCAGCGTTGCGACCGCTCACATACACAATCAATAAATGTAGGCCTGCCCCTGCATTCACGAAGACTCGAACAGGGTATAGGCGAATCCGAAATAGATTATCCCCTTACTTTGTAAGTATGATAGCCCCCCGTTGAAAAGGTCAGAAAAGCAATAACCCAAGATGACATATATGGCACCCAATTGAACATGTCAACTTTAAAGAAGTTACGGAGTGAACGCAATAGTCGATACCGAACATATATACAGTATTATCGCCATCGACCAGCATTTATCATGCACGAGTACGTCGAGTAGGCATTATCGTTTTGAGGGTATCCTTAATCGAGCGCGTAAGCATATATATGGATCAACCACAAAACGATGCGGAAGTCGAAAAGCCGTTTTACTGCAAATTCTTGAAAACTATTGCATGAGAAATTTTGCGTTAGCGAAAGAAGGCGGCGAAGCGATCGACTTCGAAGAGAATTCTTGTTCGGTGCATCAATTCAAGTGCCGGTGACAATACAGATAAGCATTATTTGAAGTTGTAGGAACCAGGGGTATCGTTGACCGCTTAATCGCATAGTTATTGCCAAACCAATCATTGTCTACCGACAGTAATTCTCCGCTGACAGCCTGATTCTTATCAGTGCACAAAAGTGTTGTCTATTCATTGCCATACCGAAGATATTTTATTACGATGTTTAGCGGTTTAGGCCCGGTCGATTGTATAAGATAGGCGCTGCGCTTGTCTTCGCCTCTCGATCTACTCTAAGATTGTGCTCTTTACTATATTCATTGCTACTAACGGGAACGCTCTCTACCGGACACGGCACAAAGCCATAGATTGCTGTCAATCAGGATAACAGGAATTAGTTGAGGGATACTTTTGTTCTATTGCCGCCCAGGGAGTTTCTTTAAACACGTATATATAACCAAACACATATTTACCAGCAAGAATAAGTATTCTTGCACATAACGAATGTCCTCGTAATGCTGTCTTCATTAATGCCGTTAGACCGAAATTATTCTCTGCATCGATTGCAATTGTGTCGTAACTCCACAGTAGAAAACGGATGATATCACTGTGACCTGAAAAAGTGAATAAACTTGGTATACTTCAAACTTACATGCAGTGAGGCATGTGCGTATTCTCTGTCACCATGAGAATCGATCTGGGGATTCGGCAACGATGAGTGTTACTGTTATACCGATCGATATAAGAGCCTACCTATTCGAATGGCGAAATTTCACAAGTATTAATAGACGGGTTACCGCCAAATTCGATCACCGAATAGCCTAGAGGCGAAGTACCGCAAAACAACTCTTGCAAACCTGCTTGTGCCGCCAACATTAAAGCTGTATTTCCTTCACTGTCCCTTTTGTTTACGTCTACATGAGTGCCGATTGCGATTTTCCTCACCGCTGAAAGACAGCCAGAAAGACAGGCTACCATAATTGGAGTCTGTGAATTCAAGCGTATATATGTCAAGACCCAGGATTGTTTGATAGACGTAAAGCTTGTCACAACCTGTCCATTCTTCTTTGATCGGCTCACGAGAGGGTGTAAATGGAGTTCGAAAAAATCTCGTATCGTCGCTGGTTCGATTGATCTGAATTTAGGAGTTTATAGACTAGTTTATAGACTTATACGTCAGAGAAAATGCACTACGTACTATACCACTTACTTGGACGACTGGCCGCCTTCTGGTCGGGAGGTGACGGGTTCGATTCTCGACTGAGATCAGCTGAAGACATCAAAAAATTGGTATCCGCTGCTCACTGCTTATAACAGTCAGTAGACCGATCTGAGGCAGCAGGGGTTGTGGGTGTGATAGCGAATGTGATCAGGGCAATATGAACCGAGAATATCCAGATCGCGTAATATAGGCCTAAGCATATTGATTCGGCGTACACGACCAAAATGAAAACGCCATAAAATACACAAGAAAATTCACTATTCAGACATGCCGTGCGGAACGTCCAAATCAATCACTTTCTGAAACTCACAGCTCAAATCGACGTCGCGTTTTCAGCGAAAGAATCATAAGGCTTTGCCTTCATATCGATCATGGAGTTAGTCTCAGGGATGTGGAAATTCAACTTACTCTGACCGTGGCCCTTCGTTGTCATCTTCAGAACGGGTGTCTTTCTTCGACGGATCTACGTCCATTGATTTTGTTGAAACGCTGACGTCATCAGAACGAATGCTCATTTTCCCTTTATCGCAATCAACAATAATGAGCGTCGTGTTGTTATTACTATCATTCATAGCAGTGTAGGAAGTATGCATTAATCTAGATCATTTGGAATTTGCTCTTTCATCAGGACTATATTAAACTGCCGGTCAGCTGATTGCTAGGCTACCGGCGAACGATATGACAAGTTCAAGGATCCCGCCATATCCGTATGGCTGAAACAAAATTGTCTGAAACTCTCAACTCTATACCTAGGCCTCCTTATCCAAATCTTGTACAGAACGTCACACTGATTTTTATATGCACTCATCATTTCTTCATGTTCAGTACACGTCGTGGATTTCGGGCCCCCAACTCTTTTTGTTCTACCTCCATATATTGATTTCCGAGACGTTTTTATGCACGACTCTCGCATGAATTATGAACCTCAGTTAGCCGCCCCTGTCACAGATTTTCTTATAACAAGTAAACTTCATTTATGAGCGCATAAACTAATCATACTTGACTCCTGAACACCTGGTAAGGTATCTAATCATAGATGTTTTCCGATTGCGGTGCAAAGTTGAAGTTGCGTACGACTGGAAGTACCCCACACATACAATTCCATCTTGCCGTTGAATACCAAATCCAACCAAATCATCTCAATCGAGTCCAAACACACTCAGTATAGTAGGCCTATTTGTTGAGACCGTTGATCCTGTAGCTTATGTAGAAGCAGTAAAAACTAGGTCTACAATGTGATTTGGTGTTCGCGCCGTAGCTCGCGCTCGTAACAATTAACAGTTATGCAGTACCGACCGATTTGAGTTTCGAGTTCTTGAGTTTTCGAAGGAGAGGAAGAAATAACTGTCCTTCAAAGAAATTGTAGTATGATGCTATTATTCGTTGATTCTCGGTGTACGGTTACCCGCAATGTACATAAAACCATTAGCGCTTATTGCATTTCCGTTCAATCCCGAAAAGTCTTTTGTCGTCGAGTTCTTCGTCCTTCGCGGTTCAAAGTTTTGACTGAGGATTTCTCAGAACGCATCAGCATACGCTCTTGAATGAGGACTTGCACACCATCAACATTGCCATACCAATTTGCGCCAATTAGCAACCGCCTCAACCTCGTCTTTGAAACGTCTTAAATGTCCAATTTACTATAGGCATATTCATATTTAATGTAAAGCTACTGGTGCAAGGAAACAGGCTTGAAGATGCGTAACAATAATCTGTGCGGTTACAATTTCTTACACGACATAGGCGTACATGGGTGTCCTGCCGACATCATCGCCAAAAGGCCCAAGGCTGCTGCCTGTCGCAAGTAAATAAGCTTCGCCGTTACAGCATCATGGATTCTGGATACTCGACGAACTGCGGTCTCAACTAACCTTAGTAGAAGTAGTAGTTGGCCTACTGTTTTGATGACGGAAATAAACCAGAATGTAGCTTAGGACCTACAGCAGGCTATAGCCATTGATAATTGATTCAGTAAATGCTAGATGAAATCGGGGATTTTATGGTTCGGTGGGTATAAGCTTGGTATAATAGGCTATGAAGTAGATTATTCGGTCATCCTCTAATCTTTACAAATTGCTCTGAGCCTAAATCGTTGCAATAAATGCTGTTTGATATTATCAATAGTAGGCCTACTTCCTATCAGACTTTAGAAATCGAAGAAATAGATCGACACGGCAAGTTAAGTTCGCGAAGAATTGCGCAAGAGGCAAGACACCTTGCGGTGAAAAGTGCCACAGGAAATGAACTTACACATAATTCTCAAAGACAGGCATCACGTCACAAAAAATTTGGTTTGAAGCCTTCAATGCGATCGTCTTGCTTCAATTCAACAACGTTCTGTATTAAACCGCATCATCTTTACTTATACTGAACTTCACTTGAGAATTCCTTCGCCGAGCCTGAAATTTGTGATTTTGAATCCTCAGTCAAAACTATGAATTTCGTGAAGAAAAAAGGTCAAAAAACTCATCTATTATTTATATCATGATGCAATTAGAAACAATAAGTACTCTCGTTTACAGGAACTATTCAATATCCCAATGCATCGCTTAGGTAGAATAACGATAGGCCTTAGCCTACAAAACCGTTTCACAAAAGCAGGTTGCACAAGTTAATAGATCCTACAGGAACTTTGGAATCAATGTGAAATGATTGACCTCACATCGATGTCACAAAGCCGAATCCAGACGAAATCACGTCATAATCTCAATCGCGGCAAAGGTCATAGGTCACGCAAACGGTAGGCCGCGACACACGAAGGATAAAACGTGATACCCGTAAAATTCCTCTAAACAGCCAGCGCATTACAACTCTTGACTTCAACAGTCTACCGGCTCTTTTGGCACCTTCTTGTTCACCCGGCATATGCACTGCACAGTGCACACACGTTCGATATGCTTGTTATGCGAGTCCGCGCAAATGCTGCAAAAATTAAATTAGTCGTCATGTTATTACCGTCGGTCAGCCTAATCAGCAATACAGTTACGCAAGGACAAACAAGTGTGTGGAGTCAATTCGATTTATTTCATACAAAAATATATAAACTTCAAAGGCAGTCAACACGATGTAGATGTACGTAGAGTCATTTCTATACTGATCGAATATTCCTACTTAAATCATTCAATTGACAAATAACACAAAAACTTTCATCAACACTGCTGTTGTATTCAAGTGCACGTGAAGTGTAATGGATTGAAATATGGGTGGATCATCACAGCTGTACGGTAGATGTCACAAATTTCAAGCGAACTACTCGTCAGTCGTCGATGTCCTCCGTCTGCGCCGGCAATGCAATGGATTCTGCCAAACAGGAAACATGTAACATCATACTAGGGTAAGTTCGGAACACAGTAAAGTAGCTTTGCTCAACATACCTTCCACGTCATCCAGTGGTATAGATAGACTGCTCTTATCCCTGTAAAACAAACAATGTAATCCTGATTGCATGTTGTAGACGCTGGCGGACGATCAGTTTGATAGACATGGAGAGTGCCAGCACAGTTTTAACCTCCAAGCAAATAATAATAATAATAAAATACAAAAATCGTAACTGGGTTCCATGTGAACATCAGTCATTTGACAATTTAACAGCGGACATGCTACGTAGTGACGGATCAATGAGTGAGCATAACTTGGCATGCTAGACATGTCTCATTATTTGAACGTTATCATACCTGACCGCAGGGGAAGTAGGTTTTGATCTTGGTGATTTGAACGGGCTCGGTGACTGTAAATCCTTCAAGGGTGAGTTTGTTAAATTTGATCTGGTTGAGGCCTGACTTCTGCTGGGCACTTGGATAGGTGGTAATGGGCGAGGTAAATTTGGCGTTTCCAGCGATCCACGGTCGCTACCCGGCGGAGTGGTTGTACTTCCGTGACGAAGTTGAATCTGTTATGGACAATTGGAAAGGAGAGAAAATATAAAGAAGAGTGATAATTTATATTTTATCGCCATACAACAAGTAAAAACAAATCAATAGACATTCCCTGGCGAGTATTAAAAAGTACACAGGTTTGTAGGCTATGTCAAACAAAACTGGCAAAAGAGGCAAAGCCAAGTTCACAGGAACTGAGAACGCCTGTTCCTACCTGTAGTTTGGTCACTATCAAAGCCCAAACGCCATGTCTACCTGTACATAGGTTATTTCAGCAACCAATGAGTTTGACATTTCACCAAGTTCTCATACACGAATGTTTGGCAATCACCTGAAAGCATAGAATACAAGCATGCAAGAAAAACTACCTGTGATGCTGGTGTCGTCGGCGGAGCTGTAGATTGATAATCTTCGGCAGAACTTTCAGATTTGACAGTTTCTACGGCCGGAGACTTGATAAGGACTTTGGATCGCTTTCCGCTGTTCCTTTTACTGACAGCAGCTTTAGTAATATTCCCTTTATTTCTTGGTATGCCTGCGACATGAATAATGTTTACATTTTGAAGGCAATGAAACATCATTTTGCAAAGTATTTCCTTACCGTTATAGAAGCGTGATGGTCCAGGGATACCACAAGGAGAGTATCCTTGTGTTGCAGTGACTGTATGAACTGGGTTGATTTCATGAAGGAATCTACCTACATCCAGCTCTACCAATCTTGGAACGGGTGAAGGCATGACAAGATTGCCAGAAGACCTGCAACAACCAAGGACAAACTTGGCTTCCTAACACAAAGGCTGTAATACCGTATATGCTTCTGTCAGTGTAACATTGCAGAGAAAGTGTGGCCTTGCATCGAAAAGGCCATGAATTCAAAACAACATCGACAATCTTTATCAATGGGTGGTACAAGGAAAATACTTGAACCAATATGCACAGTTGCACATATTGCACAATGATATAAGCTACAAATCTCACCATTTCTCATTTTTTGTTATAGGCACAGTTTGAGGCAGAGAAGCACCGAGATTCCACATCGAAGGCGGATCAACTCTTGTCAAACCTAAATTGACAATTCTATCGAGTCCTGAAGAAAGTGGATAATTTCGTTTTTATCTTTACCTGAAATTGTGAGACCATCTCTTTCGCTCTGCTTTGTCATAACAGGTGGCATACTTTGAGCAGTCCACGGCACACCTCTTAATGGCAAAGGATTGTAATGAGGAGAACTCATGCGTGCTGAAATGTACAATACAGCCTTTTAATAGCGGTTTCACATATATTCACTCCCTATCGCAGAGCGATGACAGAAAATCTAGAATCTAGATAAATAATAACTGAGTCACTGGCAATTCAGCAAGGGGCTTATTTCATTTCATATAGAGGGAGAGAGAGAGAGAGAAACATTATCAAGCAGTCAGTATGCACGAAATAATACCTGTCATGTCACCATACTCCATTCGCCTGCTCAATTCTTTGGCGGCCATCGCTTCGACTTGGTACTTGTTGAATTTGGTGCTGATTTTGCCTGAATATCTAAAATGTAAGCTTCATTATACCAGATTGCTCGTGCTTATTCTCAACAAAACAATCTTGCCTTCTCGATTTGACTTTCCCATCATAAGATAAGATCGGTTTGATAAGAAATACTCCGGTTATTTTTTCCAGTCTCTGCATCGCATCCTGAAGAAGTAAACCAAGCTTCCGTCTCTTTGCGCTCAACTCATCCATTTGCCGACTCCAATGTTGCGCTCGTCTCCGTTGAAGATCTTCCATTTTTTCTGTAAAAAAATTTTGAAATCATATTTATTACGCATATTTTCATATACCAACGGCTGATTATACCTAGAATTTCAAACACTTCTGATGTAACTAAGTTGCTGTTTCTAACGTTGACTTCAATTTCTTTCATCTTTGTGTGATGGACAATCTTTTGTACGAGTTGCTGTAGTCTTGTAGACGCGATCTCATTATATCCTTCCATGGTTAAGACAAGTGAATCCAATGTTTCCTGACAATAAAATCACACCATCTTCATAGCCCTCACAGTACCAGGTGTGAAATCGACCTATAGGGGATTGTGTTGGAGTATTGGTCATGCAAGACGAGTCAGACAAAAAGTTTAAAATCGATATCTACAGTGAAGGCTGAGTGGCTGCATGGACTTAAAAACACAAAGTGGCCATATCAGTATCTCGTTGTACGGCGACTCTTCTACATTGTGTGTGTGTCTTTAAGTAACAGTGTATACATCATAATGCCCGACTCAACATGGCAGAGAAATATCAGGAATTGTTAGCCGGTTGAATAAAATAGTGCACTGAATGCTTCTTCTTGATCTCACTTAAGAAACTTGAGAAAAAAATTGATCTCACTTGATTAATTCTTCCTGATTTGGTTGAATTCAGAAGAGTTTTTGTATTGTGTTCAGAATCTAATCTTGTGAACATCATAGTAACACCAGGATCGACTGCATGAAGTCTGTGGCTACGATTCAAAGTCAACAAATGATCAGAACCGACAGGAGCAGGCGCAGATGGTGTGTTGGTTGTAATTTTCATCTGAAAATATAAAAAACATGTTCCACACTGGGTTCCCTTTTCTGGTAATTTCAGCTCATTATCATATATATCCAACAAGATTGACTTTCTTACATTATTTGGTATATTGTCATGCTTGCCGTTAGCAAGTGAATGATGAAGTTGCTGAATCATTTCAGAATCTTGCTGCGCTCTTCTATCATATTCCAGTCTCATCGATTGTAACTCAGACTGAGTAAATATCAAATAGATAAATAAGATCGTCACCATATACAGCAAGTAGGCTACACATACTTGTAACTCAGCTATTCTGTTCCTTAGATCCTCTACTTCATTGTTATCGTTACTTTGTGAATGGAACGTGATGGTTGGTGCTGTAATATCATGTACATTTCCCAGTAGAGTTTTGACAGCCGATTCTACACTGGCTAAAGTGCTCTGCAAACCTTGCAGAATGCTTTCATTCTGCAAATTGAAAATCTACAAGTGAGTTTGGGTCAGTACTCTGGGATATTTCCACTCAGTGGGGACACCAGACTAACAACGAGACATTGCTTTTTAATTCCAACTCACATATTGCTGTTTGAGTTGACAGCAGTTCTACTTGATGCCACTAACTCTATTATTAACATTACCTCCGTAAGATCATGATCCTGCAAATGCAGTAGTTTTTGTTGACTCGATGGGTGATCGGATAACAAAGCAGCTATATGTTTCTTGAATTCCAACACATATTTGTACGATTGAAAAAACATCTCCGATTCATCTGTGCTGGAGGTCTAAAAAAACACTTTGGATTAAAGGCAATTGAAATAGAACACATTGATATTGGGATAAAACTTGGCTAGTTGAGAAAGAAATAAGGTAGTGTGGCCTAGTATGTATTATTTTCAACTATCGTTATCACAAACACTAAAAGGCTGGTGTGTGGATGCCCTGGCGTCTAGCCCACAGAAAGTGAAGAAAACCATACAAAAGAAGATCTCGTACTTTCGATTGGCTAGCAAATAGTGTAGGAGCATTTTCTTTTCGCTTTATCATCGCCGCTCGTTTTTCTTCCACAAGATCAACAGCCGATTTCTTTTGAGAGTTGGTTTGGAGGTACGGAGTGGTGCCTTGTTCTTGACTAGACTAATTTTCAAAGATTGACAATTAAATATTCAAATGAATAAGGTAATTTACATACATGCAAGTTGTCATCAGTAGAATATCTAGCAGTGACTTCAACCCCTAGAACACAAGAGTTGATATCAGCAATGAAGATTACAGTATCACCGTGAGCTTATTAATCACAAGTCTGATTTATTTAATGCTCAAATCACAGTCTGCTTTTTCATCGGGTGAAGTGAAAATGTGGAAGCGAAAGCATGAAAATTCGACCGCTTCCACGCACAGTAGAGCAGTGGTTCTCAATCATCCATGGTTTGGATCAGATTTAGGTGTGGGACTTCACGGTTAATGTATCTTTATTGTATAGGTCTACCTAATGCACTTTCATCTTTAGCACGATGTTCTTCATCAAGCTGAGCAGCCACCTCTTCTAATTGCTTCATAGCTTCATTAGCATCAGATTCTGCTTCCTCCTACGACGAGAAAACAAGGCGTGTTCTAAGGTGTCAATTAAAGCTACACATATGCAAACGCAAGCATTCACTGCATTAACCTGAAGTTTTTGAAGTTGTTGAATATGATTCAACAAAGTTGATCTCTCTTCTTTCCACTTCCTTTTGTCGGCTCGTTGCTTCTGCACGAGATGTTCATTAGGAGACGCTTCCGATGCAGCTGTTCGTAATTCATCGATTTGCCTTAATGCTTCGAGTCTGAATTCGGCAAACCTAACCGACATTTCCTTATCAGAGATATTATCCTGAAATTAAGTATAACATTTAGCCGCTAAGAGGCCCGAGCGGGTTGACTGTCTGACTTCTGATCGGGAGTGAGGTACTGGGTTCAGTTTCCAAGTTACCAAACAAGTCAAAACCCGAACCAAAAACAAAATTGGATCCATTCCTCCTCTGATTGGCAGTCAGTATTGGAGTAGTGTGGAGCATTGCCGTTGTGACAGTGGTCCAGGTTACAAACCAGAAATATGGCTATTTCATAAAACCTGAGCTATGAATTAAAAAACAGCAAGAACAAAATTAGTACGACCACACAAGCATACATAGCAATCTATATTAAAAGCATGTTCTTACCCAAAATTCTTCATCCGTCAAGTCAATTGGTTGCGGCAACGGTTCCACAGAGCTCAAAATCATTTGTCTTGGAGAGTTGGGTGAAGACCCATTTTCAGAAATGTGTGCCGATACTGGTGTGTCGAATCCATGCTCTTGGAAAAGAAATTCCATGTTACAAACTAGAAGGCATGAAAGCCTGATCCCTCTTCTAAATTCATCCTTTTCAAAGTCGGGCAGCCACAGCAAATTAACGATGTATATGATTACGTTACAGCTTAGCTCATAGACTTTTGTGTTAAGAATATGTAGAATCAATACCCAGAGCTGATCCCGGTGTCTCAGGTGGTGGTGATATATTTTCGTCACGGTTTTCCAGCTCCTGTTGCTCTTCCATTCCCCATTCCTGGATGTCATCTTCCGTCACTTCAATTTCCTGAGACAAAAAAGTACATTGTAATGCGTGAATATTTATTTGAGTAATGAATATGATAGAGAGGATCACCGCAACTCATTACTTACAGCTCTCAATTGTGAAAGATCAACAGTTGATGCCGTAGCAATTGCAGTCATTGCAACGCACAAAGATTCCTAAGTTTATTCTAGATTGATAAGAAAAGTTGAATTCCTATCCTACTGGAGGCTAAAGCAGGCACAATCTCGTCAAGTAGCAATGAAATTTGGAACAAATACTATGCCTAAGCTTGAAACTACAAGATATACCGTACATGCAAGTGCAAAGTACATGTTGTATTGTATAATACTGTAACTAAACCTGGCAAAACCACAAGATTAGCTCACAGATTTGTCTACATAGCCTAATGAGATGAAAAATCATCTAATGTCACCGATGGACAAATTTCGTACTGCGTCTATACATTTTTTAAGTGATAATTTTGGAACGCAGGTGATGGACATCTGAGTTTTATACTGTAGGCTGAAGGTTGTAAGGTGCCTGAAATCGGTATAGATCAACTGAGAAAAACTTGATAAGTTCAGGGAAAATACTCTAACCTCTGCCATTCATACTTTCTTTGAAATGTTTGTTCATAGTCTGATGTTGTTACCTACAAGACTAAACTACTCACTTTGCTTTCTATACCAAGCTATTGCGTTCTCCTCTTGCACACGGTGCAATAACTCTTGCTTCTCCACTATTGGCCATCTGACTCCATACTGAGGAAAATTCAGAGTAGGCCTACTGCAACGTCATGTACAACGTCATTTCTATGCAATTGGTCGTTCAATGTTTTCTCTTCTCTGCTTTGATCGTCTGTCAGAAAGTTACTGTAACATATTTAAGCCTCCTTAACAGCTGAAACTAGTAAATGGCTACTTTATGCTAAGCCATCAATATTTATACATTGCTGATGTCACAAGTGATAATCCAGGATACATTTTGTACAGCGAAAAGCATAAATTTCGCATAAGAGCTGGATTTCTGATAATACCGATTCTTATCAAAACAAACGATCGATGTCAAGAAACAGCACAATGACACCATCTCATTTTTTTTCTCATCTTCAAAATGCTCGTTGACATTGGGTAATCTGCACTACGACACTACATCAGCCATCACTGAATACGGTTGTGGTTCTATCAGCAGCAGGTTACATTATCTCTGCACCATCTACGGTTACCATGGAACAGTAAGGAATATGATCACTGCCTTGTAACCTGATACTAGAGACATTATCTAACGCCAATAGTCTTTAAAATGATGCGAGACTCGGTGCCTACTTCATAAATGAAGATTCGAGTGATAGCATTGTGATTTAAAATGAGGTGGTGGAATAGGCTACTTTGACAAATTATAGCTTTGAGTATTGCTCAAATATTGATAACCATAATTAAAAATATTACAACGCATCAGGCGGGTGATAAAGTACTTTAAGACAGCAACATTGAAGTGGGGGAAGATACTTAAGAAACGATTGTTGCAGATAAGATATGATAAATAGAGGTGTGCGTCTAGACAGGTTTCACAAATTGGATAACTTAAGTGATCATGAATTGATGAAATTGACTGTTTATCAGGAGTGGGTATATATTGCTTCCGGTGCTAATGTATAATGACAAAGGACTGTAGCCTACTTTCTGCTAACGTCTGAGATTTATGTCAAACTGTCATTTGCTTTATAAGCCTGTGGATTAATTTGGTTTCAAGCAAACATAACCTCTTATATATAGGCCTATATATATTTCACCAACGTCACACGTAAGTTAATTCCAGTTACATCATTATCTGCCTTCCTCATTGTGTGGAAGACAGCTTGCCTTTAGTTAAGCAGTCACGTTTGGTAATGACTCATGAGAAAAAGTGTTTGACTTAGATGTTGCATGGGTTGTGCTTAAATCCATGTTTGCAATCCACATGTGGGAGAGTGAGGGGAAATAGTTGGTGCGTTCAGTCAGTAGTAGCTTGTGTCGAGAATAATTTGTTCTGTTGTCGTGAGCATAATTGTCTTACCGTCCAGGATAAAGCAATAGAATTTGTGTAATGAGTAGAGTGAGTGATTAGTCATAGTAACTGAATCAACTAAGCCTTGCCAGGTAAAGCATGGAATTTGGTTGGATAAATAGAAACTTGCTGCTCTGTACAGATTTAATAGCTTAGCAACCTAAGTGAAAGTTACAATACATCTCAGTAATATTTACCAATTTTTGTGACAATTGTTTTCGGAATTCGAATAATATTTGAGCCAGATCTTCTGATTGAAGGTGTTCGATATGGCGGCTTTGATCTCTGTACTGAAGACTTATTTCTGCAACAAATCAATATTTTATGTATCTACAACGGTACAAGCCAAAATTTTAATATCGACCTTGCTAAATCGACCGGTCGGCTTTTAAGCCTGTTCATTCAGAATATATTCTAGACTAGACTACACCAACTTACCTTTTCGGAAATTAATTTGCGATTCCTCATCATCCGTCAAGGTGGCTTTCATACGTACTAATTCATCCTGTTATATAGCTTACATCGTACATAAAAGCATCAATTTGAAATCCCAGACAGCTTACCAATGACGCAGTGAGTATTTCTTGGATAGCTGTATTGAGAGATGCAGCCTTCTCCTTTCGAAACTGCTGTAGTTGTTTACTTTGAACGTCCAACTGGCCACGTAGTTTTATCAACTCATCTTCAAGCATGAATCTAACTGTGTTAGCTTCTTTCTGTTCCGATTCCAAATTTTTCTGTGACACATTATTAACTGTGTAACAATGAGTTGTCATTTGATAGGGCAAAAAGTCTCACCCGAATTCCAACCAACTGTGATTTGAGATTATACACTTCTTTAGACTTGCTATCGATTTGGCGGCTTAATTTTTGATTCTGGTCATCTTTGGCTTTAATTTCTGAGCATATCATGAGGCAAATTTGATAGTGTATGCTACTAGACAGTACACAAAGAAAAATACAGAGAAGGCTAACTGGGCTATATGCCGTATATATAATATATTATCAATGAATATTTCTACCTTGTTGAGTAGACTGTAACTTCTCTGTCACTTTCAATAGATCTTCTTTAGCAAGGGCTAAATTCTTTTCAAGTTTCTTTCGATTTCTGAAAAGAGTCACCAGGACATTGACTGATATCAGTCATGAAAATGTCGACTCATTTTCAAAACTCACTTCATAGATTTACTGGATAACGCTGAATGCATTGAGTTCATACATTCTACAATATCATGATTGAGATCGTTCAATTTGGTTAAAGCAGAATCCATTGTATCCATTGCAGTTTGGATGTTTTCATTAATTTCAACAACATCAATTCCATGCAAGCTATCTTCTCCGATATCATTGACTTCATCAAGAGCACCGTATGTTTCAAAAAACTAGGTTGCAATAAAGTGACAATTTAGAAAGCCCTTCACCACTGGCTTATAACAAATAGCCTACATTAAGTCCCTTAAAAAATGGAATAAAATTATTCAAGTCACTGCGGTGATATGAAAAGGGCCAGATATTCAAATACCTTACCATACGAAACATTTGGATTGGTATCAGCGACATTCAATTTGAAAATTTTAAAGTGCTTAGTTTTAGACTACCGGTTAACCGACAGAGGTTATGTGGAAACGTTTTAGGCTACATGAAATCTTGAACTGCTATACCTCAGATATTTGATTCAATAAATGCATTCTTTGGGAACACGACTCTTGAAATCCCACGATGAAAATAGTTATTTTTTGTTGATATTTATTTCTCTTGATTGTATCATTCACTATAGATTGTAGTTCCGCCTGATAGATAGACATGAAGTAAAACTTGAGTAAAAAGGATTACAAGATTTAATTGCTCCACTGAAAGTAAAGAGATACAGGTACTGCAGTTTTATGTTTGGACTCAATGATATATTATTTCCGCCTACCATACATTTCTGTATTTTTTTCTTACCATATCTGCTAAAAAGTTAATATTTGAAACATTGCCGACATGTGAACACATTTTTTCTCCAAGTTCATAGTCATCGATGATCTGTTTGAAACATAATTTATGGGGTTGATGAATGCAGAAATAATATAAGTCAAGGTGGTGTCAATTAACGAGTTATGCTCCTGCTATGATTTTACGGTACTATCAACATACATTAATTAACAATCAGTAATTTCACCTTTAGCTTTGACTGACACATAACAATTTCATTAGCAGTGCAATGACAATCTCGAATAGTCGTGTACAGTACAACATTACCACAAATAGGCTACTAAACAGTACAGTATATATACTTCTTTTCTAAAGGCCATCGAAACATGATATGTCGTTGAAATTCAATCTCACCCGTTCTACTCTTTCTGTAATGATGGCTAATTCCTCTTTTGTCTTTTCTTGAGCCCGCGCTAATTTGGCTCTTTTTAAATTTTCTAGCACGTCAACTTCCACCGTCGGAATTCCGACAGGCATGTTCACTTCAAAAATCTCCATTTCGACTTCGTGCAATCAACGCGAGCGGTACGCGACGTGAGGATTGGACTGATTAAAATCTTTTCAGACGCTATCAAGTTCAACAAATTGCGCAACGCAGATGTGGGGATGGATGAAAGAAAAATTCTCCGCGATTCATCACATAATGATATCGACAAACGGATAAAACCCAGAGAAAGTCGACTTCAACTATAGATAACTAATCCTTGTAGTTTAGTTATCTATATTTCAACACAGGTCACCCAACCAACGCAGCGTATGGTTGCCGTGGCTTCAAGTCAGGAAAGAGCGCCCAACCATGAAATTCAAAGGTTATGATAACCACTGAGCAAGATTATACGCTACCCGTCACTGTCTGGGGAAAAGCTGCACAAGCAACCCCCTCTCCCACACACGCAAAAACGTCTCACTTCCAGATGTTAGGAACTGTTACTTGGTCCGTGCGAATCGTTAAAATCCTCGCTCTACCAGTAAATGATCTCAATGCAGAATGTAAGCCTACCATGGATATTCCAACCTGGGATATATAAAACCAACTACTTTGACTTAGCGTACAATGTATTTGTCGCAATAATATAAAAACATTAGTGAAATAGAACGGTTGTTAAACTGCATTTAAACTGACAATAAAGACTTGCACCTCACCAAAGTGCATTAATTACGACAACAGTGAATTGTAGCTGGTAGACATACAGGCCACGTATCAATCAGCCAGTAGGGAACGATAAAAACCATGTCAGTGCGAGTGTAAGCTCAAAACAGCAAGGCCAGAACGGAGTAACAACATATTTAATAGTTAAGTGGGACATCACTGTTGCTAGATCTCTGAATAGTGGTCACGTCGAAATTACGTGACTGCTTCCAGAGCAATAAGGCAATATGAATAAAAATAGGGAGAAATGGTGTAAATATGAGAGAGATACACAATACACACATTCATAAAAATGGAAGTAAAAGGCGAAACAAATACAGTAAAACTCGTAGAATAGACCAGAATGAAGAAATCACTGCAAAGAGCAAAAATTGTTCTCCACGCTGGTGTAGCTCACGTTATGTGACTTTTCGATTTGTTATCATCATGAAAATTTTCAAGTTCTATGACGACTTCAGAAGAACCTTTCACAGCATTTACGATATTTGGTTCGATATTGTTATGGGATCCGAAAGAACTAGTAGAGGACGCGATTTCCGAGACCTTCCGTTCATGCAGTAATTTATCCAAGCGACTAAAATAAAGAGTTGAGAGAAATGAAAGGAATTCAGTCCATTCTGTTCTTGATATTTCTCCTGCATATACACACAGACTTGACATAGCCGACAGGACTTCAACACATGACATTGTCACAACCTTACAATCGAAACACTATGCCGAAAATGTAGCATCTACAGATGCTGTATTGTTAAAATACTTACTCCTCATCGTCAGAACTTGAGATTGATCTAAGGCTGCTTTCATCAAATTTTAAATCATTTTGAAATGTAACACCTGTCGATGCAGCAAAGTTTTTCATCCACTCAGGCATTTCACCGTTGCCTTTTGGTTTATTCGATTTCGTTCCTGACGATGACGGTACGGTCAACGTGTCAGTTTCTAGGAATTTATATGTATCAATGTTCCGAGCGATATGTATCAAAACACTGCATGTGCAATGTGTACGTACTCTGAATGCTTGCGTTGGTGTTTTCATTGCTTTCACCGCTAGCTTCTGAAGAAGATTGCGGCTCCGAAACTTTAAGAATGGGCACTTCGGGGGTAGAATCTTCCTCTTTCTCGTCAATAGTTTGCTGCATGATTTCAGAAGCCGTCCTAAAATTAAAAGCATTCATTATAACTAAGCATCGGGACGGTGCTGTGTGTGTCTACGACTATGCGTGGCAAAACGTAACGAGCTATAGATTCCTATCGTAGGCATTTTCTTCGCATGTTGATTCTGCGCAAGCAACATTTTTGATATGCGAAAGAGAACTAAAACTAGAAATATCGTCGCTCTGTCTTTAATAGGCAGACTCTCTAGTCTGAGAGCCTAGGCTCTTAACAACATGACCTACTGACTTGTTGCCTGGAAACATAAACGTTATACCACAAAGCCTAAGAGCTTATCATACTTCTTGTTGTGAATAAGGCTAAGTCGACTGACATCGGAATTCAAATTATATCTTGATTGATGACGCTCAAAATTCATACGACCACCTTTTAATCTTTTCTGGAGAGCTTGCGCCTAGATTAGGAGAAGGACATGTTAGTGATTTGCATTTTATGAAAAATGTAAGCACCCAACCTCCTGTCTATTCATAACAGTCATGTCTCCGAGGATATCCCTTCTCCAGTCATTGCCATCTTTTCTCATCCTCATTCTTTGTATGGATACTCTATGTGGCGGATCTGCAAAAAACAACGTCAATTGACCAATTAGATCCAAATCGAGGACTGTAGCACATGATACAACTAGTTTTCATCCCTGCCTCTTTGACAGATGAGAGAACATGACAGCATGACACCCTACTGAACAACGTTTATGGCAGGCTTATTTACAATTTTGTCACTTACTTGGGGAGGGTGCGAGTCTACCAGTCGATGATGATTCAATCTCGGTCGTTTCATTTTCAATCTGGAATCAAACACATTCATGTATTGACTTTTAGAATGCTCGATAACAATCTGAGGTGGCTTACTTTAAAGTTGACGACTTTGGAAGGTTTCTTCTTCACACTTCGTACATTATCTTTTCCAGCAAATGGGCCATCCCCAGCATTTATATCGATATCAAGCGCAATTTCCTTAGGAAACCATCCACCCGGTCCGCGATACATGCTTCTGTTCTCTTCAGAAATGGAAAACATCTGACCTTCCTTAACGTTCATTTCCAATGACGATTTGGCGTTGTAAGGTCTGAGAATTCTGACCATTTTTTTCAGCTTGACAACATCTAAAATTGTGGCATCAAGAAATACTCGATAAGTAAATAGGCAGTAGCATCATGATTCATGAATATTGTGCATGTACAACAGGGTGCATACATTATTCCCCTCTATTAAAAATTGATATCGGCCACAAAAATGGGACGATACAAATTGATATCGAAACACAATCCATCTTTTTAAAAAGTGAAAAAAGTAAGCATTCTCAATATTTTGGATTGAACAATTTTACCTGATATGCTCATTTTGGGTGTCGGTATATTTAAGGTATTTGCTGACGATTGCTGTTGCTCAAATTGTTGCATTTGCTTTTGCCTGGCTTTTCTCTCTTTACGAACGAGTTCACTTCTTGCTTTCATCCGATTTTGTCTTCTCTCAGCGATCGGAGTAGCATGGATTTTCTCCCTGTCAGAGCTGAAAAGGATAACACACACTTGTAGACAGCTGTACAAACATGTACCTACAGAGTAGGCGCACACAGAGGCAGGACCTTTACCAAGGAGGCACAAAACAGTATTTGAAAAGATCTAAGTAAGCAGTAAGCAGAGTCCAATGTGCGGAACATCATTGTAGTTGAAATATAAATGTATTTGCAAATTATACATTGTGCAATACTTTAAATTCCAGATCTCAAAACTAGAGAACCATAACTGGCTTTTTGGACACTGAGTTTCAATATTTTTGACCCATACCTGCACTAAACACATTCGGTATTACCCAAGATACACATTCAAAATCCAGATACCTGGCCTGCGAGTTTGGAGATGTATCGGCTTGGTTCGAGCTTGTTGACCTTTTGCGAGGTGAAGGTGGGTCAGATGGGAATCTGAATATCCGATTTCTCCATCTTGGACTCCCTGAAAGTCAACATATTTTCATAAAATTTATAGATTACCGGTACATATATTCGTATTTTATTAATGTACCTGGGACTGTCCCGTGACTCAATATCGTGTCATCTGCTGAATCACTATCATCACTTGAGTCAGTATGAACACTCACGATAGCAATGGAGCCTCTTGGCCCAGTCCAGTTAAATTGCATGGTCGCTGGAATATTGTGAGCAGTGACTGGAGGATTTGACGTCTTTCGAGATCTTGTGCTGGCGAAAATACCAGTGAATGCATCCTTTGCAGCTGCACCCAATGTACGCTCCTAAAAACAAACGATTATATATCAACTAGGAATTTTGAAAAATTAACAGAGCATGAAACAATCACATTATGGCATTGTACTCCAATCATGGTGGCCTGAAAGAGCAAGATGATGAAATGTACCAGCTCACATGCTGTATAATTTTAGTGAAATTCAGAACCAAACCAGCTCTGTAACCTTAATCAGTATGCATTGTCTACAGTTTAAGCTCTGTCTCTTTTACATGGAAATCTCTATGTCCTACTTACTAATTTGTCTTTACTGGGTCGGCTCCCTGCATTAGCAGCATTCTCCAAATTACACTCGTTGCTAGGTGTACCGTCGAGAGGATTTTCGGTATCGTCAGGTGATTCAGGTTTTCCTGTTATCGCTTTATCGTCTCTTGCAAGTTTTTTATAAGCTTCAATAGATATTGCCACAAACAAATTCATCACAATCATGTCAATGATAAGATAGCACGAAATAAAATAGAAAGCAGAAGCCCATCCTGTTGAAAAAAAGGTGTATCAACTAAGAGATAGGTCTACCTCTTCTAAACAGCAGTTCATTGATATTTTACCGGCATCTATCATGGCACCTAACATGATTTGATGCCAATCATTGGTGGTTACAATCTGAAAAACAATCATAAGAGCGCATCCGAATGTTTCGAAACCAACACCACAGTTATATTGAACATAACTTCCTTCAAAACCCTGTTCATTGCTCTTCTCTAAGGTACTGAAAAAAAGAACGGAGGCTGTTACATCAAGGCAGGGAGAGATAACACAATTCACACTCACGTGTCTTGAAATATTTCTAGTCCGAGTATAGCGTAGAAGTAAATGATAATCACGACTAGTAAAATGAGATCAAACATGACCGGATATATACTGCTGAGAATATGAATCGCCGAGCGGGCTTGTTCGGAATTGAATAAAAGACGAGCTAATACAGCGAGAGCGGAAGTTACAACACAGGCACCGAGATATAATTGAGGATTAGGTATTGAGGTTATTGGCCAGAGGATGTACCTGTAAAAAGGGAGAACAATATTGATAGAGGGGGACACGTTTCACTTTTGACACATTCTTCAAATCAACAAAATTACAGATATTTTACATGCGCAGATTGACTATTAAAAAGAAAAAGGTAAAAAAATGGACTTTTCATTCAAAACACAACCTTCCGACTATTAAACTACAAGATGGCTTACCAGGTAACGTTTCCAGCCACAGCAATCATCACCATGATAATATCAAGAACATCAAGTACGTTCAACAGTTTGCCGCCATCAGATATAATTCTCAGTATAACTTCCACGACAAACACAAAAACAATAGCAGTTCTGCTAGCTTGAAGCGCAAGTTGTGTCGTTGCCGTAATCCCACTCCACATCAAGCAGAAGAATATACTGAAGAAAATATGATGAAGACAGAATAGATATCATGCTTGAATTACAACTAGGCTAGCATACTTTTTATAAATCTCATACATAGGTATCTATGGCAACAACACTAGTCATTGTACAAATACCTATAGGCCTACAAGTATGTTTTGACAAAATACGGAAACATTGTTTTACCTGTGCAAAAGTATAAGGACCAATATAGCCATTCCAATTCCATCAGCCTAAATACAAAGTGGAAATCGTTCTCAACCAGAAAATTTCAGAATACGACATTCATTTTAAGGAGACGGTGTTTGCAAAATTATAGCTTTTGTGGACATTAGTATGGTAAATTAGTAGTGTCAGCATAATCGAAAGTACAGAGTAATGGGAGTATGGACAGTTGGAGGCAGTGAACTTCTGTTACAGGGAGAGCTGTAGGAGAATAACTGAGAAGCTGCCAAGTATGAAATCAGAAGGCACACGCATTGTTTCACTATGAAAGAATGGATTAGTCGACCATAGCCATTTGACAAATCTTGAAGGTTGAAGCTGAACCATTTAAAAGCTGTCATACAAAACTCTAAAGTACC
This sequence comes from Botrylloides violaceus, assembly GCA_030412335.1. Lineage (NCBI taxonomy): Eukaryota > Metazoa > Chordata > Ascidiacea > Stolidobranchia > Styelidae > Botrylloides > Botrylloides violaceus. Next base: position 3,930,567 of record JASFYC010000829.1, on the reverse strand, counting down.
ATAACGACCTCCCATGCCAACGTACAGAATTATGGAAACCAGGCTAATTCTCTAGAAAATACAGATAATGTGAATTTCGATCATCCATCATATCAATTTGACATGATTCTATTCCGATATATATACATTACAGGTCTAAGCTACAATTAAATACTGGATGCATCTAGAGACATCTTGATTAACCAAACAGTCCATGGCCTTAAATTACAAGAGTACAGATGTGCAAACAATGGCTGCAGAACCAACTCGAACCAGGAGTGTTTTAAGCTAACAGCTGGCTTGTACCCACAGAATCTCTGAAGATTAATGTCAATATAATAAGTGGGAGCCCACATATATTTATACTATAAAATAAGAACAGATTGCCTAGAGAGGAAATTGACTTACATGGATAATTTTACTGCAACGAGAATGACAAGATGAAGTAGCAGTCGAGTCGCCGTTGAGACTATTCTCGTCAATTTCTGACTCAAATTCAATGCTGAGAGTTTGGACAAGTCTGGTGGCCCAATCATATGAATCAATAGCGTAGTCCTGGTTGTTTTCACCCATGTATTCAATCAATTGAAGATTCTGGTCTTCTGTATTCTATAAAGGAACAAGTATTAATAAGACTTTGTACTTTGTAACCTATAGATCAATTAGAAATATTTTGACTTCACCTCATGACCCATATAAAAAGCCTCCAACGTCACAACAAACAGAGCTTAAACAATGCAAAATGTAGTCGGATTAATATTTATAAACGGCTCCCGAAATTCAGATAAAATCCGGAGTGTTAGCTTAGGTGGCATTCATTTGTTTTTTACTTGGCATAAACAAACAATAACAAGCAAGTGGGATGACAAAGCATAAAGTATCAGTAAGATGAAAACAGGTTTACACTTGAAGTCCAGTATTTTATTATGCTGGTTATCAAAACAAACAAATACTAGCCTACAGGTGGAAACTGTACAAGTACACAATCACTGGGTGAAACACTTGACAGTAAAGAGGACTTGAGCATGTTTGGCCATACAAAAATTCCAATCTTAAATAATGTCATAAATCAATGAAAAGTAACCTATTAGATGTTTACTCATACATAATACAGAAATTCAATCTCAAGTGGCACCAAGCCACCGAAAGCAAGTTCTTAGGCCATAGATCGATATATCCACTGTGTAGTGTGACTAGTGTCAAACCAAAGGCAGACAGATCCATGGGTAAATGGATTCTTCTGATTCTATTCATACCAGTAGTACCACAACTACAGTATATTAATTAAACTGTGTTAATGAGCACGCAACCTTATGATACTGTCTGTCTAGAGTCTCATGCCATACATTGGCCTATATCACTTCAGAGTCTACGTTGGCTTTAAGGAAGTTTCATCAAGTCAAATCAAGTCCCGGTGGTTATTTTTCATATCACCCAGCCAAGCATTTCTATTCTTATGGAAAATTAAACATCATCATTAAATATAGTTTATCGCCCATCGCCAATAGTCCGCTTGAAACATATTGTTGCTGAGTAAGAACTGCGGAGCATTTTGGAATATCCAATAACATAAAAGAGTTAGCCGAAATACGGCAGTTAAAAGAGTAAACTTAGTTGAAATTGCTAAAAACATATTATACAACTAAGTAAGCTATAAAGCACACACAGTATGTTATTACCTTAGGCTTTAATAAAGAAAAGACTCTAAGAAGTTTAGGATTATCCATGCTGAGAAATCCTGTACCATTTAAGTCCAGCAGATTCCAAGCTCTAATAAGCTCTTCCCTTTGTCTCCTTTGAATGAAGAAAACACACCAGAATATAATGGAGCCTTCAGAAAAATGGGATAATGCAAGGGTATTGAAAATTTCGTAGTACTATCATCTATCAAAGCATACCTAGCTTTGCCTCTCGACATATTTCATTGTTGAGATAGGCCTACCGCCCACAACCGATGTCTTTTAGGCCTAATTTTTTTCACTGTTTGGCTCAATTCTGTCGTACTAGCACAAATTTCGTGCAAGGATGGTAGGGTAGATAACACTCATAATTGGCAAGTTACACTACTCAACTGCGAAAAATAGTGGAACTGATGGCGGACAATCCAAATAGTAATAAATATAATAAGTCACCACAGATTTAACGTCCACTCCCGTTTATTGGAATATGATACACAAGCTTCCGGAGCTCTGCTCCTTCATCACGTGAAGATGGAATGAAGAGTAAAGTTTTAGATTTGAATTATATAGAATCACATAAAATTATGACTTCATAGGGCAGAAATATTGAAAGTGCAAATCGGACACATAGATGTTTCTACAAATAGTGACATTTTGGCAGAAGAGGAGTGAGTGAGTCGTTTTACCATAAATAGTCAGGTCTTGAATAGTCACATAACGAATCTGAATATGTTGTTGATTCACCCTTTAGCCGTATTAGACTAGCTAGAGAATTGTAACTCACTTTGAATTAACATTCTATCTTCACCTGATGAAGGAGCGGAGCTCCGAAAGCTAGTGAATGTTTTAATTCTCAATAAACTATGGCTGGACGCTAAATCTGTGGTGATCTTCTTTACAATAAATATTGAAATAACAGACAGATTGACATCTTGCAGCAATCTTAATAATTTCTATGGGGATATGAAGTGGAAACATGATTTTTCCCTAGTCTGGCTTAGTGGACTGGCTAGAAAATGAGCCAAGAACTCCAACATTTAACAAAAATATTAAGAGGTACCAATGAGCTAGCCAACAATGACAATTTTATAAATGGATATACACGCAGAAGAAAATACAGTACAGTACTCACAATCTCTCCATTTTGACATGTTTCTTGCTATATTCCCAGTAGCTTTCAACGATAATAGCCAGCAGGATCGCAGTGAGGAAAAACACACCAGCGTACAAGTAAAACATGAAATAAAAGAAATTTGCGATACTTTGGAGAAACGCCGGTATAATGATGTCCTGTAAAATTACGTTATGACAAATTATATTTTACGTCAGTGCAAAGCCTGTTTGTGTACCATAATGAAAGATACAGGTGCGTAGAAATAGGTTTACGGATATGCTATGAGCTTCACATGTACAACAACGCTTTTATACACTGGTAACGGTCGCTAACACCTCGTGCTAGTGGGCTCTTAGATGATTTTGCCATTTACAGCTTGAAAATGGTTATATCTAAAATTTAACATTTCTATATTTTCCAATCAACTCACCGGATAATTCTCCGTTGACATTAATACAAACATATGAACGCTGGCGATTGCAATATTGTCAAAAGCGCTGTAAATATTAGAGGTATAAAATTTAATAACAAAATTTATTTACAATATACATAAGAGGTGTTTTGTAAGCAGATAACAAAAGGTGACGTGACCATTCCAATATGATTGACATATTTCAAATCGTTGTAAACAACAGCAACAAGTTTTAGATACGGTAATAAAAGATTTGTGTTAACGTCTAGACCCAATATAGAAGAACAATATGTTTTACTGGGAGAGAAGATTTTTCACATGTTAGGCCTATTGAATAGCCAAGTCAAAACTGTGATGATTAAACAAAACAAATATGGAGTGAAATTCTTACCCTGAGTAGACGCTTGTACAGTTTCTGAGAAAACATAAAGGAATTTTGTTCAAAAGGCAAAGCAAAAAGCAAATATTGAGTCAATCCATCTCGAGGAGAATTAATAATCAATACTTCATGTACGCACTGGGTAGGTTAATAAAGGTGGCCTGCTAAGGCCATACAGCCAAGATATATTGGAAATTTCATCTGGTTATATGGCTACTGCTATAAACAACACAACATGAAATGATGAGATAGCAATAAAATGTATGACCAATGGTCACTAGTAGTGCAAACGAAAATTTTCTATTTATATTCTTTTCTGACTGGTGAATAAATAATCAAACAAGGCTACCTACGTTTGAGAAGCAGTCGGACACGCTTGACTGATATCATGATAGTCATTCATATAAAGGTGTAAACCGATGGATGCAAACGTAAATATGAATATCAAAATTATTGCAAAGACCTGTTTAAAAGATATTGTAATACAGCAACGTAAATACACAAAACTACTAGGAGTCTCACCTTGCCTAGCTTTGACATGATACTGATCAAAACTTTGAAGATATGAGATACATTCTTCGATTTGCAGAGTAACATCGCAGCTCGCAAGCAACGGAAAGGAGCTATCAAACGCTAGTAAAAATTGTAAGGCCGTTAGTGATTGTGGCGAATTCTCATTTGCACACCAAAGGAGTCAAGTTATATATTAGAATGTACAGCTCACCTCGCCAAGGACTCTTTGCAGCACTATGATCACATAGTCTGTGATGAACATTGCCGTGAAGACAAACTCCACCCTACATGTTGAAAATGCATGCCTTGTTAGTTCATTCTATTGAAATTGCACACAAACCTACAAGTAAACTATTGTAAGCAAATTAAAAAAAAAGTACAAATTTTCCACTGTAAAACTGCTCACACACAAAGAAACCAGCAAGCTAGGCTACTGGTACTGACTACCTACCACAGTCTACAATGGAAGCATATTTTAGTGATGTCAATACAATGACACAGAATGATCAGTACTGACAACCAAAGACAGCCAGAGGTAAAATTGAGATATCTTTAAAACAAATCAACAGACATCATTCTGATTAGCTTACAACGAACCAAACCCGACACAACTGATTAAATTCTATATCAAAGAAGTTACGAAGACTCAACTGAGTACCGGTAAGTGATTGACAGCATTTGGCAAACCCAAAACAGAACTCCAATACATGTTGGCCGACAATTGCCTAGATTTATGTAAATCATTGCAAGCTTCTCATTAGCAACCATAAACAAGGAAATCCTCTATCACCTACAGTACACAGTAATAAATAATCACTCCGTCAGTCCTAATCAGCTCACCTCATCCAAAAATTTTCTTTCGCTGACCAAAAGTGTGTCCATGATAAAAATCGTATCCACAGTACAATGTCAACAACATATATGAAGGTACACAGTGCATCAAGAACCAACACAGACAAGTTCATAACCCAAGCTCCAGCCCTAAATCAAAATGACAGCTGTCAAAATAAGAATTGTATTGCATTATGCTCAGTAAGTCAAATCGAAACTAACCATTGTTGGCGAATCGTCGTGGGAACTGGAGACTGCTCCCAAAATGCCATGAAACAATGCAATCCAATAAATAAATAAATGAGATATTCCCAATACGGACTTGAGATGATTGCATAACATCTGAAATGCCAAAGCAAAAGAATCTGTATTGGTTCCAAGTACCAGACAATTGCTGAAACAGAAAAACGCTTACTTTTGAATGGATTTTGACCTCATCAAAGCTCTGGCATGTCCAAACTTCCCTCGACTGTGAATAGCATCGTTAATATGTGCAACAGCAAGGCGGAGCTTTAAATCTTCATCAAATTTCGGAGTATCGCACTGTAATAAAAGAAATTAACAAAACAATGAGTACCGGTACTCCATTAGCAAGCCAAATTGTGAAGTTAATTTCACCTCTTTCAAAGAGTCTGGATGAACCGCCATGGCAGGTAGAAGAAATCCAAAATACATCAATTTTGTGGTTTGCGACAGATTTACATTAAGTTCATGCTCTTTTTTGCCAAACACAGACGTAATTGATGATCGAAGATCACGCTTTTCTTCTTCCTTTGATTTCGCAGACAGCTTCATTTCCGCTGAATCTCGCGGCATCGATAATAATCTATTACTTGTTGGTTCAACGGAAGTTCCGATTTTTCTAGTTTTCACGGATACTTTATTTAAGTTACCATTATGGTGTCCGATTTTACGACTTTTTCCTATTTTGAATTTTCCGAAAAGTCTCGATTTCTTTTTAAGATCCTGGCTGACATTATTATTGCCATTCCCATCAGTGCGGATATTCCCTAGCCGGAGTTTCTTCGCTTTTGGCTCACTTGATCCATCCTGTTGACTTGAACTTACTAAATTAACTCTACTATCAGTTAATAGTTCTGACGCATTGTTCATCATTTCCTCGTTAATGACCTACGAACGTCATTTCAAACATTATAAAAAAAATTAATGTGAAATATTCGGTGAACGATGCGCATAAAAATACAAGGTCAGACTACCTGAAACGGATTCCGTGCTAAAGAACGATCAACCTATACTCTTGTTGCGTGCCTAAAATTCTATTTAATATATAGGCCTAACGATCGCAATACAAAGAGAGACGAGTACACATCCAGATATACTTGTCTAAGTCGTGACGTTGAATCAGATATGGGCGTCCCTCGTAACGCGGGCATGATTTGTTTTGACTCCGTTACGCCTCGAGTGGCAAGTATTTGGTTGCGTTCTCTGCAACATCACTGGTCATAGTCGGCTGAAGGTGGATTTTTTGATTTAACGTCGGAGACGCAGAGCCAGCTGATGCCACAACGCTAGCCCCCACTTTGGACAACGAACCGCACCCGGAACGCTCAAAAGCCGCGGTCTAATTCCATATTCTCTAAAATCAGCACGATATCACCCCGGTCGCATATATGTAGGCCTACTTCCGCTCTTACTGGACTTTTTTTTATGCAGACATCGCGGGGGACGAGAGACCGGCGCGGCGAAATGTCTAAAACTAGGCCTATCGATTCTGTATGGTCCCGCGAAAGTGAAAACGTACCTATGTAAGCATACATCAGAATTGTGAAAAACCCACTTAGCAAATACGCAAATCACTGTAGGCTACACAGTGCACACAGATCAAGTGTAAAGTCTGCCACAAGTCGGAATGTCGTCACATTTTACATTTGACGAATGGCTTAGCCTACATTTTGACAATACCAGCGGGAGTGCGTTATATTTCACTGACTTAATCATTATGCTGGATATATTTCAGGCTGCAGACGACAACGGCAATGCACAAAGCTGATCGTTTAGTAGGCACATAGTCATTTTAGTAGTTAACAAATTGTAGGTCAACCTCTAAAAATACACACTGTCGAGTCGTGGATAGTTCTTCATTGAGACTTGGTGCAATGAATTCCCCGTTTCCTCAAACAATGTACTGAATCCAGCCACACGTGGCAATTAAGAAAGTATAAGGATACAGTTTCACGTCGCCTGTAAAGAGTTATCTAGGCTGAAAGTGAAAACTGTAAGTTCACGAGTGTCCTGGACTGACCTGTCATCGCTGAATTAGAAATGGTATCTTCCAGGGACAGTATCTGAAACTTGACTTCATCTGCTACCTTTGAAAGCTCACTATAATTTGCGACAGTAAAAACCTTCTCAGAAAACATGCGAAGTTGGTCCAGATTGAACGATCCGATTCCAATTGGGATGATCGTTATTCCTAATCGGCGAAAAATCAGCGATGATGTGATGACAGCGGCATAAACCATAACATACCAGCAGCTTTGGCTCCTTGGATAGGTCCGGCGACATCGTCATTTGAGCGAGCATCTGTTAGCAGCACCAAAACCCAGTGAACAGATTGTCTTCCCAACGTCTTGAAATGTTTCGTAACCAGAGATACGGCTTGACCAGTTGCTGTGCATCGACCCAATCTTGGCAGAGCAGCAATGGCTTCTTTGAACTTCCGGAATGGATAGAACCCCAGCTCTAATTCAATCTGAACGTGCAATAGACTGCATTAGAGACAGGACTATGTTGTCCATAAGCAGCTACCGACAATTTAAATCGGTGCCATTTCCCTGGTACTGCATGTTTTTTCAAGGGTATCAGAGTTCAAGCTCTCTTGTTGGCAGCTAGACCTCAATATGTTTATCACCGTGTGTTTAGTTGAGATAAGTCTGGGTATATACAGAGTAGTATAGTAGTACCTTGTATTCAAGAGTGACCACATCTGAAGAGCACAAAAATGATGACTTCCCACTGTACTGAATCAAACCCACCTGGAAATGAAGAACAGAGATTAATAAACTTGATGCAATGCTTTTGACGTATTCCAACATCGTTAGAACCCATGATTAGTCCCACAGTTCTACATTATACACCCTGCACCAAAAAGTCATCATGTCATTTGCCTGATCAGATGCATTCAAACAGTCTATCTATCCTTACCTGACTAATGCCGGTGTCTAACTCTCCTTTCACCCCTTCCAAAATTTCTACAATAGAATCTTTGACCCACTTAAGATCAGCGTTGGTCACACTACTTGAAGTGTCCAACAAAACAATAATGTCTTTTTCGCAATTTCCATGAGAGCAGCCTCGAGCAAATGAGAATGTTTAAATTGCATGATATCCTTCCTCAAATTCTGATCAACTAACCTTCGCAAACTGGTGGTGCACTACTCCACGAGACCTGACCAGCTTTACCTGAATCCTGACATAAGATATCTCCGCTTCCTACTAATTTGTATCCATGGTCACAGTGAATGGTACACCGTGAGCCAACCGCATTTTCGTCAGTACAAACCATGGTTCCAAATTTAGGAGATAAAAGAATTGGCAGGCATTTCAAATCTGAAAGGGTGATTAAAGCGGCAATGCTTAGACTATATATAGTAGCACAATCAAATCTTTCTTACATTGCACACATTTAGGAATTTCAGAATTCCATCTTCCAATCCCGAGTCTTCCCGGATCACCACAGTAGAGCTCGGACAATCCAATCATATGAAGTCCGTTCTTACATGAAAATTGACAGGTCGACGCATATAAGTTTTGGTTGCTGCATACCATTTCCAGATCATCAGGTTGTTCAAGAGCAGGGCATTTTATCACTGAAAGTAATAGGTAAAAATGTGTACAGTATAACACATCAAGATTCTTGTCAACCATTGCTCCAGCAGGGCTTCTCAAATGGCAGTAAATGCTACCTCTAGGGGTAAATTGTACAAGGACAAAATTGCCCTATAAGGATGACTGGTTGCTGACTACATCATATAGTGTTGGGGTCTTTCTACATCAAGCCTATCAAAAATCTCTAAACTTGACATGATGCTAAACAAAAGGTTACAAGCATGTGATATTGATTGGCACAATCAAAAAATTCTTGCAGGCCAGTTGCTGGATTGACTGAATACCGAAAGCGGTCTTCATAGCCTAAATTTTCAAGTGATCAATCAATTGCCTGCTTAAATGAATCAGAGTTTCGACCAGTTTTACTCACATTTGCAAGTTCCATGAGGAGACAACCACTCCATCTTTCCATCATTATTCAGATCTCCACAATTGGCAACATCAGGCCCAACTAATAAGTAATTTCTATCACAATGCATGTTGCAAACTTCTCTAACGTGACCTTCCTTTTTTACTTTGCAGATTGCGTGACCATGTGCGATAGGGCCAGAGCATAGCGAATGAACTGCAACAAGAAACGGATATTTCATGCTGCAAAAAACTAGAGACGATAATTTTGTTAGCAGTTTGTAAATTTGGCAAGCTGTTCGATCTGACTTCCACTGTTCTAACCCATGCATAGTTTAGGTCTAACCTCTGCAATCATACTTGACGATTTTCTCAAGGAAGTCAGCTGAAATATATTCATAGTCCTCGGGGTGACTCACGGAATATGTAGGTATCGAATGTGTTTGGAAAAATTCCTGAGCATCTTCACCTTTGGCGATACCGATAACTGGAATATCTAAAAGGCAGAACATAAGAATTAATATATGCAACACAAGACAGAAATAAACGGTAACGTAATGGTGGTACGGTAATCAGAATCATCGATTAGCAAACCTGTCTACACATATTTTCTTACCGGAGCCATTAATCCTCACAAGGACATCGGAAGCACTATCATACGATCCACCTCCAAGCACAAGTACCATAATAGAAGTCACATACGGTCGCCTAAACCTCTCAACATATTCCAAAGCTTCAGTAAGCCCGTGACCAACATGCGCACATCCACCAATTTGTTTCACATTTATCATCCTTCTCCTAATGCCTTCCAGGGTACGATACTGAAATGTCATTTCCATCTGGAAAAGACATTATTCGTTATCTGTCTAGACAAAATCACAAAATGCTGATGCTACTACCTTGAATTTGGGTATACTGTAAAGTTCATTGCACCTGCTTTCTCGGCTACCTAACACAGCAAGTGACATCCATAATGCTCCGTAATTGATGACTTTTCTCACTCGATACAGAACTTTCGGTATCCAATCTTTGACATCAGAGAAGTCCCAAATTGGCCAATTCGCAGAACCATCAAGAACAAAAATGATGTCCAGTAGGCCACTGCCACACCCTGAAAAAATAACAGGTCGAGTATACAGCAGTATCTGGTCATGGCTTTGCTTCATAAACACACGTTAGAAAAAACTTTTTGCGGATATCCATTATCCACATCCAAATATCGATGCAGTATTGTGTATTCGGTGGTCTGCTCGATGCACCTTTTAGAATTTCGAAACAATTCTCACGAAATGGCCTAACGTCTACTAACCAGCACAAGACAAAATGTCATTGTCCCAGAATCCAGCTCCATCACGAAACCGCCTGTTGCCACAAACATATTTGGCTTTTTCCCCGTAATATTTTGAAGTGGGAGAACATTTGATGTCACATTCCGCACCAGGATCATTGTCTCCGTAACAATCGGCATCATTAGAAAACATATCCTTCAAGTCTGGATAGCATTTGCCCGCTTAAAATTATTGTATAATAATATATTATATTGATAAAATTGGGTATACAATTAGGAATTCTTTGAGGTGCTGGTTGCTGAACTATACATTTTGTACACACCACTTTCGGCAAACTGTGAATGAATTGTAACTGGCTGGGAGGAGTAAAGAGTTCGCAAAAATATATTACGTTTGCAAATTGGAATTGATGTGTTCCAAAATCCATCCTCTTGACAAAACGTTGAATACGGAGGATCTAAATAAAATCCTGGATTGCACTCATACGAACATTGCGAACCGATAGCGTTGTATGCAGTGCAAGAAGCTTGTCCGTGCTTGATTTCCGCATTTTCATCGGTGCATGATTTTCCTGAACAGAAGGATAAAATTCATCCAAACTGGCTATACCAACGTGAACAATGTTACACATTAGGTCTGGGGCTCAGTACTGCAGTACCCCACATCCTATCCGTACAAAAACGTCCAACTAACTTCTGCAAATGGGTGGATCGGGCGACCATTCACCAATTCCGTCTCTCTCTATATCGACGCAGTGAATGATTTTGACATTCGGTCTGAGTTCCAAATCTTCAGGGCAGTTGAAAGTGCACCGCGAATCTCTGTTGTTGCCATTCGTACAAAGAGCTTCGGTATCCGGTGTGAGTTCGAAAGATGATAGCAGTGGGCAAACAAACTGATATGCTGAAATAGATTCATGCTTAAACATATAATGTACGCTTTTTCAAAGGGTACATAAACCAGTTAGCATAAACAATTAAGGCATTTAGAGAAAACAACAACATCTGAACAGCAGTTATACTCACGTTCACACTTTGGTTCTGTACCCTTCCATTCTCCAAGGTTGTTGGCAGCATTCATCCCACATATGATGACATTGACATGGGTCAAGACGTAGCCATTTTCACAACGAAAAGCACATACAGACCCCATTCTATTCAAATCATTGCATTCATATGATCCATAAGTTGGTGCGACCAGCGGCGGGCTGCATGTATGTACACCTAGCACATTCCAACATTGGTCTCAATATTAAAGTTAACACAACAAGGCCAAGTTACTTACAGAATGGTAATTCATCGGTCCATTCACCAACACCGTCGCCATTTTCGTCGACACAACTTACTGATTCAACTGTCCTGTCGAGTCTCATGTGAGATGTACATGAAAACGTACATTGCGAGTTTCCAAGATTTGCATTAGAGCAAGAATACACGGTTTCAGGAGACAGATCGGTAGGAAGTATAGTTGGACAAATGATATCTAAATTAGGTTGGATTGTCGTAATTGCGGAGAACAAAACTTGTTTATCAAAAGGATACATACAGATACAATCTGGTGCCGTGTTGGACCAATCACCTGTCCCATCAGAGTCGAGATCTTCACATGTGATTTTGTTGACGCCATTATCAAGCTTCATCCCCACGTTGCATTGAAACTCACAAACCGAATTCGCATGATTCAACTGTGTGCATGAATACAGTGTATCCGATTCGATAACCAATTCTGGGCATAGTATATCTAAATTCGAATTTAAATAGCAAAGTCCCAATATCTGCGATTCACCCTAATACAGGATACTCACAATCACAGTCCGGAATAGCTCGATTCCAAAGACCAATTTCATCTCCATCAATATCTTGACATGTAATGTCGCTGTGTACAGTGGTCAGCTTCATTCCTGACGGGCATGAAAACTCACACACTGAATCAAGGTAGTTAGAATCTGTGCAACTGTAAACTGTAGCAGAGTCAAGCAGATCCGCATCAAAGTCACATGCAATAGCTGGAAAATATGTAAGATAATCCACACAGGCCGAACAGCACACTAACTGTCTTAGGTAGAAGCTTGCCTTTCTAGTACCTACCAAACAAAACCCTATTGCAGTAACATGCAAATTTGATGTTTAGGGGTGGAATTGGTGCACCATTTCTATACAGGTAACGAAAATTAACAGCACCCAAAGGGTAGATAACATGATGTGCCTAGAGTTAAAACAAATATCTGGGATGTCACAAGCTAACAAAGTAACTATTACTCTCCCAGATCATAGTCTGTGACTGCAGAAGTATACTTACCTACACATGTCGGTATGTCATCACTCCATTTTCCTTCAGCACTAGCATCGACATCCAAGCACATTATCTTAGAAGTACCAGTCCCCAGTGTAAACTTGGCGGCACAGGAAAATTCGCATTCGCTATCACCATAATTTTCATTAGTACAAGAATATTGAGTCTCGCGAGACAAGTCTGTGGGATCGACAGCATCGCAAGTGATCACTAAAATAGAATACAAGATGCCAAAATACTTCTACCAAAAGTGAGCAAAACAGTTCAACAAAAATAACATTTACTTCTACACGATGGCGTGGGAGAGCTCCATAAACCGATACCGTCATTATCGTCATCACCGCATTGCGAAATTGATGATCCATCAACATAATAACCATTATCGCAAGTAAAAGTGCAGCTGGAGTCTTTGATGTTGTTGTTGGAGCAAGCAAAACTACCATTGTCAGGTATCATATGAAGTGGCTCACACCTGACTACATCAGCTGAAACGACAAAATGGGGAATCACACCAAGATGAATTTGTTGTTAACGTTGCACAATGTTGGCCTGTTAGCAATCCATGTAAATTCACCATAGACAAAACAGTGGCTCATGGACATACAGTGACACACAGAGTGACCTGTGGGCGACACTTTTTAATCCATACTCATTTACCCAACTCAGTGTATAGGGTGTGTGCATTGAACATGATACTGGTACGGTACTTATAATTGTCACTCAGCATTATAAAATTGACCTACTCCTGTAACAAATAGGTTTAATGGGATAAAGTCATCACATCAATAAACTTACGAAAACATATCGAAGGACTTGCACCCCATTCTCCAATTCCGTCAAGATCAGTATCTTCACATACAAGAACCTTGTCTCCAACGACATGATATCCATCGTCACATGCATATGTGCATTCCGATGTCACATAATTCTTCCCACTGCACGTAACATTACCATGATCTGGATCAGATATTGCCACCATGCATTCACCAAGATATGCTGCAGAAGATACAAGTCGGATATACGCAATGCATAATACCGGTATTGAATTATTGATCAGAGTAGGGTAACTTATCAAGCTGAAAATGACTCTTCCCCCAACTAGACATTCCATTTCCACTATTTTTGGCAGGCCTAATTCATTCAAATCTATGGTTATACCATTTTCACTTACTTAAACATATAGGAAACATATCAGTCCAATCCCCAGTACCATCCTGCTTTTCTAGGCATTCGAGTTCATTGGTACCAAACAAAACGAATCCTGGATCACAGTAGAATGTGCAGACAGATCCAAAATATCTGTCATCAGAACAGATCATGGACCCTTGAGCTGGCTCCAAGTTTTCTGGACAATCTGGAGGATCAGGGATATGGTATTCTGCAATAATGATCATTGACTGATTACAATGAATCTGCTATAATAAAAAGATCCATGACCACATCATGTATGCAAATACATTATAAACCTATCAATCACCCCAATAATTTGCATCATACAATGAGTGCATAAATAATGCACCAGCCAATTTGGGAGGTCGAAGCCAAATGGGTAATTTATTGTGTCATAATATGGCACAGATACAGACAATGAGCACTAGTAAAAATAGAGACACTAGATAGCCTATATTAGTGGATGAGCAGGGATGTGGAAGTGGATATTCGTAATCCGTTTCCAACAAAAACATGGGGGAGCCGACCGGGTCAGGCACATCTGATTATGCGCGACAATAAATGACATGCCAAGTTAGCATACGTAAATACCATAATTCGATATTTCGACATCGAAATCATCTGAGAAGCTGTTGTGTGGTGCGGTGACTGATGGTGCTCTTGATTTCAGATCACACTGGGATTAATACCAAAAATTTGTAGATATGTGTTGAAGCTTTACTGTTTTTGGAAGCGGTAAAATTTTTGCAATTCCGCTTCCACATCCCAGTGGACAAGTGGTACCAGCATGCGGACAATTTATTCCACAGTGCTGCAGTATAAATTACGCTTCCTTACTTTCGCAAATCGGCATACTCTCATTCCAATTACCAATTCCGTCATTGTCAGGGTCCATACAAACGGCTGGCTGAGCACCAATCACTCTGTGGCTATAGTCGCATGTATAATAGCAGTAAGAACCGTAAAAATTTGAGTCGGTACAATTCACAGAGCCTTTGTGCAAGAATGAGTATTCCGGTAAGCATTGAATTCCTGAAAACCCAAGAGAAATCTCACTGCAGCATTATACTGATTGATAAAAGCAAGATCAACTACTGTACATGAATGTTCTTCACATCATATACTTACGGATGCATTGAGGTAAGCTATTACTCCAATCAGCAATTCCATCATTGTCACCGTCAGTACCAGTACATTTTGTATTGGTCACTGAACCGTCGACAGTATATCCTTCAGAGCACGAGAAGTCACAAACAGATCCACCATAGTTAGAATCTGAGCAGCTCACTAACAAATTTTCGGGAAGTATGGAAGGATTTAACACACTGCATGTGGTATCTGCGATGAATCGCATTGTTGGTGGATGATTGGATGAAAAATGATGATGATACTCACGTACGCAATTTGGTGTCGCACCCACATTCCATTCTCCGACATTATCGCCATCAGTATCAATGCATTTCATTGTTTCATATGTAGTATTGACATGAAACTCAGCAGGACAGGAAAATGAGCATTCACTGCCCTTATAGAATTCATTTGTACAAGACATGGTTGTTTCAGTTGTTAGTGTGCTAGGATCCAGGTCAGGGCAAACAACAACTGCCGAAATGGAATGCATTATGGTACGTACTAAAACGTGTCAAAAACTCAAAAATGACCATAGAAGAACATTGTTAAACTGATCGCTGGCAGTCGATTGATATTATTTAAAAGAATATTCACGGCAGACAGCAGACTTACTTTGAAAAAGCATTCACAAGCTTTTGGAGCACCGCTCCTTCATCAGGTGCATGCAAGTTGAAAATAACTTACATTCACATGTATTCCCGGCAAAAGTAAATATAGCTTTGTGGACTAATCCAGAATCCGGGTCATAGCGGCACACCATACTTATTGCTCCAGGTGCCATGTGAGGACATCTATATGTGCAAAGGGAATCCAATTTTCTTCCATTATTGCATGATATCAAATGCAAACCAGACAAACCAGGACAAAGCAAATCTGTGAATTAAAAACAGAGCAATTTCCTTTCACGAGGTTAAATAAAAGAAGTTGTGACGTCAGTTACTGAAAGCATCAACGTTTTGAAATTATTGCAAATTTGCGTTAAGTTGACTGACACAGGCCTATCCATAAACATAAATTTTACCAAAAAATGTTATAGGCCTATCCTATGCTGCAAGTTTACTTTACACACCTTCACATTTTCCAATCTCCTCGTCAGCAATCCCAGAATTGGGTTTCCATTGTTTAATACCATTAGGCATTGTCTGACATTCGACAATTGTTGATCCAACTCTTTGTTGTGTAGAATCGCAAAAAAACTCACAAATTGACCCAACGTAGTAGTAATCAGTGCATCTGAAGAATTTGATCTCTTCAGGATAAGGTCCACAGTTGTCTGGAGCGTTCTGATCTGTTATTGTATAGAAAGAGGATATGAAGACAGAAGACAGGTGCGTAGCTCTAAGATTAATGAAAATGAGAACATGTTCTCAGTATGATTTCTGAATTTTCAATGCTTTTCGCACTATTTTCATGAGAGGTTACAAGAATGTTAAGTTTTGCAAAGACAATTAACTGGAGATAGTGAGAGTTGTAACCTGCACATCTGCTTGGTGTTGGTTCCCAATTACTTGTTCCATCAGCAAATAATTTACAAAAGAACATCTCCCACGGCACTAATGGTTTGTCCCCTTCTACGCAATAAGAATGGCACTTGTTGCCAACAACAGTTTCAAGAAGATCACAATCACTCTCATAACGTAATGCCAACATATTGCATGCCGGCCCTGAAAATTACAAAGTGTGGAAAATTAATCAATTCTATTTCCACCAGATGAAGGAGCAGAGCTGCGAAAGTTTGTAAATGTTTTGATTCCCAGTAAACCAAGGCTGGGATGAATCTTCTTTACGTCTGCCATTGGCTCCATTATATTCCTTAATATATATATATGGTATAAACAAATTTCAGCCTCACTCACATGCACAATTGTTATTGGAGACAATCCATCTGCCTTTATCATAATTTTCATCCTGTACTGCCATTGGCGCCTCATAGCTAGGATCACCAACACATTCTAACTGAGCAGTAGAGCTGCTGCTTCCTACCGAGCATGTCACAGAACATTTGGTTCCTATTGCATATCCAATTTTACGACCATATTTGTCTTGGGCCTGATTAGCATCACACGAATAGGATTCCAAACTGCCAAAATATTCCGAAGGTTCTACACATGTGTACCCTGGATATTTTCAAATGGAATTTTGGATTTAGTGCAACACATATCAACTGG
The DNA here is from genome assembly GCA_030412335.1 of Botrylloides violaceus. Classification (NCBI taxonomy): domain Eukaryota; kingdom Metazoa; phylum Chordata; class Ascidiacea; order Stolidobranchia; family Styelidae; genus Botrylloides; species Botrylloides violaceus. The sequence goes on along the minus strand of JASFYC010000829.1, from coordinate 3,913,413 downwards.
AAGATACTCACAAATACACCGTGGGTCACGACCAAACCATTTAGCATCATTAAAACGACCCAAGCTATGGCTCCATGTGGCATGGCATTTCTTTTTCCATGGATCAGGAATGGTATTGATATATCCATTAGTACAGCTGTATGAGTAGTCTCCATTAATATGATTTTCAGTAGCATCAGCAAAGCTATAGATGGCCAAATCTGATACAAAATCACTTATCGCTCCAGCACAGTTCTCGTTGAACTCCTGCAACCAATCTAAAATTGGAGTTGAAATAGTCTGGGTAAGACAGACCACATACGGATCGGTTTGGTAAGCCAACTTGACCGCATTATTTTTATTTTTCTTGGAATTCTGATATGTGCACATATAATCCAGTAATTGACGAAACGCTATACCAACTTACGAAAAACAAAATGCATTCCACCTTGTTTCGGGACTTGAATCACATATGCTACAAATATCTCAGTACACGCAAACCATACCGGTACAAAGTGGGCTACTCACTGCAGTGTGCTTGCGGCTGTATTATCCATAGAACCAAAACTACCAGGATGCAACGATTCATCCGACAACAAAGGTTAGGCCCGCTGCAATGCAGGTGATTTGATCGTAAGGCTTAGTAATTAATGCAGAACACCGTAATATCATATGGTTACGGTATGACCACTACCAATCAATAAACCAACCCTGTCATTGACCGGGACCGAAGCTCAGCATTGATCACTATCTTTAGCTTCTATTCCAGACCAAGGAATACCCAGAACCCAGAAACCCATGCGATACATCCCAATATTCCCAATCCCACACCCATCAGTCTCGCTGATGAAGAGATCCATACTCGAGCATAGAATGATAGAAAGCAACCTTTCTAACTTTCTGTGATCACACAGACCGGACGAAACGAGAGACTTGACTTTGAGAGATTTTGGTCTCGCTCTGCGAACGCGGATTTTTACTATTTTTACGTCATCGTAATGTATATGGCTCTACATGCGCGTGATTTACTGAAACTGGTAAATCTGAAAGGACGCTCAACTCTTATACTCTTATATAATCTCTTTGACTAAACTAAACACATACTGGTGCATCTGCAGAAGCCATGCTGAGCTATATATCCTAATAGCATACCGAAAATATCCGGTAGCTTCGGTAGGCGTGAGGAAGGCGGTCAAAGTCAACAATCAATCATGCGTACACATTTGGGCAAGGGTAAAGATAGAAGTGAGAACCACAGAGCAACAGGCAACAGGGTTTCATGTCAGGTCGGCTTCAGCGGAGTATTCTTACTAGTCATTCTTCTATTAGTTGAGTTATCAGCTGCAATAGACTAGTTAGATAGAAGGTAAACTACTTTCGTTTCAAGTCTGCAGTCCACCAGGCAGCAATCTACCACACTCATCACTTTCAACTAAGCTTATATCATACTCTAACAAACTCGGTAGATGAAGATGTTCTAAAATATATGCTTGTATTTATCACTGTCACAAAACTTGCAATAGAAAAACATTTCAAGTATAGATACATTGCTTTTACTATGATATGAGCAAGCTTCATGAGCATGTCTGAAACGAAGAACAATGTGGAGCCTCTACGACAATTTCCTGATATCAACAGGCCTCTTGTGTATTCTGCGGTCTTAGAACACATTACGATGGCACATAAAAGACCAAGGGACAGTCCTTTTCCGTTTTTGGACCGTCAATCAAATTTCAGCCTGATGCCTCCAATATCTAAGACAGACAAAATTATCACAGCCGCTTCAGAAAGCTGTCTTTTTCGCAGTGTGACTGCTTGTATAGCAGGTAATATCACCAAAAATGAGACCATTTATGCTGTGCTCAAAATACTTCGTGGTTTTAGGGTATGGCGTTGGAGGAATACTTGGACTATTTATGTATGGAGTAGAATCACCAACATCCGATCCCTCTAAAATACCCACTGTGCGAGAAACTTTGAGAGAGATGAAAACGAGAATGCATTCAAGCGGGAAGACATTTGCGTTTGTTGGAGCTGCTTACTCGTTGACAGAGTGTACTTTGGATACCGTATGTCTCACTTTGCTCAACCTTAGCTAGCTTGATTCTGTGATGCATAATAATTCATTACAGTACAGAGGAAAGACAGACCAGTACACCAGCCCCGCAGCAGGATTTATCACCGGTGGATTACTCGGATTACGTGCCGGTCTTCAAGCAGGAATCTTTGGTGGCATCGGCTTTGGCGCTTTTTCATTTTTAATCGACTATTATCTACTGCAGAGGCACTAAGTTTTTACTGAGGTTGGTATTGCTAATGCCAAGTGATGAAGTGAATCACAGATGCATTTGCCAACTCTTGATTTTACGATTAAACCTGTAGGGGTAAGCAGTGCTTAAGCCTGTAGCCGTTTCCACACCACGGTTCATCCGCTGTATGGAGTTATTAGTTATTATTATTAGTTATTCTATTACATAGAAACATCCAGTGGCTCCTATCCACAAGCGTCCACCACCTACTCGCCCGCTCTCTCTTGGGCTCAACCCAGCTGTGATATAATTGTTTCATTCATCCACCCACTCTATGACGTCCCGATATATATGATTCTGTTTTAATTCAAATAGTGCTATTACGAATTATGATTCATTCCATCTTCACCTGATGAACGAGCGGAGCTCCGAAAGCTAGTGAATTTTGTATTCTCAATAAACTAAGGCTGGACGCTAAATCTGTGGTGAACTTCTTTACAATATCAATAGAAACATCATATGGATTCTCAGTTGATGCCACGTTACTCATGATGGTTGCATTTTACACGTGGAAATTTGATCTATTTCATCTAAACTGAGTCTGTAGAGACCACTCTTTGGCGTATGTGCTGATTCAAACTTCATTCTATTATATCGATACACAGTGCCAGAAGAATGAGGATAAAATAGCTGAAATATTGCGTTGTCCTTTAGTTAGTGCATCTAGTAATTCATAACCAAATGGCAATGGCTGATGCTGTACACATGGAGGATCAATAGCCCTATGCGATTGGTCTAATCATGAATATTGGCCATATCAATAATGTCTATGTTTTCATCAGCATCTTTCATGTCAAGATCGTCCACGACTGATGCAGCATGAACCTGACAGCTCCATATATTTGGTTGACGGGTCTTTTACTGGTAATGCTCTCCAGTCCATCGGCCATAGTTGCCCCTCTGCAGTGTAACATTCTTGCATTTGGTTACGTTCCCTTCTGCTGATTTGACCCACCAGTGTCTAGCTTCTCCATCAAGGTGGACAGCTCGTTGACACTAGGCTCACCACTCCCCCTACAAATTAAATGGTTTACCTGTACATGCACATATCAATAGACATTCGAAATGTTCGCAGCATCATTTTATTGCCCCTTAATTATCCGATTTAGGCAAAGTTGGTGATATGATAATGTATAACCTGCTCTGTCATACAGGGTTCATAGGAGGCAAACCCAACAAGAATTTCATTTTGAATCAATTCGCAGTAGTATGGCATCAATTCATGGTTGGAGATGTGTAGATCTGGAAATGCCAGACCAACGCTATATTGGTTACTAAAAATGAAGGCCCCTGGATGAGCTAGCAGATCTACGCACCATCTACCACCGAACAGACCTGGATCGAAATTACTAGACCCTGATTGATGCGTCACCACTAATTGCAAACATAACTGCCAGCCAGCAGTTACCAATTCAGTGAGATGAGTATAGAGTAGACATGCTCCACTTCAACAATACCCTCGGAACATTAATTTGTGTTACTTACTTCTGACTGACTCCAAATCGCCGCCTTCTACTGGGAATTGTGGAAGTTCTTCTATGATGTTTTGATCTGGGGATGGAGTATGGACGTATATGAACCTTTGCTCTTCGCCTTTCCGTTATCTTACTAAGATACAGTTCGAACTTATCAGTATTGGAATGCAGTCTTATATCTGGTAACACGTATTCCATGCCTGGTTCCTGCTTCTCACTCATTGAAATAGACACAGATAAATTATCAACTGCTGTGACTATGCCAGAGATTATCGCGACTGACGCAGCTTGGTCTATAAATGTCATTACACCGCAGTCAGGTGCAAATGCCTGGTGTGAATCACGGCTACCAACTATCGGATGATTGTAGCAAGCACTTGTAGTTGGCACAGAAAGGACCTTGTTTTGACAAGAACTACCAGAATCGTTGCTGATTTTGCACCTGTGCTTGAATTTTTCATCTGAAATCAGGCCTACCAACGAAGGGTCAGTAGTGTTCAACTTCTGAAACTTTTCTGATAAGTCACTACAGTCGCTTTGATCCAGAACAAAAAATACATCATCTCTATCCTTAACATGTGTAGTGGGTAGCTCGGTAATAGCTGCTTTCATTGAAATTTGTGCCTACCGCGCTACCGGTACTGTAGAAAAATCAGGAATTAGTGCATTAGCCGTGAGGTACCGTGCGGAACTGTCCTGAACACATTTTTCATCAATTCGAACATGTATTAAGTGAAAGAAAGCTGTCCATGACAGGGAAAGGCGTTGGCCTATAACGGAGCAATGTAGGCTACGGTATGCAATAGCAAACTGGTAAAGGTGTGTGAGAGCAACGGGGAGCAAGGTCCCGTATCATGCCTGTCCGGGCATTACGTTTAGCCAGCAGATCACACCATCACCAGCGTGTGTACTTGAAGCCTATAGGCCTGTACAACTTGAGAACTGATCCCACGCAATAGCATGCTTGCGTGTAAACAACAGTAGAATTGATTGACCTTGTAAAAATGTAGGGCCGGTTGCGATCTCTCCTACCAAATGCGACGTTAACGGTGTTAACCTCATCCGCACCCTCTGCTCACTGGGATGGGAAGGCACCTACCCGACCCGACAGGCGACAGTACCCATCCACGTCAAGCCTCGACCCCTCGAGTTTGACTAACCCCTGACCCCGTCGACAGTATGTTGGATTTCAGCATAGAGTGCTATGATTTCAATATACGGGTGAAACATAATTTCAGAGCATGGGGATCATTACTAAGGTAGATTGGGAAAATCAATGAAGCGTGCGCTGTTGGTTGTTAGCTGACGCTGTTGTCGTCGTAATGTCTGCTGGCTGACTCATGGTTCTGAATCGTTTTTTACTTCACTGTGTCAATCTGATGACTTGCCGGTGTTAATTTAAACATAAGTACAGTTTGGCGAAAATACCATATGTGTGGCAGCGATTCTACAGCTGTACTTCTGTGACATTCCACCCGATATCGCATCTGTAAGCGGCAGGATGTGTGATAATATTATCGTAAAACTCCCTCCAGAAACCTATACAAGAAAAAGAAAACGGAGAACCGTTAGTGACTGTCACAGTGGTGAATGTACCGGTACTGACTCAGTCACAGGGACTCCAATTATTGTTAACTTTCATAGGTTCAATGAACCGGACACAAATTTGGAGGAAGTGTCAGGTATTAAAAACAAGGATTTTGTGCATGCAGTTGCTGCGCTTTATGATCGAGCATTACCTGATGTCACAGAAGATGTCATATATTCAACAATCAATGAAAAATGGGCCCGTACAATTTTGATTTTACAAGATGCGGATGAGGCATTGGAAAGCTTTAAACAACGGGCATTATGCAGCTCCAAAATTACAGACCAAGCATTTGATAGGCTCAATAAATCTCTTGATGGGGAACAAAGTGCCATAGAAGATCAATCAGTTACTGTCAAGAACTTACCTGATCATTCCTTGTCACTGAGCAAAAGCGCTGCTCCTCCAGTCCTAGCCAGCGAGGCCGTTGACTCGAGTAGCAGATTTTCCGAAGTTTTTAGTGACATGGACTCGTCTGAGGAAGAAGAGGATGAAGAAGAAGACTTCAGCATAGGTGTCGAAGAATTTTTGAAAGATTTGAGAGAGAGACAAGAGAAAAAGCAAGTCTGGATAAATTCAATTAAAAATAGTAATTGTGCGGGTGAGCCCAAAGACTTGATAGGAATAGAACATAGATTGGTAGGTTGTGTGACTTTTGATCGTGTTTTTCCGAAACCGGGACATAAAGTAATACACATCACTCTATTAGCAGTGCGAAAGAGATTTCGAAAAATGTTTATTGGTAAATATCTGACTAATCTTGTATGTAATCCTCTCATTTCTGGCAAATACGATGCAATTTTAGTCAATGCTGACCATAGAGCAATAGAATTTTTTGAAAAACAAGGTTTCAGTGGCGACGTTATTCTCAATAGTAAGTACGAATTAATCGGTGATACCTGGTACAATTGTAAACGTATGTGTTATCTCCCTCCCTATCAATCGCTACCTGAAGTCGATCTAACCACTTCTTGTCCTGATGACGCAACAAAATACTATGCAGAATTGCAAACTTTGGATTTAAAGCAGATGGAGCTGGATAGTTTGTTATACCATGAAAAAAGCTTGCAGGCGTTTCAATGCCAGGCATTGATCATGGAACGACTACGGAAAGAAGTTTTACTGCTACGTGCTAAAGTTTCTGTACAACAAGACACAATAGAAGCTTTGAAAAAAGAAAATTATATAGTCCGTGAAGAGAAGTTCAACTGCGAGAAAGAATTTTTGAACTTGAAATTGAAATTCCTTTTGAATGCTGCTGATCAATCGATCTTGTGTGATGATGTTGATGTGTCTGATGAATTAAATGATTGATAGAGTGGATTAGATTTGTAACTGGAATCCGTTGGTGGGAGAATTTTAGCCTATAGTCTATCCAGAATGGTAGGATTTTGATAGTATTTGCCTTTTTTGTAACGCACATCAGCGTAGTCATGTCTGCATTTCATGCTGTCCATTATTGGATTCACTGTCTATCTACAAGACCATTTTTCACGTCTTTATGGTAATGTCATACTCAAACCGTGGTTTTCTACAAGCAATTTCATTTCGGTACCTCAGTCTGCACTGTGATAATTGCCCCTATAGTCCTGTCTATAGTGTGTTATCTTAGTATTGTTTGCACTGTGTTTGAATAGATATTAAAATAAAGAGACATCGTAAAACGGTCTACAATTTCCATGGACCAGTGTCGGTCCCCGGGCCAGTGGTTGAGAACCGCCAACCTACAGTATGAATTTTTTTAGGATCTTTTTAACAAAGATGTCATTTTTCAGTTTTGATATGTTCACTACCTTTTGTAGATAGCATGTCTCAGTTGTCTCAGCAACCAATTCTTCAGAAAGTACGAAGCTGGTCTGAAAAAAAGTGCAAAGATGATTATGAAATTATAATGCCACAGATTCTTCATGAGATCATAGTTGCTTCTTCAAGTGAGACTGTGGAACTATGTTCTCTTGTACATGAGAAATTTCTCTCTCATGCAATGGTTGACGAACTCGGTCAAAAGATTTTCAATACAGTCAGTGTGGAGTTGGTTCGTGTTTTTAATCAAACTATGAAGAACTTACCTGGCAGCCATCAAGACTCAGCTGCTCCAACTTTATCTAACACCGTTGAAGTGTTGAAATGTTTGGTTAAAGTTTTGACATGCTTCAATGGATTTATTCTACGCTTAGTCTCGTTCGTGAAGTCTGCCGTCCAAATTGATCTGTTATATATCTCTGAGTTCTCAAACAACACTATTGACATTCTTCAAAAATCATACTCGCATTGTAAGAATAGTGAAAAGGACTATGGGCAGCTCTTTCGGCATGTTAGTGGGTTGCTTGGGACATTATTTCAAAAAACATATGGAATGCAGAAAAATTTTGGATTCATTATCGCCAATATCAAACAAACTCCTGAACTAATTCTGTCTGATGAAACTAAGACGGCGGTAGAAAAGTTGTGTCACGGTCTTCTTTTTGTCTGTGAGACCACATGTACTCTTGATAATACCCTTCTGACGTCTACGTGGACCACAATGGTGAAGTTTATGAAAGAGTTTATGGACGTCGTACAAGAGAAGATATATCCCAACCCATACATAGTGCTGTTATGTGACAACATCGCTCAATGTGTTAGATATTCAATCCAATTGCATGATCAGAGTCATCGCTTGCTGAGTTCTGGGGATGAATCTACAAAGAAGGCATTGAATCAGTCATTGAAATATGCCAAGCTCTTAATGTCGATTTTGTATGAACTTGTAAAAATATTTGATGCAATATTCAATCAAGGCCTCGCCAGCCATATATTGTTGTTTTTTCATGACTTTCATGAGCTATTGGCAGTGAAAGACTCCTCCAATTGTCCCGACACTGTCAGGATAAAGTTTAGATGCAAAATGAAAGAACAGCTGCCACACTATGACCATGTGATTGCCTTGATATTGAGCAACAGCGATTTCCTTGATCATTTTTCAACATTTTCTTTCGACTCCCAAAAATTGCCGGACTATGGATGGCTTCATGTTTGGCTTTCCATGAGTAAGGAATTGGTTAAAAGTAAGAGTGTAATGGCGCAGTGGGAGAAGAAAAGGTTTGATTGCATAGCTTTACTAGTTAACTTGATTGTTGAATGTGTGGGCCCTACATTCAATGTTTCTCATTCACATTTTAACGAAAGGTTGTCGCTCTATGAAACCAATTTAGTGATTGTGTGCTCGCTGCTCTCGCAATTGTCCTCGGATGTTTTTACAAAAGCAGAAGAGGTAATGCTTGATTCAGTCTTATCGTCTAGCCCTACAAAAAGTATTTTTTCTGCCGATGTATTTGTATTCTTGGCAAAGTCTTGTACGACATTATCCAAGCGTTACAAATCAGTCATTGCCGCCATTTTGGGCACGATAGCTACCAGTAATGTTAAAAAGGTCACATTTCCATTGCTGATGCTAATCTCTATTTCTAATCGGATAGGTGTTTCATCTAAAGATGTTGTCAAAAATTTGTCTTCCCTTTCCAACGAAATGCCACATTGGCTGGTTCTAATTCAGAATAATAATTTTGATCACTCCGACATTCCATGTGCGAAGGTCAGCACCGACATTTCAAATGTATCCCAACAGTCTGATATTTCAGTCGCCAATATGCACGACTTATGTAAATCAATGATTCAACTTGAATTGGCATTCAACAGTCATGTTATTGCAAAGAAAGAAATGCTTCTCCTTAAATCAGCTATTTCATCACTCATCAAGACAATTTTTCAATTTGAGAAACATAAGGAATCGGTCGATTCAAATGTTTTCAGCGAATTTCTGTCACACTTTCTCGCCTCTCTGTACAATTTTATGTCGTTACTTCCTACCACAGAAAAGACAAAAGTATTTAAACACTTACAAACACTTATGGTGGATGGTGTTTCAGCAGCCCTACCAATTAAACTTAGCATTATCGACATCTTCTCCCGATGCGAAGATACGCCTTCAGAAAGTTTAGATGCCATCAGTGCTATTTTTCAAAAATTATTTCTCGATGAGAATTGGTTAATACGCCATTTGGCTTTAACTACGTTCATCACACTGACGCTAAACCCACCGCAAACTGCATTATTGGAGAAGTGTGCGTCTGATGTTGCTATTTCTGAAATCATCGAAGGCTATCTTGCATTTGATAGTGAAGCGTCCCTCGTGTATCATGCACCATTACCAAAGTCTGATGATGTTTATGTTGCGGGAATGGAGAAATGTATTTCATTCTGGGGGAATCAACGTTGTAAACGATCTGAGAGTCTTTTAATTAAAGAAAATGCTTGTTTGGGTAAAGATTGCTTTCGCCGATGTGTATCAAAAGTTCAAATTGAAATACGAAAACTAGACCAAGTGATCTCACAGAATAGCATTAATATACATGATATTGGCTCTGAAGATCTACAGAATCTGTCTTCAATCAAAACCGCACTAGACCAACTATTGCATAAATTCAATTTATGATTTATTCATTTCCATGCTGCTATGCGCCACAGCCTGATTGTTTAACGTTGCTATATTGAAGTGTAGTCTTGTTTTGTGTTGATGCATTTTCTTGCTGCTATTTTACAGATTATTTACGATCCACTGGTTATGAAGCCAGCATTTAATTTCCAGTTGAATCATAAGATTTATCCGCATACTGTGACAGTTGGAAAGTACGATGGTGAACATCCCTGTCTCACTGCTGCTACCACTGCTGGGAAGGTGTTAATCCACAGTCCGTATTCAAGTTTAACTGGGGGTGGTAGGATTACTGTAGAAGCGGGTGGTGTTAGCCTCCTCAATATCAATCAGACTGTCACGTCATTGTGTTCAGGTGAGAACAACATCTGGAATACCATTGGTAATGCCATTTTTTTACATTCTGTAGACCTTCCGGTAACAGGAATTTCAAAGTGAGTTTGTTACATTTATATGATCAGTGATCCCATAAATATCCCGTATGGGCAACCCTACCGAATATTTGTTCCTCATAACAAAAGCCAAATCATTGACTCCATTGTTTTACTTCTACTGCTGCATCACACCCATCAATTTATATGAGCTGCTTGAACTATGAATAGGCTAGCCCATAATTTTGAGGACATAAAATCTTTTAGGTCAACTGGAAGGCGAAGACAATAGAGACGTACTAGCAGTAGGTACTGCGACTAATTTACTCCTGTATGATGTTCATAACAACAAGGATTTATTTTACAAGGTGTGTGAGACTTAGGTTACATTAGTGATTGGGTCCATTTCTAGAAGCTAATTTATGTCTATTCAGGATGTACCTGATGGTGTGAATGCCCTGCAGATTGGCAGACTAGGTGATATCGACAGTTCGCTTGTCATTGCTGGTGGAAATTGCACATTACAAGGTTTTGATTTCAATGGGGAAGACAGGTATGTTATAGTATATTGTAGTCGACTAAGTAATTTTCTGCTTGCAGTAAATAGCCTAATGTAGGCTACATATATATAAAAAAGATAGATATTGTCACATCCTGAAAATGTGCAATTTTTGATTTAATTGATCTTCTTTGCACCTTGTGATGAGTCTTTTGCATTCACAACGATTTGGCTGTCTGATAACGTGGCCACATCCTTTGCTGCGCACCCCTGTTGGAAAATTTCCATTTCTTTTGCAGATACTGGACCGTAACTGGCGACAACGTCTGCTCCCTTGCTTTTGTTGACTACACCAACAATGGAAAATATAGACTTGTCGTTGGGTCTGAAGATTTTGACATTCGAGTATTTCAGGTTGAGAAATGATTAGCTTTTCATCGGTCCTACTTACTGCATTGCAGCAAAATACCAAATTGGGATTTTGTAGGAGGACGAGATAATTTCTGAAGTTTCTGAGAATGACGTCGTCACCTATTTGACACCAATTGAGGGAAGCAAATTTGGGTATGCTCTGGCCAATGGAACGGTCGGTGTGTATGACAGGACGGCAAGGTAATTGTAGTAACGTAGACGCTCAAAGTAAGGTGGTCCATTGCATTTCTTTTTGTTGTATGGTTTTGTATTAGTCAATAAAGAGGTATGAACAATGTTCCACCGTCCCACCGTAGCTGGACATTCTGTCCGAATCAGGCATCCAATTGAGTTTTTCAACCATGTTCGGCGTATCCGTGTCTTCCTAACCAATTCTAAAGATGAAAATTTATTTCAGGTACTGGAGAGTAAAGTCTAAAAGCCAAGTCACGGCGATGCATTATTTTGATATCAACGGGGACGGTGTGGCTGAGTTGATAACAGGCTGGTCAAACGGAAAGATTGACGCGAGGAATATCAAAACGGGAGATATTTTATACAAAGACACTATGTCTAGTGCAATTGCTGGGATAGTGGATGCTGAATACAGGATGGATGGTAAAAGGCTACTCATTTGCGTGTCTGTTGATGGTGATGTAAGAGGTTACAGTCCTATTGTTGGGAAAGCTGCAGAGTCTGCACTCGACTCGAATAAAGCGCAGGTGAAATAAAATTTTATTGTTTTTAATTTTTATTATTCTTGATACTGACTTGACATTACCTATGTAGGATCACCTGCGAGAATTGAATCAACGCAAGCAAGGACTTTTGCTGGAAATGCAAAACTATGAGCAAGAAAGAGTCTCCGAGAAGGCATTGGCGTCGCTGTCGGCAACAGAGAAAACCCTGGTAATATTGATGTGCTGTAATGCAAAATATGAGAAACATCACCACAGATATTCAACCCTCAACTGGTATCCCTGCACTAGCCAATAGATTGATTCCTGATTCTCCGTTTACGTATTCCTCAGTCAAGACTCGCAACAGATCCCATCATCTCTTTAATTATAATTACCGAAGGAAAGGATGATCTTTTGGACCATCGCTTCAGCAACCCTGTTTTTTTATCAATGATGGAATAATACCATTTTTGAATTCCAAGACGTAAACATGCTCAGCTTCTGGGAAAAGTAATCAAGTAATACCTGCAAGCTGGCAATCCTAAACCCTAACGGTACTTTCTACCGCAGCTCACCACGGCCGAGTCTGACGTTCATGATTACAACAAATGCCTAGACTTGTTCAGTCGTTCAGTAATAACGAGCAATTCTGGATTTAGCCATGTTGTTTACTTGTGGTACGTACCATTCCTCGCTTGCTAATGTGCCTTATCTTTCAAATTTTACTCAGGCCGGCATGATTCCGATGAATACTGAATTGAAGTCCAAGCTGTTGATTGTCCGTGAAGGAGAATCAAACATACCGCATATTAAACTAGTCATCTACACGTCAGATGAAGATGTCATGATAAGAATGGCTACCGTATTTGCCGAGGGACTTTTTGAAGGCGAGATAGTGTACATTGTACAATCATCTCTATAAGAAAGTTGTATGAGCTTCCTGCTTTATTCAGGTGAAAGCATTGTCATCCATCCAGCTGCAAACAAGATTTCAAACTCCATTGAAGTCCCTCTTCACCCGATAAAAGATGCAGAAGTAGAACTTCATGTGAAAGCATATTTAGGACCAAGGAATTCGCAGTCGTTCCATGTTTATGAACTCAGAAGAAGGTACAGTACTTGTACATTTGTAATAGGCCAACCTTCATTCAAGGCCAACCTTGATATGCTTATGTTGTTGAAGGTCTGCTTTTGTTAGATCCAGTCCATAAATCTGTTACAAGTTTGAGAACCATGTCAGCACCATGTATTCTATCTATAGCTTATGCAGCAGATACCTAATCGGTGACACAAGGTTCTGCTATCTGTTGGCAAAATCTACACGCTTAGCATATCATGTCAGTACTTATCTAGAATAACTTGTACTGTGCTTGGAATTTTGCCGTCGCTACCCTCTCCCGTATGATAAACTCATTTTTGCTCAATTTCTCCATCTACAGTCTTCCTAAGTTCTGCATGTATGCTTATGTGCCTACCCAACAGCTGAAGTCCGTCAGTTCTGTCACTTTCTCGATGAAGGATCGGCTGCAACGTATATTGTTGTGGCTCAACGAATCATTTCTACTACTGGATAAAGATGGTGACGTCATCAACTTGACTGTTGCTGATGAAAACAAGGATTTCAACATAAGTTTTATTCTTCTAAGAGGAGGAGGTTCTATTGTTCTAAATTTTGCTGTTGGAGGTAAGTTACAAGATTGCAATTAGAATCTCTATATAGCCAGGAATGAAATGTGGAATCTGAATCTAGTCTAGTAGGTCTATATCCATGGTATTAAAGTTATAGCGTATTTAGTAGTTTGGCCTCTGCTTTGCTGTGTAGCTAATTCTAATTACCGGTACGTAAAAACAATGACTACTGTATTTAACGATTCCCAGTTTTCAACCATCTGCTAATGTCTTAATTTTAACTTTCCAGAGTATAATGGATGTAAGTAATATAGGCCTCACATGCTTTACATGCTTCTCGAATTCTTCATGCTTCACGGTGTCTGTAAAATTGTGACTGCATGAACACACCACATTATGCTTTACTTAGCTGTTGCTACCTGGCTATTAGTCAGCTAACCAAGTATCTATTGCGAAACATACGATGCTCAGTTAGTAACGGCCTTGCATTTTCGGATTTTGCTCTTCCGCCATTGTACCACACTTTATTATACACATTGCACATTAATATATGGTGTTAAACGGGTGTTGAAGCTTATATATAACCTTATATCTCAATATTATCAGAAATTCTTTGCAACTAATATTTCACTCTTTATTAATGGGGTGTGGCTGACCATTGCACTGTGCCTGTTGCATGATTGGATTATGATTACATGCAAACATGGAATCTGGCTCTAGAAAGAACCGAACACTTGGCATGTTTCAAGTCGAAATTGTAACTGCCAACTTCTTCAAACCCTTTTGCCTGGCCACGATGTGCAATACAGTGGGCGATCACTGGCTTTGCTGTTGCTTTTCTAGTATTGGAGTGAAAGTGTTGAACCCGTAGTACCATGGGTCAAGTAGCTCCATCCTGTGTATCTGCCATGACAATTATTTTTTCAATTTTTGTATCCTGTAGGGGAAGTAACCATTCACACTGACGATATTGATGTTGCTGGTGACATGATTCAGAGCTTGGCATCTTTCTTAGGAATATCTGACTTGCAGGTAAATAGAATTCAGTAGAATAGAGGTCCATTGGACTCAAGACCGGATGTTAAACTAGATTCGTAGAAAAAAGGATTCTGCCTGACTATGATAATTTGACTCAATGACTATCTGTATTCATGTTGGTAAATTTTTATATTTATTTTTATATTCCGCTGTCCGCCATTTATTATAGGTAAGACTGCTTGCTCACCTGTTGGCCCCAAATCAAACCATCAGCTACACATTGCTGACACACATTGATAGATAGGTAGGCCCATGCCTTATACTCCACTGATAATTTTGTAGTGTAATGTCGATGTCGTCCTTTCAAATTACTGGTAAGATATCATAAATTGCAGGTTACCGCAGAATTCCCTAATCATTTTGAACAACTCCGTGACCTGATTGACAAAGTCGCAGAACTGCATGCAACACGGCAAAGACTTTCGGCAGAAATGTCTGATCATTCCAACTTGATCAGAAGCTTGGTGGTCAGTAATATATATGTAATTGAATTGAAGAGATTGTCAAACATGAATTTGTACAAGGGTTCGCAACGGTTTGACCGCATTCTGTCAGCGAGCAAATATCAAACCTTTTGCTCGAATAGCAGCAACGACCATTAATGTCACATCTATTGGGTTATTTTTCAGTTTTCTACGCACCTTTCACGTCAGAAAAAATCACGATCGCCAAGTAGGGGATGGGATGTAGGGCAAATACATGTCTCTGTGCCTGAGTTTACTGTACTGATAATTTTCCCAGTCCTTTGATTAGCATTCTTAATATTACAGCAAATTAATTCTTCTGCCCAACAGGTTCGAGCGGAGGATTCGAGGCTCCTGCGTGATCACAAAAATATGAAGCAGACCTACACCGAACTATACAGTTTAAATCAAGAGTTGATCAGTGGATATCACATTCGCTGTAATAATCATACTGACTTGACAGAATGTCTGCGAATCTTAAACAAAGGAATTCAACGTGCGGGAAACCTGCGAGTCGGTAAACATAAAACAAACTTAGTAGCTGCTTGTCGAGAGGCTCTGAACAAGAAAGATGCATCCACTCTTATTCGAGTAATGAAATCAGGTTCTGGTTAATTCTGTGAATTCTGTACCTTTTTCGAATTTTTCAATGCAAAGTATATACTGTACCCATAGTGCAAATACTTCATATTTTTGTACTGCAGGAACTCTTTGATATGCAATTGATATTGCTGTGAAATAAATGGTTTCATGGTGGGACTAGGTTTATTCCGCTTATCAACGTAGTGAGGAAATTAGAACAGGCGGTTGCACGTCATTGTCAAAATATCTGCGCTTAAGAAGTCATTGTTACTGATGGAGCCGCAAGCCCAAACAGACTCAAGAGTCTCCTTGTTAGATGATATACAGACTGTCTCATGAAAGTTTGGTCCAACATTTCCCCTGCCTAGCCTATAGCAAAGCTGTCCTCTGTTCAAGCGCCCTAGGACTTCTTTTGCTCACCCATAAATAGCCTGCGTCACTATCATTGAGTTGTATTGGAAAAGCAACTCTGCTCCCAGCGTCGCGATAGCCTGGTACTATTACTATAAACCCGCCAATCACATGCAATGCCCAAGTCAAAAGTACTAATCAATGATATATCATTTATACAAGTTCTCCTTTGCCACAAAATATGAGAACCTACACTGAAATTGATGAACAACTAGGAAGTCTCAGCGTCATGTTCACACACCGATACCACGCACCACAGCCGCATAGTTAAAACTTGGATTGGAATATCAATGTAGGCTGTAGTGTATAGTAAGCCTACCCGGGATGTTGGGCATGACAGTCAATAACAATCTAAAAGCACAAATTGATGGCGTATGGTTCAGCCTTGAATTCCAAATTGAACAATAGATTCTGTAGCTTATAAATTTTTATCCTTGGCAGTGCATCATCATTTACAATATAAGCTGCGAAAGTGGCTGTTCTGCTCATTCATGATGTAAGCCACACTTTGGTGGTGGAGGAATATGGAAAGGGGCTGACTTGTTAGAAACTTACCAAAATGTCTACACAAGCACAATAGCCTATCGAGAAACTGGGTTTAATTACTGGGAAGCATCCCATATCCCTCAAACACTAGTTTTGCAGGTGCATAGATATGCAAAGGAACATTGCTCAGTACGACTTGACTATACCCAATCGTTATTACATAGCTTCAAAGTGGGTAGCTAATCAGCGCAAAAGTGACACACAGCATAATAGTTAACAGATACCAATTTTTGAGGAATATAGTAGTGCAGAAATCGATTCGCTTCGAACAAGTAACGATATATTGCAAAACCAACAAAGTGCAGTAATACACTGTACACTACAGCAACTCAATTATATGATACTGAACATTCATTTGGGCATTTGACAAGTAATCATGATCAATGCTAAATTATATTGCTAACCCATAATTCAAGCCAATTCGAAAAAAAATTTGAAATTTTAATTCAAGAACCAAAAAAGCTACCCCGGTGAAGAGTACTTGAGATTTGAAAAAATCGAAGAAATTTGAAACACAAAGACACTACGAGATGCCACAAGTTTTGAGCAATCCCGGTTGGAGCCACGAGAAATCGCCATACAACCAAAAAGGTTATCGAGTGAAACAAGTAACTGATCATCCGCAGTCTGAAAACGCAAAGACATGTAAGGCAATTTATACCGATAGACAGTCAAAATACATTCTTACAATCTTAAGTGCCTTCTTGCAGCAGGATAGCTTTCAGGGTCATCCTTTAATATATGTTTCCTCGTGCCCAAGGTAAAAAGTTTCATATAATCATGCCAATCGATTGTCCGCGGATCAAAGTTAAAAGTCTTAAAGCAAGGTGAAAAAAATATCATTTGGCCAGAAAGGTAGTGGGAGGAGGATACACACACAAGGGCCAGGCAGGTGTAGATCACAGTCGCAACTGATGGACCCTGGGTACAGCTCCCAGTCAAGTATGACCAACCTGTGGGTCTCGGGCCATCTGCAGTCAGCACTGCCCGGCTAGGTGATCAGATGAATAATAGACATGAAGGCTTACTAGTAGGTAAGGTGTAGCTCACATGATGACTTCCTACCGTGCAGATTACTGCATTCTACTCTTAGCTCTTCATCATTACTAACGGTAGCAATATCCAAATGTGGTAAAAGATATAGGAAAGTCTGCAACTTGACTCACCTGTCGGTCTTCTGGTGACATAGATTGCAACAAAGCCATCATGTTATGATTCTCCCACCTGAATGTATTGTTCAAAAAATATTGCAAAACATCAAGTGCAGAGTCAACTTTCTGAGTCAATCTGATAAGCCTGAAAGCAAGACAATTTCAAATACAATTCTACGCGATAAAATTGAATTGGTGATACCTTGGTCTTCGTCCAAGCATTCGTAGTCCAAGGTCAAAGACGTAAGCAGGTAAATAGTGGTAAAGAAACATCAGAAATCGTTGTGTGAAGCTGCAAGGCAGATAACAACATGAAATAGGATTATCAAGTTGAGTCAAGGTTCTGCTGTAGGGTGTGGGTTCGTCTTACTGAACCCCCGCGTGTAACTGTGGAGCAAAAATCATCTCAAGAAAAAATTAATAATAGGTGACACAACACAAGTCCCTCCTCCATTGACGGACCCTATAATAAATACAGAGGACAAAGATTGATTGCTGGAAAGAAATCGCTTTGCAGGTAACAACAACATTGGGCAGGGGCATATTATATGGAAAGCCCATGACAGGGATGTTCGGAGATCAATGATTACCAAAGTCCAAATCGGGCTTGGCACTTCAGAAGGCACAAGTAAAAGACTCACTCATTGTTTGTCAGCTGAAAAAATGGCTTTCTGAAAGCCCCATTGAAGGGGTAGCTATCAAACCAGTACATCATGCTCTTTTCTGAAAATAGAAGCCACATAGTTACAGCAAAAGCATAAAACACACTTCACTGAATATGTTCTATACTCACGCCACTCGCGTAAATCGTTTGGATTGTAAGTACCAGTCGTCAGGTTGTATACTGGAATATCTGCTCGCACTTTTGCATCATTCAGTTCAGCAGAATCTGGTAAGGTCGTTATACTAATTACTGATTGTTGCAAGTTGACAGGATTGAAAAATACACACCCGGCAAAGATCTGGAGGATGGCTCGACAGTCATCGTTAGGGCGTCGCCGTTTTTTTCCTCTAAAAACTCGACACCTCTTTTCCAGGCGGCTGCGATAGCGCAACTTGCTGTAAAATCTACCGGTATGACGTCAAGAACAAGACCGTCTTTAGCTTTAATGTTCTGAAGAACGCCCTTCCCGAATGCAACAATTACACCTGTAGGTCCATTCAAGGTAGTAATCCAACCCTGTGAAAAAGATAAAATCACATATCATTAAATGCCATCAACGTTAAAGCAAACCTATACTAGAATAAATATCAAAACGGTGTTATTATTAAAGATGCAATTAATCAAATGGACTCATCATACAACTTACTGGTATAGGATCATTCCAAACTGCGCCCACAATACTTGGTCTTAAAATCACTACAGGCAGATCGACACTTTCTTTAAACATGATATCTTCCCCAATAGCTTTGGTAAGTGTGTATGTATTTGGCCTTGTGAAAAGAGATACAATGCTATATTTATAAGTACAGCACCTCAAAATTCATTCTACTTTAGGAATGCATTAGTTCACCTTTTTCCAAGAATTTCCGGTGTCAGTTTTGTCATCATATCGTCAGTCATCCATTTCTCGGCTTGTTCAATTTCCTCGTACCTAGGATTCGTCTCGTAATGGCATTCTCCTATTTCCATACGATCACAATGTGAGTAGGCTAAACAAGAAAATATGGAAAATTTGCTACAAAGTATTCATCATGATCACAAATAATTTTACCTGTTGATAAATGAACTAGAACTTCTAATCGCTTCATTTGCTTGCATATTTTCAGGAGACGTTTGACAGCAACAGTATTCAGTCGGAATGCCAGTCTAAACATAAAACTTGAATTTATAACGAAATAATAACAAGGCCTAATTCAAATTCTATATATATATAGTAATATATATATATATATAAAACTATAATTGATAGATACGATATTTTTCAAGATCCGTTGACCCGGTATGTTGACTTGGCTCACATGTCGGGTCATGGCAAACACTTCTACGAAAGCACACAAGCCATCAGTGTATCGTACAAACATTGGGCAACTTGTGAAGCCCGATAATTTAAATCACAACACCCTGTAATTATAAAATACAACTTGCAGAAAGTGTGCAATGATGTTGCGTAATGCAAACATGTGCAGAAAACCAGTGGGTGACCTCACGAGGACAAGGTACAAAGTAAGGAAATATTGAAAAGAGCACAATTGAAGGACAAAGAGACCAATTTTAGTCAAACAACAACCAACAATATGGTAGAACATCGCAGGTGAATCAAGTATATCCCTGAGGTGAATGAAGGCTAGCATAAAAACAGCAAACAGGTTCACTATGTAGAAATACTAGGCCTACAGCCCTTGTAAAACAAACAATCCTTGACCTCCTTTCTCATACCACCCGGCCTTAAAACTATTAATAAGTTGGCTATTCTGTCAGGTCCATTGCTTATGCTATAGGCTTAGTCAATAATATTTACGAACATGTTGCATTATACGGCCACTATTTCGCCATTGCGATGTACTGATAGTGAAGTGAAATTTAACATATCAGTGTGCACTGCACTGCACAGTAAATGCTATTTATGGTAAGATGTGCTACTTGTGCCGTTGATCCACTGGATTAATCTACACTACTACATTACAATGGCTTTAAAACCATTTACGCTATATAGACTACAGAACACTACAGGCCATTCTCCTCCCTGAAAACTCGAAAACAAATATGAAGTTTTCACAATTCAAGAAATTGGTATATATATCAATTGATTATGGGATTGCCACAGGCACACAATAGGATTTACATTTTATCACAGAAAAGAAAGGCACTGTATTTGCTAGAATGGGTTATCGATTTACTTTCTGATAGCAGTAAGTAAGAAAGCAAGAATTTCAAACACCTGTGCTGATCAAGTATAAACTAGTCCAAGCTAGCTACCCACCAATCAAAAATAGTTCTAGATTAGATCCCACTATTTTGATTATTATTGTAATTTTTTAGTTTATCGTTCTCATAGTGTTCCATGGTATGAAACAAGAACAACTACACAACTATTACCAATCCCATTACTAATTAATAGGCTATCCAGATTTGTCAGCACAAGCAGAGTAGCCTACAGTTATAGCGTCTAAACAGCCAAGTCAACAGCATGTGAAAGGGCTAAACAACAATATGCATCATTTCAATATATTATATACCGTAACAAATGTTTTAACTAAAATTCCTATTTCCATGATATCCGATTATATGACACGCAAAGGCATGCCTTCCTGAACACCAAATCCCAAAAGATCATTACCCAGGCAAAATTCTGCACCACACCAGCAGACGATATTCGGTAAGGTTACACCAACTAGCATACCGCACTGCTCTACGTTGGTCTACAGTAACCTACCGTACCTCAAATGTTCATTGAATCGGAGAGTAGCTGCCGAATGGTAGAAGATTTGTACTTCATTAATCAGTGTATTTATAGACTCTTGACTTAGACCAAGATTCTCTTCTTCAAGATCACACGGTAACACATGAAGCTTACAGAGAAAATCTGGACGTTGTTCGCGAAGTTTATCAAAAATCTATTAAATCAAAAGGCATCAATTAGCATGATTTTTAATCCATAAAATTGATAGGCTATGTCATGGACTACAGGTAAGGCAAGGCTGTGATGTTACAGTCTACAATACATCGACATTGTTGATCATTTGGACCCATCAAAGTTACATTGATCCCACTCAAGTCAGTGTTGGATCGTGGAAATAGTGCTTTGAAATAATGGTACCGGTATGGGGCCTTTTACACTACAAATTAATAAGTTTTACCTATGTCTTTTGCAAATTGTAAATGTGGCATGCGCAATATCCACATGCAAGAATCCATAGCATGTAAGGTGTTAACACACACACACACACACACACACACACAAACACATTTCAGGGAAGGTCTATTAGGCTCCTATAATATATTATATACACTAAGAATGCTAATCTACCTCTTCCGATGAGAACATTTTGATTCGATCTTCTGCGCTGACCCCTTTCCTTGGCCGAGCAAGAATATAGATTTTGTGGACATCAGGACAAGATCGAAGTAATTTCTCAATAAGACATTGGCCAACAAATCCTGTGCCCCCAGTTAGTGCGACTGTTTTGCCAGCAAAGTATGCAGGAATTGAAGGAGCCATCTTTTCCTACAGCTGGTTTTAAAAGCAATGATCATTATTCCTTCGTCTTTCATACAGTATGAATATAAAAATAATTTTGGAAACTTGCTGATGCAAAATTCGACTACACGGTATGCCTACAGCTGCAATGAGCGAATGTTGCTTCTCAGTCGTAGGCAAATGTTCCCATGATTAAGCCAGAGATAATGGCACGGTCCTGATTGCCGGATTTGCAGGAGATAGAGAGACCAGCAACAATACAAAATCTTTAACAGTGGCATACTGTAACTATGTCAAGGTCTTGCAATGAATGATGGATAAGATCGATGTGCCTGGGGATCCGATCTGTGTTACTGTGGTAGGCCTACTGTCTTGCATTTTCACACCTAACTAATAGTTGTCCAGTGACAGTATGTGAGCCAAAAAGAACAGAATTATCATAATACATTTGTGTCATTATAGCATACAAAAAATCCTAATCTATGTATCCGTTTTACAAACTTACATTTAGATAAACAAAACGCACACAATTTTCAAGTATATACTGGTACTGGTATATACTTCCTTTCTTCGTACTGGACAGCCTGATATATTATATATCCTCCAGGCGTACCAGGACCCTGCTACTTGAACTAGAAATTTAGCCTAAAACAGTTCTGTAATAACACTTGTAAAAAGGTATATTTATGGATAAATTGGCACTATGGACGACACGCCCCATCCCAGCCAGATTCTTCTAGAACAGTGAATCGATCACTCAAATAGCCTGTAACACGAGTTCTGTATTTTGCAATTTATCCATAGATAAACAGATAGCCTGCGCAGTTGAGCTCATTTTGTGAAAACCGTAAAATTGATTTTGAAATACCTCTAAAATTCGCTGGAGATAGTCCAATTCTCTTCGACAGTCCACACAGCGAGATACAGCGAAGCACCAGGGTGGTATATCAAGTGAAACTGAAAGACTCAGCTGCAACACATAAACCTGCAACTACGCTCTGCCTTACTATACCACCATCACAGCTCCACCTGCATTCGCTATACATCCAAGCTCCAACCCGACAGCTGGCACTTCGGCTAACTGCTATTGCGCAATGTCAGCAATGCAGACCAGAGCGCCCACTGGCGGGAAGACATCGCACGAAAGCTTATATTATAGATATACTTAAATTGGCCCGCCACTACTGCGCTTCAGGAGCTGGGATCTATAAAACTAAGCGTAACTAATCTTCTGTAGGTTATCATTCAGTTCTCAGGTTCCTACGAGCGGTTTTTCTACAAGAATGCAAGTAGACCAGGATTGAATTTCTGTCAGAATCGACAGAACCTGTATACCTCTATACAGAGGCTATGCTAGCAGCAGCGCCTCTATGCTACCAGCAACCGTATCATTCTGAATCTGAAGGATTGCTATCGAAACCACACAGACATATAATCGAAACGAATAGATCATCACAACCGTGCTTGTATAGTATACTCTGCCGGTGTCCGAGCGGATCGGCGACCAAATTTACCAACTCATTAAGTTGAAAGGATTTTTATTTTTAATATAATAATCTAATTATATTCGATATTGGGTTGCAACCATCATTGCACTAGAATAGAAAGTATGCATCCCAACGACCAAAACCAGACAACAGGTCGCCGGAGCCTAAAAGTGGCCTAAGGCACTTTTGGGTAGTACAGGTTGGAATCTTTAACAATTTCTAGTATAGTTGAGCTTTGGTGACTCATGATGTTGAACTGCAGTCTTCCTTCCATCATATAATAAATCAGATCCTGCTGCACTTGTTTCACCTCAGTTGCATAGGGAATGTTCCCAGACATTTAGGATTATCCATTTTCACTATGGCACAATATGTGA
This sequence comes from Botrylloides violaceus, assembly GCA_030412335.1. Lineage (NCBI taxonomy): Eukaryota > Metazoa > Chordata > Ascidiacea > Stolidobranchia > Styelidae > Botrylloides > Botrylloides violaceus. The sequence goes on along the minus strand of JASFYC010000829.1, from coordinate 3,889,800 downwards.
ACCAGAACAGGCCATACAATTTGCAGAACACCATAAAATGATTCCACTCCAAGAATTTTGAGATTTGTAGCATCCCAAAGGATGCAATATAAACGGAAATGAGAGAAGCAGATGCAGATTTCAAGACTTCGGCTCAACTTTCACATATTGAGGAGTCTTGACAGCTTTTCCAAACTTTGCATCCAATGCCAAACCTATAATCATGAAGAGCTTGTAGTCATTGATTTTGATATATTGACCATTGACCTGTCTTGCTTCAAAAGCAGAACATGGCAGTGAAAGCATAATAATATTAGAATCGGAATTCAAATTGGTGACCACATGTAAGTTTGGTTGCACCGATTTTGGGCTGACTACACGGGAAGTAAAAATAATGCCTTAACCACAATATAAAGTGGGTTATCTAATCATATTATGCAGTATAAGTAAATACATTTAAAACGAGAAATCAGTACATATCAAACTCTAGGGCCACACCCTACTTCAAACAATAGTTAGTACTCTGCATTACTGTTTGATCAGTTCAAGTCCTTAACCAAATTACTAGTATTCAAGTCAGACGTTCTTAGCTCACCTGCAAACACCAGGAATGCTCCAAACCATTGTAATGAAGTCATCGGGTTTTGAAATATGATAACAGATCCCAAGATAGTGAAAAACTTCCTGGTAGTGGTAACAATTGAGCAAGTCAGAGGTCCAAAATGTACTACCTAAATGAAACAGGTGTTACGTGACTATGTTCTTCTATCTCATATCAGGCAGGCTATTATGCTACTAGACTATATGTATAAATTTTGAAAGCGGTTGTTGCAGAAACGGCTTCAAACTTAACAATATGTTGAAAGCATAAATTTTATATATACCTACCGTTAAAAATATGAAGTGTTGTCCAAAGGCTGATGTGAGACTAAATAATAGAAGATGGACAATGACTTTAGGATGGTTGTAAATGAATATCCCACACGTGAAACCCTGACCAGTTACAAGGAGTGCTGTAATAACAGGTTAGCATAGTTGGTAAGCTGCCGGTGCCGGTACTATGACTTGCAAATCTCACCAAAAAATAAATATATAGTAGACCATAAGTTTACATTAAACATCATGTGATGTTGGTTCGTGATATATTTGGACCTCATGTTTTCTTGAGTTACTCCAGTTAGCCCATCAAGAGTGAGGGAAACTATCTGGAATAAATATTTAATTGCGAATTATCGGGAAAATATATCAGCCCTTCACATAGACATACCAGCAACAGTTCTCCGTAACCAAAACCACTTTCATTTGCATTTCCTGTCTTCTTGTCCTTATACATGAATGAAGCTACACCAGATACGATCATCAAAACACAAAAGTACTTTGCAATAGGGTATTTCTTCTTTGCCAACAAGACACCTAGTATCATCACTGGTATCGGTTTGCAAGATTTTCCTAAAACCTTGAAACAATAGGAAAATAAAATAAAACCGATCCTGGATTGCTTCAGTACACATCAATCTCACTTGTGTTGGATAATTGATATATTGTAAGGCCTGATTACTTGCCACCATTGCACCCATATAGCACAGAGAACAAGTAGCATATATTGAAGTTGGAGTATTATCTGGTCCAGGTTTAGTAACATAGTTGGAAACTAAATTTGAATAAGTCAATCAGTGTAATCCAATCAGAACATTCACTAATAGCAAATCTCAATACTCACTTATTTTGGCAAATATTGCATTGAATACGCATTGGAAAAATACGAGAGCTTGCGGGAAAGTGAATCGTTCACCATCATAATCCCCTCGGTTTCTAAATATAAAAATAGTCAAATCACTTCGAGCACGAATAGGTAATAAGATTGTGTTCATCATACATTTTTTCTTGAAATAGTCCAAAGATAAAATAAAGGGAAAAAATCCCACAAAAGCAATAAACAAGCTGTTGTGCAGTTGCTTGGCTTGACATTCTCGCATACACAATTGCACAGGCTCTATATTTCAAATGAAAGCACCGTAAGACTAGCAGTATGATCTCAGGGTTTAATGTATTTGGCAGCTTAGGTTGACCTTAGAGCTAAGATAGTCTCTCATAATGAAGACATCAACTGTCAAATAGTAGTGCATTCAATGATTAATCCACTCCCACACACTCCCCGTAGCCATCAGTTACATTTACTACAGTATGGCTGTTAGCTTTCAGTAACCCCTTTAGTTCTTTTTTGCCTCCTTATAACGAATATTTCAAACTTCGTTTATCAACTCTCTCCGCCACACCGGCGCAGACCACGAAAAGCGCCTCTAGCTAAAACAATGCAAAGGTAACGTGTCGATCCGTCACTACCGCGTTAACATTCGCATTCACGTTGATACGGGTGACCGGCGAACCGTAGTACCGGTTTCTAAATGAACTTTACTGTTAGGAGTCTGCGGTTTGGGCGAAACCCCTGGCATCATAACCCGAAATACCATTCAATACGATATTATCTAGCACGTTATAGAGTATAGAGCAATCAACTTACAGAATTTCTTGTAGGAATCCATAGAGTAGGTAAAACACAAAAATTCCGCTGGCATAATAACAAAGTTCTGCTATTCTGTTTTCTTTGCAATACTTTACAACCGACGGAGAGCAATTCCGCTCCAAGAGAACTTCGACGTCACTATTTACGCCTTTCGACTGAAGTCCATCCGATTTGTTACCGAAATTCTTTTCATTGTCACCGGGATTTTCCATGTCGATTACTTGAAAGTTCATTGAATAATATAGCGTATAACTCCGCCGTAACGGCCGCAGGCCAAAAGTAAACAGCGCCTTTTTTCCAAGGCAGAGAATACCAAAAACGTCGGCCGACAAATTTTTTTACTTGTGCTTTGTTTTGCTATCTCCCGCGTTCTGAACTTCCGCCAGAAACGTGAGTCGCTAGTATAGTATATATACTGTATGCGAAATGCCACATCCACCTACTGTCGATGCCACTTCAGCTCAATAAGAAGACTGATAGCCTGATATCTGTCAAAGTCGATATCACTAATCGTTTTAGCTGTTGGAGGTGACAAAACTGACTGAAACGCGACGTCGATAGCGGATTTAGAAAAAAGAATTTCGCTTGCGAATAAACAAGAAAAGGGGGCACCCGGATTTGAACCAGGGACCTCTCGATCTGCAGTCGAATGCTCTACCACTGAGCTATACCCCCATGAGAGCAACGAGAATAATTCTCTCGTTTTTATATAGAAGATCGATCGATCGAATTTTGTCGTTTTCGTATTTTCTCGAATAACTTGACAGCAGCGAGAGGGGACCGGGGAGTGCGATGGACCAACCGAATAGTCACGAATTTACCGACGATCCTGAACGAAAGCGACAGGCTACTTACTGCCTTACTTGGAATAGATCTGCGCCTACTGGCTACCGGTAGGCTACTCAATACTTCGCTCAAACCGAGACATGGCTAGAGCCAAAATATTTCTGAAACCCAACGGGGCTTGGTTTGCAAAATATGGGTTCTTCGAGACGAAATTCACGTCAATACATCCCTCACAAGCATCAGCATGAGCAAACGAAATGGGTCACAGACGCTGCCTGTTCCTAATTTGAATTCTCAGAATCGATAACATCTCAAGCAACTAGAATTCATGTGCTTCGAGCATAATCCAACCTCCAGCGCGAGTGGCTGAAAATTTTATTCTTTATTACCATCGCTGGACATTAATGCCCACGCCCTACTAACACAGTTTCGCAGATAATACAGCACACTCCCAAGCAACTATGTCGCAGAGTTATTATTTTATATGCAAGTAACCAAGTTTTATTTTGGAGCAAATGCAAATGGAACTTAAAAGATATAGATTGCGTACAAAATCATCAATAACAATGAAGTATAAATAAATCAAATCAGGGATTTGTAAAATTTGTAAAATCCCTGAATCAAATAAAAACATTTTCAGTTAGTCATCTGGATCTTCTGAGTCCCAGTCACTTTTGCCGTCAATTGTATTCCCGAAATCAACCTGAATATATCAATGATTTCTGATATAATTCATAATTGTGGTTCATAATAGCGTAGCCGATATGTGCAGTGATTAGGATATTTAGATCCTCTGAATGAGAATAGCCAGCCGCAGGGCCTGTGGCTATCAATTTTAAGGGTTGCTGTATGACATGGTTGGAGTTTGAACCCACTCTTTAGGATTGGACGTCCAGTGACTGAACAATCTCTACACCGTCAGTATGATTGCCAACAAAGATTTCTTCAGAGTTACAACAAAAGTGGAGATTAGTCGTATCATTTATCACAGTTGAATGGTTTGGAGAACATGATTGTTTGATGTGTTGTGAATATCCAAACGCTAAACCCTATAGTACAATTTGGCTAGCAATTACATGTTATCAGCACAAAATTCATACCTCAATGTCATACTGAAAATTCGGATCTCCCGGACGTATCCTCTGACTCTCAAAGCTCTCCGTCATGATTACTTTTGCTCTCTCGATCTACAAGCACAGCGTCAACAATATCAGGAACACGGCAACCAAGGCTTATTAAATTCGTCTAATGATTTTACCTCTTTACTTCCAAATAAATTCAGGTCTCTTTCAGGATCAACAGATAATACTTTCTTGGCCTCCACTAACGACTCATCAACTGAGTGGCCCTTCATATGACCTTGGATTACCAGTAACAATCTTTCAATTTGTGCCTGTGACACTGAAGAAAGCAGCGTACGGTGTCGTTGTGTACTTTTCAACTCTTCAGCAATTCTCGATACATCTAAACAGTTAATAGGCTACCATAAATTAACTACTAATTCTAAATTTTGAATAACATGACATGTCAAGTAACAATAATTATGAATTTCAACGAACTTGTTTTTTCCTTCAACTTCCTGATTGGGATTGATCTGCAACGTTTCTTTCTTGTTGAATTATCTACGTAAGTGACCAGTAGCACTGGGGGTTTGAATTTAACCCCACAATTCTGCACTGTGTACATGGTAATCCGCCACCGCTTACCCACAGGAACACTACTTCGTGTCTTCTAACAAAGAGACTTTCAGCGAGTACAGCAAGGCAGGTTGAATCGCAGGAGCAACGGTTTGATGATATTTACGTCTGCACGCGAGATATATTTTACCTCTGTAATTTTTGTCCGCTTCATTGGTTTTGTTTGGGGTCATTTATCTCTCCATTGAGAACCAGACATCTCCCGCAGTGCCGGGCAGCAGACATTGATTGAATGATCGAAGATCTGTTCTTCTTTAGCTACCCGCCTTAAGGCCCCATTAAATGTCGAGTTCACGCCCACTGCAACGGATCTGGCGTATTTTACTTGGAGATGAAAACACTTGTTTGGGTTTTTCTCGGGAATATCTTGTACTTGGCTCAAGCGACTTGTATGGCTTTTATGCATAGCAATCCAGACTTCACACACCCTATTCATATATCCCAACCGCAACAACGCTTTACTTTAGGAATATGATATTTCGTGGATGGCGTATCATTCTGAGCGACGCAATACACCAACGCATGACCGCAAGAATCTATAAAACGCATTTATTTACATTTTACAGAAACTAGGAAAATATTTTACAAGCATATCAACATGAATGTCGCCTGACTTATGACAAATCCTATAAGTAATGATGGCAGATATTGAGCACCGAACGAGATTCTTCAACGAAGCCAGTAAAATGTAAAACACTCACTAATCAAAGAACAAATCCGACTAAGGTGTGAATGTATTCTCTCATGAAACAAGCGCAAGTATTTCAGGCCTCGTAAAGAATACACATTCGCACACAGGCAGATTTGATACTACTGATTGTAAGTTACAGCACTGCTTGTCGCTACATGATGAAATGGCAATACAAAAGCCCATCATCAACCACTCAGTGACAAATCAATGATTCAATCACTTGATGCAACATTGGCTGATGACAAAGATTTTAGGAATATACAACAGGTAAGATTAAGATTCCATATGAGAGGCAGTAGGTGAAAAAATTCGTACATAGCAAGTAGCCAATGAGAAAATCCAATAATGTGCAGAGACAAACTGGATATCTGCTTTGCTCAAAAATGGAATTCTATTTCTCATTTGCATGCTGATTTGCAATTTACGAAATTCCAAGCCATGTGATTGAATGACAACAGCTTCGTAATGTGCTATTGGAAAAAAACCACTGGGCATGATGGGTCACAAGCGACAAGCAACCGTCTTTCAATGAATATTATTGTTTTTGCGAGAAAGCTCAATATTTCCTTTCTTCCATTTCTGTAACGTGACCTTTCTGCCGGATGCAGATGGGCAGTTCTTGAGACTCAACCTCATCTTTTCATCGCAAAACCTTTTCAAGTATGCAAACCGTCATCTATGATTATCGAACTCGAGTTGCTCATGCTGGAATCTGTCACCCACGTTGATCCCACGCCTGGAGATGCTGCAGAGGTTACGTCAGTGTCGGGTGGCATACCCTGTACTATTGTTTTTGTGGCCCATGGTTGCATATTATCAGGCGAAGAACTAGAGTTCTGCTCCATTTGCTCTAAAAACAGGCAATAATTACATCTACATCTTGACATTGACCTACTTAGCTAAGTCACTCACTTATCTTGTGCCTCTTTAGCCGCCATTTCTTGCAATGTATCGAGTGTTTCACCTTGATTGTGAGTTGTTTACGAACATAGGCGTCATTCATATGCTCTTGAAGTACTGTGAATCGGTCCATTATCTGTGAGTAAATCAACAACTCGGTAAAGCCCAACCTTCCATACAACATACACGTCAACATACTAAACAAACGGCATCTTGTACTCTTGAATCACCTGATTCGACGATGCCTGTCGTGTCCAATATAGTACGGATCGTATTCTGAAAGGATGCAAATGGTTAGTTACATGTGGCAGTTGGTGAAGATAGACTTTGTGCAACAATAACTAGACACTTACATTTAGTGCATTTTGTTCCGATGATTTTCTTTGTCTTGCTTTGCCATGTTGCAGCAACTGCATAACATCGCACGTACCCCCAACAGGTGTTTCCTGTGGTAAAATGATAATACATTAAACGATTAAAGGCACCTACAAGAGTACAAGTATGAACTACTAGGAGTTTACCTTTTTGATTTCTGGATATTTCTTGTAAAGGTGTTCCATGTGATCGCTTGTAATTGTGACTAGTACAGAATCTGTGAAAGTTGACCGTTATCCTCTGACATCACATTAGGATTTGAATTAAATTTACCTGCCAGACTCTTCGTTTTCCTAACATTATTATGGGCTTGTAATTCATGAACATTGGAAGTGCCGTCTTCCGACTTTGCAACTCTCGTTGGAGCTCTAAGAGAAATATAATTTGTAAAAACCAAACCGAATAATGAATCTCTATTTTCCGGTTAAGTACTTTCTCTTTCGTTTTGATGTTACTAGAGCCACTTTTGCTGCATCGGCAGTGATCTGAATATCTCCGTTTTCTCCAGTTTCAAGCTGTCGCAGTCTCTGAAGCTGTTGATGCTGAATACGTAGTTGTTCCACTTGATTCTGTTAAAAAATTCGGCTTACAACTGCTGTGGCAAAGAGTGGGGCCGGTGGTTTGGTCCGCTCACCTGCATCAACATTGTATCGCACTTAGATCCATCAGCATTGGCTATTTGTAAATTATTTATCATAGCGATAGGATGAATGAATGTTGCAGTCGATGTGATAGGTGTTGTCCCAAACCTGAAGAAAAACAGAGATCATGAAGGTTTATAACGCTTTTGCCAGCACAATGTGTAAATATCATTCACATAAAGAAACACTCTAATTAGGCAAAATAGGCCCGCATATCGATGTTAACACTGGACGCTGAGAAACAGGCTGCATGGAATCGAGTAGGCAATCCTACAAGCCTGGTCTGCCTAACCTATTCTCACAATGATGGGTTGCTTCTACAGCATATTCAACATTTTTGTTGGCACTATCGACCTCAGACCATGGTTGAGCAAGCATGTTCAACAGAGGTTTACCATACGATACAGTTACAGACTCCCCAGTCTCCATATGCCACTAAGAACACAATAATACCAATGCGAGAACTGACCTTGCTTCGCCAGCATCATTTCCCATTTGCGTGAAATGAATATTGTCCAAATTCAACTCTTGTGCTTGCACAGTACTTTGAGTTTGAGCACCCGAAGTCGACGTTGGTGGTATTGCTATTTGTACAGTACGGCCGTTGTCAGCTGCAGGCGCAGGAGTTGCCAGAACTGGCGTAGCCTAAATGCACAAGACAGTTCAGTATGTACTAAATGGATTACTAACAGATTGCATAAGATACCCCGTCGGCAGATGTTGTATCCCCGTCATTTCTTGAATCAGTCCCTTGTGATTCCTGAGACACGAGTGACAGTGTAGTATACGATACCGGTGAGCTTCCACCAGGTGCAATATTACCATCACCAGATGCACTACTGAGTTGTTGCTCTGAACAAGACAGGTATCACACCATGATCAAAATTCGGTAGGTAATAATAATATTGCCAGCCTAGCTTACCGGCATTTACTACTTGCAGAGGCGCACTATCAGACTTGATTTGAGATGCAACAGGTATCATTCCAGATGACACAATATCATTCTTTCCACTAACTTGAAGTTGCGTCCACTGTTGCCCGGCATTGGCGGACCAATCAACAGGTCTGAAAGACAACATGCCATCGGTCAGTGGTTAGTACATTATAAATGAGTAAAATCACAAGTTTGAAGTAACCACGACTCCAGTGGCAATGTTTCCAGAAGACAAAGTCACACGCAAAGAATAATTCATGTCTCACAGTAATAGACAGGCCTGTACGTGTACAAAAACTCAGCGAGATATCATACCTTGCCAGTTATTGTCAAGGATTACATCAAAAAGAGCCAAAAATGACTTACTGGTAAGCACCCACAGCTCCAAAGCCTTGAACGAAATTCACCACAACCTGTGGCATTGTGCCGGAGGGTACTGATACTTGGGTAGTACTTGTCGCAGTGTTCTGTTGTGAGTATGGGTTCCAAGCAATGGCATTCTGAAACAAGATACTGTGTTATATGAAGGGTATACAGTGCCGTGGCCGGCCATCATAATACCTCATCCATGGTCATTAGTTTTGCTTTTTTACTCGATTGTTTGCTAATTTCTAATTTAGGATCTTGACTTTGAATCTCGCGGATTTCGACGGGCTCGGTTTTCACACCTGTAACAAGTAGGGGAGTAATTCCAGGATGCAATCAATATACGGTACACAGATAACACACAAGAAATAGACCGAACAGAGTTCAAAATACTGCCGAGATAGGTGAATGGGCTAAATTCTCTTGTCTTAATGTGGTGGGGAACAGTGCTCAAAATCTACAAGTACTGAGAAGATGGGAATACATAGCGGCGAGTAGAAAGAAGACCTTTATATCTATGACCGTTCCGGTTGAAGATATAGAGTAATTTACACCACACATTTTGCCTCTACAAGTGACCAGTGGCAATCCGTTCAATTCAATGCTGCGATGTTGATTTCAAATGTGGTGGGCAGAAAAGAAACCATCGATTTAATGAACTGGTAACTCACTTCTTATCAGCCGATATATTGTGTGCTGTGTCAGGACTAAGGAGGTGTCACCATGAAGCATAAAGAAACAGTTAAACAATGCATACCTTTCCTGGCTTCGCTATCATTTTGCACATTGGAATTTTTAAATTTCACTGTACTGTTGACTTTTGGCTAAGAAAAAAAATGGCACATGTATAATGTATATACTGTACATAAATAAAATCAATCTCACGATACTAAATCAAGTGCAAGAAATTGTTAACAATAACAATGTTCAATTATGCTTGTTTGGTTTGGGGTCGTTAGGCAGGCAATGTATGTAAAATTGGCGATAGTATGAAGGCAGGATGGGGGGATGCAACTTGACTTAGCCTGCATCACGCAGATCATGCTTCCGTCATCCCGTCTCCCATGATATGTACCAGCAACTAGTAATATGTGTGAGAGTCAGTGTAAATGCAGCAATAAACAAATATGGACAACAATAAACATTGCCAAATCCTATTTTATACCAAGGGAGAAAGCATTACCTGATTGGTAGCACTAGACAGTATTGTATTAGTGGTGAGCTGAGCTTGAACAGGATTTCCATTTTGCTGTATTTGATTGGATTTAGTAGTATTGCTTGTATCAACTGATGATGACTGTGACAGACAAAGAATACTTACGAGTTGCATGTATCGTTGACAATTAAAGAGCAAAGACATGGCATAAACTGCAAATTTTGACATTGTATGTCAAGGTTGAGGCTAGCCTCTCCGACGCTATTAACGATAACGGTATCTAAGACTAAGAATGATGTGAAAAAAGCTTAAACATTATATACCAGTTGGCCTGATGTAGTGTACGAAGTGCTCGGTAACATGGGTAATTTTGGGTGAGCTGTGACACAAACTGACTGCTGGCAGTAGCTATTGCAACGGTCAATAATATCAGGCAGTCCGAGGTATACCGCTGTCATCCACGTATGTGTCACTGTTGATGGCTCTAGTCTCAATATCCCAGTGTAGAAATAATCAAGAACGATCTGAAATAGAGCAATCCCTTGTTCAACAAATTGCAAACAGCGACAGAAACATTATACTGCACTACTGATTTACTTCATATACGAGCACACTGTACCTCCTCCCGTGATTGGATGTAGCCTTATTTCATTTCACATGAGGCAATTGCTTATATGAGAGAACTAGGATATGTGGAGCGCTCAATGTGTACACTGTACAGGTCGCTGATGGAGGTTCCACACCACTAAATGGGTGATTCCTTTCAGTTTTATTACTTCAATGCTTGCTAATTTTTTCTTGACTTTAGAAAGAGGTCTACTATCCTATGCGGCAATGTCGGTACAAGCACATTTCAGACAAATTTCAAGGCGAATGACCATGAGTGAGCTACGAGAAAGGGCTTGACAATTTGGGTTGTCTCGGATTCAAAATTTTCGGCTTGTGCATATCTACAGGCACTACAGCCCAGAGTCTGTTATCTTGAGAGCCGACCAGTCAATGCATTAACGCATACATAATACAATGAAATCAACTAGGCCTTACTCTGTAGTCAGGTTCATCCTCAATTAGGCCTACTCGAACCACCTAGTTATATACTGCAATCTTCCTACAACTCTATTAAATAGTGGTACAGAAACTTGGTACCACAAACAATGATGCAATACAACAAAATAAAATAACTGAAGAAGTACTGAGACCATTCAATTCCCTCATTACTGAACAACGACAAATAACTTGTGGTTAGACAGTAGAGAGAGAATTATATTTACAGTATCATTACTGTCTTCGCCACGAAAACATATTCTAGTGTACTAACCTCAAACCCAACCGGGCTAACACCCTGTATTTCAATCTCAATGTCACGGCTAGTGTTATCTTCATCTGTCGCATTCTGTGAAGTTGGACAATTTGCTATGATTTTATTTCAAGTTCAGCCAGAAATATTTGTATAGAGAAGCGACCCAAACACGGACACCTAAATGTCTGTGCCTGCATAGCCCGTGCTTTCATTACAAATTGATGGAAGTGCAAATTTGGGTTAAAGACTAAAGGTTGAATAGTTAGTGGGGCCAATGGCGGACGATCAATAGATATTGTAAAGAAGATCACCACAGATTTAGCGTCCAGCCTTAGTTTATTGAGAATTAAAACATTCACTAGCTTTCGGAGCTCCGCTCCTTCATCAGGTGAAGATGGAATGAATCGTAATTCGTAATAGCACAATTTGAATTAAAACAGAATGATAGATATTGTGACGTCATAGAGTGGGTAAATGAATGAACCAATTATATCACAGCTGAGGTGGGCACAGGAGAGAGGGCAGGCGAGTAGGCAATGGAGGTGGTGAAAGCTTGTGGATAGGAGTCACTGGATGTTGAAATCTAACTAAAGACTAAAGGTTACAATTCAAAGAGAACTCATAGAAGACCCATTACTTTCTGACGGTACATGGAGCAAAAGTACACTGCTTCAGCTCAAGTGTGTGCAAAGGTATAAATGCACGCAATCTAGTGGCCATCATGCAGATGGCTTTTAGAAATACCCAAATAAAAAATACGTTCATGACTCGATCTGCTGAACAGGCTCCCTGTAAAAAAAGGCCTAGCCACAGTCTAGAGCATAAATTTCTTGTTATTATGACTTGACTCATTCCAGTGGTTAACTTCACACAAGCCGAAGTCATTGAGGACAAAATGGCATGACTTACCCAGCACACAACTCAATTATTTTGAAATTTACAAGTCCCTAGCCATAAAATGTCCATTAAACAACAAATCTCAAAAATACAATTTTGAAATAACTACAATAAACATTACGAAAATTCAAGTGATTAACTATCATCCAAACACTCAGAACTTACCAGTATTAGACCATCAAGCTGGTCGCTATTGGCAGACAGGACACATTTGTGAGCAAGAAACCGCTGCTCTGCAACGCACACGCATACATCGCAGTATTTGCCAGAGGATCTCTGCTGAGATAGGTGGGTGGCCTATGAAAAGGAATTTCATGATAGTAGTAACATTGTAATTTGTAACGGTGGACGTTTTCTGCTTTTAAGAACGGAAGACTATTAATATGTACAACATACGTACCAGTCTTGCTGCATGATCATGGTTAACCGCAGTCATTCTGTTTTCTGATGACTATTGATCCGTTCTTATAAATACATCAATAGATAGAAGTGAAACCTTCTGATAATAAGGCACACCAAATAGCCTACGATCAGCTGGTGGAAAAAAAGCAACCCCTATTACAACAATACACTGTGGCAATGAGTCGACACAAATGCTGGACGAACTTACAAGGGACAGACCTTCCGTTTTCGAATTTCAACCAGCCAAGTTCAAAGCGTTAAACGCTGCGTTACGGGGATAACGTGGAGGAGGTGCGCAGAAGCTGCTTGACTGGTCGATAGAAAGCTCATTTTTTATGACACAAGTTGACATGACAATTACTTGATTGTTACCTAGAGTGGTGGGAGAAGCAGAAGCTGAAATATTCATGTATGTTACAATCTGAAAACAGTTATGCGGCATACTTAAAACTGCTGTGTCGTGGCGCTGCCTGAAGAAATTAATTTTTGTCGAAATCCTTGACATGATATCGACATGAGTTATATAGGGTTGTGGCCGATGTAGCACTTTATGGTAGACAAGTGCAACATCCGTTTCTTGGCACGACGACAGGGGAAGCTAGCTGGAATATTCTAATAGCCACACTGGAACACGGCGCATCCGCACATTTCGCGATGTCGGGCACTTACCACGGTATAGGGGACGTTTTATCATATATCCAACGGCAAAAGCATTACAGTAACGTCAAAAACCACCTGTCAGTGCTCAGCGATACATTTTAACTTCCGCAGATATTGCCGTTGGCGGAATTTTTCACTGGAATCGCCATAACACCCTAGCCATTCTTTCTATTTGGATCGTTCGCCATCGGCTGCACTATTTTTCGTACTCATATGCCCATACCACTCAAAAGCGAACTCCATCCCTGAACTCCCTGAAATGCCCGCCAACGGCGCTAGCGCTATGGGAGGCCTGCTGTTTTTCGGCTTGTTCCCGTACCATAGAGACGTCTCACTTACGGAAAGAAAGAGTCTGGCAATGGCAAGTGAAAAATATTTGGAAGAAAGAGGATGTAAAAGCTAACATGAATTTTTACTAACGCGGCTAGGACATCATAATGGGCGTATGTTGATTTTTAACAAAGGGAAGCGCTATTGTCCAAGGGACACGACGCGAGGTGACGCTATTGAACCAGTTTGCAGATTTGCGTTTGCTGGCTCGTAGTCCGCATCTCTCAAGCTCATGAGCGCTTTCCGGATATTCCATAGTCAAGAACAACCTTATTAAATGGTTGAATAGTAGAAGTAAGCCTATGTAAAATACAGTTGAGACGATTCAGCTGATCAGACACAGACACAATTAATGATAGTGAATTGTAATATCCCCAGGAGCAGAAGCCGTGTGTAAGCCTAAGGTAGGATCGCCGTGACCAAGCCGTCGACGCAGCTTTCTCCAACAGGAATTCCAGATCTGTTTATAATGTTCTCTGGAATAATAACAATAACGAGATAATTTTCAAAAATTAAATTTAAGCTAGTGTAGGGAGAACGTAAGAGGCCTGCATTAACGATTACAACCAAAATAGCAATAGAATAGGTATATATAATAATATAATATATATAATATAATAATATATATATTATAGGCTATAGCCTATTTTAATTTTTAGAAAGTTAGCGCAACAGATTTGGCCTATATTCGAGGTTCTTATGAACGCCAAGTTACTTTAATATCGGATTCGTTGCTATTGGATAGACCCACGCCGCCTCTATGCAAGAATTTAATCGGAAACACTTACCGCAATTTTGGATTCATGGCACAGTAAATAATTGGATTGACGCAAGAGTTGAACCATGTCACGATACTTGCGCACTTGTGTACGTCGGGGTTGAAATATTTTGAGCACGGAAATAGATTTATAACGGCACTGGGATAGAACATGAACGAGAATACCAGACATATGATGAGACTGATGAGAAGAAGCTTGTCGTCCATTTTCTAAAAGACATGATAGGCCTATTACTTATTTAGAGTTATCAAAGGTTTTGTCATATATCGCTGTGAAGAAACGGCATTTTCCTATGGCGGAAGTCCAGACCCCCTGAGGCATATCTGGATTTTTAGAAATAGCCTACCGTAGACCAATTACAGTAGCCTATAAATACGTGGGGGTAGGAACTATATAGAATAGGCAGTATAGGCCTACTGACTAATCAAACTGCAAATCTTCATTTCCTGCAGCGTCAACACTATAAATTGTGTTCTTCAAACCATACAGACCATATGTTACATACTTACCTTTCTTTTACGTATGGTCTCGTGTATTGATGTCGCGAATTTGGACCTGTATGGGAACAATGTGTGTTACTATAAATATTATGCAGATAACCACTGGATAAAATTGACAGGCTATATACAGTAGCTTACGTTTTATCCGACTTTCGACCTGATAATGGTAGCAACAAATTAACAACTCATACTGTTAAGAATTCGCTATGCGGGCACTCACGGGTTTGATTAGCGATTCCAGCAGCCGGCTTCACGACATTCAAAGTGAATTTACTGGATGAATCGATCGTTCCAGTATCAGAGACATTATATTCAAAAAACACAGTTGACTTATTGTTTAGAATTGATGGGTTTGATAATGTCCGTTGACGGAATCGGCCAGCATTGTCCTCTGACGATGTCAAGGATGCTACTTCCAGCTCTTCGTTTCTAATATGCCTATTCTTCCTTCCAGCAATCGGTGTCAGACTGGGAGTCGCCACGTGACTCGTATTTCTGAAAAGGTAGGCCTATATAATAGAAATTGCTTGCGATTAACAACAATCTTTGGGCTTATATTGTATTGGACGTCTACGATGCTTGGAGATTACTGATCGCCGAAGTCCCCGTCGGGTATGGCACGAAGAACAGATTTTAGTGTGACGTAAAATCCTGCCGATTGAGTTGAGAGTAAAATCCGCTCGCAGTTGCCCAACTGAGTAAATTTTATCCGGTCATGAACCAATCTGTCAGAACACCTCCAGCGTCGTGACGCCAGGCAGGGATGTCTTGATATCCTGACGCCAGGGTCCAAAGGAGAATTGACCAAAGAGCCGCTGGATTCACTGAAGCGGAACAATCTTTATGTAATGAATTACCCAATTTCCGATTCGGCACTCTTTAGTGACATTTTGGCAACAGTTTTGCCACTTTTCCGCACTGTGTAAAATATGTGGCTGTACAACAAGACCATAAGAATTAGTGGAACTCCTTGGAAGAGTATGCGCGTAAACTAAAAGAGACAAAGAGAACACGGATTGAAGCGACGCACAACTGGTTTTGAGATGTACTGACTTACCGACATGTATCTCTGAAGTACCAAATTGTCCTTGTCTGTTTTGAAAACGCACAAGGAATACTTTGGTATCCAGCCGTAACCTGTAGCGTCAGGTTCAACACCAAGGAAAAACACAACTGACATAACAGCCGGTGCCAACAGCCATGATATTCCTATCGTGGCAACAATCGTTTTTCTGGAGAATATTTCCTCATATCTACGCGGAAAGAGAATTCCTATGTATCTGAAAAAGACACCAAAATACACAAAATATTTGATTCAACGGCACTACCAGTGATTGGACTTCTATTCTATTTGGCTCTTACGAGAATCGAAACAATAAAGCCGACTGATGTAGGCCTATCACGTACGCTTAAGTTTGCTACCACGATTTAGCTGCTGAGACAAAAAGATTCGCTGGTTATGTGAGATGTGTGTAACCCCGGTTCCTTTCCCCCCATTTCTTACCGGTTAATTGTGATGACGATTAGACAAACCACTGACGAATAACCAGAGCAATAGTAAAAGAAAGCTTGGATAGAACAGGTGATGTGCCCATTTCCGAACGGCCATGCCTGAAAAGTTTTGCCAGTGGTCAGCGCAATTGTATCATAGATTCAGATACTACAAATGGAGTGGGTCTAAAGTTTAATTGACGGGTGCGAGCGTGTTGGTAATGAGACAAAAATCAAATTACTAGGAATTTCCAAGCTTTAACATACATTATTTATAGACAACGGTTTTCAAGATCAGCGATTCATTCTATTTTAACGTAATATAATTTTCGCACTACTGAGATCACCCGTCGATGTGCTTTCATAGTACTAAAGCATTTGTCATGTTAAAACCGTTAGAATACAATGTGCACGCTGGTTATCGATAAATGATAACCTAAACCCGGGAAAGCCTTTGATATCCATAAGCAGGCACAAAGCCTATATGTGTAGAGAATGGTTGCCACAAAATAAATGGCGGGTTATTTCGACCTGGTCATAGCAAGTTATTTCTGTATTGGCGGTGTCATCCTATCAGTCATGCCGACCGCTGCTTATAGGTTATCACCAGGTCTAAATGCTTTGAAACAGTGGTTTAGATATGGCTACAACTGACCGATTCATTCACTAAAAAAGTGTCATCGACGACATGATTATATGTTTGCGTGCGTGTGTGTGTGCGCGTAAGCCTATATACGTGAACTCTATTCACATATTTCAAGCTTCGAGTCTGAGATAGCAGTAGTCTAATTAGCGCTCACTGCTCTTTTCTACTGAGATTATAGCAAAAGGGTTATGCGCACAGCACTACGATTCTCACGGGAACAATGCCGACAGGAAGAATCTAAAGTGGACGACATAGAGGCAGATATCCGCAGGGGAATTAAATTTACCGGAGGGTGAAATACACCAGGAGAAAGTTTGATGAAATTTTGCCGAATTGATTAGAACATCTACGCTATCAATTCCATTGATAAAACGAAGTAGGGCTATTCGAAACTCACCCGTTGGACATACGAAGCTACGTTTAAAGGCATCATAAAGGTGGCTGACAAAAAATCCACAGCGCACAAATTGACGATGAATATATGAAAGGTTCCACGTAGTCTTGCATTTCCCAGTATAGCTACTATAGTGAGTAGATTGCCGATGCTTCCGACGCAGATGTCAAATATTCCAACCGTAATCCCAACAATTCTAACCCACTCGTGACTTTCAGCGTTTGAAGTGTTCAGCATTATTCTTCCTCGCAAAAACCAGCTGTTATTACATGATTCTGCAGAATATGTCATCCTACCCGATTCCAAACACTGTAGCCTATACTTAATCACGTATCTACGCGAATAGATCAAAAGGCCTGACGATATGGCGACGTTAACATTTAAACTCCCTTGTTCATTAGGTAAAGGCAACCGCCCTATGAGGAAGGGAAAAGTGATGTCTGATGTGACGTAGGCGCAGCTCATAGTTGATCTCGCTTCATTCCCATCAGCTGACTCAATAGCGATTAGCATGAAATTTTTAGATAGACGTTGAAAAATAACATGCAGTATGAGCCTGACAGAGGCTGACGCACAGGAGACAGGTAACAGATGACGTCACAAAGACTTAATGTAGCCATGGCCTAATAAATTTAGTAGGCCATGATGTAGGCCTAGCTTATTTTACGCATTCATAAGAGTCGCGCGCTATATAGGCCTACCCAGTATTCGCGAATAAATGGTGACCTATAGGCCTATATATGCTATTCTTTTTATAATCGCCGGTAGTATTTCCCGGGTTACATTTATCGGAACTCAAAAGAGCCTACGGGAAGATTACAGCTCGAATATCAAAAGTAGGCCTATAGGCCTAGCCTATATATAAGATGATAGCAAAAATAGTGGAGCCGATCGCAGAAATAGTAGGCCGATAGTAGAGAATGTGTCACCATGGAATGTCCGAGCTATAGCCCAGTATTGTTTATTGTAACATAATTCAGTAGCTTTTGGAGGTCTAGCTCCTTCACCAGATGAAGAAGGATTAAGATTTGTGCTGCTGGGGCCCTGGCACGTACGATGTCGCGGTCGCGGTAATTTCCATATCCAAAAGCAATCTTGGGGTAGAATTTGAAGCAGGGGTCTCTCTCTCTCTCACTCTCTCTCACCCTCTCCCTCTATCTCTCTCACCCACTCTCTCACCCTCTCTCCCGCTAAGGCGCCCCTATCTCATCAAAAACCTCTAAAAGCAAAGATTTGCGAATCCGAATCCGAAAACTGTCACGACGCCTCAAGTTTCCTCCACACCTCTAGTTGTCGCTGGTGGGCAATTCTATATTTGCTTATCTCTACCGTTGTCAATGTCTGTATTCATTGAGTTCGCTGGTTGCTGGTCGATGCGTTGCATAGCTTGTTGTGTATTAGCTTGGCTCAGGTGCCGGGTCGGGTAGGGGACACGGGCTCACTGCCAGCGGCAGTAAACACCGCTGCGTAGAATTTTGGGAACGAACATTCTATATAACAGATGATTTGAGTGGATTTGACGTGAGCCTCTGGTTGACAAATGCCAGATTTTGTTCCTCAACATGCAATCTGGATCCCTATCGCCGATTCTGGAACGGCATACTCCTCAACATCCACTTCCCGATGAAATACAGAATATGGGGGAAGAAGGAACCGTCTGCCAGTTTTGTGGTGTTAGCTATCTGATACACCGCGAGATAAAGAAGTTAGAAGACAGGATCGAAGAACTTGAAAAAGAAATTGAAAAGGGTCGAAAAGCTTTATGTAACGAAATCATTTTAAAAGAGGAATTGCAATCTTATGAAGAGCGAAGCAAAGTTTTGGTGTCCAGTCTGAATGAAAAACAGTTAGCACTTCAAGAAGCTGAACAGGAGAGGGAAAATCTGATGAGAAAAGTACATAACGGCGATCGAGAAATCAATGAAATTAAGGCGAAAATTCAGAGCCTCAAAACTAAAAAACTGCAGCGTAAACAGCAAACGGTGAACACGGTAGAAGGCTTATTAAAACAGGTGAGGCAGACTAAATCTGAATTGCTTGATCTGAAATGCATGATTGACCCAATAAAAACTGAAATTTATTATGATATTGATAATGTGAAGAAAAACATTCTGAAGGTGATATCAAAATGTGATTCCGAATGTGATGCAAGTGCTCAAGTAATAGACGAGTTACGCGAAGAACTTGCATCACATAAAAAAAACGAAGAACTTTTACAAGCTACAATAAGCTTGATGGAAAATGAGCTTAAAAATGTTGCGAGCGAAAAGGAAAAAATATGTGACGAATTGAAAGCGGAGAATGACCGCTTACGAGAGCAATTTCTTACCTTTCAAAGTAGAAACACAGAGTTGTTACAAGATGTTGCAAAGCTGCAGTCACAACTTGGCCTTAGTAAGTCGGATTCGGCTCAAATATCAGAAGCACTTGTATCAAAAAAACAAGAATTACAATCCACAATGCAGAAGCTACATAAAGTAGAAAAAGACTCGGCGGTCACTATTCGTAGACTGAATCAAGAGATCAAAATCTTGGAGAATGATATAAGAGAGATTCAGAATGAGAAGCTCAAGTGGAAGGAAGTGGAAAGTAATTTACTATTACAAAAAGACCAACTTCAAACTCTAGTAAATTCTACTCACGGAGAAAACAAGCAAGCGACAGAACAGATGGAAAATCTGCGAATGGAATTAGGTTCATTGAAAGCAGAAAGACTGCAAATGATCACATCTCATCAGAATCAAATATCTCAGCTTAAAGAAACATTCAAAGCAAAGCTCAGAAAAGCGCACGGCGATCCTGAGGTAGTCGAGGAAAGAATCCATATACTGAAACAAAGTCATGAGAACGAAATGATTGAATTAGAGTCTCATTTGAAGGAAAGGCATGATATTGAACTAGCGTTAGAAAGAGAGAAGCATGAAGAAAAGCTGAAAGCCTATAATCAACAATACAAAGACATGTCTGAAAACGATTCTTTGGAATGGAAACGGCAAGCAGAAACTTTATTCAATGACCTCACCATATCGAATAGTAACATAGATGCGTTGAAATCTGAATACGCACGGAATCTTGAAGAAAATCAAAAAGAAAAAAACGAGTTGAAAGATATCATCGGCAAACTAGAGGAAAAAATTCTTCACCTCACTAGTGAAAATGACAATGCTACGATAGATATTCAAGTCGAATTAAAAGACACCAAAATGAAATTATTGGAAGTCATTGAGGCTAAAAATCAACAGGAGCAAAAGTCTATGATGCTAACAAAAGAAGTTTGCGTTCTTCAAGAAACAGTTCGGAGAGAATGCGAAGAACGATTTGAACTGACCGAGGCGTTAAGTCGAGTACAGGAGCAAGTCAAAATATGCAGCCCAACAAAATCCGTCCCATTACGCACTCCGGTGTCTGCCATCAATAAAGTCCCACGACAAAACTCTTTGCCATCCCCTGAAACTAATGGCACAGGTTCTTACTTAAGAAATGGGCTTCAACGACATTCCAGTGGAACATCTTTAGAATCAATGGTAGATGCTAAAAACGGCAACGTTTCAACGCATGTTAAAGATATCATGTTTAGCAACAAAAATTCGTCAATGATGCAAAATATGTCAGATGCTAAATCTGTAGAACTCGCGGAAAATGCTCGGCGACGCATTGCCGCAGCTATCAAACGAAAATGAAACACTGTAATCTTTATCTTGGTAGATCTGTTTTCTGTGTCTTGTTCTAGACTAGTACCCTAGCACTATCTTTCTTGTAAATACATGTTTCTTTTTGTATAATCGTCACTGTTTTAGAACATTGTGATTTTTGGAACAGCTTTTTATGGCAACGGTACTAACGTGTTATATTTTCTTAGTGATGTTTTGTGTAGTTCCACGTAGGTCTACCTATCTAACGTAAACAATAATGGTTTGAGCTTATTTATGAGTGATTTGTTATCGATAAGAAGATGCTTGTTCGTAAAGTGGGGGATGTCCGTCAGCCACAGGTCTGTTTTGTTAACATTTCAAATATGTTCACTTTGATTCATTAAATTTCTTAATTCGTAGAGTTGGCTTGGTGCTGTGGACGTTGGCTACTTGACAGAGGCTGAACGAGATGCAATCCTAGATGTACTCCAAAGAGATGAGCAAATTCGGGCTAATGAACAACACAGAATTACGTAGGTTTTATTCATTTTATTATATAATGTTCATTATTAAGAATACTAACAGTAGACCAGTGTCTTTTTCTCCCAATATTGGAAGAACAAAGTGCAAAAAGGAATGAGCCCAACCGTCTTTACGCTTTCAACAGAAAACTGAAGTCAGAGCTTCGGGATGTGAAGAGGAAAGGGGCAAAAGCAACAGACCACTCATATTCAACCCGAGTTTGTGCCAGATGCAATAACAAGATGGGTCTGATATTCAATATGCCAACTCAATGTCCAGTTTGTAAGCATAAGGTCAGTCTCAGTACACTGATGTTTTCTTTTTTATAAGGATCACTCTTTTTGTGGGCTGTTTGTTGAGAGTGAGGTGAGAGTCCTGTTGCAGAGTAGGCAGTAGAGGCTACTAGATAGCCGCAATTCAATATGATATTGTTGGCAAAGTTTCCGAGATGATCCTACTCACCGTACCACGTACCCGTGGCCATTTCCATCATTATCAGTCAATCACAATGACATACATGATAGCTAAAGTAGAGACCTATTGGCATCGGATCCGAGAAGTCACCAATTTTGTAACTACAACAATACGCCATGGAGGAAGTTGCTCTCAAGCATTTCTATTTTGGTATATACACATGCTATTTCAGTAAGTGATCAGCAAACATTAAAATCTCGATGAATTATTTTCTGTGTTATGTGACATTTTGTTGCCAAATGCTATTTACGATGCTCATTTATGTAACTGCAGTGCCCACTTTTATTGTCGATATGTTGATTCTTTTAGGTGTGTCAGAACTGCTTGGTGTCCGATGTCATTGGCCAAGGCCCGAAATGTGCGGTGTGTTATCATGAGAGGTAAATTTCCTTTTAACTTGTTAATACAGATCATGAAACGGTTTTCCGGCACCCCTGTATTGCACAGTAAATTTTGTCCGGAAATAAATAGGTCTACCCTGTCATGTGTCACACAGGAGATAAATTCAGAGGTCTGTTACTGTATAAGCTAATATTAAGCTGCACTATTGTGGCATCAGTGCCTAATACCATCCATCTATATCAATAAGTTGTTGTTGTCTCCCTGTCTTGTCTTATTCCTCTACTATGCATTATCGTCAGAATGATAAGTTGTACAAATTAGGCTTCACGAAGTGTTACATCAAGAGATATGCAATATGTATATACGTTAGAGTAGAAGATTATTCGACATGATAAATTCATTAGGCGCCGTAACAAAATATTGCATTTTCATGTTGTATATAGCAGCTATTTGCCATACAGGTGTGGCACTTATGTACCATCGAATTGTCGAAAAATGTATTTTATTCTTGTCTTTGGTAGTACCGGTATTTTGACAATAGCAGTTCAGTCACAGTGGAGTTATGCTATATTATACTTTGACCTCAGTGGGTGTGGTTCAAACGCAAGTATGATCAACAAATTCCACATTTTTGACATTTGAAATTACCAGATTTTATGACTTTGTGAAATAACTGCAGCATTGACTAACTAAGCAGATTTCAGACAGGGTGGCGGCATTTGGCCTTTGCCGCTGTTGCCAATCATGTCATGGGTTCGTTTTTGCGCCACCCTCTTATACAGTCCTGAACTTTTAAGTCTTTGTTAGTCTAGTAATTGACTTTTTCATTTTATAAAGCAGCTAGTGTATATATCAGGACAAGGTGAGTAGGTTTGTGAGCATAATGGAATATATATACACTGGTACCGTATTAATCTTATTTGTGCGATTCTTGGTTATGTGGCTACTGAGGCATGATATTTTCTGTTTGCCATTTTCTATTATTAACTTCAATTGGCATGCATTGAGGATTTGATTATGGCACTGTGACCAGCAAGACGTTAAACTGAAATCAATATCAAGAAATATATCGAATCTTTAAATAACATGTCTGCACATTTTACTTTAAGTATTGGCAAACTCTTATTCATTTTTTAAAATATCGCATCTCAAATTATGATTTCCCGGTAGTCATTGATCCTTGAAATTCCAATGGCTTTTTAAAATTTTAAATTAATGAAAAATGTGATACTTGTCATCTTATCAGGTGTCAGTGTTCGTAACGGCCATTTGGTTTCTGCTACCACACTCAATCCCTGTTATTTCGGTCTATGAATTTATCTACTATGTGTTCGTTCTGTCAGTACAAGTCGTGTTTACCATAATAGGCATGTTTGTCTGGATTTTTTTCTGGAATGAGTGTGTGCTCGTTAGCTTGTATCTGAATGGATCTGGTAGTCTATCTTTTTCTATAGGTCTTGTTGTGTAAAAGCATGAATTATGTCATGGAACTTGAATATTCCTTGTTCGTAGCCAATTGTCATCTGTAGCATCATAGTTGTACCGGTACTCTTCTACCTGCACTTCTTTTACATGGTATACAATTTGCTTTGACAGTAAGATTAAGGCGGAAACTGGCGAATGGTTTTACGGTTTGATGCGTCCTGAGTTGAGGAGCCTTCAAGATGGAAGTACATTGGTAAAACAGGCGGTGATGGTTAAACCTGTGCACTGTAAGAAGAATTTTTAGCAGATTCTACTCTTTTGAATTACCTGCTCAACACTTCACTACTTGTTTTACAGTTGATAAAAGGAATTCACCATCGCTCCAACATCCTGATATAGTGTACACCCCTGCCACTTCAACATCTAGAACATCTTCTAGGCATGGTTAGTACTTATGATTTGTCACATATCACACGACTACAACAGTAGAATACCTGTGAGGCCGTATGTTAGTAAAATTTTGTAGTTCTGAGATGGCCAAACTGGGCATGGACAAACTACCACAATGCCTTTCACCCTGTATGAAGTGCTTTGATTTGAAATCCGCTTTTTGCTGGTCTTGCCCTGTGTGAACTGTGTTCGGAGTCTGGCCCCTTTGTCTAATGTTAGAATTCAGAAGAATTAGAACCCAAATTCGGCCCATCAGTGAAAAGGCTTGCTAATCCCTGTTGTAGCACATCCATTGCATCAAATGTCATACCTTTTGTTCTTTTCAGCATCCAGCGTTAACAGCTATGGCACTGGCAGCTCGACGGAATCAAAGAAACAAGTTCACCTGTCCAAAAGAGAAGGACTAGGTCCAGCTGAAACCGGGTCAATCATGTCATTACGGAGGTAGTCTACTCTTGTTGATTTGTGAGGTCATTGACTCGTACTAAATAATGTCCCATTAATATCGTTCAATTTTACCTTACTTTTTCAGAGACAACATTCGCAAACGTGCTTTGTCAAGTGATCCTGATTCAGGCCAAGTCTCTCCACAAGTAAATAGAAAAAGTAACACTTTACCACCAAGAAGGTTGGTGCATTTTTCACACATGTAATGCTCTGTGCTCTGCAACTGGCAAATTCGAGTTTTCCACATGTAACTGTACTGCATCCGGAAACGAAATGTCATGGATTTTATTCAAGCCTGCTTGTTTTGCATCATTGCAGTCCACAACGTTCCGCTAAAATGGCAGATGTAGCAACGCTATTGTTGGCGAACCATAAGAAGCAAAAAGCAAAAGAGTTGGAGAGATCAAGAATGCAGGGTGGGGTTGAAGATGCCAACAATCAACCATTCCTTCTCCTACCACAAAATAGGTGAGTATGCGGATGCCATGATACCGTAGACAGAGGTCTGAGGACACTTGTCACTATCAAGACTACAGCATATCTTGCATGCCTACCCATCTGACAAGATCAGCATGAGAGTGAAGTCCTTTGTTTGATGACTGTGAATTGGTATTGTAGCCTTGAATCTGAAGAGGATCGCGCATCAGAAAGTTCAATTGACTCTAGAAGCATTGATGGGGCTTTTGAGGAATATATTCAGCAACAAAAAGGTGTGTGCAACCATTCAATAAAACGGATGATAATGTTATGTAGTAATCGTAGCAGTAGCAGATTTAAAGAACGATGGTCAGGACATGGCCTACTTTAGACTAAAGTAGGCCATGGTCAGGAGAATGAACACTCACGGGCGCACTGTTGTTCTGTTAGAGTTACTTGTTTATCAAATCATTTATCATTGAATTAAGCACATGAATGCATCTTTCAGATCTTTTTCGACACCACCAATCTTTATGTGGTTATGAAGTGGAATGTATTATTTTCATGCTTGATGTAATTCCAATGGTTAAACTTCAAATACTCACTGTTGATTGAATGTGAATGTGTCGATTTGCTATGTTGTTATTGTTGACTATTAGTTTGTCAGTCTATTTGGTACTATTGTATGTTTAAAACAGGCTTTACAACTGCTTCTATTGCATCACCAGTTAGACAGGTCTCGACACTATTAAATTTTGTGTTTAAATATCTATATTCTTTAAGATGTGTAATTTTTAGAGCATGACCGCCCGCTAGATGATACGAAAAAGGCATGGGGTAGATATGTACACGATGATGAAGGAAATGCAAGCATTTCAGACGATGAGTATCATCAAAGATATAAGGAGGAGGCTGAAGACACTGTCGATCGTCTTCAAGGGCCACCGCCATCAGCATTGCCTCGAAAAAAGAATGAGAAGCTAATCAGGCAAAACAACCTCAGTGCGTCTGTTCCGACGGTTTACCAAACTCCTACACGGCCACCACGTAGCAAAAATCAAGAAACGGTTCGTTGATTCCAGTGTTGTTGTTTCTTCAATATATATTTATTTTTTGAAATCTTATGCTCTGAAATTTACTTGTAGATGAGCAGCCATGGATATGAGCAGGGTAGTGAAGAATTTCAGCTGTCGGCGAGCAGAGATATGTCCTTGTCAGTACCCAATCTTTCTGTAAGTAACCGAGTTATTTTCTCTCTAGCAATGTGTTCAAAAGCAGACTTTTTTAAAACACAGCATAGCAATACTAGTCTGAGCAGTGTGGGCTTGCATGATTTGACGATCACGGGGGAGATTAAGTTCTCAATTGGATACAACTACAAGTAAGTGCTTCCTGTTGTTAAGGTTTGGAATAATATCAATTAACCGTGGCCATTGTCTAAATTCAGAGCGAATATTCTTGTCGTAAAAATTGTGCAATGTCGCAATATTGCCACGGCCGACCGGAAGCGTAAACGCTCTGATGCATACGTCAAATGTTACTTGCTCCCGGACCGAAAGCACAAACAAAAAACTGATGTCAAAAAACGCACCATAAATCCAATATTCAACAAAGTTCTCAGGGTAATTAGAGAGTGTGTTTATAGCTAAGGTTACAGGCGGAGTAAATTTAAGGTCATTTACAGTTCTCAGTGAGCCATAGTGAACTGAGTACTCGAACTTTGGAGTTGAGCGTTTGGCATGCGGGGACGTTTACCAGAAATCTATTTCTCGGAGAAGTATTAGTACCTCTCGACACTTGGGACTGGGACAGCAAGAATGTAAATTGGTTTCCACTGAGACAAAAGGTAAGGGGCTTTTTGCATAGCACTAGCAATATAGGTGCGGAAGAAGTAATATGCATGATATTTGAAAGTCTGTGTCTTCTCAGGGTGGATTGAGTATGACTATGGCCAGTGGTGCTGTTTACAAAGGGGATTTACAAGTTGCCCTCAAGTATGTGCCTGGTGGATCATCGGCATCTAGTCAGCTAACGGATCAATTTGGAGAACTGCAAATTCTAATAAAAGGAGCAAAGAACTTGACTCCCACAAGATCAAGTGGTTCAGTTGATTCCTTTGTCAAAATGTAAGTTTTCACGTAAGTCTATTTTGACATTCAGTGGCCTACTGCCAAGCATGATATTTAGGCATAAGCTAATGTGTGAATCACCATGAAATTCTGGTGATGTACAGGGATTTGGCATTGCCAGTGCTGTGACAATTCCGGCTATTAAACTCGGTCACAAGCTTGCAACACTGGATTCATCAAGCATTTCTGTAATTTTTCATATCAGACGTTGTACGAATCCTTCACATTGTTTATTTCAGTTTGATACAGCCTGATAAACAGTTTCGGCAAAAGACTTCTGTCATTTCTAAAACCACGTCTCCAGAGTGGAATTACAACACAAGAATAGAACTCCAGCAACCAATGAAGGAAAGCGGCTTGCAATTCACTGTATGCAGTAAAGACAAACTGCAAGGCTCTACATGTATCGGTGGATGTCGCTTGAATCTTGGTGCAGAACAAGGAAATTTCAAGTGGATGGACGCATCTGGTGCAGAGAAAGCTATTTGGAAATCAGCCTTGGATTCACCATTTCAGTGGGTTGATTACTCAGTGCCGCTGAGGCTTAGTCTTTAAATTTGAGAAATTAGTTCAACCAAAGTTTCTCATCCTCTCTCTGATCGGTACGTACTTCACTTTTCACACCCTGCCCCATGTATATGAGCATCCATTTATAATCTTGAGCGCCGAATGTTGAATTACGATAGATCTTTGCCTTTCATCTGAATGTGCATTTGTACAGTAATAGATGCAATCAATTCAATTGGATACTCCTCCCTCTTCGACTGCTAGAGTGCTACTGGATCGTTTATGCACATGAAAATGAGATATGGTACCCTGAATTGCTGACTCTCCACTATTCTATAGCAAGCATGCTGCCAATGTCTGGTGTACATGAAATTTTGATGGTTTTTCTAGTCGAAGTTTGTTATGCTCAACCATGGAATTCCCCCATTATTTCTTTGCACCAAATTAAGCATCGGATCTGTATCGCTGTATCCTCTTTATTGCTGTTGCGTGTGTATCATTGTACTTGCAGAGGACGATGGTCAATATTGACTGTTGGCCTAAACCAAGCTCTTGTACTGTAATGATTGAAGACAAGACTCCATTAGACTGGTTAGACGAGACTTACTAAATGATCTTCCAACTAAAGCGTCTGATTTTTCATAGAGGAATTGTGAAATTCAAAAGTGTTCCGAGCATTTTTTTTTTGTCGTAGACATGTTCTTTACTATCTTCATATTCAACATCTTAGTATGTTTTTATAAGCACTGCAGTCATTATCAGTTTTCCGTATGTAATTCTCATTTTCTCATATAATATCAGTAGCAAATTATCTTCATTCTGTTTGCGATCGAGAATACTTTTGAAACTCCCTTACCAAAGGTAAACTTGTGCTTTGTAAAACCAATTTTTTTAGTTCCTGTTCGTGTAGTAGTCTGTGAACTGCTGAAATTTCAAAGTTCATGCATAGGCATACTTCTTCTCAGCATATCTTTGGGCCGGTTGCAATTATGGTTCTTGTCTTTGTGTTTTCGGTGCTATTGTAGTAAGCTATGTATTTTGTATTTAGCATTAATCAAACCACTTATACATTATTTAGTTAGAAAATTGCAATACATATCTCGTACATTTAATTATGTGGTATTTCGTTTTGGATATTACAGGTAGGCCTACGTAGTAAGACATGCCATGGATACGGCGTCTAGGTGGTGATATGATTCATTAGATGGCTTGCGATTTCGATAGCCAGCGGTGATTGCGTGAAGCCCGATATACGAGTGGCGCCAAGCGGACAAGACCTATGGGTAGTGCTTGTAGCCCTACGGGAAACGCAGGCAAGGACGATATTTTTTGCTTGACTCGAGGTACATCACCACTAAATTTTTTCCAGGACTTGAAATTTTCTTTCAGGCGCCGTTGAACCTTAGATTAGAACTGAACAAACAAACAAAGGCGAAGTGTGGAAGTAGGCTAGCGGCCAGCCAGCCATTTAAACAAACGCCTTTGGTCACGGCTCGGTGATTCAAGTGGAAATACTTTCGTCAGACGGTGTAGCAGAAGGCTCGGCATTGCTGACGGCCTATTCAATAGACTTTATTGTTCGCGGACGTAAAGTCGTCAAGCTTGTACCGGTCTGAACACCGTTTTTATACATACTCGACGATTAGCAAAGTCGGCTAGGGTCATTAGTCAGCCGAGCGGCTTATCACGCTCGAACAGGTATTTGCATTCAGACCAAGGCGATATTTTTGGTTTAGACGATGGTAGGCTACTAAAACAGCTTCAATTGCAGGCGACAAGACCACGTGCGACGGTAGCTATACTGCTGAGTAGGATTTCTTTCCAAGTCGCAGCAATATTACTGCAGAAATCACCGCAGGCGATAACTCGCTGCTTTCGAATCGCTCTGGCTGTTAGTTACGGCGCTTCATTTAATCACAGGAACAGTTTGCTCTGAAGTAGCAACAAAGAAACGTGTTATTTACTCGCGGCTGTACGGAGGAATGCGAGTTGACAGAGAGAGTACTTTATTTAGGCGATTCCCGAACGGACTATAGACTTTGATTGAATCGTCCCCGGTGTAGGGATGAGAGTCCCTTATAGCCCTTTCTCTCCTCACCATAAACCACTATAGTGATAGATGGAGGTCCCTGTCATGCGTAGATCATGCTATAGGAGACCTCTCTCGTATTATCGCTATATAATGCTGTACTCGTACATGTATGATCATTATGAGACTCATTACTCTCTCGACTACGTAGATGTAAGCTAGTGCGGTGTCTTGTGTTATAGGCTTGGTTAGTAGCCTACATGATCGCTCTGCAACTCGTCGGTGTTGAAGCTGTAGAATCACTATTGAGGCGCTACCTACTGCGTTATCAGGCGACCGTGGAAGATACCGGCACACTCCGCGGCAGGACGGCAATAGGGAATTCATATGAACCCTAAGTTCCTACACCGGTCCCTACCACTGACCCGACGGCGGAGGTTCCATCATCGGAATTCCATAAATCCTGATATTATAGCAAATATTTGTTTAGTGGAAGCTGGAAGACAATTTGGTTTGCTGTGCTGATAAATATTGACTGTTCCGCGATGCACAGTTACGTAGGCCCAAATCGATTAGCATACGTGATAACGATATAGGCGTGGCTGCAACCTTATACACTGCACGACAAATTTTATTGCGCTGAAATTGGCCATCGATCCGCCGGCCTCCGACGAGTAATTTCAGTGCAGGCGGTGAAATGAAAAGTATCGACGAAATGGCTTTTGCGCTCGTATCGCCATCATATAAATGCAGCGCTCAGTTCCCGACCAAGTCAAACCTGACTGTGAAATTGGCACTCGTTCGATTCTCATTGCGAGCAGTCAGTATCGAGGGAGTGCGGAGGGTTGTGGCATGGCCTACATTAGTTCCTAGAGTAGGCCATGGTTGTGGTTAGGATAGTGATCCATGTTATGAACGAGAACTACCGACACGCCATGGTCTGTGCTTTATAAGCATAACCTGCGGTCGCGCATGATCTTAAATAGGCTAGTTGAGAACTGAAAACGTGTTCCATAAGATGAGCTTGGATTTATAATCCCGCGCGATATTCAGTCTTAAATTTGGATGGACCAGATTTAGTAGAATGCTCAGATTATAATGATCAATCGCGTATCTAGGAAACATGAGCGTGGTTTTAAACTTATATACTTGCACGATATAGACTTAATAGTAAGCTATATATTTTCTTTCTTAATAGCCTAGTCCCTCTACTTATAAAATGTCATCTAAAAACGACAAGGGCACGGTCGTGTTAGCGTATAGCGGTGGCTTGGATACGTCATGCATTCTCGTGTGGCTGCAAGAACAAGGATATGATGTAATCGCCTTCTTGGTATGATAATGCATCTTTTTCGTCCGTTAGCGTGTTTTCAATATATTTTATTTCAGGCTAATGTTGGTCAAGAATGCGATTTCGATGAAGTTAAAAAAAAGGCACTGGCCCTCGGTGCACGTAAGGTAAGATATATAACTGCATCGCTGAAGGCCTACTCCGAGAAGCTACGGGCAGATGCTACATCTTACATCTTACATTGATGTATCGCATGCTTGGGTAGAATCCCGGGACGTTCTATAGAGGCAATTGAGTCGCCCATCCACTTCCTTATTGGTTAATTGCAAATTCAATTAGTACTCGTTCACACTCAAATCTCGCTTCATAGTCACTATAGTGCTGCCGAGGTGGCGACACTGCCTGACTCACTGGTCTGCTATCATTGCTGTGTTATTCATGAGAGTATCTATCTTTCAAGATCCACATCGCCGATTGCGAAAAAGAGTTCGTTTCCGAATATATATGGCCTTGGGTGCAATCAACTGCAAAATACGAAAATCGGTACATGCTCGGCACTTCCCTGGCGAGACCTTGCATCGCAAAAAACATGGTTGAGGTTGCCAAGCAAGAAAAAGCAGCATTTATTTCCCATGGAGCAACAGGAAAGGTTACAAATCTTATTTTTCTATGTTATACTGTATATCCGGACTTTCGTTCGTATTATACTACCAGGCGCGCCTACGCAATTGTTGGATACCCTATGGCCTATGTGATGTGTGGAATATTGCCTTATAGGTTGTTGCGAGGCTTTTCTCTACCTGTCGATAGCGACCTACAATTGAATACATCGTCTGTTTTTACGAAGTCCGTCGTTTTGTATCGATAATTCTGCGTTCTTCACCTTTTAGTATTAGGCCCACTCGGATGCGATTATTAGATTTCGCACATGCCGTCTTCAGTGATACGGATTACGTTATTAAACCACAAAGTTTTTTGACCTGAATTTTAATTATCGACTGTAGATTAATTTAATCGTTTGACCAAAATTTTAATATACAACTTACTGACAGTATATACATCAAACCTGATTTCCTGACGCTCTTGCCTTCTGAGTTAACGACTGTTCCGACATATCTCCATTTCATGTGCATTTTTACTGTTTAGTATGCTACATTCTTTGATATATATATATAT
Source organism: Botrylloides violaceus (assembly GCA_030412335.1). Classification (NCBI taxonomy): domain Eukaryota; kingdom Metazoa; phylum Chordata; class Ascidiacea; order Stolidobranchia; family Styelidae; genus Botrylloides; species Botrylloides violaceus. The sequence goes on along the minus strand of JASFYC010000829.1, from coordinate 3,857,511 downwards.
ATATATATATATGACCCATGGACGCATATATCCACAGGGGAACGATCAGATTCGTTTTGAATTAGCTTGCTACGCTCTGTTGCCGGGAGTGAAAGTGTTAGCTCCGTGGCGTCTGCCAGAGTTTTACAACAGATTCAAAGGGCGCCCCGATCTCGTAAAGTATGCAGCAGAAAAAAATATTCCGATCGGCGTCGCCAAAACAAAACTATGGAGTATCGATGACAACTTAATGCATTCCAGGTGATGTGTATTGCGGTTTTGAAATATTTTCAACGCGACCTTTGATGAAATTCATAAGATTAGAAGTTAAAAATAGAAGACAGTAATGACGAAAACTGCAAATTTGTCGTCATTACTGTCTTCTACTTTTATATTCGATCAATATTAACTTATCTTGACCAACTAATCATCATCATCACGTTTTAGTTATTACCGATTCGTCGATGTCAATCAAACAAAATTATGTACCTGTGACGTCGTGACATTATGTATAGGATCCTCTGCCAACATTGTCATCGTGATTCACGCGATCTCAGCTAGTAGGCCTACCAACTTTTACGCCAATATACAATATACAACAGGCAATAAAGATTTTATGTATCCCCAATAAGCTGGACTCTGCTTTCATATAGGCGAATTGCACCCAGCAGTCGATGATGTAAAATAGGGCTGAATATGTTTGGGTCCACTATATTTTGCTTTGTGACTGACTTGTGGTCAATCAGAAATCTACTGGTCATATTAAAATTATACTATGCCGGACGATTCTCACGAGAAGACAGAAAAGTCTTTTAAGCATTAATATTGATATGAATAAACTATTTTAAGCAATTTTAAAGTTCTGTACTACAAAGAAGACACCTTGTTATGTCCCCAGCTTAGACCTACATTAAATGTCAATATTTCGCCGTTAATATTTTCAACAGTTTTGTCGTTGCAGTTACGAAGGTGGGATGTTGGAAGACCCAGCAACGGCAGCAGAGATGGAGATGTGGCAACGTACCACTGATCCATCGAAGGCTCCGGATCAGCCAGACATTCTAGCTATCAGTTTTAAAAATGGCATTCCGGTGAAAGTACTCAATTCTACGGAGAATGTGGAGAAGACCGAGCCACTCGATATGTTCCTTTATCTGAACAAACTTGGGTAAGTTTTGGTCCAACGGCTACAATGTCGTCTATAATACGATGCTGATCACTCAACTTTCTTTGACCAGTGGGAAACATGGAGTGGGAAGAATCGACATCGTGGAAAGTCGGTTCATTGGGATGAAGTCACGGGGTTGCTACGAAACACCTGGTGGATCGATCTTATTTACAGCACACGAAGACATTGAAAGATTCACCATGGATAGAGAACTGTTGAAAATCAAGCAGGGTCTATCAGTTCAATTCGCGAATCAAGTGTACAATGGTATGTCGTTCGCTAAATTCGGTTATCAACGAAACGAGTCTATAGTTAATATTGATTTTAGGAATGTGGTTCAGTCCGGAATGCGAATTCACACGATTTTGCATCGACAAGAGCCAGGAAAACGTTATAGGAACTGTGTATTTGAAATTGTTCAAGGGAGGGATTTACGTTACCAGACGAGAATCTTCCATCTCACTTTACAACGCGGAATTGGTTAGGTAGGCCTTTTTTACAGTTTCATTATACCAGATACTGGGCAGGGCAACATGGAGAAAAATACTTCTCTGTATTTCTTTGATTTAGCTTGGACGTGCAAGGAGATTACGAGCCTTCAGATGCTGGTGGTTTCATCAAAGTCAACGCGCTACGACTGCAGGAACATAGCAGAGTAAAAAGAATGAAAATGTGAAGGCGGTTGAAGCGTATCACTAATCTATTCATCCGCTGAGAAAAATAAATACAGCCTATACTCGACCATACGCATCTTATACGCATTCATTAATCGTTCTGTAATCATTAAATAGTGGCACAGATCACCCTCTGTTGATTGAGTAATCGTCGCGATGCATTTATTACTGTGGGTTATGACATGTTGACAGTTATATTATGCGTAAAGTTCGTTCTCTGGCTCATCGCACTTCTTGACACATAAAAAATATCGAGCGCACCAACGCTTACCACTCCGGCGCTTGCATACACACGTTAGCCTACACAGCGGTTCGTTGCAGAAATGCTCTCCGCCCGTTGAAGTGGCTGCGAATAGCTAGATATGATAGCTGCCTGATGAGCAACGGTACACTGATGAGGCAATATTGCATTTTTATGCTTTACCATGCCAGCCTGTGTAACAGCGATTACGGAATATTCTAATCCTATTATGTCATAAACGGTGCGAAACCCGATCGAGATTGAGCCATGGAAGTATAACTGTCTCTGTGCACACAAGCTTGTTTGCGTGGGAAGCGTGGATTGTGAGTAGCAACTATATATAGAAATGTATACTTTCAGGGGCAAGTTGAAAGTCTACTACGTGCAGTCTACACGTACAGTTTCAGGTTAAGACGATCGTCATGAAGCGTTCTTTTATTTTCAACATTTGATCGATCGCGTGACACGCCACGGAAGTCAGCCGTCGCTTTGCATCGGCAGGATAGGCTACATATATAGGCCTCCTAAACCTATAATGACTATTGATTTAAACTCAGTGAGCACGTGCGCGAAATAAATTGGCATATAGTAACTATAGACGGTGTTCAATAAGGGTTACATTTCGGTTGACAAACAATCAGCTCTTTTCATATCTTATGGACTTGTGCGATAGCGTTGTTGTCGGTTGCCGCCCCGCCACAAGCAGGCAGTCATGGGAAACGGGGTGGGAAAATCCCATTATTTTTACAACACGTATCCTGGCATCAGACAAGGGTAGTACCAAAATTACACAAACAGCCTTCAGAGGCATTCCGCTGCGTAGCGTACCTAATCCCCGCGGTGCAAATCACCAAAATCATGAGAAGCTCCACTCCCAGTTTTTACACTCGATATCATCTTCAGGAACAAGCAGTGCTAGCCTGTAGATCTTACATCTGACCAGGACGCATAAACGAACTTACGAAAGAGAAGTTGTGATTCACGACTGTTTATAGAATATCGGTATCGTATATGCAATCAACGAATTCATAAAATATTCATACCCCATACCTATTCTCGCCCAAGGTAGGCCTATATATATCCTACTTGTGTAGTCGTCATAGCCTATCATTTGCAATCAATAATTGTGAATAACAAATTTAATGTGGTATGAGATTGTTGTAACAATGCCACACTGATGATCCCAACAATATATGAAAAGTGACTAAAAGTTAATTGCCGTGTTGTACGTATGCCTGCACTACAACTATGATGGGCTTACGCCAGATTTTTCTACTAAGACATGACTAGGCTACGTTTTTCTTTCCCTTGCCATCGGTTCCGCGAAAAAGGTCGTATCGCGCGTGGTGATTATGGGCGTACAAAAATATCTCGAATTGATTTTGTTTGTGTGAAACCATTCGATACGTATACGTGACTAAATCTTTCAGGCCATAACAAACCAGAATCGTTTGACTGTGAAATCAATTGAATGTTACAGATGCAAACTATACTAAACGTGCGTTGCTTGTGCATGTAGTGTCGTTTTTTCTTTAAATCAAGTAACCGAATTGATATTGATAAGTGCATGTAAAGTTGTTGTAATGACAATAATATAGTTGAGTGTGGTGGAGCCGATAGCGGACGATCAATAGATATTGTAAAGAAGATCACCACAGATTTAATGTCCAGTCTTAGTTTATTGAGAATTAGAACATTCACTAACTAAGGCAGGACGTTAAATCTGCGGTGATATTCTTTACAATAAAAATGTAGTTGTGATACTATACGATTTTGAAATTTTGTGAGTCTGACGTATACTGTATTAATTGTAAGAAATGGACGGTGACGAACTGAACTTGACGGAATTGAGTGAGGAAGAACTGCGGCATATTAGCGAGGTTCTACACAGAGATAAGAAATTGCAAGAGCAAAGCAAACTTTCCAGGTAAGAAACTTCTCCGATTGTCGACTGCGACTCGAAGCGAAGTGGCTGGAGTGACATTTGTTTAGGCATAGAATGTATATACTACTTACTTACTTTCTATGGTTAGCACAACCATATTTTGTAAATGTGGCAAATAAGTGAACATAGGCATCGATACCGCCAGCACGGTCCCAAGCAGGCTACTGAAGTGAGTACCATAGATTGGACTACACAGTTCGCAAAATTATATTTTCAGTGATATGATATGATATGACACTAAGTTCTTTAATTTTTGTTTATTTTGCAGAGTGACACTCAACAACAATAACTCTGAATCTGACAAACAGAAACATGTTACTGCTAACGATTTAGTGACTGCCGAAATCGACAGAGTGAAGCGGCTCACTCCATCTTCCGGGCAAAGCGGTAGAAGTACTCCACTGCGCGCCACTTCAGGTTCGGTAAAAAATATATACCTTTGACTTCCATGTAACAATAACGATCATCTGATAACACGCATTTAATCATCAGGACTTTGTGCGACTCTTTATCACGGGCAAAGGGGAAAAAGTCATAGGGCCTACTGGTCATCTACCCGTCGTTGGTATGATCATTGGTAACACCCGATTTTTCGCTTTTTAGAGACTGGTAGTGTTACTCCAACCGATGAAGGATTCTTCAAATCATTCGCAGGGATGATATGTCGCACTTTACACGGTACGGACAGTTCGAATACAAACACCGAAATGTCGACATTGAGAGCCTTGGCCGGAGCCACTTTAAAGTTAAACTCTATTCCCAAGGTTCCGTTCAATTACAATCATCGTGAGAGTATGAAAAGGAAACCCACTCTGTTGGAACTATCTTCAGTTGAATCAAACTCGGTAAATCGATCTTCCACTAGCCCGAGAACACAAAGTAAAGCAAGCTCAGCGATGGCGCAATATCGACGTAGTAGAGGAAATGCAAGGTTTTTTTCATCTCCTGACTCAACGTTCAGTTCTCTACCACGGAATTATCATCACAAAGGAGCTTCGCCGATAATAATTCCTGTGCCGCTGAGATCACGGTCACCAAGTCTACAAGAAACTCGCTCAAGATCGATATCGCCAGTATTTGCGGCTTACCAGATAAACCCCAGATCTCAAAAAAGTACTGTTCCATCTCTTACAAGAACAAGTCCTCAGTTGCACAGTCGACATGGCAGCACTGCAATCCCTATGAAATACGGCAGTAGGCGATCTTCTTCGATCGAAGAGCCTCTTCGTTTTTTCCCTTCTCCAGATGCGAGAGAATCGCCAGATGGAGAATACACTCAAACCCCGGCGGAGATAAACGTTAACAAATGTCGTGAGGGGATGCAGTTAAGAAAAACCAAACAAGATGCGCTTGCAAAAATGGGTGTCAGTTGTGACAGCGGCATCTATTCGAAGTCAGACGATTTAATGAAAAGCCTCAACTCAGACGGCATGTTACATGATAACATAAGCTTGAGTCGACTCAATGTACATGGATACGAATCAGAGGAGTCACCATCTGTCAGTGAATTTGATTTGTACACGCCTTGGATCACTCGAGATAATGGAAGTTTGATTTCTGCCTCTTCACTAAATTCTTCTCCGATTAGGAGAGTTGTGTCGGATGAAGGTCCGAATGAACGTCACACTAACCGCTATCAAACTGAAACTCTTAGCCTTCGCAAGTCTCCATCTGGTCTTCTCTGTGAGCCGGACAGCAACACATTAGACGACAGGCAATTTCGTAAAAGGCATTTACGAAATATTTCAGCAGGTATACATACATCGATATTCATTACACTAGCCTATAGGAAGAGACCACCTACCTATATACGCTTAGGGATTAGGGGAATTATATTCGATAATAGCATAAGGATTTTTCAAGCATCGCTACAAAAGTGCGTCCGGGATTCTCTCAAGGGAGGGCGATTTTCAATTTTGCATCAGCAGTGATGGATCTATAAAAAAACGAAAAGCACTCCCTAATCGAATAAGTTGTCTCTTTAGCTAGTATAAACGAATGAATTTTGAACTTCGTACTGCATGGGCCGATCTCGAGTAGGCCATGTACTGCAAATGCAATTTTGTTGTCCATCTGAAATAGCCTTTGACCGTTGATGCGTAGGCAGGAAGGAAAGAATCGAAAAAAATCTGTGACGTATCAGTTGCCGTGTAGTTGTTGTCTGTATAGCTATTGTTGTTAATTGTCGTGTCTGCTGAAACGTCAACTTCCTTGCTTTCAAAGGCTCAGCGATCACGCTTGCGATGTCAGCTTCTGGATCGCCAGATTTGTCTCACAGGAGTCTTACCCTGCCTACCCGGCACTACGCAAAACGAGATTCTCTCATTTCATCAAAGGTAAGAAATGTTTCTACATTGCAATTTTTGGCGCCAATAGTGACTCTAGCATATTTGTGAAAGTGTGAAGATGCTAACGTCGTTGGTAACCTGGAGATATCAGTGGTTTACTACTCTTCCGATGACTTGAAGAGAAAAAAAATGACAAAGATGGAAATTCCAAGGAACGGAACGTAATATTAAAAAAATATAGCTTGTTTGCATATTTAACTTATTATTTTCAATAATTTGTTTTATGTTACAGAAAGAGTAGTGTAGTTCCTGACTGCAACGTTTTGAGTCGCAAAGAGTATTCTGACGTGACATATAGCAACCTTATTCTTGACCATTCCAGCCGAAGTGGCTGCCCTGAAAGCCTTTACGGAGAACTGCATATAACTATCAAAGGAGCAAAATTCCAAGATCCTGCTGGGTAAGACTAATACTTATTCATGCCTAATAATGACAACTGTCCTGGACTACCCATGGCCTACTAAATTCAATTTAGTAGGTCATGATAGGCCTACCGTAGAATGAGTCTCTTGAAGGAAATATATGCTAGAGTAGTGTCGGAGCGTCAGCCCACTGTAATTATTGTAGATTGTAGCATTGTTCCTTCGACGTCAGAACTGATTATTCCTGATTAATTATGTTCATTTATTGCAGTAAAATAAAAGCACCGACGTCTTATGTAAAATGTTACCTACTTCCCGACAAATTTCACAACTCCAAGATGAAAACTGCAGTCGTGAAGAAAAATAGTGAGCCTATGTAAGAGCTATAATAATCTCAATACAACCATCACTGCCGTAAACTACCAGTAGGGCCTATATTCTACTTCAATAGTGAAATAATGCCAGTCAAGTAGACTCCGATAAATACCACTAAGTCTGACTATTATATTACAGTATGTTAATATGTTCGTACGATAAATGTCAGCAGCTAAATATGTCAGTCGACTACTGCACGCGATCGACATATTGCATTTTGCATTTTTTGTTTGTGTTTACGGTAGCCTACGTATCCCGTTCCCGTCCGGTTCCTCTGCAGCTTCTCCCCAAACCTATGCTAAATAATGATTCGTAGTCCCGGCTTACTCCTGCTTCTATATAACTGGAAAATCAGTACAAACCTATAGTGGTGCACGTCCGTAGATATGAAAAGATTCGTCAAATGCACCTCTTTGTCATTCAGTTGGAATCATACGTTTGTGCTCGCGGGATTTTCGCAATCTGAACTGCGAGAAAGAAGCTTAGAAATAATCGTGGGGAGTATCCACTTCAAGAAGCAAGAAGTTATTGGCGGTGCTATTTTATCAATAGGTCAAGGTGAGTGTGAGACGTGGATTCATAAATCATTATAACGGTAACAATCTTTCACGGCGGCTAAGTGATATGTAGAATAGAGAATATGAAGCTTGTCATCGTTAATCCAACAAGCTATATCGGACCAAGCCCAACCCGTTATGGTAGCCTATTGAGACAGGGTGAGTTTCAATGAAGCAATCACGTAGCAGGGTCGAAAAGAGATCGTATACGTTTCGTTCAACAGCTTTGGTGTTGAAGCGCTGTGAAATATTACCTTCAAATTATGTCTGCAGGCGGACCACACCGGCCTTGGATCAAATCAACCAAAGCGGAGGCATATATTTGGAAGACAGCGCTCCAGATATCAGGAAGCAAAGTTAAAGCTTTCGTCCCACTGCGCGCGAATATGAAACCGACTTACTTATAAATATCTATTTACGTATGGTGTATTCGTCTGCTAATTACATTTACACCCATCATATTTATATATTCCAAGTACAGTATCGAAGAGCAGCGTAAGCGTAATCCATTTTGATAGAAGAACCATGGCCTACTTTAGTACCTAGAGTAGGCCATGGAGGAACCCTGGAAAAACAGTTGAGGGGGTGATTTAGGGACGCTAATGTAGCCAAACTCAGCCACTAGGGAGAAAATTACATTACTAAGTGCCAATCCCAAGCTCGGAAACGCGGGGAGGATTGCGGCAGGTAGGGATCAGGATCACAGCACTTTGATACATTCAGTGTATAACGGTACACTTCAGCTATACAGCATGAGTCTGCAACACTTGCCTATAGTAAATACTCTATATATATCCGTGCGTAGCATCGATCCTGACGATTAATTTCGTCACATTTTAACCTTTTGTATCGGTCTGTCACTCAAACGCTCAAGCAATTTCCATCATTGAGGAAATATTTACACTAATAGGTAGCGTTTTTGCAACTCTCCAAAGCTCATATCATCATATGAGATGCGTTCGAGATGAATTTGTGTAATTACCATACAAACGTCTTTCCAACGAAGTTATTGCGATCGATGTGCATGGCATAGGCCTACTGTATAGGCGGGACTGCCGCGTGAGATTGTTGGACGCATGTTCACCCAACACTGCGTTTTTCGGCGACTCTGGGAAAGAGACGATGAAACATTGATGGCTTATTGCAACAACATCGTTTTGCGATAAACGCATTCATGAAACATTCATGGTATATAGTGTACATTCTTATTCTTATTGGCACTTTGATTTTTCCAAATGTGGCGGACCTAATCGAAGTTTGCGCACGACAAAAGACATTACAGCACGCAGTGTAATTTTATAAAAGGATAATTGCCTGCTGAATGGCGATGGACTTCTTCAAATTAGCATTGTGTGATGGAAAAATCAATTAAAATGTTACGCAATTGTACACCTACAGTGATATCAGCACAAACTTTTTTACCTCGTAACACCTATAATTATATATATACTAGCAGAGAGTCCCCGGCTGCCCTCGAGGTGAAAAGTGGAATTGCAATGAGACAACCAAAAATATTTGGAGAAGCAAATCCTATGCGCTTGAGGTCGACAGCAGATCGCATGGTGCGATGGAGCGCCTCCGCGGTGCTATTGCTCTGATTCCCTTGTAACACGAAACCACCTGCGTTACCATAGATTCAATTCAATCAACTGTACTGCAGTAGTAGGAAGAAATATAACAACATTAAAAATACCCTCCCATGTCATTACCATGTTAGGTCTACCTGTGTTAATCGCGATTCCTTAGTGGCTGCGAATAACAATAGCCTAATAACAACACTATAATACACGCAAGAATGATTCGTCACTATTCTCAGCGAACAAAACCGAGTCTGAAGTAGGGATCGACGGGGTTTTACAAATATCAGTGTCGGCGGTAACAGCTTCCCGATTTACCGATATCAAAAATTTACCGCAGAGTGTGATTTTGCCAACCATATGATACCTTTGCGTCGCCACCATCCGAGAATAAACAATCTCACGGAGAGCCACGTGGTCGCTGGGAACAAGGCTTCGTCCTGGTCTCCATAAATGCTATAATTGTATAAATCCTGGTCACCATAAATATTATAATTATAATGCCTTGTCTTGGTCACCTCACGTTCTCACGGGAAACACCACGCTTATGGAGAGCCACGTGATCGCGGGGAACGACGTGCTCATGGGGACCACGTGTGCACACGGGAAACCACGTGCTCGCTGGGAACAATAAGCCCCCGTCCTGGTAACCATAAATGCTGTAATTGTGTAAATCCTTGTCACCATCAATGCTATAATTATAAGGCCTTAACTTGGTCACCCCACGTGCTCACGAGGAACCCTGCTCACGGGGAACATTGCTGTACCTACGTGGATCCACTGTTCACGGGGAACACTGTGCCTATACGTAGAACCACGTGCTCGCGGGGAACAAGGCCTCGTCCTGGTCACCATAAATGTTATAATTGTATAGATCTTGGTCACCGTAAATGCTATAATTATAAGGCCTTGTGTTGGCCACCCCACGTGCTTACCGGGAACACTGCTTACGGGAAGCCACGTGGTCGGGGGGACCACATGCTCCGGAGGGACCACATGCTCCGGAGAGCCATGTGGTCGCGGGGAACAAGGCTTCGTCCCGGTCACCATAAATGCTATAACTATAATGCCATGCCTTGGTCACTCCACGTGCTCACGGAGAACCACGTGCTAGCGCGGGCAAGGCCTCGTCCTGGTCACCATCTCTCTCTCCGCACCGTCGATCTCGAGAGATCATGTTTAATTGTGCCTAGGGTCAGGGTCAGATAATATCGACTATATTGGTAACGTGATGTTTTCATATTGGCGTGGACAATTAGTTAGCCTACAACTTGTCCTTCGCTAAGTCCTCCGATAAAAGAACGTATCGCTTTATAGCAAGCTTATTCTATATAGATAAAAGTCTCTGCCATGGCATTCATTGGGCTTTGGACTTACTGCTATTTGGAGATTTTGCAACGTTCAAACCAGGATAAATAAACCCATCCAGTGTAATATCTCTTGCGTTCTCTTCCGGCCAGTCTGCAGATGAGAAGCAAAGAAGCACGTGACTATAGAGCGAGAGAATGGCGGGCCGAGAGAATGGCGTTGTACACTACAAAACAGCTGTGCATCACATGAGGCTTCGCTCGAGTTGTCTTGTTGTATTGTTGTCGTCGTACAACAGTATGCTCTCCTTTGCTCTGCTGCGTTGGTGTTTTCTGCAGGGCGACTGATAGGGGTTGGAGCTGCAATCCTGTAACGCAAGTGGCGATTTGACAGAGGTACAAGAGCGGGAATTGCGGAGCCGTTTGCATGGTATGGTAAAATTTTGAATAGAATACTTATGAAAAATAAATAAATTAACCTGTGATTGATTGACTTGTGATTCGTGAGGTTTTGAACAGTTGGGACAGACGAGACAAAAGCACGAGTGTCAAGAGACAAGAACAGGTTCTTCTTCACGTCCACAGAATCAAATGAGTTCCATTAGGCCTACTGATATATATGTTGCTTACCTGTCAGCTCCCATGTTGCCACCTTGTAGCATACATATATCTCGAACGGGGGATGTATTCTACGGTCATGTGGCAAGGTACAAGTTGTCCGGATATAAATGAAAAAATACATTCAATTATTTTCTTTATGACAAGATGGATGATTTTATTCCCATTCAGATGGACGATCATGCACTACTTCCTCCTGAAATTGAAGTGAACGTGAATAGAGTTTCTTCATATCGCTGGGTAGTCTTGACAATCTTCTCAATATTTTCGCTTTTACAAAGTGCGGTGTGGGATACATGGGGCCCAATTAGCCATTCTGCAACACAAGCAATCGGCTTTACTGAACGTAAGATCGTTTGAATGTACATGGTGATCGTAACTGTAATTGTTCTATGGATTGGTTATCGGATACACTCATAATAATGATATACAGGGTTCGGGTTATGGATTTCTAACTGAATACAACTATCCTCATGACCTATTGTGTACTCGGTATTGCGTACTGACTACCGGTATATTTATATATTGTACTGGCTGCGCATTCTTTTTGTAATACTTAGTATTATTTTCCTATTGCAGATGACTATTACCTTCTTTCCAATTGGGCTCCAATTGGGATAATGCCAACGATGCCTCTTTTCATTTGGTTGTTTAATAACTACGGAACACGAATTCCTGTCGTTCTTGGATCCTTCCTTGTCGCTTCAGGAACAGGACTTCGCTGTATACCAGTTATGGGACAAGCTCGAATTATGTAAGTAAGGCTGCGTGATCCTGCTCCCATGGCCTTGGAAATGGGAACAAGTTTTTGCCCAGTGCGACAGATTAGTTGACAAGTTTGAAGATTATGCTAATTGAAAATGTGGTATGCTCAGAATCAATGAGCGAGGAAAGGAAATTTTGTGTGTTGCCACCCAGGAACACAGAGTACCACCACTGCCTAAGAAATTGAAAATAAAGTAGGACCAAATGAATTCGAATGACACAGAAGCTAGAGCCTAATTCAAATGACTTCATGGGGGTTTCCATTGAATTCTAAACTTACAATTTGATAGTGATGTATGTATGCAAAATATACACGCCAAGCTCAATGCTCCATTAAATATTGTGTGTTCTGTATGGCGATCAATGAGTCTCAGGTAAATCCCTTAACAAGCTTTATACTGCTATATTGTCAAGTGCATTATTGTTCAAGTTATACTATCTCGCATTGCATCAATGTTATTAGTGAATTATGCTTGGCCACAATGATGAAGTGTAATTGGTGCTTAATACGGCAAATTCATTTATTTACAGAGTCATTCATATTGGACAATTTCTTAGCGCAGTGGCCGGTTGTGTTGTTCTTGGAGCAGGCCCACTTATATCAAATACATGGTTTCCTTCAAGTGAACGTATTCTTGCCACAAGTATAATGGTTTGTGTGGGCAATATGGGTAAATATTGTATAAAATTATATGGCCCGCTCTCTGCAAACTTTTTAAACAATTTCAATACTATTTCAGGCAATGCCTTGAGTTATTTGATTGGGCCTGCTATCGTCAGTGTTCCTATGAATTGTTCCAGTGATCATAATACAACTACTCCAGTAACTGCTATCACAACACCTGACCAAGGAAGCTCACAAAGTGTGTCTACCACACATGGACCATCTACAACAACATGTTATGACAACACTGATGAAATTGGGTAATGTTAATTAACCCCGCTGCTGTCATCGTCTTCTCATTCTGGTTTTGTTTGAGGATTACATTGCTGACCATATAGGAATAGGTTCTAGGTAGGTATAATACGTCGTCTGGGGTAGCCTTACTCCTAAGCCTAATGTGCAATACCGTTTTATTCATTTGCTTAAGAGTTGTGTGCATATGGACGGTTTCTAGTCCTCAAACCTCTTAATTACATAACTTTACTAAGTAGGCTACAGGGATTAAATCAGTGACCCGTGTACAAATACATTGTGCATATTATCTCATAATGCATGTATTTAGAAAACAAATCAATGACTATATGTATGGAGAGTTTTCTCTTGGTCTTGCAACATTTTTGGCGGCAGTATTCCTGTACAAAAACAAACCTGCGGTACCCCCAAGTTCATCTGCCGCTGTGGAAAGACTACGTATTTGGGTTGGTTACCTTGCTCAAGTTTTCCAACTAGCTAAAATGACAACCGAAACATTCTTTTGAAGGAGGGATTGCGCTCTACAAATTTTTCCTTTTGGACTACTGCAGTTGCATTTGCTTTGGTCAATGGGGCTTATTATGGTTGGTATGGAATTATTACTATACTGGTTGAACCTCACGGCGTGTCTGAGGTAAATTTGGTCATGACATTTCCTTACTGGATATCTGTTTCTTTCAAAAATATTTTTTTAAGGCCGATGTGTCGGAAGCTGCTTTTGCCATGACGTTAGTCGGATCTGTACTTGGAATTGCTGTTGGATGGTTGGTAAAAGTTCGGGCACCTGTGTGATATTGACGAATTTGACTTGCATGGCATTATTATTGATCACTTGTCCACTAGTTTCAAATTTTTCTGTCGACTCCCGATCGACTTGTGTTTTCAAAATTGACATCATTTTAGGTTCAGTGATCGATTGAAAGGCAAAATAAAGTGGATACTGTTTGCATGCTATTGTGTGATGTTTGTTTCATTCCTGTGCCTAGCCACAATTGTAATGGGCTGGTTCAATATTTTCAGATTCTCATATGGTAAGTGTGACTTCTGGTCATTCGACAATCCAGTTCTCGTATGATGACATTTCATTTATTAGAATTATAAGCTCTCCAACTCAATTAACGATATCAATTTGGTCTTATTATTTTGCAGGTAGCTTTACCGCCTGTCTTATCATTCTTGGTACATTTTCAAACATAATCCAACCACTCGGAATGGAGTTGGCTGCTGACATTGCATATCCAGTGAGCGAAGGGGTGTCAACTTCAATTCTCGCTTGGCTCATCATGTTTTTTATGTTCATCTTTCTATTGATACTGAACTCTATACCTGAAGAAGGTAAAGTTGAAATAATACACTGTTCCTTGCAACCAATTGGTGTAATATACATTCGAAACCTCAGGGGCTGGGCAATGTGGACATTAATGAATACAATACTTCATGATGAAAAGATAGTATGTTTAATTTAGATTTAGAAATTTGTGTTCTAGTACGTCCTTTGACAGAACCGGTTTCATGTCAGTAATTAGTCTCCCCGTTATGCCAAATATCCATGCTAAAATGTGTATCCAAAATATGTAAATATATACTTACTACTTTTCAGATCGAGATGTTGCAAATTATCTCTTCTTAGCCTTTGTGGGAGTTGCAGCTCCAATTCTTGCATTCTCAACAAAGAACAAAAATGTGCGTATTGCTGTTGACACACAACAAATCAATGATGATACAACACTTCAAAATGGTGACTCTGATTCAAGTGCAAGTCAGGTGGACTTTAAAGAATAAAAATATATAGAGTCACAAGTTACGTCAAAAATATTTAGTCCATATTGTATGTTGAAATTCTGTACTGCGCAGTCAAGTTGAAGCAGTGTTGGTGCTTTTAGTCACCTAATTCTATTGTACCGTGCATAAGTGTCCTGCATGTGCATGAGTTATAACCGATGCAAATATTGGGTTGAAAACTTTCATTAAAGTTCAGAGCTTTATCCGGATGCTTACAAAGTGAAATATTTTATTCTTGAATTGAAATAGTGATCATATTATAATGGACGGGGACCAAAGTATGGTCAATACTGTTACAGTGAATCATCTTTGGTCATGTTCATCCTTCTATATTTTGATTAGTCATGACTTACTGAAATTTTATGACACAGGACAAGAGATGAGGCTGTCCTGTAGGCTATTATAGCTTTTTAGATAGGCTATGTCACGGCGTAGTGTGCTGTGTGCATAAAGGATCTTTACTACAAATGCATTTACCTTTTCTACAGAAAGTATTTCCTTCAGTATTCGTATTCAATTATTTATGTGCAATATATTGAACCTGACAACAATGTGCAATGACCGGTGATGGCGGCATAGAGTTTCACGCTTGGATTTGCTTTTCGATTTGCGACATGACCAGGGTTGCCATATTGGCCCTTTCGTGGCCAAATGTCCGATATTTGGCAGTTTTTTCACCCCCTTGGCACGTGAAATATGACTTGGCTCCTTGGCTCTCTTTTGGCACAATTTAATGGTTAATGGTTCATGGGGCATGGATTTGCTCCCAGCTGTGTCACGCCAGGCCTGTAGGCCTATTACGGATAACGCAAGAGTGACTATTTTCGTCATGCCTCGTGCGTAGACAGAAATCTGAACTCGATGGTCTCATGGCGGGCTGTCACTCAAAAGTGAAAAAGCCCTTCGCCGTAGAAAAGGTTACTTTCTATGCTTTTGCTTTTAGCCTTGCCTTAACTTTGCATCTTCGCCGTACCTGTGAGCTGTAACGACTTGGACAATTATTTCCGACTCTTCTGACAGTGAACTTTCCTTCTGGCCTGCGTGTTTAGGTGAGAAAAGAGCATTGAGTTTGAGTGTTGAGCCTAAGTCAGAACATTATAATTATACGACAGGGCAACGAACGATATTGTGTGATGATGAAGTCCATGGACCCTCATGGTATGTATACAAGGAATTGTGGCGTTTCTTATTGTGGTGCCATGCTTTGTATATTATCCCGTATTGGACATAGTGCGGTTTGCTGTAGATGTTCTGTTTGTATATTAAAAATGTCTCCTCTAGTACTAAGTTTTAAACCGAATACATAACTTTTCTTAAGAACCGATGACGCTTGGCTCCCCGGTGAGTCATATCTCTCCTTTATCCCATACAACTCCTTTACATCAAACGGCAGGGGGACAATATTTACCAGGATTTCTTATGGGGGACCACAGTATTAACAAGGTGAGTTATACCAGTTTGGCAAGTAGAAAGTGCAAAATGTAACATTGCACATGTACCGAATGTGTTTTCTGCAGCTGTATGGTTAAAGCCTCATCGTCTGACCCCTGACCTAGGACTCCAAAAAAGATAATGCCACGATTTACTAAAAAATGTAGTGTAGACCTACTGTTGATTGATTTCAATTTGAATCAGGAAAACTTACAACCTGTCGAGTGTTGATGAAAATTTTAATTGTTGTAGAACCTTTTCTTAGACGTACTTTATATGTGTTGTATGCTGTGATAGAGTGTGGTAGGTCGTGTGCTAGAGATGACACAATAAGTTTTGTCACACTTTACAAATATTGCTTAGCTTGTAATGTAACGATACCAGTATATATAGAGTTATCATTGATGACATACTTTCCAGACCCCTGTGCTAAATCGTTCGTTTAGTACTGTAGGACAGCCTCATTCGTTTCTAAACTCTTCGGCATTTGGGAGTAGTGGTGCTAGAAGCTCCCCATGTACCACTGCGTCACCAGGAAAGCAATTTTCTCAATTGATCAGGTGAGTGTTGAGGATGTTCAAGATGTTGTCTCATTCAAGAACAGTGTATCAGCTTCATACTGTACTTTATGTCTCTAGATCACGAGTGAATACTACTTCAATGCCCCCAAAGGAAAAAGCAGGAGCACCTCCAGTGTCCTCCTTAGTTAATGACGACAGCTATACTTCAAGTACTCCACCATTTGCAACAAACTCTTTCAACAGATCTAGCGTTACAGAAATATATAGCAAAACAGGTTCACCATATACTCCGCGCTCCTCAGATAAACATACTCCACGTAAGTATGCTTGATAATTTTTGCAAAATAACAGGTTCGAGGTCACACAACTAGTAGGCTGACCTTGTTAAGTTTGTTCCCAAGCTGTGGAAGAGAGAAGACAGATTGCTTTTCTGTTGTGAATGCAGGTAGTTACACATGCAATACACTGCAATAATTATATTGGAAGTGATTAATTGAAGTAAAAGGCATCTTTGTGCCAGCAACTGGCAGAAACTGCAGAAAGTATGCCTTGAGGTATTTGAAGGCAAAAGCAGTTTTGTGCATTTGTGCACCACATTTCTTTGTGCATTCATGACGATAGCCAGTGATAGAATAGAGTATCAATATTGCAAATTTATCAACACAATGAATACTCACCCTCGCTCTCATTGAATATTCCAGGTCTGCATACATTACCTCGTCAACCAAGGACCCTGTTATCCAGCACGGAACGTGACTTATCTTCTGCTCTTACTCCACCATCACCCGCACAGATTGATCCCTTTTACACACAGGGTGAAGCTCTCAAAAGCCAAGAAGAATTGGACGAAACATGGGTGACTGTTTTTGGGTGAGATTAGCTTAATAGCGTATCATAGCAGGCTAATAGGCATCTATGTTACATCCCTACTTGATTTGAGATTGAGAAAAGTATATAGTAGGGTTTACAACAGTTTCATCTGATTCTGATGGTGTGGTCTATTTTGAATTTGTTGGAATAAAAAATTGATGGAAATGCCATTGAAAAACTTGCAGTTGCCTAATTGTGTGATTTTTTTTCACTCTTGTCTTTTAGCTTTCCTCCAGCTGCGAGTGCATTCATTCTCCAGCAATTTTCGAAATGCGGTGTGATATTAGAACATTGTTCTGCTCCAGATGAAGGAAATTGGATCAATGTCAGGTTTGAAAGTAAACTCCAAGCACGGAAAGCCTTGAGCAAATCAGGAAAAATCCTTCCTGGAAATCTTATGATTGGCGTTGCTCCATGTATAGACCTTGTGAGAATTTGTTTGTTTTACATTATGCAGTTGGTCAATTGTTATGTTCTCTTTCATGTGACAGAAAGTGATCAGTAAATGTAAAGTTGATCCACCGAGGAAGGTGCAGCAAGACATATTGGAGAACCGGACTGTATTGAATTCGAGTTTGTCTAGGCTTGACGACTCAAAAAGTGCCTGCAATAGTCCTAAACCATGCACGATCCGCCCCCTGACTGCTGCATATAATGCTGCTTCTAGTGGAAATAAGGTAGGATTAATCTAGTAATCCAGATTATGCTTCTGACCTGCAGGAAAATTTGTTGACAGGTCACCACCGATGTTGTTACGCCTCAGAAGTCCAGCGGTATTATTACAAAAGCTATGGATTACATCTTTGGATGATGAAGAACTAGTTGTCACAATGCTGTTACAGTAGTTGGGTGTAATGTTGGCATCACGTCTGCTTGCAATCCGCATTAGGTGTGGGTTTCGTCCAATACGACCTCCGAATCTGTTGATTCTCCTTGCGCAATTTTTATCCTGCCACCATTGTATAGACTTACCGCTAAAATACTTTTGCTAGCACGAATGTTCTCCTCTGCTGGCCATCTGCTCTGCCATTGCTGTATTTATGTGATGCAAAAGGTCTCAAGTTTTATTACAGTGTGCCAAACCAGTCAGTTTTTGTATAGACCTAGGTACGGTGTGCGGCCATATCCGGCTGATTACGGCGGAAGTGCGACATTTTAATAATATGCGACAAATATGAGAGGTAGTTATGTTCAAACAAAGGTTCAGACTCAAAGCCACTTTTATTCGTTCCGGTATGTTAGCGCACACCGTAGGGCCTAGATCGGTTTCTAATCTAAGGTTTAACCGTCGGCAATGGCCTCAAAAACTGAGGGCGTGATTATACCGGTACATTTTTGTGGCTACGTGGTGACCAACGAGCGTGACGTGACGATCCACCCGTGTGGTAAAATCTACCAAAACAAACGCTCGAGCTTCGAGGGACGGTTGGGTTGCTCTTGCCGTGTTGCGTGCCAGCTGTGTGCAACGTGGGTGTAGGGTTCAGAGTGAATAAAAAATAGGTTGGGCCTGGGCAGTGCCGGGTAGCCAGTACGTGATTTACAACAAGACGTTCCGCATGGTGTGTGGGGAGAAGACGTGCGGAGTAGGTAATTATCATTAAATCCTAGGGGATACGAAGAGACAATTGTAAGCCTGGAAATAGCATAGGCAAAAGCGAATCCTACGGTTATGTAGCAGTGCGTGGAATCCCATGGTGGGACTGTCAGCACGGGTAGCGGGTGAAGGTGCCCTGCCACCAGCCTGTTTGATCACCTCCCACTATTGCATGTTTGCTGCTGTCCGTTGTTCCCGGTCCCGCTGATTCCTGTATTTTAGCGGTGTGCCAATTCTTCCCCCGTCTTGTTGGAATTTAGGGATATCCGAGTACAGACAATGACAACTTTCAATGACTCCTAGTTCAATAGGACACCTACCACAAAGATATTTGCTGATTTTAATTTTTCATTGAGACAGATATTAGCTGTTTTTTGGTTATTTCATGTCTAATTATTTCTCCTTTTTATCCAGTCATATACCTGTAGGTTTTGTATAGATTGTCTTGTAGACAGCACCATTATGGCAGATTCTGGAGACAATCCAAATGTGTGAGTATATCAGCTATCAGACAGTATGCCGAAATGACTAATTAAATATATATAATATATTTGCATTTTTCGAAAAAAGTCCATCTGAAGATAAGCCGATCTCTAAAAAGGCATTGAAGAAGCAACAAAAAGAGGCAGAGAAAGCTGCCAAAAAAGCACAACGTAAAGCTGAAGTTGATGCTGAGCAACAAGCTAATCAGCAAGAAGATTTCTCGAAAGAGTATTATGGCGATATGAAAATGATCCAATCTACTGAAAAACTAGGTTCGCACACATCGATATCTTTTTTTTAATTTTCAGTGTAATTGTGATGGTTATATAGAGATAATATGCTTAGGAACAGCAACATGAGGGGACCATGACTTGAAAACATGATAATATTTCTGTCCAAGCTTACTTTTTTAATATCATATCTGAAGTGTACATCCTCTGACTTGTAAGATTAAATATTCCTTTGGTATTTTAGAACGTGAACTGGTCCGGATAGGAAGCATTGATGCTACCAAAACCGATCAGTTGATTTGGTGTAGAGGCCGCCTTCATACATCACGTGCCACTGGTCGCCAATGCTTTGTTGTTTTTCGCCAACAACAATCTACCATTCAGGGTCTCCTTGCTACGGGAGAGAAAATTAGCAAGCAGATGGTCAAGTTTTGTGCCAAGTAACATACTATTTATGGTTCTGATGGTATAAATCGATGTATCATTTTGCTTGTCCTCTCCCAGTATCACTAAGGAGAGCATCGTTGACGTGCAAGGTTATGTGCGCAAGGTAGATGGTAAGGTGGAGAGTTGCACTCAACAAGATGTGGAGCTTCACATCGTTCAGGTACCTATCCATACTTTCCAACTATATTGTTCTGTAAGTACAAATTTGAGCTTGGTGTGCATATTGCATATCAGATATTTGTTGTCAGCAAGTCCTCGCCACAATTGCCATTGCAAATAGAAGATGCCTCTCGACCAGAGCTCGAGGGAGATGCTGATGATGGTAGAGCAAGAGTTAATCAAGACACTAGACTTGATAACAGGATACTTGACCTCAGGGTGAGACCACTATTTGTATTATTATTTCTGTAATATGCCTTTTTAAAGTTATATCTGGTTTATCGCAGACAACAACAAAGCAAGCCATTTTCAGACTTCAAGCTGGCATTTGCCGACAGTTTCGAAATGCTTTGACAGAACGTGGCTTTGTGGAAATTCACACCCCTAAAATCATATCTGCTGCAAGTGAAGGAGGTGCCAATGTGTTTACGGTATGCCAGTTGTAGCAATTTCAATTCATCAATGTGTAACAATATACTGTTTGTTTTATAGGTTTCTTACTTCAAAAGTAATGCCTATTTGGCTCAAAGCCCACAGCTGTATAAGCAGATGGCAATAGCTGCAGACTTTGAGAAAGTATTTACTGTAGGAGCAGGTAAGTCTTGCTAGACCTACAGCACTTTTTGTATGTTATGGATTTATTATAAATTATCTTCTACAGTGTTCCGCGCTGAAGATTCAAACACACACAGACATTTGACAGAATTTGTTGGTCTTGATGTTGAAATGGCTTTTAAATATCATTATCATGAGGTGATCAAGGTAATTGGGGAGTTGTTTGTGTCAATATTTAAAGGATTAAGAAATGAGTAAGTATCTCTACTCTGTGAACAAATGATCGCGATTTCAAAACCACTTGTTTATAGATGCCAAACAGAAATAGCAACTGTTAACCGTCAATTTCCAGCGGAACCATTCAAATTTCTTGAGCCATCACTGATTTTGGAGTATAAGGAAGGTGTCAAGATGCTCAGGGATGCAGGTGTTGAAATGGATGAAGAAGAGGACCTTTCGTGAGTGCTCAGACTTTCAGGAAAATTTTGATATGTCGTTATTATAGCATGCTTTGACTTTCTAAATGCAGGACTCCGAATGAGAAGCTGCTGGGTCGTTTGGTGAGAGAAAAGTACGATACTGATTTCTACATCTTAGACAAGTTCCCATTGGCTGTGAGACCTTTTTACACAATGCCAGATCCCAACAATACGGTATGTTTGAATACTCAGTATAACAATAAATTTTCTTTTGTCGGCATTATGTTCTCATTTTCAGAAATGGTCCAACTCCTATGACATGTTCATGAGAGGTGAAGAAATATTGTCTGGGGCACAACGTATTCACGATCCGGAGTTTTTGAGTGAGAGAGCCAAACACCATGGAATCAATTTGGAGCAAATCAAAGCTTACATTGATTCTTTCCGATATGGTTGCCCACCGCATGCTGGAGGAGGAATTGGTAAGATAATTTCATCAAATTCAAAATGTTATCTGAATTTTGATAAGTGATATGGAGAAGTTAGCAGCGTTCCATAGCCGTTAGAGATCAGACTGGACGTGTTTGAAGCCTGCATTTTAATTCACAGGGCTGGAGAGAGTTACGATGCTTTATCTTGGCCTGCACAACATTCGTACGTCGTCTCTATTTCCGAGAGATCCTAAACGGGTTACTCCATGAAGTAGGTTTCTGCACACCGTGAATGCTGGGTCTGGCGTTGTTTCAAAGAAGCCAATTTTTCCTTATTATTGCCCTATGGTATTGCTCATGCCTGATCACAATGAATCTAGTGTGATAGCTTGCTGAAAAATACATTTTTTCTGCAATATATATTTGATGTTCAAGTGTGATATGGATATGGAGTTTAGCCAGTTTTTGCTGCAAAGGTATAATTTATGGCCGATCAGTCTGCGGTGGTGGATGCGGCAATCGGCCTTCTTGGCATTGATAAAATTGGTCAGCCCAAGGCGCTTTCGATCAACCCCTAGTGGTTCGACGGTTTCAGATTACATTATATGGGACCGCACGGTGGCGCTCTTGCAACCACCAGACTCGTAAGCAAAGTTTAGTTGGTGTCAAGCAAAACCCGCCATATAGCCAACCCATCAGGCTCAACCTGTCTAACTCAATGCCGACTAGGAGTTGGTTGCTGCAGTAGCGAAGGTTGCGATGTGTTGCGTAGAAGAAAGCTCGACGATAGACGTCAGATATCTAACGTTCATGTGTTCATGATAGGCCTATTTAGACACCATAATATGCATAGGCAGGACTACAGCGCCAAAGTACACAGATTCTTCACTAGACAGCAATTCCTCTTGCGTTCAACAGTGATTGAACCGTGATCTCAATGCAGCGGATGAGTTGTCATTCGTGGGATATATATTTTTGTACCGTTTATTATCTCACTCGGAACGATGCTGATACAAGCAGGAGAAAGCTTCTCTTGTCTCGCCTGTAAAGACGTTTGTGTTAGTACAGTTGCTTGAGGCTACGATTTGCGGCAGCATTGCGACAACATGGCACTTCATCTTCACGGCAAGGTTCAACCGCCAACGTAGTTTTGTATCGAAAGTTACTTCAGTCGCTATTTTTCGCAGGTAAAGATCTTTCTTTCTTCGACGAGTGAAGTTGCGCATGCAAGGATAATGCTTAGGAGTAGTTTATCACCCGCTATTAAATTGTGAGGTTACCACACCAAAGTCGTGCTCGACTCAAATTTATAGTTTTCCGGGGTTAACGCGTTTTTCGCCGTCTGCAGCTGCTCAGGTTTTCGTGTTCGTATAGTTGGCAGTAAAGTAGTTTTCTACTATGCTGCATGTCTTCGTAGAGAATCAAAGAAGAAAGTCGAAGCTTGACACAATTTTAGACTCCTGATTGAAAGAACCCAAAGCGTATAGCCGTGTAGCCTATCTCGCTCTCGCGTTGGAGTACCGTTACAGTCTGACGAATCGCGATATGGTTGAATTCGCTTTGGAATACCGATGGTTTTAGGATTCCTCTGAGAAACAAAGGGATGCTTGTACGGAATTCGCTATCAGATAACTTCGTATTTGGCCAGGGCTACATGTAGCAATATCATATTTTATATATTGTGACTGTGTCGCACCATAGCGTGTCTGGAGACCGTCAAATATTCACATCAAACGTATGAGTTGTGGTTTGTGGAGTTGTTTTCAAGCACAGTCAGTCAAATAGTTGCCCCTTCGTTAGCGCATGTCGCATGATTGACGGGATATTTGGTGGTGGTGGCGGTGTGCCTTGGTACCTCATGACTCTGCAGCATAGTATCTCTATTTAAGCAGTGAATTCTTCTATTTCTGGCACTGGCAGTATACCTGACAAAACGATATGGCACATAGCCTGTCATTCAGCCAAGCTCCATTTGTGGGAGGCAAGCTAGCGGCAGCGGATCAAATCGCTCAGGATGAGGCAGTGATTTTTTACGCCCAACGCCCATCGCAACCCTCACTATACCCCCAGTCCCCCAGGTTGAAACTGGCTGCAGCTGGTGAGGGTAGGCTATATTGATCAGTAGGCCTATGTTTATTGCAGATTGATAATAATACTGCCTTCTATCCAGCTCGGCCAACGATAGTGTGGTTATAGCATAGAAATAGGTGCCTCTGGTACTAAGGAAATGCACCTTGATGCAACTTTCATGATATGGAAAGGTACATCAGTACACAGGAAAATCGATTAACTATAAACGAGCCGAAGCTGAAGACAATCAATTGTCCAAAGGAATTGTACGGCGAAAGTCATAAACAGTTTACGACTGGAAATAATCCTGAGCATTGCGTTTTTCCCACTCCCCACTATCCACAGCTGAGGCGAGCGGGAAGTTTATCGTCTGGCAGTGAATCAGCATTTTCTCCTGTCAGAGGTAACAAATCTGACGAATACCGAGTGTCATCCACTACTGACGGCGACGCCGTAGCTATCAGGTAGGTTTCGAAATTTGTTTATGGTGGGCGATGGCCAATGTCTACGTTTAGTCGTTTACTTAGTAGTCTACCGTAAGCCTGAATTTACCGACATGTGGAGGGTGGGAAAAACAGATTATCTCATTCAAATATATCGATAGCGTAGGCTACTATTCTCATCTCACCAATGTAGGATGATATATTGGCGAAGATATGAGATTCGATTTACAAAGATAACGATGCATTTAACTATCCTACGGTCGTAAGCTGAAAACGTGTCCAACACCCTTTCGGCGAATAGCAAATGGGCCTAATAAATGTGTATATATGTGTGTAGCGTGAGCTCTTCTTAGCATATGATGCAAGACCGCGCGGTTCCTTTCTGTTTGGTACTTATATGCAATTTGTAATCGATTACGTTCGGCCCTGCTTCATTTTCGTAGGCAGAGGTGGTAGGTTGGTAAAGTATGCGTCTGCGTGGCAACGCTCAATATGCTATAGAATCTTATCGTGGGTATTTTCTTCGCACTTTATATTGATTCTACACATGGCAGATTTTCGATTAATGAAAGTTAAATAAAATTTGTAACTTGTAAAATAACATTTTCAAGCAGTTATTCATATCATAAATCTCACATGAAATGTTTTGTGATTTAGAAGTCGGTCACCATCACCAGCGGATATAAAGAGGCGTAGAAGTCGCGATACTGACTCCCAGATATCCCATCAGAAACAGACAATTACTAATACTGACGCGTCATTACGTTATCATCAAAAGACCACAACTATTGGCGAAACGGAAACGGCGACGGCAACCAGTACGACATCTAGTGGTAAGAGATTACAATATACTTTATAATATAGCGTATACACTGATGTCAACGCTATGCCTATTCAGGGAAGTGTCTCTGTTAATTGTAATGATACTTGGTGTTTGTTTCGTTAATCATTTCCGCGCTGTGTTTATGCCGACGGCGGTGAAAATAGTCATAGTAGAATTAATACTGAATATCATTCCCTCGGCGTAGATAACGCATATGGTGACTTCTCGTACATGATTTACGTTACATATAATATATATATATACAAAATTCGCCACGATGGCGACACACAAGAAAAACCGCTAGAAGACTGGTCTAAATCGGCACAGGTGGTTAAACGGCGAATTTGGCATTACTAATCCGTACTTCAACCATATATCTGATCGTCGTATAAGTTGTCAGTTATAAGGTAGAACAAAACAAGCCTATAGTAGCTGCACTGCGGTACATCGCAGAGATGTTTTTGTCGGCAGAGTAGGCCTACTGTTGAAAGATTATCGCAGAATCACTCGAGCGATACTTATTTTCAACCATGAGTCACCGCACAAAAGATAATTACGTGGTGTACCAATGAGAACCACCAGTCCGCAGATATTCGCCAGTAGACATCGGTTATGAAGTCGCGGAAAATGTGTCGATGGTCGACAGGATGGGATTGATAGCGTCATCGATAAACAATGACAAAAAAAACTTAAAGCTTGAGGACATAATCCAAATATGCATGCTTTTCAAGTGTCAACACGCCGATCTCTGACGACCTCGCGTTCAACCCTCGATTATTGCGTAAAACATTTTCTAAGTTGTAACGAACTCTCACAATGACTTCTCGATATTCTCATGCCATTTATATAAGGTTATTTTGCCTCGGGATTGTAGTATGCCTCATTTTCGTGATGAAAATCGCACGAACCTAACGGCCATGTAGTCTGATGAAATTTTACAGAAAATATTTCGACATCCGTTACCCGCAGTAATTACCGATGCCGTAGCGTTTCCAGCGGTGAAAATTGCGCGAGGTTTGCCCGATTATCCTGTCAGCGATCTAACGGTTATCTAGGATTTCATCATGAGTCACGTGGTCTTACCCCAAAACTATCTGACCCGGTTTTGCACCGCAAATACTTCTTAAAACAACAGTATCACTTTTCACTTACGGATTTTAGAGGCAAATGTCTCGGGTTCGCTTTGAGAATTGGGAAATTAAACGGAGATGACTTGAGTTACTGTCTAAAATTCTATTTCTGTTTGAATTCATGACAATCAATTCAGTCTTCTATATAGTAGAGGTGCGCATAGTCAGTGTTTCGAAATTTCTAGCCTAAGCACGAAATTTTGAACTTGAATCTTGAACCCGTCCCGTGTCAAATGTTGGCCGGAATTCAGATTGAGTTCACAGCAATGTATACACGATGCACGAGGGTTTGAGCGAGATCGGTTGAAATATCGAGAGCGTCCGGTGCAATCTCCATATCTGACTCAAACTGTGAACCTCATACAACGCCCAAGCTCCCGAAATCCCACATAATATTTGATGCTCGCGCTGTATCAGAATGAACAATGAGGTAAAACAGATAATAATCGGAAGTATTCGCGTCACTTGCTGACTCAAAGCGGGGCACACGGGAGAAAACGATGTCCGCTACCTATGGAAATTCAATCTTGGTGGCGTATTAAATATTGACCAATGTGTCTTGTCCATCACGAATTTTGTATACAAAGGTCGCACTGAAAATTGTATTCCACATTCAATTCATTACTGCGCGCATAGGATTAAGCCTCAAGATGTTATTTTCAACATCGCAGGTGCGATCTCAAGCCTGTAGAATCAGTTCACTATTCCGCCTAACAAGCGATTGCGACAGGTAATAATACTAGGCTGTTGTAATCCCGGGTAAAATAGGATTGTGAGGATTTTGTCGCTTCATATCACGCATAGTTATCGTTGAAAATATGGGATCTTCTTCGTATTACCAAACCCGGCGAAAGGTCTACGAATTGGCAGGGAAATTGGTAAATTATCGAATCTAACAACCTGTGTTACTCATCCTCGATCACTTATTTTTACGCATCGTAGACTCTTGGCTTATTCGAAGATACAGCGTCTCTGATACTCTAACCTTCCATAAAATTCAGTTACATCCAGCGCTAATTTAGGACCACCCGCGTTGACTGGTAAGCTAAGCTCGAGTTAGAGGAATTTAGATAGCGGTAAAGCGGAACGCGGCGTACAGTGCGAACTGAAATTCTTACTGTGTTGTCGTTGAAGAATTTAGGAATTGAGCAGAGACTTGAGCACAGCAAGTCAGACTTTGGTGGAAATCGATGAAAGCGAGGTTGGGAGCAATGCTGTCGTATGTGCTGATCGAATCCAAATAGAGAGGCGAACAATTGAACCGCAGTTTAGAAGTTGATACTGTTTTAGATGGCGAAAGATGGTTGTCATAGTTGTACCATGCTTTTGGTTTGTAGCGATTTTCGATGCATGGAGTATGCATCCCATTTGTGTTGAATGACTAGCGAGTTTGAGAGTATTCGTTAATTTCATACACGGGCAACGATTTTGCCGCAGTTTGTGATTATATGTGTAGGAAAAGTAGTTTATGCCTTTGCACGGCTTGTAGGCATTATAGAACGCACGATTGTGCGATGTTTTGATGCGGTAAACTTAGTGATACGGATGATCGATTTGACTGTATATGATGTTTCGGGGATAAACGCAGAATAATGTGAGAATGCTGACGGTTGAATTGCACTTTGGGATCAGGAATGTTCAATTTATCAACCTACATAGTTTAGCACCAGCAGCAACCAGTTCCATCGCTACGCTGTTGAAATCTGATTTATACTATCAACTATACCCACACAGCCAAAGCGCCTGTATTCCTGCATATCGAGAAAATATGTATCTCACTCCACTCATCAATCAAGCTAACCGAACACATGCTTGATAGCTTTCCTTATGGCTGACGTATGGTCGAAATCCCACTTTGAAACTGTTTGTGGGGAGAAAATGATAGAGGCACCATCTGAACAATGTGTGTCAAACACCGTTCTCAGACTGCATCGCGCTAATGGCACGTTGTTGAATCACATAATTAAGCATCGCTTGGTTGCATGTGTAACAGCCTTGTGATCAACGGCACGTAAATATTTTAAGCTTTTAATTACTGTGTAATTGATATAATAGATGAATTGATAGCAGCGTATAGATGACACAGGCAATGCGTTTACACTGGTCATGGTCCATTCACTCCATTCCAGTGTTGATACATGGTGAAATAGGCTCCCCTGTTACCCGCTGTGCTCCCAATTATTTAGTCGCATATGTGCAGAAAAGTTAGCATCTGATCCTAACCAACTCTTAGGATCTTAGTAAGGTTCTCAATACCCGGAGACGAGACGTTGGTATACTTGTCATCCAACCACATCCTTCACTGCGCTCGACATTCATGAGACATCGCATAGCCGATTATGGATTTTCAAATCCGAATGTCAAAGGGTAATTTAAAGCGAGTTAGATAAGTGTATTACTCTTCTAGTGGTTTATATTTAGACAGTTAGAACTATCGTTGTCACGTCAAGAATTCTCCCCGAAACCTCTATTCCAAAACACACCAGACCACCGAAAATTAATATTTCATGATATGCCGCGTTGTAGTGGGTCAAGGACTTCACCTCAGGTGTTCATTTCCCTTACAGAACTTCAACTTCACAACAATATGACGTACAGTTAGAATATATAGGCCTATTGTAATGAATTGACAAGGGCAATGATGAATCAATGGATTGGGAGTCAAAATCGTTATCACGAATGCGTATGAGATACATTGGATAATATGACTGGCCATTATGGGACCGTATGTGGAATTCAAACTTCATATTCGCCTTGGAACTTCGAATTAGGTGATCTGTCCGGGTTTTTTTCTTTCCGTCGCGTATGATTCATTCAACGCAGCGGCTTGAATTATAACTTAGTTATTTACCGTGAATCCGATCGTTTCTATTTCTACACCACCATCTGAAAGTTATCCCCAGGGTTGTATTGCTAAAGTTTTGCCCTCTGGGAATTTACCAAGGCGAGAAACATAAGTTCGCGAGGATGTGGATAGGATTAACAAAGTGATACGCCTTATTCGTTACATCACCCGCCTTCATTGTTTTGAATTTTTTGTGTTGATTCCCCGCCTGTCATCCGCGAAGTGGTCGTTTTGATATACCACGATTATGTAGGATTTGGTTGTTAAAAGAGTAGCATATAAACCGCGCCCTATTTCCATGCTGTGATATATTCAGCTTTTTGTTCGATGTACCTCGTGTTTGTTGACAGAAATATTTCACCGTTCTGCATCGGAGAAATCGCGGGCCTGTGTGTGGATTTTATCATTCTTTTCTGTTCGCAACCTCTGAAATCTAATCGCGCTTGTCTCATGCTTGATTTGTCCCGAATATGTTGAAATGTCGTCGATCATCAGTGATCGCCCTCGACCGGTTGCTATTCAATAACATCTTGTTTCCATCGTTCGTCAACACTACTGTATTCATAAAGGATTAAAGGCTGCATAGTACAGTAATATCGTGTGCGGGTCTCCCGTGTAGGTTTTCTTTCTACTATACAGTGTATTACACCTTTTGCGTCGGTTATGAATTTGCAACTGCGCCGCCGTCACGTGTGTCGTCCGTCAGTACAGTATGTTAGTAATCCAAGCATTAGCATATTCAATGCGTCATCACTCAGCTTCAGTTCAAAGTCGAATGCGCAATAACCTACAGGAACAGTGGCCCGCCTCATAAAGACGCGGCCACGCCCGCACACACGATGATTAGTTTACTAAATTGGTGAGGCGCGAACACAAATAGTTAACCACTGATCACTGCGAGCAACGTGAAATGCACGCACGTCACGCTACTCATTCGCAAACGGTTCATTCGTGCATTCATTTATATATGGCTCAATGGCTGTAAATGACACTTTGGTGGAGCCGCTCGCGACGACATCTTATTTTTATTAGTCAGTCAACTTTCAATAGTGTTTTGCAAAGTGCAAAATGTGAATTTGAAAACGCGTGTTCACATTAATTTCCAAAGGCGGTAAGGTATACAAGTAACCGTATAGTACAAAGTCAGCTTTTTGCCTGATTCTGCTTTTGCCTTGTACAACGCATGATTATACACAAAATTCACCATCGTTTCCGGAAGAACCGCAACTATGCATAGAAACGTGCAAGGAACGATCAACTGAATCCTTGTTGAAGCCAATACCCCGTCATGACCAGAATTTATATATCCGCAATGATCACAGATGCCTTTCTTTTGATGATGGCATTTTTGTCAAGTGTTACCTTATGCAACCCATTGTTTGTAGACATTTTGACACAATGATATTCTTTCCCTTTAGAAGAGGATGAGGAGCGGCTTCGGATGCAAAAACACGGCAGCCGAGGCCGCAGGGGAGCAATAGGTACTGCGGAACAAAGACCCCCGAGCTGCGGAACCCCGTTAGGTATGAGTACCATTATTTTCTATATGAATCAACATTAACTAGAATCATGATATCATCGATGTCAGGTTAGTGGAATAATTTCTCGTCTGTCAACTGTCTCGGTGTTACTTCAACCGCGGTAAAATCATGATGAATACCTGTATGGGGTAGCATACTATTTTCAAATTAGCATAATTGGTTTGGCATCTCCTAAGTGCTTTGCTTGAGTCATCCCTGTGAAGATAAAAGGAGGCTGAGTTTAAATGTGATGAGACCAGCTATGATCCCAGCTTCATACCTTTAACTCGGCGCATTAATTGTGTTAAGAACCATTGTGTAAAGAGATGAACCTTCGTGAACGCGCGGAAAACGAAACATTTGAAATAGTTTTCGAAACAGCACGAGATCGTATGAATGTTCTTGTAGCAGTCATGTTCCCTCGCATTTTAATTCCCTATACGAGTTTCAAGTTCCTCACGCCCCACCGTGTCCCGCGTGCATTCCGATAAATTCGTAGGCGTATGGCAGATTTTTATTGTTGTAAAAGATACATATCATCTGGATAAATGCGTCGCAAGCTGTGTTATAATTCTAATAGCGGAAGGGATATTCAGTCTGTGTTTTTTAACTGATATGAGATGAGGTGTTTGGTTGGCCTATTACAATCAGCAGCAGCAACCAAAGTAAACCTTCGGTCTCATTTACAACCCACGTTCCTTGTCAGTTCAGAACCACGGTAGGAGAAATACGCCAAATTTCTGAACGCGCTCAGGAAACACATACCTTTGTTGCCACGCCAAAAATTTAAATTCAGACGGATATTGAACGCTGTCGATTTCAAGACTTTGCTGCTTGTTGCAAAACATTTTCGATTTTACTCATTTTTGAAATAATTCTGTAGGAAAAATCGCCGAGGAGACAAATTCTTCCAAAAAATTGGGCCTCAACGAATACACCAGAAAACAAGGTTAGATACAGTTCGTTTACGTTGACAAAATGCACTTCATATATAAATCGTAAATCATCCGTCAACGCATTTTTAGGTGATGAATATAAACAGAGAAAACACAATGTTGCTTTCCTCACTCCCGCGACTCCTAACGACGCCGTCTACACCGTCGATCAACAATCCACTCCAGGTATACTAATTAATGCATGACTCTATATGTAAACTAAGACACATCGAAAGCATGACCTAATTCTTAGAAAAGCGATAGTGCACACCTCTACATTGAGTTTGCTCTACAGCGTGGGCATCAAAGCGTAACTAAGCCTAGAAAAGACAACTTTCTGTTATCTGCGCAGTCCATCAGACGCACTTTTGATGATAGTATACGTACTTACAGTATATGATGATCTCGTAACACGGTACTGTAGTGATCATTAGACAACCACTCACTTGCCCGATGTGGAGGTTCTACTACAGCCGAGTGCGAACACATAATAATGATAGATAGGTACTGCTGCCTTCTTGTTTCTGGGTGGGATGTTTGCGTGAGCTTAATCAAATATGGTACTGAACCTTGCTACGTCGGACTGCATTGCCTACGGGCTTGTCTGACACATGCGTGGTAAGAACGATACTGTACGCTGCGTCCACATTTTATAATCAGACTAAATGTTACTTTATTGCGCTGAATATTGTTGATATATTCTTTATCAGTTAATTGTTTACTTTTCAGGGGTTGAGCAGAGCCGGGGAAATTTTTATGTTCAACCGCACATTCCTGTTGATTCAAAAATAAGGGACGGAAGATACCCGTTTGATCCTCGCCAATTAAGTCTGCCTGAGTATGATAATTAATTAATCAAGCTATTGAGTCGATTAAAGCGTAAACGGCGAGGCTGGCAATTTCGATTGCAATTTGCTCAAAAACGTGACGAGAAGTCGTTTGTAATGGATAGATCGATCTACAGTAGCTTGGATTTAGTTGTCGTTTATTCTGTTTTTATGCCGGTATAAAAGATGTAGTAGGCCCTACGCCATATTTGTTGTGTGTTGAATTACATTATGTCACTATGCTATAGTAAAACTGTTTTGAAAATTTCGGCAGGCCTTCCAGAATCCAGGTGAAGTAGGCCTACTATAATCTCGATAGCGCACCTGCAACTTGATCACCTTTAACCTTTTCCCTGAGAGCAAACTTAGCTACGTCTACGAAATGACCTCTATGGTTGTTTTCAGTGAACCTGGAATCGGGAATACCTTGCCTGACATCTCTCTTTTGCCAATATCTCCGCATTCTCCTCTTCAACCATCTCTCAACGGCGCACCTGGATTATTTATGGGCTCAGGAAACAATTCATCTCTTGATCTCTACATGAGATCTCTCACTTCACCTACTATGTCTATTTTATCACAAGCGAGGGGATTGAGTCCGAGGCATTCGATTCAAGGTAGGTTGCGACTAGCTTTGTTTGTATAGAGTACATCGAAAATGCATTGGAACCGCAGGTAATTTCCGGCTGTAATTTCTCAATTACTTGCCTTGAATTATGGAGAACTGTTCCTACTGAGCTTGACTGATCAGATTGTGCTGGCGTAGTACCTGAAATCCCCACAACATTCGCGAGGTTTTCGCTGCAAACAAGCCCTGCGAGGAGTCGGTCCGTTGGCAACCAGCTCTTCTGTATTGAGTGAACCGCCGCAGTTGTTTGGGCGTTATTGCATTTCGCAAGATTTCTTTCATCTATACAGGCAGAGAGGGAGACGCCTTATCATATTACTATGGTAATAACACGACAGGACCGTCCAATGTTCCTAGTGTTAACGGGAACGTAAGTTCTGTCAACCCAATGCAGAATGGACAAGCTCAGTCAGCGTTGAACACGATGGCGTATTATCAACTCGCTCAACAGCAGTCTTTGTTGGCGGCGGTAGCGAATGCGGGAGTGGACCGATCATTCGGCATGTCTTTCGACAGAAATGGAGACCTATCGAGGTTATCAAGCCCTTTCTATATGAGGTAAGTAAGTCTAAGTACTTTGCGTGACATAGGCTTGAGTTCAACTGGGTTCTTTTCCCCGATATGCTGATTCATCGGTTTTGGGTATGCCTCATCTGAAGTCGTTGAACAGCTCCCTGGTTTTTGGGATGACTTTGTTTTGGTGCAGAGTCATATTCAATGGTTGTTCATAAGTTTCGCACGGTGTTCCGAAAACTTTCCAAATTAGATATATGTCAAAGTTGATCATATCCATGAATAACCAATTAGATTTATGGAGTGAAGTGCCACATGAAATAAGACGAAAGAAGTAAGTAGAGAAAGTGTGGACGACTAGAGACACATGTAAAAGCACCCTAGACAGGCCATCAGCGACTCGAGGTTGTTTCTTGCAGGTTGTAGGTCTATACATCTCTAATAGAGTATGTAATCTATCGGCTATGCCAATTATTCTTGGTGGGGTTTTGACTTGAAATTCCATATAATTGGAGGCTAGGTGCCACTAGCGATTGATTTTAATGCATTTAGATCTCGACAAGGTCAAAAGAGGGCTCTCTCCATATCTCCATCTCATTCCGATATCAGTATTGACTTGATGATCAGGACGTCACCGAACTCGCTATTGCCATTCACTGGAAGCGTTGGAAACTCGAGAACTTCCTCGGTGCGAAGCGCTGGAAGTTATGGTCATCTGTCAGCTCGCGGCATCAGGTAAGACAATATTTTACATGCCTTTTTAGCATTCATTTGTGCATATTGGTTAATAATGGAGCAATGCCAGCGACCCAAACCAACCTTACACTCTTAATTCCCACGAGGATAGGAATCGGATGCCGTGATCTTGAACTATAGAATGGCGAGAAGTCACACTGTCACCTGCAACTTTTTCCTATGTCTGAGATTGATTGAGTCACTACAATGGTATGGATTTGTGTTGCGAAGGGAAGTTTCTTTCTATTTGAGACAAGCCAGTCATTGGCACACTTTGCTAACTATTGTGGTAACTGATCTCATGTGGAAGCGGTGTTCGCAATTACGTTGGCCTATACTGCACGCTTCAGTAACGCCGGTTGGCCTGGTTTCTGTTATCATAGTTGGAAACTCCACAAGTGCTGACGAAAGTGTATGACTTCTCAAATTGTTAATCATTCTGCAAACATTGTCACAATTATCACTGTATTCGGTATATAGGTAGCCTGATTTTGAGATGGTGGTTTATTTATTTAGTCCGCAGATGGGCTTCAACACAAGGCTTGCTTCTCCAATCCACACACAGTTGTTGACGAGCCGTTTGGCAGCGGCCTCTTCCGGATTTTCTCCTGGATCCTTCACGGGCATGCCTGCACCGTCTGTACCGTTACATCATCAAATGGCAAGACCTCCTGCCCAATTTCATTCGACCCATCAACATCAACAGCACTCAAAACAAATCCTACAACATCCGAATCAAGCGGGGTTAGCTAGATTGCCCGATGGAATCAACAAGGTGACTTGATAATTTTTTAAATAGTGCCTGTGGGGAAAATGTGGTGATGCTAGCATGCACCAAAGATGAATGTAGGGACAACAGTCCAGCCGTGGTCATATTTCACAGACCGCATTGGGAACGCTCGAGCTTTGGCCGCATCAAAATTCCTGAGTTGCGATACCGGTATCCAACATCTTAACCTGAAAGGAACCTGTGAAAAATCCCAATGGTGTCAAGGGTAGCATTAGTCTATATATCTACAGTATAAGTCGTAGCAGTATCCGTATAGTGATGGGCTGATGGTAATATGCATAGCACCCAAAAGAGGATGTAGGCTACTGTAGAGTATATGAAAAAAGTACAGTTGGACGCGCAACCACGCACCACTAAATTTTATGTGAAATTCTATCATAGCGCCATGAATTAGTGGCGTTCATGACTTGATACACAGTAGGCCCACGACCATGTGTAAGATTACTTCGTCACGCGTCACGGAGAAGTTGTACCGTTCATACAAGTATGAGTGAACACATCTATTAAAAAAGACGACTTGATCGTGTTTTTGTTGTCTATATAGTGTTTTGCAATTTGATCCCGATTCGTCTTTATGGCACTCTAAATTTGTTTACCTTCTTTGAAGCAGGCGGAAAAACTACAACCTTACGATCAGGGTATAATCAAGACTGAACCGCACAGCCCAGCTGTTACCTCTGCATTGAGAATGACAGGCAAGTGGCTGTCTAGTGTTTTGTATACAACATATTTGGTCATGGTCACGGAGACGCAAACAAAGTATACACTTATACTCTGAGGATTACCTTACTTATCAGGATTTGGCCACAGTTTGTAGCGCCTAGAATAGCAGTAATTCTGTCGGCTATATTGCCTATTTCGTGTTTTTGCAAGATTTTTGGTTATTTAGGTGCGTTCTGACATGTTTTTTTTATCCACTCTTAATAAAAATGCAGGGCCACTCAACCTCCTTGCTTTGCGCGATGTTGCTGAATAGCATACCATTACACACATCGCATATTTATCTTTGCACAATGCCTTTAGCACGCATCCACAGATACCAAGATGCTATTGTTACGGTCTATTGATCATAGCAATTTTCTTTAGTCTGTGGGTTTGGGTGGGTGATAATACAGTACAGTCCAGAAATACCGCATGTACTTTCATCGAGGGGGGGGGATGTAAGCAGCATATATTTTACTCTTGGTTGTAATTTTACCCGCTAATCATATTTCTTACCCTTAGGTGCGAACCCTCCGCGAAATGTAGAAGAAACGGAAACCGTTTACGAAACGAAATGTGGCTGGGAGAATTGTACGAGGGAGTTTGATACGCAAGAGCAGCTCGTTCACGTATGTAAACGAATTTTCTTTTGCTTTTGAAAATGCGTCCTTCAGTTGTGATGATCACAGTTATTACAGCACTCTAGTCGTTGACCTAAAATCGGATTTGTCTAGTCATTTGTCGTGGCGTAACAGATTAGTTACGGATTTTACAATGTAGAAACAATGCCCAACGGAGTGATGACTCCTTCCCTCTCTTGAAATCCAATCGTTTCTCATCCTGCCAATATTCATCGGATGTAGTCCTACACTCGTTCTAAGTAGACTTGTACTGGGTGTGATACTTGATACTGTGGCACTGCCATAACGATACGCGAATTCTGAGATTCTTGACCAACTTACCACAATCGAGCCAATCCAACGACGGCCAAGCTTTTATGACTCACACGGCAAGGCCGTAGCTCATAACAGGCATTAAAACTTGACACAAGACATGAGACAAGGTGCTTATTGCTTGGAAATTTGTTAGTAAGCATTTCTAGAACAACCCATGGGAGAAGCCTCAGATGCGTGGGTCGTTGGTGACTCGCACACGACTCGCGCATATCTACCATAGACATTCTTGTGGAAGATTCAGTCTGCACCATTTCTGACATTTGCTATTGGAACTAACGAATAAATATAGTGTGTGTGTGTACCTGTCGCAAAATTTCTAGTATTATTATATTTCGATTGGTTATGTTTTTCGCCCCATTACAATGCTGAATTTTCTACTCTTCATTTGAAACAAGCGAGTGCACACTTCGCTTTTTCGAGTTATCGTTGCAAGCAAGTATTGCGATACCCAATTAAGATTTATCTGGATATGACATTGACGTTATTTTCGCGAGGAAAGGTCGGTTGCTATCTATAGTATTTGCGTCAAATACGGAATGTAAATCGGATGGAGTTTGAGTCCCCAAACTCGTTATAGATTACGATTACATCTTACGCGGACAGTAAGATTGAATTATCATGATAAGATAAAAACTTACGCCAGTACACCTACGTAAGGCAAATCCATGGCCTACTAAACTCAAATGGCAAATCCTATACTTACCTATCCGGTAGGCTGCCTGATGCACTATACAATCAGTTGCGGTAGGAACCGCTAAGTGAACTGGTGATGACAGTGACCGTGTTAGCTCTAATATGTCTCGGAGATTACGTCAAACTGAAATTGAGATTCATTGTACAGAGTGGGTAGGCGAACGACCATTTATTTGATCACTGCTCAAAATTTAGCAGATCTAACTCAGCATGAATATCATTGTTTTCCAAGCCGTATGTAGACTGAACTGTGGTCTAGGTAGCTTCCAGCATTTTTCAACGACAGCCGATGTCTCAATTCAGTTCCTGGAATTGCTCATCACATCGTCTTGACCAGTCGCTTTTCGAGTAGTCTTGAGATTATTCATCAATAACAATTTATTAAATGAAATTTCAAACTTGAGCGTGGCGTTTGATGTCACAGTTACAACTCCGCAAAACTCGCATGGTTTTTGCTTTTAGTAGGACAGAATGTCAGAATTGATTGCCCTGCTATGTTAAAGTTAAACGCAGTATCTTTTGTTGCAGTGCGGATATCTTATCTCGCAAAATATCCCACAACAATGCCATTGTTTATTCGTATTGTGATTATTACTGTATGGACACGCTAATCATAAACACGTTAAGAGCAATTTTGGATATCAATAACTTTAACATAATGCAACGTGCGCAGATTTATCCTTTTTGTCAAGATCGACAAAATAACAGAGTACGATATATGTGTGTTATCAGCATATTAACAACGGCCATATTCACGGCGAGAAAAAGGAATTTGTATGCCGCTGGAAAGACTGTGCAAGAGATCAGAAACCATTCAAGGCTCAGTATATGCTCGTGGTTCATATGCGACGTCACACTGGAGAGAAACCTCATAAATGCCAGGTTGGAAAGAGATGATATTTTTCTCCTCTACGGACACTTATTTATACACTTTGACTTGTTTTAGATGGATGGATGCACGAAGGCGTATTCTCGACTTGAAAATCTGAAAACGCACATGCGCTCACACACTGGTGAAAAGCCATACGTTTGCGAATATGCTGGATGTTCAAAAGCTTTCAGCAACGCTTCCGACAGAGCGAAACATCAGAACAGAACTCATTCCAACGAGGTGTGGCATTTTTTGGCATTTTTTTCAAAATCGGGTTTCTTGTACACAAAAGAGGATTTGTTCGATTTTGCAATTAGTTCAACTTTCCTGTCGGTGATGATATGGATGCATGAGACGCATCGCATTCCACTAAAATACCTAGCTTACGTTTTGTGTTTATACCGTGCCTGAGGCTCAAGTCAAACTGAACTTCAGGATCGGTGCATGACTTTGAGTTCATATCAAGCCGGGATGGGATTCCGTTTTAGGCCTATTTTCACGCTCATGAACCTTCGATTTTTCTAGCGAAAATATGGAAGTACTGTTGAAGTTGGGTAGAAATAAATTCTCAGCGTTGGCGACTTTTAGGAAATCGATGTATGCCATCTGCGAGTAGATTGTGCGAAGGCCTACACAATTTTCCCCAAACGACCCGCGTTGGCATTGGATTTGCGCTTTATCTGCGCATGGACTGCTAATTGTTCCGAGGACAGTCATCAGCGCGTAAGGGGCAATTGGATTTCGCAACCTTCGCTTTGACTTTGTATCATCACTATCATGGGAGCGCGGGGCCTTATTTATGCATGGTCGGCGGTCGTGCTCGTACCTGGTATATGCGAAAATCGCCCACTGGAAATTGGGCAAATATCTGTATGTATCTAGTCAGTATGCATTTCAATATATTAGCCTCCAGCTTGATCAGGTCGACACGATTTTATCTCTGAACTCAACCAAGTGTAAGTTGTGTTTTTAATACCGGCCCGTGGTCCTTACCGTCTTGCCTACGATGATGGACCTTGTGATTCATCTTTTGCTTTTCTATTTCACAGAAGCCATATGTTTGCCGCATACCGAACTGCACCAAACGTTATACTGATCCTAGTTCGTTACGAAAGCATGTTAAAACGGTCCATGGTCCAGACGCTCACGTTACGAAGCGAATGAAAGCTGAGAGAGAAAGAGAGGAAGCAAAGAAAATGGAGAGCGAAGATCGAGCGGTCAAACAGGTTTGTAGTAAAATATGACATGATTGAAACTTATGTTTCTTTGCGAGTTAAAAACTCCCAACAACTGCCTTATAGGAAGCAGATTCTGACAAGAAGGACGAAAAAGATCAAAACAGCAACCTCGCGCCCGGTCAATCATGTAATCCTCTTTCACCTGGAAGCCAAAACGGCACAAGCGATACGGTACGTTAAAAATTCGTTTCAAATTGCTTTTATCATTGCATACCATCTAATAGTCTGATAAACTGATTGCATCAAGACATGCCAGCCCTATACGAATACCTGTCTAATGACTTCTACGAAATGTCTTTTCATTATGTATGAAGAATTGCGTCATTTCACTTACAGGGAACCTTCATGGTTCAAACCTTCTCTGTTGTCGTCACAGTTACACTGCTTTTTGTAGTCTTGTAGGCAACATGAGTGCGGCTACGCAGGATGTGTGTAGAGCAATCAAACGTACAGGGTAGAATGGTAGACTCGTGAAATGGGAATAGTGTTGGAATTTCAGTAAATCAAAGCGCTAGCATCAAATCATTTTCTAAAATATAACCACTTGCGTGCTATTTTCCCCCAAGCTCTAATCTTTTATTCAAGCCATCCTCCTATTTTCACCGCAGCTTTCTTTAACGACATAATCACCGTCTTAAAGTGCTGTTATCTACGATAAAACCTTGCAATCATTTTTCTAGAACGGACCCGGAAGCATTAATCCACGAAGCAATCAATCAACTTGTACGTCAGGTTCTGATATGTCAACTACTCCACAAAATTCACCTCACGCTCATCAACCACACAACAACAATGACTCGGGAGTAGAATTGAATACTGGCTACGGACACGATCACGATAGCGATGGAGACATTGTCGTTGATGAAAATCCAATGCCAGGTACAGAATTGAGAAAGTTACGCAATAGGCTATCTCGGGTGGCGTCACCCGTCCAAATCGTATCCCAGGGGTTGCCACGCGTAATTCGCGGCGAGCGACTATCAGTTATAATTGATAATTATCAATGAGTGATTTCATACTAAATGTTAGTACTTTCACTTCCGTTGCCAGTATGGTTTCGGAATACAAGGGCACGTAACAACTGGGTGCAGCAAGCCTAATGACCGTGTAAGCTCTGCTCAGGCCAGATGCGGTCGTGCTTATGACCAGTGTTTGTTATTAGTCACACTTCGGTCTCAACTGCAGTCTCCCGGTCGCCACAGGTAGCAGAGGTTTTACACCGTATGCCCGCCGTCCAACTGTATCGTTTCGTTACCTTATATTCTTCGACCATCGAACCCACCATTTTGATCCTTTGTATACATACCAAACTGTGTATTAATAGTTTTAATACCTCACATACTCCTAACTCCAGGGTGGCTCCGACTCTCTCGCTCTCTCATTACTTGCTAGGCTAGAGCATTGGTATTAGGGTGACTGGCAATCACCAATTTGTTATTTATTGATTGATGGTCACCTTTAATTGCTATCAGTGTAAGCGTTCAGAAGACATGAGCAGGTTGTGGTTATTTGCTTGACATGAATCACGAATTTTTAATTACAGATTAAAACTTTCACTATCATCGTATCAATCGATGTTGATGTAGAATTATTTATTCTATGTAAATACACGGCATTTAGCAACAATGTAATCCCATGCATGAGTGTATAATGATAGCGTGTTATTTTTGTTTCGTGTAATGTCTGAACCATTCAAAGGTTGAGAGGAAACACAGTCCACCACATTGCGCGTTTTGATTTGCTTAGCCTAGTTCATTGCAATGTTCCCCAAAAGACTATTTTCAATGATACAGTTATAATAGTACACCTTCTTTATTCGCTTAGCCTAGGTCTTTATATTGTCGGACGCCATGTGGTAACTGTCAAAGATGCCGCTTTATAATCCATTTTCCATCCGTACCGGCAGCTACACTTTGTTACCCTCGCGCTGGTGGCATTTACGAGAGATAACACAATCTCGTTATTTCTTGAAGCAGATTCCACGTCTGGTGGTGTCGGACTGCAGTCACGAAGACGAACGTCGTTGAGACAAAACCTAATTCCGCGGATGGTAAACCAGAAAATGCAAAGTTTATCGATCGGAAACGCTGGCTTACCTACATTAGGACCAGACGCACTCGGAGATTACATCCTGCCAACGTTCCCGAACCCAAAAACGGAACGAGGCTTAAACCAAACGCCATACTCACACTACCCGCAACACGGTAAGTCAGTGAAACAGCCTCCGAAGCCACAACAACTATGCGATGTGTGTGGATGTCATATATTATAGGAAACGGTGATGGAACAAACGAAGTGTCATCTACGACGTTGATCAACCCACAAAACCCGTCACGTCCGCCCGCCAAACCTTCACCGCATGAAAAGACCATGCCTGGTATGTCTCCCATGCATAGGCAGACGGCGTTACTGGCGCCAGATAGACGAGACAGCGGTACAAGTTCAGGACATCCAAGTCGGAAACCCTCTGGAGTATCAAATGCCAGTAGGAGATCAAGTCAAGTTAGTATCACTTTGGTCTACAATACTGATTTGGTAGCCCGTAGTACATGCCGTAATAATCACAGTACGCAAACGCGTTCATTATTCTGGCGCAGTAGAAACAACACCAATCTCTCGTCGCCACAGAGAAACAATTTACAATATATCCGGTTGCAGCTGATTCGTCGTCAGCCCTGATTCTGATGTCAACAGTTGAAACATGTTGATATTGGAGTCACCGCCATGATTCGATCTAACAACCCTGTATCTGTATGAAGCCCTTTTATGGGTTAATGTAGGCCCTGCCCTCAAATGAGACGGGCTTTAGACAAGCTACTGTATATGCCTATATTCTGCGGGATCACCGTCTCCACCCACCACTGCTTTCACACTACACTAGGTATGCTATTGTATCCGCGAAGGCTTTGAGACACAGATCCAGAGGAAGGGACATCGACCTGCCCCAACATCTGTTGTCAACCCACTTCGATTTCCCGTCAAATAAAATGACAACGTTTCTGATATTGATGCCATGTTTTAATCCATCGTACCATCAGACATACACAACAGCTGGAGTTATTTAATGTCTCCAATTGACCCGTATTTGAGTCTACTCAGACTTCATGATACGTTTAATCGCTGAAACATAATTCTTATTTCATGTAGAATGCAGCTCAAGTTCTCCTGAACGGCTCTTACGATCCAATCTCGCTTGGATCATCGAGAAAGTCCAGTGGCGTTCTAGGAGCTCCAGGTGAAGAAAAATTGAAATATCTTTATTTTCGTAAATGTAATTGACTCATTGCGTTTTGATATCGAACAGGCAACACTGGCTCGGTGTCAGCCCCCATGCTACCATCTTTGAATCCATATACTATTCATCGACTAACTTCCAAGTTCAATGAAGTAACGGGTAAACCGCCGCCAACACCACTCGATAGAGACAGCTACTCGAAAAGTCAACTTGGCAAATGGTATGGCGACTCCAACAACCATTTTTGATGTACATTATTTGCTAAATCCGCCTCTTGAAAGTCACCTTGCAATTTTTCAGGTTACAAGAAGACGCGGACGCCCGATCCAGCACACAACGCACTGGGAATTCACATTATTACACAAACATGGCGCCACCAATGGCTCCACCTCCCCATCATCACAGTTCGTCTTCCTTTGCAAATAGACGGCAAAGCGAGGATCCTACAAGACGATTTACGAGGACGCCACTACCGCAAGAGGTACCAGGCAATGGTATCAGAAGAGCAAGCGATCCTGTGAAAAGGCCTTCTCAGCAGGTAGGGTATACCCACCATATTTTCTGATGTGGATCCCTTCATGTACAAGCGAGACCCGTGGCCTAAATATTGTGTTGGTACTGGCACTGTAATACTTCTTCTTTCGTTTGGCTATTCGGACCAGACGTCAGGGCAGCCGCACGGCAGCTACTGCTTGCAGGCCTTGTCCTTCGCCGTTTCTGCAGATTTGGTTCAACATTACGTCTTAACGGGATGGGCCAAGTGAAGGCATCTGCAATCCATCCCCATGTAATACTAATGGGCTTGTATGAAACGCAATCATTGCCAGGGGGTTGCCCTCTGACGCAAATATCTATATTTTTCGTACATGTATACTGTTGTAAGATACTGCACCAGACAGCACTTGAAACGATGGATACTGCTACCCATATTTCAGCTCCGTATGAAACATATGCTATTTTTATTGCAGCATACAGATGGCAATCGCCATTGTAATGTGCAACGTTACTACAGTCTGAACAACATGAATCCGTTACCTGGTATACCAGCCGCTGATAACCCAATGCCACCTCACCAGGCAGGAATGCACGGGTATAACAATTTTCTGTCGGCAGGGAACTTACAGGTAAAGAGAGTGTTTGGTCGGTATGTACCTCAAGTGTCACTGCTACTAAGAATCCTACTCTTACATTCAGGGAGCAAGGCAAAGATCCGACAGCAACGGCAGCTTTTTCAGCAGCGAAAGCGGCTACCAAAGTAACGGTAGTAACCTAGCCCTCAATAACACTGGAGACTATCAACCTACTATGGTAAATCCTGATAACCAACATTTTGGTAACAACCCAAGTCGGCACGCAGTGCAACAAGGTTACCATAACATGCCAGCGAGTCACGGAGTGAACGAGAACATCTTGCAGCAAAATCTAAACGCAGACATAATTTCGGGAGTTGGTGGATTGTATTCACAAAACAGCAATCAAGGTACGTCTAATTAGTTTAACGACCGTCTCCGTCTCGTCTGTACGTAAATTACGTTGAGTCAACTTTCGAAACACGCTCCTGTAGTTGTAGGCGCGTCAACGTCGATTAAATGTACATGTAAATGTAAATAGTAATAGTAATTCGTAATTCGTTCGCCGTTGAAAACCATTTTGTAGGCCTACTCTTCATAGTAGGCTATATCCTTCGTTTGT
The DNA here is from genome assembly GCA_030412335.1 of Botrylloides violaceus. Taxonomy (NCBI): domain Eukaryota; kingdom Metazoa; phylum Chordata; class Ascidiacea; order Stolidobranchia; family Styelidae; genus Botrylloides; species Botrylloides violaceus. The sequence continues at coordinate 3,813,111 of JASFYC010000829.1, read as the reverse complement.
TGACAAGCCTGATTCGGCGGAAGGGGTCTGTGGTGGGAATATGATGATATGATGAATAAATGTTGAAAATCATTACCGACAAAGGTATTTCATGGTACTGCGCTGCTTTGGCGGCGGGAAATTTTCAGCAAGTTGAGAAGTTTGGATTCATCTTCTTAATCTGTTCTTACCAGCGACCTTCCTGCAAGTCTTGACAATTGCACTTGCACCGCCTATTTCGGTCTTGTCCGTAAGCAAATGTACCGTTATAGTGCGTATAGCAACAGGCCAAACGAAGGAGTACAGCTGTCCAGGTATGACCGTGTAGACTCGTGAGAAGGAGCGCTGACGAATAAAGTTCAAGTCAGCATTTCCTGACTGGGAAATGCTCTGGCAGAAAAGCACGATTGCCTAAACCGTTGTAAAAATAAGTACAGCCAATTTTTGCCATGTTTTTTTCCAAACCATTATCATGTTTTCATCGCTGGTCGTAATAAACTATTATGACGCAAAAACAGAAACATCATTACACGCGGGGGCATTATTAAAGTCATGCTATCTTACATAATAGTACTTTAACGCTCTCGTAAACGTCACTTTAGTAATATATTTTGATTATCTTTACTGCCGTAGCATGGATGATGTTATTCGTGTCTGTCACGCTTTCAAACCTGTGACTTGTTTTTTTTCAGCTTTTTCATCAAATCAGCCAATGATGAATGTACCTCCACGACCTTACTCTAACCAACCTCACCCACAATACACCTCGAATGGGAACGACAACAATTTCTCTCACGGGTCGTCGTCATCACATTACCATCATCAGGTTCTTCAAAATCCCATACATACTGCCTTCGCCAATTCCGACGTCCCCATGATGCAGCATTACAATCCAAACGGCCAGGTTCAACATAGACAATTCCAGCCTCATCCGCCACCACCAAATCAAGGCCAACAAAACTTTGTACATCCATCACAAGGACCATATCCAGGAAACCATAGCAATCAATATCTGAACAATGGTATGACGCCGAGGCCACCACCTTCTCAAAACAGCGTGGGTAACGCTGGTGTGAACAGGATGCGAACGTCCAGGATGAGGAATAATAACTTTCGTATGCAGTCGTCGTCGGCTAATAATCATCAAACGAATAGCATGCGAATAAATTACACCCCGGACGCTGAGGTAAGTGGCGCGCGTGTACGTAAATGCTACAGACTCGCAGAACGGCGTCTGCCGTTTTTCTTACCTTATGCCGCTTATGGCATAAAATTGCGCGTCATCCATTCACACCTGCCACCTGCCACTAACTGTCGCTGCACACAGCACACAGTGAGACAAATTTCTTGAACCTGGTGATCACAATCATATAAGAAGGGTGACGTATTTTTGCGACCGCTCAGTTGACCGAGTGGTTCGACTGTCCGCCTTCTGATCTAGAGGTTCCGGTTTCCATTCCAAAACTGAGACAAAAACATAGGTTTCTTCTCTCTTTGCCAGTCGGTACCGGTTGAGTGAGGAGAGTTGTGCTTATGCTAGCGATCCGAGCTATAAACCGGACGTGTCGACACGCGTACTAGACATTGTCTTGACGTATATGACCTCGGTAGTTGAAAACGTCACGAAATCCAGAAGCAACAACCTCTACTTTGAAAATCATTGCACGATATTATCTTCAGATTCCCGATACTTATCTCGAGCAAGAGTTCATCGACTGCATACCGGCCTTGCATGTTTCTGGAAGCTTTGACGATACCAACAAGGTATAAAGAAGCGCACATTACTGACATCGCTGGTTTAAGATATTCCGTGTTTATCATGTATTGAAATCGTTTAGAATCGAAGCTCAACTAAAATGCCCGCGGATAGCACTACAGGACCCGACGGCCAAGACACTGTCGGTAGGTATTGGACTATTTTGCACTCTGTAAGAGTAGTCCTGCTGGGCTTATGGTACATGTCTCCGACTTTGGGCACTCTTGATTTCGGCCTTGCGAACGCCCCTCATCGGCACTTTATGGCTTGCGTAGGGCGGATTGTAACTACATTACAATTACACTACAAATGCTATATTTCAGAACCTGAACTGAGGAAACCGGTAACGCGGGTTGACGATAGTTTCGACGCCATGAGTGAAACGAATACAGATGTGACGCTTCCGTCAATGTCCGGATTTTCCACAAGACTTGGTAAGAATGCAGCCTTTTGTGTTTGTTCAACAGAAATCAGCCATATCATACTCCACCTTCTTTTTCAGCAACTCCAACTTTACAAAAGCCATATAACGCAAGCTTGCAGCAACAAGAGATTAATGAACAAATGGCATTGGCAGAATGCTGGGATATGAACCCATCGTCTAACATGGCGCTAAACAGTATGAGCTCAATGCTACGCACGCTAGAAGAGGAAGACAAATTCCTTCAAATGATGCCTCATTGACGGTGCTGTTATAGATTCAAAGCAATCGTTATTAGTGGTTGAATAATCGTGCGCAATTGCTTTATTGCTGAAGCACCCTATTTTACCGTAATTTAATCTTGCACAACGCAATTCTGACCTGACGACATGTTCCTGATCTTACTAAGGCTCAATCAAACGGATCACTGTTACGAAACTAAAAGTGGATGTCGATTGTCGATGGTCGATGCAATTGTATTTGTCACACTTGACAACTAACTATACGCAATCATGTATGCGTGATTTACGCCATAACTAATCATAGTTCGGACGGTGTTAAATCAGAATTCTTGCTGCTAGTGAGCACTATGGTGTAAAGTTGATACGGACGGTCAAATTATTTTCTTGTAGAGAAACGAAATGTTGGTAACTTAACAGAGATGATACTCTTATTACACTGCTTGCCTACGTCGCTGTGATAGGCCTGTGCACGGTGAGTATTATATTCCCTATGACCTGTAAAAGATGGAACGCGGTAACCATCCGGACATCGAGAGAAAACTGATGTGTGGTCAATTTGGATAAATGCCTCGGACTTGTAAAAACTTGGGTTGTGTACCGTCACGAGCGATCGTGTTTCATAAATGCGGAAAATGTCAAGCTACCCGTCAACAAATTCAGCGAACATGCTAAAGTAGTTTTGATCAGAGCGAAAAGAAAATCATATTCTCAAATGACAGTGGCTAAATTATCTCACAAATGCAAATGATTTTCCATGAATGAAGGCAAATGCTCAGTTTACAATGGTTAATCCGACTCCACGGGTACTGCAACTGCAACAGAGATCTTTTCTTTATTGTCAATCATGAGCTGATGAAGCAGTTCTCGCGAATATGATCATTATTGGAATATTTTATCTCATTCTTTTGTGAAGTAAGAAGGATGCGACTGTAAGCCATAGGCTGTATTGTTTCACTCTCTATTTGTGACTATATATATTGATTCCATTGAGTGACGAGAGGTCCTAATTTTTTTTACGAAGTGCCATGATTTTCATCGTATATTGCATTTACTGAGTAGCGAGACGAAATCGTAATTGATGCAATTTGTTGCTGCCATGTTTTGAACCCTGCCACATTATCATGTTCCTAATTTTGTATGTATATTTGCCTTAAAACTTTTATACTGCCACTGAAGAAAATAAAACAATGAGCACTAAAGCAATGAGATGTTCAGAATTTCAGTTGTTTTGAATTTATGGCGTTTTCAAGTACAGTGCTATACGCCAGGTCAATGCTAAGTACGATTGTCGATACTTTCGGTTTATAGCCTGAATCACTATCACAACCGCAACCCTCCGCACTCCCCTGGTACTGATTGCCAAGCACATGGTAACGGAGACCAAAATTAAAGTTTTCGGTTTGACTCGCTTGGGAATCGAACCTGGAGCTTACGTGATGGGCGGAAAATTAGAATCCATGCGCTAGGCCTTCTATGGTCGCACCACGGCGACCAAACCTTGACTTCACCTAGCCATGGCATATATCATGGTCATGAATCCTGTTTTTAGATTCTCGAGCTTTATTGTAGGATCCAAAACAAATATCTTCCGATTTTCAAACTGGCAGTATGCGTCGGCTCAATTGCGCAATGGAGGACTGCGTCACTCTCCGGACAAAATAATGTCATGTACAAACCGCTAGATAACGCTACAGAGCCATTACCTTCATCAACACCCATTGCAATTTTAGAGTTGTCGATTAGATTGGTATTGAATCGTTTCATTTGAATCGTTTAGTAAGAAAAACGCTGTGCTGCTGCCATGACATCAGCTGAAACGCATCGAGCGTACCTCCGACTTCTTGGGCGCCGACCGTAAAAGTCATATCTCTCGCTTTAACGAGAAAAAAGAGATCGGCAAAACGGAAGCTTTCGGTGAAGTTCGAAAGACATGTAAGATATATTTCCATGTTCAGCGAAGATGTTATGATAATACATCCAGCTATAGAAAAGCTGACATGACTTGACTAGCAACGTATGAGGAGGGAAATAGTCTTAGAAATTTATTGCATTAAATCTTTAACAATGTGTTTTTGACTTTAATTTTTACAGAGTCGTGAACAACCAATCTGACCTAGCAACAGCAGCTTGCCAATTGTCAACAGATCGTGCGAGAATAATCTGAAATGCCTTTGGATATAGGACCTCTTGGTGGATCTCACAACGCCGGAGTGGTGCAGTTTGGATACAACCTAAACTCTCCCTTCGCCATGAACAACAAATACAAATTGTACGGACTTCCGTTCCCTAGTTATCCAGCAGGATATCCAATGAGTTTATTGTCACCAGGTGATAAAAACCAGAACGCAGCTGCTGCCATTTTAACAAGTCAATTTGCTCCAATTCTTCCACCTTATCTCACAAACTGGTGGAGAAGAAGTCAAGATGCCTGCAGATTTGGTTATTGCAATAGAAATCTCGCACAATATTACCATAGACTATCAACCTCATCCAGTCACTGGGCCTCAAATCTGCTGCGGCGATTTCCACCTGAAAGCCATCCCTGGTGTGAAACATGTAGGTGTACACCATACAACAGGCAGAATGCCACGAACTTCATGCAGAGTCGAATTAGCGGTGAGATGCCATTGCTGTTACAAATGGAACAACGACGGGACATAATGCGAAATCTTGAAAAGCAACCAGAACTTTCTGTTGAACGAAACATTACCTCACCAACTCAAATCAGAAAGGTTCATCTCGATGAGAATGCAAGATCTATGCCAACTACGTCACGTTTTACTTTAACTGAATCTGAAAACATGGATGAACAAATTCAAGTTTGCGACGACGCTTCATCTCCTCACAATTCGACAGGTGGAATAATAATCACAGACATGAAAGGCAATGAAAAGCGTGATAATGATCAGATGTATCGTCAGCGGAATCTCGACGATGCAAGAGTTGCTAGTTCATCAAACGCATTCCCTGATTCATTCACCTGCAAGGTAGATAGTACAATCTTCTAATAGTAAGGCATTTTGCTAACTTATCTATAACTCGACAGGTATGTGGAAAAGTTTTCAAAGCGCAATATAATCTAACAAGGCATATGCCTGTTCACACCGGCGCCCGACCTTTCGTGTGTAAAGTGTGCGGAAAGGGGTTCCGCCAGGCCAGCACTCTTTGTCGGCACAAAATCATCCATACGCAGGTAAAGCCTAGAGCGATATTTCTGAAAATCTATAGAGCTGTTATAATAAAGATAATAAAATTAAGCCCAGCAAATCTGGCGTCATGCCTGTTAAGACCTATACGGATTTCCGAATTTAACCCACTCACTCAAAATGTTGCATTCGAAAAAGCTGGATCTATTCCAACAAAAAAAAACAATAAATGAAAAGGAAATTCATTATCGCTTAAAGTAAAATGAACGTATAAGCAACCCCGCTGTCATATCTAATTTCTCCAAACCAACCAAATATGGCCGACGGCGCTTACCGTTGAACTATAACCAAGCAATCATGAGAGTGTTTTCGAGATTCTAGCGAGAACAAATGCCGTCCTCTCAATCTGGAATATTTATCTGCGGTAAATGTTCCATCGTTTCCGGCGACGAAAAGATGTTGCGCGCCTCTCGTTCAACCGCCATTTTGTGATTCAACAGGAAAAACCGCACGTTTGTAAAGTATGCGGTAAAGCATTCAATAGGAGCTCGACGTTGAATACTCATATGAGAATCCACACGGGACTGCGTCCGTACAAATGCGATATATGTGGAAAAGGGTTTCATCAAAAAGGAAACTACAAAAACCATCGACTTACACATAGCTCGGAGAAACGATACAAGTGCAGTATCTGCAATAAAGCGTTTCATCAAGTGAGAAAATAATTAAATTATATTTAAATAATTATGTTTCGGTACTCATTGAGGTTGGTTGGAGGGTTGCGGTAATATAACCATGTGAGCTATCTTCTACTGAATGTCAATACTCAAATAATCTCCTTTTTCCTTAAATATTTTTATATCTTGATTTGTGTGTTTATTACGGACGGATGAAGTACTGATATAACGCTGACGATGTAATTCCGTGCAGGTCTACAACTTGACATTTCACATGCACACCCATGAGGAGAAGAAGCCTCATACTTGTCGATTTTGTGGCAAGGGATTCTGCCGAAATTTTGATTTGAAGAAACACATTCGAAAGTTGCACCCTGAAGCGTCCACACTCGCCAAAAAATTTAACCAAGAATTAGCATGATGTGTGGACGACACCCTTGGATATGGGCTGACCATATCAAGTACAGTGACAGACTTTATGGAGAAGGTGATTAAGAGACTATGCAATAGCTCGTTTGAATGTGCCTAAAGTTACAGGGACTTGCATGGGATCGTATATTCGTTTGGCAGCATCCAGTATATGCATACTTGAGCCGGGGAAATTTATCCTTGTGATAGATCGACAGAGAATGTTTCTTTCATTTATTTAAAATCTAGATGATATCGTTATGTCAGGCCGAAAAAAATTGATCGAAGAAAATCGATGCCGATTCGAGTTTAACCCAAATTGCAAACCCGTCGTATAGACTTTTTGTCATTTTGTCAACTCAAAATCCTTACTTCTAAAAATTCAATTTTTATGCGAGGACATATTTTCAGGCCACAATGTACACTCATGGTCAAATAAATTCAGTAAATTTGAATTCAGCAAATATAGTAAGGCATGGTAGACTCGACGTAAATATTGTTATCCTCGAGTTGCTACAATCAGTTCATACTGCGCCACATCCAAAGTTCCGAATGTTAACCGAATGTCGACATTTTCTATCCAAGTTTTTAATATTTTTGTATGTATTGCATGCATTTTGGTATATACGTATATTGTCATGTTATCGATCGAAAGTATATGAATTCAACGGGCACTTCAGAATATATATGAAGCTGGCTCAAATGGAAGATATAACAAAGTAAAGTTTGGTAGCACGTATAGTTTACAGAATGCTCTCTATTATAATGCTGTTTTGGATTTAAAATCTGCGCTGCGGAGAAATAAAGCTTACCTTTACCCGCACTTTTGTCGGCGACCGTCTTCTGAGTATATACACGTATAGCCATACTCCTTTATCGCCAGAATTCATAAAAGATAGGGATCTGGATCTCGGAGATCCATCAAAGAATCCTTGCGTACACTCACACAATGATCAGGGATGACAACTGGTCAATGCGGTGAATATGTCACTTTCCGCCGCGGCAGAAATTTAAAATTGTAACTGCCAAATGGCTTTGTGAAATATCTCCAAAGTAGAGTGTAAGTCATTTTTTATTCTTTCATTTGTTACTTGAACCAACACAATATCTAGAGTTAGATCACACTCCTCTTTTAAATATATCAATGCATAACTTTCGAAAACTTAACGTAAACACAAAACGTTTTGTTTATGTTATATGTACACACGCATATATGGAATATGAAAGCTCTGTTAAAATATGCTGCTAAAGCTAGGCAACTCGCCATTTTATTGGAAAGTGCGGATATAGAACTTATTTCGTTCATGTATCAATCGCTTACGTCATCCAAAGTATCGCAGTCTGCCAAACGTCAACTGGCAATCCAAAAATGGATATCGCGCGAAGCGGATAATATCGGATTGAAAAGTGCCGATTCCTAATCCGACTGTTTCTTGAATAGCATGGAGGGGACCGCACACGCTCTAAGCCATGATCGTCTGCGTCTTGCCACTCATAAGGGATTACGTCGGTCCGCACGATCGCCACAAAGAAGCTAAATCCAATCACTTCGGTTGTAATGCGAGCGTATGTTGACAAGACCTCCCATGGAGAATAAAGATAAAATTAACAGAGCTTTGAGTGCACGCTTGGCGGAAAGTGACACTCCGGACACCTTTGGAAGAACGGCGATTTGATAAATCACGGTAGGCCTATTACAGATTCTCGAATGCTTGTAGACTTGTGTTAAGTCCTTTCTCGTTACATTTCTATCTAATACCAAGATAATCATCAAGCTAAGGCGATTGTAATATCAACAAGATTTTGTCTGGATATTGTTATCATGATGATGGAGTGAAGCTCTGAACATTTGTGAATCAGAATTTCCAAGGAATTCGGGTGACTCTAAAACTATGCTGACACTTTTTATTTATTCGCCACTGGCTGCTAGCGATCAACAACATTTAATGCGCTAACCAATCGTTGACATGTGCTTTATCACTCTACTTATTTTCGCCCTATTATTAATCGCATGTATTGTAGCTTTGTAGGTGAACTGTGATGGAGCGATATTGATTAATGAAATGAATTGATTAATTGCTGGAATACGAAAGGCACTTTGTCATATTCGTAAACCAATATTAAATGCTAAATTATCATTCTCAAGTTGATGAATATAATAGGCCTACTAAAGTCAAGTGTATACAAGATACTTTAACAAGTGCCGTTTGGAAATCGTAATGCAGTATCCGATGTGCGCTGACACCAAACTTGGATATTCAGATAAGCGTTAGATTCAGAAGCCCAAATTCGAGGTAAAGGTCTTTGCAGGCCATCATAAATATCCATTTTTATTTCGCCACGTTTGCGTTAGCGGACCATCGTTCGGGGTTGAAATTTCCAATTGCCAATCATTGTTTCGTCACCATCGACGATGCATGTCAGAAAGGATATCGTAAATTAGCTTCCGCGTGGTAAAGTTGTTGCGAATCAGGATAAATAAAATTAGACCACACACCCGCGCTGATCCTACGCGACAATTTATTCTGTATAACGTAATTCTTTCATGCGATGTAGGTGTGTTGGCCGATTATAAAACTAGCCAATAGCATAGTAAATGGGATTGATGACAACCATTTAGCCGAATTTAAGTTATCCTTATCCCCTGCGTGATTTACACGCCTGCTATTTCCTATTATATATTCTCCTTCTCTTTTTTGACATGTATAAGTAGTCTTGAAACGGTTAAGGGGTCTGCTAAAAGTCACGGCCCCACAAGACGCCAAAGCGAAAGTGATGTCCCACGGTCGTTTGAACGTGAATGCTCAAATCGCTGTCCGCATCAGACTGTACGATAAGACGATCGGGATTAACCCTTTGTTCGCATGGAATTCTTGACAATTGATTCAGGCTCAATAAATGTTTGGATTTGCGTTGATCGCCTGGGATATTATTCTTTGTCATCAGCAGTCGCCAATTGTTTACTCGTAACGTGACCGATGACGCCATATATCGAAATGTGCACATTGTCTGATCGTCTCGTACCGCCCTGATCTCCAGTCAACTCAGTGTCTGTAATCTGTGTGACCTGCACCGATGTAATAGTTTGCTTCAACATAACCTAATGACCACCACGCGAAGGTTGATGAAAAATAACACGTTGGTATCATTTTAAATATGAGTGGCCTCTGCCGTACAATCCGCAGTTATGGCATGCTATTGCTAACAGGAGTAACAGGTGCAGTATATATCCAGACAGGTAGTTTATTGTGGTATATACAGGCACTTGGCAGTTACAACGCACAAGAAGCAAGCTACAATGGCATTTCACAGGTGCACAAGGATAATATTCGTCAGATTACGAAATTATCCTTCTCTGTGGACATCGATTTGAACAGATTAAGACGCTTTCAGTAAACACAAAAACGCGACTAATCAACAATGCCACCCACGGTGAGACATCACAGCTGGAGATGTATAAATGTTCTTACAAATGAAGCCAGATTTGTGAAATTCAATAATGTTTGCCTTGTCTTGACGTTGTCGCTTGATTCTATCTACATACTGTATTGATAGACCACCACGTTGTAAAATATAGTGCGTCGTACCTATACCGCACCTGTTACGCGCTGCTAAAATAGCCGTATTTTCCTAAAGGGACTATATAAAGCGTATATAGTTTTACATATTGCGTTTAGAGGTAATCACCGAAAGCTAGTGAATGTTATAATTCCCAATAAAGCAAGACTGGACGTTAAATCTGTGGCGAATCTTCTTTACGATTATGTCATGCAATACCGATGCAATACCAATCGGTGAAACTTCAGAATTCCTTACCATGTGCAACTGTGCATGTTCAGGGTCGTGAAGTGCTTGACCCCGATACCCTACTGTCATGCTACATCACTAAATGAAAACAGTTGCCAGGCGACTAAGATCGTGTAGGGACTAGGGAGTGACCTCTGGCTGACTTTTGTAAGTGACAGTTTTTTTTTGTGTTTTTACAGCACGTTATTAGTTAATATGGGTGTCTACTGGCCTACACTGTTCATCATAACCCTTACAATCGTAAGCCTTAACGCTGGCATATGTTTTTCATATGATCATTCGATGGATTCTCATTCCAAAATTATTTACAACAAGTCTTATAATATATAGTAAGTGCTACAATTGAGATGTGACAGCGATCGGTTACAAAAGTGTTAATGCCAAGAAAATACCGCACTGTCAATCGTAGCTCCTTTATCACCTTTTGTTTCGCTTATTCGGGGGCAAACAACGCGATGAGGCGTCCACTCTTTTCGGTTCGCATTGTAATCGAAGTAAATAGCAAAAAAAAGTCATTTGTGTTTATCCTACTTTTGAGCTGACTGCTGTCGCCGGGTGTCAAGAAAGAATTTGTCTATCCAAGAGGGGATAAGCTCCTCATGAATTCGTTGATTTTACACGCAATAGCCAGAGTTGGAGACTTACTGCCGGTGGCTTTCGAAATCGGCCCCCAACGAAGGAATCCTAAATCCAGCAAAATCAAGAGGGCTGTATGATTTTGATTTTCATATCTTATTCATAATAAAATAATTTTAAGTAATCATAGTAATGAAACGGTTGTTTCGGAAGCGTCTGAATTAGTACAACACTTCATTGTTCATCCGTCAATGTGACGATCTTTTGACCATCGCTAGGCAAATATAAACATATATATGTTAGATAACAACGCCTTGCCTGTCAATTTTTAACATACTAAAAGATAATAGGAATCAAGTAAACTGACAACGAAATTATTTGTTTTGATTGTGGCACAATGGTGTACAGATTTGTAATCGTGCTTGTCAGTCTCATTGGAAATAGTTTCCATATACTATGTTTTCAGAGATTTTTGTCTCGCTGTCGATCAACAATTTGATGTGCAAGCATAGACAATCGTACTACGAGCATTGACCCAGCGTACAAGAGCTTAGTACGGTAGTTGAAAACGTCAAGAATCCAAAACAACACCGACAACAACTATTATTAAGATTATTTGGACCGGCGCAGCAACATGCGGATAGATTAAGCCGAAATATACATTCACTAGAGGACGCTAAAGTATTGTACCAACAACAATATATCGCCGTCAGCAGACGGCATGTCGGTTTATTGACAGCTTTGCATTGGGAAAGAGCGCCGCGAAAGAAATATAGAGTTTCTGGTGATAAAATCAACAATAGCCGATCGTCAAATTCATAATAATAATTCAAATCATGGTCAATTAATCCAAAGCAAATGATATGACAAATCTCCGAGACCGCCATATCGGCTTGCTTATGAATACGAGACATCCTGCAACAAGCGAGCGAAAATGATTGACTATATAAATAAGGACAAAAATGACGTACGATTTCATTCATTCATCCGCTCCGGAACTCAAACTGCCCAGTCGATTGCTGGAAAATCCGACCTATTTATAAATTTTATTGCGGAAAGTTGCTCATGTTTGCAGTTCAACAATATTGTAATTTGTCGGAACCGAAACGCGCAATCGATTAATTTTTAGAAATTCATTTAGCGGACGTCATTCATCCTGAAATTTCCAGCCGCGTATCTTCTTACGATTCGTACAGCTGATTATGACGTCATATTCTCTGAATAGGCCTACGGATTCGGCTCATCCGTTGTTCAAATGCATGGAGGCATGTGGGCTTGATCATTGCTGACCACGTGACCAGCCTCTAACTGACTAAAGTTTTCCATATTCCAAATTAGCAAGATTGATGGGTACGATATGCGAGCCACACCTAAAATTCGGAGTGCATTTGACCCTATAGGTCTACTGACGATATACTGCAATCTTAGGGTGCGTGTCTGTCAAATGATTAATTTAAAAAAAAGGGCCAATCAATGAAATGATGCATATCGATGTGAGTGTAGCAGCATGATAACCCTATTCAGTGCACTTACGCCGCGTATGGTTTCACTATTATCCTGTATAGTGCGGTATGATTAATCTAATCGGGTCGACCTGTGTGATTTACTGATTAGGAGGTGTGGGTTATATCACGGGATGGAGGATTAGCAATCAGTTCAAAAGATACTGATCTGTCATCAAGGCGATCTGAACCAGATTTGCTGCTGGATATGGGCGATTCTGCACTATGCTGGCTGCTATTTCTACCATCTGTAGACCCGATTACATGAAAATCCGAAATGCGATTAGCCTGCTCCAATTTACGACCTTTTTTGGAGATCAACCATTGCAATAAGCTCTGCTGCGATCAGGTTTAAACGAGAGAGCTTAGAGAGCATTGGATGCACGCTATACAGCGAATATATTAGAAAGCTTAACTAATTTTGTAAATTGGATGCCGCAATCTAAAGTCGCAACTGGCAAGCGAGAGAGTGGCGGGTTGGTTCCGCAAAAAGAAGTATCAATCGAGTGATGCCCATTCATTGCCTAATTATGTCATTGCGTTAACCAGGTAGAGTGCAGTACGCCAAGATTACACGTAGAGAATTAGTGCTTGTTGTACAGGTCTAAGTGGCGATGCAGGTTTAGATTCGTATTTTCTGTGTTGAGCGACAATGACATACCATATATACGAGTTAATATCGAACTGTGGGAAACCTCAAATGATGTGCCACACCAGGGCGGGTACTAGCAAAGTGCAAGTGCATGCGCCTGAGGATTAACCGACGCCTTTCAGCTCTGGTCTACACCACGTTACTAAATACGCTTTATAGTCTAGACAGCCTCAGCCAATTTGAATTGTTTTGACTTCAGATTGATTACAAATGAATCCAAGCATTCCATAAGGTCTTCCGACTGCAGTGAAACACGTGACAACACCCGCGTAAAGTACGCTGCTCCTACGATTACAAATTAGTTTGCCGCCTCAAAATCAATCGTTAAGGCTCCTTTTACTGCGACGAACTCGTCGTTGTAAGGGTTTTTTCGCGCCATTAACCCTCATCTTTTTAGTCTAGGTTCATTCCCCAGTTCAGGTAATGAGAAAGGCTTACGATTAGGGACAGGTGATGTCTAAAGGTTGATAATATTGCACGAATGACATGCGTAACAATGAGATTGTTCTATTGTGTTAGTAACAATGCGCCGCTCTGCCTCACTTCCCTGTTCTCTCGAAGATTGATCGGCTAGTAGCAATAGCAAGCATAATTTTTATATTAAGGAAGCGCATTTCTATAAACTGGTATCTGGAAACAATAGAGGAAATTAAAGTGCCGCATTAAAGGGGCATTGCGCTCTAAATACAATCATGCTTTAAATAAAAGTTAGGATCGCAAGAAATATTTTTTGGCAATTGTCAATTCTTCACAGAGCGTGACGGTATTCGTAAACTTGCCGAAAAGAACTTAGGAGATGCTTCCCCTGCCGTGAACTTACCCTAGTTGAATGATCACCGGACTGCAGTTGCACGTCAATCAACGGGCTCTATACGATTATACGACTTTCTCTATAATAGAAGTCTCAACAGCCATCGTAAGCGTTTAAGGCAACTTCTCAGCGACGAACGATGTGCGTATAGAGACTTCTAGTTTCTTGACGTGCACGTGTAGGCCTATAGTCTCGTCATCATTCCGACCATCGCGAGGTCACGAAAGAGTAATCAATTAATCAAATTCTAAATTCTTCTCCGCTTTATTTCGGCAACTTTTCGATCATCATGGCGATTTGTGAAGGCTTATTATTTTCGAAAAAAGTTTACACGATTCGACTTTTTCTGTAAACCGTCATTGTATTTATAGAGTGCAATGCCCTAAAAAGAGCGATCGGTGTAATGAGTGAATCCAGAACCGAACAAGAAGTACACTCTCCCGAAAGATCAAAGAAACGATCACCTGCCGTTCCAAGGAGCCCTAATTGGTGCATGAGCGAAATTCGAGTACTTTGCGAATACATTCGGCAGCATTCCACAAAAATCCTTGGATCGGCAACAGATGGACCCGGAAGAAATGCGCAAAAGCAGAAACATTGGGAGAAGGTAAAATATTGTATCATGAGCCTATAATTAGGTCTGCTGCTGCCTCAACCGGTAAACACAACTTGAAGCGGGCAGTACACTTATCCGCGAAAACATGCGCTCGATGTCTCGACTGGACTGATTTACGATTTTCGTATGACATTTGTCACTTCAATCACAGATGTATTAATCTATTGAAAACACACGACAAATGGATTTGGAATCGACATGATTCGGAAAATGTGATACAAATGAAATTTATATGCGAATTTGAGATGTGCATGACATTTTGTATATCGTTAAATTTTTGACCAAAAGCTGACCCAAGCTATGTATGGTAAAATCAAGCTCGTTTCCTGATCAATGATCATGATAGTAGCTAAAATTATTGGACAAATTATTGCCTCGATCTGAAACAACTACACGGCACTAATGTGACTACTCTAAGTTTCACGCTTGTTTTGTAATTTGAAAAGGTAACGAAATTGATAAACGAAAGGTACGGACAAAGTCGTGTTTGGAAGCAAGTGCGGAAGAAGTGGGTTGATCTCACATACATGGCAAAGTCTTACAAGAGGAACAATCGTGTACAAGGTAGCATACCTAAATCGCTGCAGTCACTTTTACCGAGAGTCGAAGTGATCAGGATGTGGCCTATATAACGTATTCTCTGGGAGTGTCATCACTCCGGATCGCGCAATTGTTTGAGCGTCTGAGTTCCATGCTTATTCGCAGCATTGACCGAATTATTCCATAGTGTTACATTCCCTTATTTCTAATAAAGATTCCGGATGTGCTACATCGGACGGTAGTTCTGATGATGACAATCTAACTCCAGTGATAAGAGAAGTGCTATTGGCATTGGAAAATCCTCCGAAGCGTCAATCCCAAGAATTTTGCAATCAGGAAAAAGCGGAGACTTCCTTAGGAAGCCAGGTATGAAAGTCATGTGAATTGTTGCGATAGACGGTAGCAAGATTTTATAAATCGAAATTGGCAACATCAATATAAAATACAACATAATTATGGCGACGTCGGATATCCATAAGCGTGGTATAAAATGCGCGTATTATGCTAGCCGCCATTTCACTAGGAGGACCCCAAGCGTTGTGTAGACTCACTGGACTCATTTTCATGCCTATGCCTACACCATCCACTGCTGAAATGAAGCGTCACACGAAGTGATCGCGTCCCAAACCCGAAAGTTTCCCCGGGGGGGACATGGCGGTCGAGCGCCAGTATACGACTCGATACTTGGTATGGGGTTAGGTCCACAGGTAGCCCAATGACTGATAGGCAGACCATGTGGCCTAAAGCAATTTCGGCATTATCTAACGAAATCTCCCAAGTCCGTAAAGTTAGAAGCCTATCGACTAGATTCTAGAATGATAGGATCCATGAGATTCCATTATTTTCAATAGGCCTGGGATAGAAATATTTTGCAAGATAATGGATTTCCTGCGCTAGAGGTCGGAGACATGTCTTCGGATTCAGACTCCGAACCAGACTTTATCAATTTCACCAGCAGTGCTGCACAACGACGACAAGTTAGTCCACATCAAAGACGTCGAAGCGATTCAAATCATACATCGCAAAATCAGAGACGGCTGCGATCACGACATGTCGTATCTCAGACAGCTAGTTGTCCCGGCGAGAGATCTAACTTAAAAGATTGGCACCAGCTTCAGGCATTCAGTAGAAATTCAGCTAATAGGCCTACTTCTCACGGCGAAGACGGGCGCCAGAGACTTGGTGGAGCACGCACACAATTATCTCCCTATCCAACAAGCAAGCCTCTTCACTACTGGAAGGAAAGATTTAGTGCAATCGATAGGATGGTATCTCGAAGTGATCCAACTGAGGAAAAAGAACTTGGCGATTTGCGATCATTCCAAAGTAAGATGCTTGAAATTGAAAGAGAAAAGGTTTCAACTGCAAAAGCCAAACTCGCAGTTATGCAAGAAAACTTAGTTTTGAAGAAGGAAGAATTGAATCTTCAGAAAAGTCTGCTATTCTATGTAAAGAGTATCTCCCAAAGCCGCAACGGATTCATGCCACAAAGGAGGCATCTTCGTGATCACTGTTCCAATGTTTCGCCAGAAAAATATGCTACGTCAGGTCTATGGGATCCGCCATGCCCTGGTCAGCCATTTCAAAACGATTTATATCGTGATCGTTAATTTCAGTGGTCTTGAAGTATGGTTTATAGCAGATCGGGCACGCTGAACTATCAGGGTGCTGTGATTGCTGTGCATTTACGAACGAAAGTCTTCTTCGTCAATGTAGGCCCCCTGAAAAGCCTAATAAGCCGTCTGTAGAGTTATAGACCGTTGTGTTCTCTTAATCCTATGCCTTACAGTGTTGACCGGTTTTCGAGAATTATTTGAAGAATGTCATTGCGACTTTTTTGAGATGTTTTGAGCTTTGAAATTTTGAGATATGATATTTTCGCAGTTGTGCATCGCAATAATCGTAGCCGGGGCTCTATTGAATGCGTGTTGATCGGAAATTTTGTGAGTGTGTGCGTTCATTGAAGGGGATTGATTACTTGATTGAGTGACGTTATCATTAACCAATGCGATCTGGCTAACCATTTTTGTTTTTACCCTTTCTACCATAGAGATTTTCTACCAATTTATCCGGATTATCGCATATCCGAAATCTGGTTATCCTAACCGGAGATGGCTGGTGGCGGGAAAGACGATGTAAGAGTGATAGGAAGGTAGGAAGTCCCGTTCGCTGGTTCGCCGTATCAGTTTTACCGTGGAGCGGTGAACGGCTGCCTAAAGACTGAAGCTGGAGGAGTACAAATTGGAGAGGGTCTTGGATTAGACTTTACCTGATTGAGCAAATTTACGTTGGGCTTATGTCCTAAGGAGATTCTGTTAGCTTCAGTCGTTCAGTGGATATATATAGTAATTTAGTGTCAACTTACGGGGAATGGGGGAGAGCTGCGGCTCCATCTCAACGTGAAGTTGCTCCGCATCACATCTTCACCCACCATTTGACATTTAGATTATCGCATATTAATTTTAGTTCAACTCTTGAAAGAAATTTTCGTTCCAACTGATAATGTCGCAAGTTCTAAGTACCAGTAGCGGTAGTAGTGTCGGGTCTGGTGGGTCTGGCGGAGCTGGCGGAGCTGTAATATCAGATGAAGCTTTTGAAGAAAGAGCAATTAACGAAGAGTACAAGATATGGAAGAAAAATACCCCCTTCCTTTATGATGTCGTGATGACTCATGCATTGGAATGGCCAAGCCTCACTGTTCAGTGGTTACCAGATATCACCAGGCAAGAAGGAAAAGACTACACCGTTCACAGAGCGATTTTGGGCACTCACACAACTGATGAACAAAATCATTTAATTATTGCAAGTATTCAACTCCCAAATGACCATAAACATCTGGAATCGTCCACCCTGGACACAGAGAGAGGCGAGTTTGGTGGCTTTGGTTCTGTTGTAGGGAAAATCGAAGTCGAAATCAAAATCAACCATGAAGGAGAAGTGAATCGAGCTCGTCATATGCCTCAAAACCCATGTGTTATTGCAACAAAAACCCCGTCATGTGATGTGCTCATATTCGATTACACAAAGCATCCGAGTAAACCTAGTAATGATGGTGTTTGTAATCCTGATCTTAGATTGAAAGGGCATTTGAAAGAAGGCTATGGGCTGTCATGGAATCCTGGTACCGGCGGTCAACTTCTCAGTGCTTCGGACGATCACACTGTTTGCATGTGGGATATCAATGCCTGTTCGAAGGAGAGCAAATTGCTCAATGCAAAGGCTGTATATAAAGGCCATACGGCAGTTGTGGAAGATGTGGCATGGCATTTATTGCATGAAACTGTGTTTGGTTCTGTTGCTGATGACCAGACACTTATGGTATGGGATACGAGATCAAAAAGCTCTAATAAGCCGAGTCATACTGTCAGTGCCCACACCGCTGAGGTAAATTGTCTTTCATTTAATCCATACAGTGAATATATTCTCGCTACCGGATCTGCTGACAAGACCGTCGCATTGTGGGATTTACGCAATTTGAAAATGAAATTGCATTCGTTTGAGCATCACAAAGATGAAATCTTCCAAGTGCAATGGTCACCTCATACGGAGACTATACTGGCATCTAGTGGTACGGATAGACGGCTAAATGTGTGGGATCTCAGCAAAATAGGGGAAGAACAAACAAATGAAGATCTTGAAGACGGCCCGCCCGAGCTGCTCTTTGTGCACGGTGGTCATACAGCAAAGATATCCGATTTCTCATGGAATCCAAACGAACAATGGACAATATGCTCTGTATCGGAAGACAATATCATGCAGATTTGGCAAATGGCTGAGAATATCTATAATGATGATCAAGACAACGTTTCGACAACCGTTGAACTAAATCAGTCTGAATCTTGAGAATCATGCAACTGGAAGACTTGCAGGAAGAAACGGCTGTTATTAACGACATTCTAAAATGTTCCTAGTAACATTACACATTTGGTGTACCGTCATCCCTACTCTAATATCTAATAAGTTTGTATGTGTCTGTTTTTTTTGCTAGGACTGCCTCTAAGCTGTGTCATTATGTGATCTACCAGTACTGGTATATAGGCCTAAATGTAGCAGCCTAAGTTATAATGTCGAAAGCACTTATTAGTGCAACAACCAACACTAGCCTTCGGTATCAGGATTACATCTCCCCTCATTCATTCCTTTCCCTTTTAATCAAGAATTAGGAAGATTACCGTACCGAAAACAATTCAGTTCCTGATTATGTGTATAGGCCTACGAAAAAATTGCCGGCAGGTAATAGTCTATGGCAAGTGACGCTGCTGAGTTCTGCAGTTCTTCTGTCTAAATTACGATGACCTGACATTTCATCGTCTGCTTAGGCTTATACCTCTCACTTGTTTGTTGTCGTAAATATTTAAACAGTGAACTGTTAGGATCTTGTCTATTGTATGAGGTTACGCTGGTCTATGTACCAAATTTTGCCATGCACTGACTCTGAAAGAGGCAATGAGATTTTCTCGTTGCTATGCTACTATTTCACTATTTTCCAAATTGCTTATACGCTCCAAAATTTTCAACAGATCACAAATAGTTTTGTAACTTGTAATGTTTAAAGATGGATAGCGATTTACTTGCGACATGTAATTCTTTGGGCCATTCGGAGGAAGAAAGGTATTTCAAAGATCCGGATTGCCTTGGTACGGTTTTCTGAAATCAGATCAGGCAATTTGTGCCAGTTAAACAAACCTGTCGCTTTTATTATTGTCTACAGACACAGTGAAGTGTTTGATCAAATTTCTTCATCAAGAAGATAATAATGATATTCGTATCCAGCTTGGTTCGGTTCGTGTAGTAAAGAATGACCTTCTGCCGATCCTGCTATCCTATCCAGATGACGAGGCTCTATACAGTGCGGTTTTGAGGTAGGAAAAAAAAGAATTTTTATAATATCAGTAGGGAGAATAATACAACAAATTCTATCCAAATAGTTTTTTTCCATGCAGAACACTTCAAATACCCTGTCTTGAATCTCGATATGTATTAAACCAACTTTGGACTTTTCAAACTTGCATTATCAATAGGCGGTTTACTTCAATTGTACCTTTTCGATATCGATACCTTACGTGATGTAGTATATAGGCTTGGATTGTATTATTTAGTTTAGGCCTACTGTATGCATTGAATTTGATTTTATCACATCTTTTTTAGGCTTCTTGTGAATCTCACACAGCCTGCATTACTCTGCTTCAATAACAAAGTTCCGACGGAGGTGGATCAGTATCACATCTATCTGAAAGTTTTGGCATACAACCAGACGTACAAACAGGTAAAAGTAATTTGTTCTTATCTACTGTAATTTAAGTATAGGCTTGTGTTTATGTTTGATACATTTAGAGTAAGTAAGACTGTGTATGTCCTGGCATCCTTGGTGTATGGCAAAGGATGTTTAGGGCTACCTACTGTGCTACTGATACATTCAATTTATGTTTAACGTTATGTTTGGAATTCTGTTCTGTTACATGTCATGGGTCAACGGTTGCAACTTTTTACTTTATAGGATTTTTCCAGTGTGGAAATATGGAAAGTTCTTGCTCAAAAAGTATATGATATTCTTGAAAAAGATTGGGAAGATCGTTTACCAGATGATACATTGACGGTGGAAAGGATATTAGTTCTTTGCCGGAACGTCCTGCATGTTTCGTTATCGAAGAACAATCAACAATATCTCGATGAGACAATTCGTGACAAATTGTTAATGTAGGTTAACAACGGCAATTTCTTACCCTTTATTTGCTGAGCTTTGGTTTTTTTTTCTACAGTGCGATGCATGATGCAGGGATTGATTCCATGATATTGTATTTGTCTTCTTCAGAAGCGGAGCAGCAATGGTGCTTGCATGTTGCTGAAATTATTGCGCTCCTGTTACGAGAACAAGTAGGTAAAAATATGTACAGTGTGTTTTATGCGTTATTTTATTCTATTTGTCTTGAAATTTTATGAATTTGAACAAATTAAGATGGGTATACCATATGCAGGACCGGATGTTCAGATGGTAGCCTACGGAATGAAATGCACCCCCATTTTTCAGAGCCCTGGAGAGCTGGCTAAATTCAACATCAATGAGCGATACTCGCAACATGAAAATGAGTTGAAACAAATCAGAAATCAGGAAGATATACAAAAGAGGACACACGTTCGTTCTGGCAGCTCACGGTATTAACTTAACAGTATTTCACCACATCACCAGTTTAGTGATGTTTAGTGAAGCAGCAGTTATGGTGATGCTTTTTCGTAAAGGTAATTTCGATTTGTATATTTTTTAGGCATTCGAGATTTGGAGGAACTTTTGTGGCGAGTGGTATGCCTGCGTTGGTGGATAAAAACGATCTTGTTCTCCACAAATCATTGAACAAGTGTGACAGAATTAGCTTCGATGAAGGAAAATCCAAGCTAAGGAAAGCCAAGAACAGAAGACCCGTGAATGAGGAAAATCGGCAACAGTGAGTAAATAATTAAAAATGCAGTCTGCCGCTGTGGCTACCCAAATATTTCCACCAGGAAACAATTGGTCACTTTGTAGCTGTAATAATTTGAGATAATTTGTATGCGTTTTCAGAAAATCGTCAAGAGAAGTTATCCAAGTTTTGAAGGACTTTTGTATCAACTTTCTGGATAACAGCTACAACCATTTCATGTTCGGTGTCAGAGATAAGATTTCTCGAGAAAGGTCGGACGATCACGATGAGACATACTATTTCACCATCATGAGTTTTCTTCTGGAATTTAACAGGTAGGTATACTTTCTGAATATTCCAACCGGCAACATCGAGCAACACATTTTCTAATATTGAAATATTAGTATTGTGTCTGTTTTATAGGAAATATAAATTTCATATAGACAAAGTGTCTGAGACAATACAAATTGCTACATTACATTTCATCGACGGAAGTGTGACAAACTGCCTGGAACTCATGGCAACTGATAAGAAAGAATGTGTAACATGGGGAAGAAGGTATGGAGAATGGAGTCTTCAAATAAGCGGAAAATTTTATATATTCTGATGTGTTCTCTATGCTTGTTCCAGGATGCACTGTGCTTTGAGGTGTTACAGAGAGTTCCTGCTCACCCTACAGATCATGCAGTCCTCCAACAATGAAATGTTTGTGGAAAGTGCCAAAGTCTTGCTAAGTGAGATTATGCGATATTTTTTTCAAAAACCTAATAATAACGTATTCAATTGCATTGCAGATAACATTTTTTATACTCATGAGTATCGGGAGATCTTCATCGTTTTGTTACAAAAGTACGATGAGTCGAAACTTTCTCACGAGTTCCTTCGAGATTTAATTCTAGTCACACACATGTTTTTGAGAATTTTTGAGAAATATTGCAAGTACGTCAAAGCATTCAGGGCAGGAGAGATTCTGGAGAGAATTTTGTTTCATGTGTGATCGTTGTAGGGGAAACTCTGTCATTGTGAAGAAGACACGTAAGATCAAGAAGAAACCGAAGAAAAAGAAAGACAATATTACACCAAATGGGTCATTAACGGAAGAAGAAATGAGAACACGATGGAACGAGATTGAGGATTCGGTCAAGTCTTCTACTCAAGTGAGATTAACGTCTGGTTGATGTGATTTGTTGAGGAAAAATAAAATTTGACACTTTCATGCTGATTTTCATGCTCAATGCTAACATATCATACTATAACAGAGCGGAGACCTACCAGAAGCTGGTTCTCCGCTTGACCTATTTGATCCGACGTCCAATGTCGGCGAAGAGGAGCAGCAACAAAGAGCGTTGAAGAAAATACAAGACAAACTTCATGCGAGAGAAATACCGGAAGCTGTTGTTATTTTACGACAAGCAAGGTAAATTCTTCTGCCATCAACTTGAGAAAGTTGTCATCAATCTGTTCAGGGGTATTGAACATAGGCCTATTAGGTTTCCTTGTGAATGAATATCTTTGACCTGTACAGATATTTATGGCCAGAAGTCGATATATTTGGGATTCAGAATGCTACATGGGAAGACGATATGTCAATATTAAAAGAGTGCTGTGTTACTGACATGACAAGTAGGTTTTTTTGCATTTTTCTATGAATGTCTAAATTCAGCAGCCTGCTCACAGTTTTTGCTGTATTGTGTTATCAGACTACCCATATCTATATGTTTTGGTTGTTACCTATAGCTATGACTTCTTCACAACAGGTGTTTCTGATGGAGATCCTTTGAATTCGGAACAAGCGGAAATCGAGGATAACGATGAGGAAGACGAAATCAGGGTTTCTTCTAAAGAAGTTGAATATAATTTTGACGATTATATGAGAAAGTACGACCAACTGAAACTTGATATGTTTCTTGTTATGAGCGTTGAGCATCGTTTGTGTTATAGATTTGCTGTTGCCAAAGTAGTTCAACCGTATGTGATACTCTTAGCCAAGTTTGAAACGAATACGCCCGAAACGAACCATTTCATTGTGAAGATGCTTCATAGACTCTCAACGGATTTGAAAATGTATGGATTGCTATTTCAAGCAACATTGTTTCGCATCTTTCAGAAGGTCAGATACTCTCATCATCTAATCTACTTTACCTGATGATGTATTTCACACTTGTATCACTTTGTATATCAGGTTTTCCGGCTTGCAAGGAATGACGGATCATATAAGGAGTTAGCAACTTTTGGAAAGTTCATCGTTCGTAAATTTTTTGAAGTTCTACCAAACAACGATAAATTGGTTGTCGAGTTGTTGTTTTGGAAGCAGAGTGTATCACAAGTTTATGAACTGACGGAGGGTTATGGAACATTCTCGAAAGCTAATCCTGGGTATATTTTTGTACTGTTTGTGTTAAATTCTACCTTCCGTAATCGGTATATTGTAACAGTGTGAAACGATGGAGCGAAGCAGAGCAGGAAGAATTGAGGCAGCTCTATCATGAATTCAAGGACAGTGAAACCGGTATGATAGATGCCATTTTGTGAATTCGGTGGTGTAAGGGTAGTCAGTTTTTCTCTAATCGCTTAGGATTTTTTTTTTGTCATTTTCAGATATTGTTGATAACATTCTCATGCGAATAACTGACGAAACTCGAACCCGTCGTCAAGTAATCAAGCAGTTGGTCACGCAAGGACTGGTAGCAGATGCCAGCATTTTGAAGAGAAAGAAAAAGTATTGCATTGGATGCTTTTCTTTTGTTGTTAGCACCATGACAACAATAATATTTGTATTGAATCACAGCACGAAGATGACTATTTGGAGAGAGCATGATGAAATGGAGCTGAGACGACTTTATGAGGAATTCAAAGATTCTGTAGGTCTGTTCATTAGTTTTGCGTTATAATAGATAGAACCTTGGAATTTGATGATTGGTTGGGTACACATCTGCATGTGGGGCACTTGGGCAGTGTTGTTTCTGTCACGTCCTCTTTGCTGTGGAGCAAATTAACCCTGCGATGAAGGTCAATTTTAATGTAAATGTTACCAATTAATTAAGGAACTATGCAACTGCAATTTGTATTTCAAAAATTCTTAATGTTTTCGTCTCATGTTATCAGATCCTGTTGGCAATATTATTGGTATGATGACTATGAAGAGATCAAAGCAAAGAGTTATTGAGAAGATTCTTGAATTGGGTCTTGCCTTGGATAGGTATGTGCTTTTGCTCGGCATAGTATACTATTCTGTATTCAACTACGTATGTGTTGTGCTGACCATGGCACCATTGTCGTAATACATCCCCAATTGCCCGTTTGCCAACTTGTTTGTCTACTAAGTCCTCAAATTGTCTCAGTATTTCAACAAATCTTAGATTTTCTGTGTCGATAAAATTCTTGAGCTTGTGCTACTCGTATCGATTGCTCAATTGCTCATACTTTCTCTCATCTCTTAATTTTTATGACTGGGCTGGCGAGTGTCTTGAATCCTCTTGTATTAATTGGAGGCAAACACCTGGCTAGTCAGCTTGACTTGAAAACTCGAGCTGAAAATTATAAGTCTTTGTTGAGTTAGATTTGTGGCTTGTCTGTTTTATTGCTAGAGCTTGAAGTCACTGTTACTACCTATTTCAGAAAAGAACTGTATAAGAAACGAAAAAGAAGTGCTGGAGTGAGAAGTGGAACAGGCAGAGGGGTTGTACACGGTAAGTTGTGCAGAATTTGTTTCAAAAATGGACGAGAAGATCTTGTTATTCATTGAATGTTTTCAGTTGGAGGGTCTGATTCTGAAGATGACGATAATCGCTCGGATGACCAACAAACACAATCTGATGAGGATGATGAAGGCTGGTCATTGATAGGTGAGGGTAAACCGATTATTGTCTTGTCCGATGCATCAGGATTAGATTGCCACGTAGCATGTTATGCCTGTATTATTCACAAACTCACCATTTCGAAAAATTATTGATATGTATGTTATCATTATTTTCAATTCAAAACAGATATCGAATCTTGTGTAAGGCAAGCCAAGTCTGATGGACTGATGAACCAAGTTACATGGTTGAAAGACAATCTTGAGCAAGCTATTGAAGACAGAAATCAAGCTGTTGAAGGTTTGTAATAATTTTTCAATGGAAATATGACATGTCTTTGATTGTAATCACCATGCCATTTATAGACGACGAAGAACCGACATCTGTGCCACTGGTTCCCTTGACTGAGGAACAAGAAAATGCGATTCAAAATGTTGCTTTTCGTAAAATGTTGTTCTTTATTGGTCTTCAAAAACCTACTACTGGCCAGGTAACTAGCTGATATCTTTTTGATTGAAAACTTGTTGCCTGATTAACATATATTTTTAGGAGATGTTTTGGAGAATCCCAACTATGTTAACGATTGAACAACTTCAACATTATATAGAAATTCTGTCAGAGACTGCTACTGCTTCACAAGGTGTTGTCCAGTAAGTCAATTTTGGAGCTTTATGAGGCAGAGAGTAATCAAATGATATCAAGGCTAATGGTAGAGTAAGGTCGGTTAGTGCATAATCTGCCGGTGTGAGTTTTCTGCAATTTTCATCAGTGGCAGTGTAACAGATGTTTTAGAAACGGCGATGTTGCAACCTCTGTCATTACTGGCAACACGTTAGTGATCACCTACTCTGCTGAAATTACAAACCTGTTCAGATCTCCATGTAATGCTAAATCACCTACTCCACCTCCAAAGTCTTCTGATGAGATTGATGAAGCTGCATTACTACGAATGAAGCGCAAAAGGACTCCTTCATCGTCCGATAGTGATAGGTAGGGTGCTTTATTCATCAATGACGGGGTCAATGTTAATCTGCTTGTGGTTTTAGTAACAATGAGGAATCTAATGTCGTACCAAAACAAAGGAAAAGGATTGCGTTAGATCTTTCAGACGATGATGGTGATGCACCAGCAGATGTGATGCCGCTAGATTATCTGGAACAGTAAGACCAGTAAATTTTTCGAGTAATCTTGATCAGCATGGGTGTAGCAATATTATGTATTCACCGTGCCCTGACATGCCTGCATGTTAAACATTTTTACTCATTTCTATTTTAATTTTGCTGTTATTTGCAGTGCTGATGACTTTAACGAGCCTGCTACTGTTCGGTGCCCTAGAAAACTTCTCGATGATAGTGAAGATTCTGATTCTGACAAAGAGAATGCAAAGTCTGTCGGTGCCGAAGATAAGAGGTTAGTTCATTTTACTACTTCTGTTTCTTTGTGCAAGGATCGAGGACGTAACAGAGTTACTATTGTTAACTAATGTTATCTATCAACACAAACACACACAAGGTTCACAAAAAGGGGTGGGCAGGTAGGTTAGATGTGGGACGGTGGACGGGTGGGTAAGACCATTGACCAATGACCATGAGCATGAACCTGGTGACACCAAAGAACTTCTTATAAAGCTTTCACTGTCACTCGTTCGACACTTCAGATCGTATTAGGTAAGAAAAAGGTCATGAGGTCTCGAACTCCGTCGTTTCTCATCTTCCGGAATCCGACCTTGGCTTACAGTGCGGTCATCTTGATCATTGTCGAACCCTCCTTTACAATCAGTTCCCGTTTACTAGCCTGCCGTAGGAAAGATTCTAGTTATCACCAAAACTTCAGACTGGATTCATTGAGAGAAACGCCAAACTATTTATCTTCCAGAAATCACGGGTTCCGATCTCCTAGCATAGGTCAGAAGAAGCGGATTATCGTTTCAGATGACGAAGATGATTGAACTTCTTACACCTTTGCATGCTTCTCCACCTTGGTTCATTGAACTTTCTTCGATTCTTACTTTCATTTAACTTTCATTGATTCCTAATACTAACTGTGCGCTGAACATTGTTCGTACGGTCTATTCCTCGTTCAGTCTTCTCAACATTCGTAAAACTTGACTAGGAGCATATTGCAGTTTGAAATATCATGAATGCGACAGCAGTCATTTGTGAGAATATTAAACTATCAATCACAAGGGTGGGGTCCGACCGTTTTCTTGCATGAATTTATTACAATTTCAATGATCAACACACTCGATATTATATAGTAAAGGGATTACGCTCATGCGGTTATGATTTCCTCGTTTAGTTTGAGTAGCAAGTAGGTCGAACATCTCTGCGATATTTGGGTTAGTCACTTAACGGCTATTTACACTTTTGAAAAATTTCTTGATGGAGGATGGGTTGTTTGTGTATGATTTGGCAACATCTCTCGATATCACTGGACGACTTCGACATAGTTAGAAGGTAGCATTCCGGTTTGCCCTGTGCGTTCTATGGTGCCAAACATCCAACCATCATCGATCCGCTGCGCTTTGATGACGGCATCGCCTTCCTTAAAGGATACTTCATCATCATCTTGTGCTTCGTAATCGTACACAGCTTTGTAAATGTGCTGCGAGAAATCGGATATATTATATTACTTACCAAGTTTCGTTCAAAGCAAATACAGGGTCTCTATTCTTTCTACCTAAGTTAACTACAAGTGGCTAATTGCATTAGCAGATAGCCACGGTTAATATATTTAACCTTGTGTGAATGTCATGCTAGTAGACTATCGTATGGTTGGGTTTAACAGACAGTATGCAATGGAATGGTGAACATATTACAATCAACACCACTGTAATTGGCTTAGGCTAGTGCCTATGACGTAGTGACCCCTGCTATGTAACGTGCTTAAGGAGTGAAGTTTTACGTTTACCTTTGTTTTAGAGATGCAGGCAGTACATGTACAAATAGCCAAGAACAAAAAATCATGCCTCTTACCATAGGTTGATGATTAATGTACTATCATGCACATACAAGTGGTAATTCATTTGAAGCAGCTAATTCTTTGAGTTGTATTAGCTGTTAGCTGCTAGCCGTCAACCAATCAAACTATTGGCTTTTGATTTAAAACAATCAAACTTATTTGTGTATATATATATATATACCCCATCAGATTTTCTCACAAATTCCTCAAACATTTCTTGGTCTTGCTCGGCGCTAACACTTTCCTGCGATGTTAGTGGTTCGGGTTCAGGAGTCTGGTGTTGGACCTGTTCTGCTGGTTGTTGTGAACTCGTAGACGTGGTTTCAGGCTCCTGCAAGCAATGCTATATGAACGACACTCACATGCCAGTGCATCACACATAATGGCAGATATGCAGCATGCAACTACAATTAACAATCATGGCAAATCTATTCTAAAAGACAAATCAATATGTACCGTAAATTATCTTATTACAAGATTTTACCTTCGCAACTCATAAAGTCTTCTCATAGCTGCCAAGTAGCCTAAGCCAGGCGCCATTGATCTGTGTTCAAACTGATATGTTCTTAGCGTATTCATACACAACACACACACAAGATAACCACCTTATTAATTAAAGCGTGTGAT
Source organism: Botrylloides violaceus (assembly GCA_030412335.1). Classification (NCBI taxonomy): domain Eukaryota; kingdom Metazoa; phylum Chordata; class Ascidiacea; order Stolidobranchia; family Styelidae; genus Botrylloides; species Botrylloides violaceus. The sequence goes on along the minus strand of JASFYC010000829.1, from coordinate 3,784,198 downwards.
AGGTAAGTAACTAACTACCTGTAATATAGGTCAACTTATATTCTAGGTTGATATTTTGCTCATGAAAGTACATGTCAGGTGTGTTGCATGCAATTGTTTGAGGTTATGTTGTATACTGTACATTTACATGATACATGCATTTTGTCAGAGTGGTATTTCTATTAGTGATTACTGATCACCTTCTCCTTTACGCTCAGCCGCCTCATATGCTTCTCGGGGTCGTAATCCGCCACTTTTCCAGGTGCTGGTGCATGCTTGTAAACTTTGCCTGTGTAGAATAAATGGTTTTAAACAACAGTCAACTTGTCACAATTGCACTTTTAAGAGCATGGCAATTTACCATTCAAAATGCCTGCTAATGGATGTGACTTGCATTAAATTTAGGCGATGTTTAATCATGGCAGACTCAATTCAAATGCCAAGTTACACAAGAGCACGAATTGAACTACGTAACGGTGTGGAAAGACCAGCGATATCTAGATAGATATCCCTGGGAAAGACAGCAGAAAGAGAGGCAGAATATAAGACAGAAAGAAAACCTGAAGAAAACTCTCTCCAAGGAACCATGCTATTTTTCATGAGGAGTGTTTCATAGTTAGAGCCTGATACGAAGTCAGCTTCAGTGTCAGTGTGGTACGGTTTATAAACATCGTCGTACCTCTTTGCAACTATTAAGAGAGAAAGATTTGAAGCAATGTAATAGAGAAGAAGAGAGATGAAGTAACCTAGTCCTGATTCATATTCATGTTCAGTTTCGTAATCTGTGGGATCATAGTCGAAGATGCTGCCTGGTTGACGACGCCAACGTTTTGCTGGAGTATAACGAATAATGCTTTGCTGAGTGAGTCCAGGATGTTTTGTTGGGGCAACATGAGACTTGATCAGTGATACAGGAGCAGTTCCTAGTTTAGCAGAAGGAAAGAGAAACAGAATGAAGGATAGAGTATCTACTGTAGAAAAGTATCTATTTGATCATTATTGATATTTTGAATATGTTTATAACTACGGATGAGATGTGGCAAACCGAACTGACTTTGTGATGTGTTGTGCAACTCCTGCTGCTTCTTTTCCATCTCTTCAGATCGTTCGTGGCTCTTTTTGTATTGAATATCACTGGCAATTTTTGCCGCATTCATAGCTCTAAGTGTTGCTGGATCATCGGTGACTTGTGTTGCTTTGCCCTTCAGTTTTTCTCTGTCTTCTTGATATTTGATCTGTCATTGTGTAAGTAACATTATTTCCCCACTATTTCAGTTAAAATAGGCCCCCAGCCACAAATGCCAAATTTGTGAGAACAAATGAAGGTTTTTCAAGTTAGTGATGCTGGAGTACGCAAATGAACAGTTGATTTCTTTTGATGTTTGGTGCTGTGCTCCATAGGTAATTGTTGATAATGACTGGTGCTATTTGGACAGCCTACCTACACTTGACCACTTTATAGGGTCAAGATAGGGTGTGCTGGATTTGTTATCAGCCCCCGTATGACCTGCAAGAGATTTAAATACGTCTGCAGAAATTATGAAATTACACAAAATCATACGCACTAGCAAACAGAAATAAAAGCATCACCAACAGTACGCTTACACAATTTTACTCGCAATTTTACTAGCAATGAATAAATACATCATGAATTATGTAGAATTGCTATAGAAAGGTTTACAAGAAGAATGTCTCATATTATGCAAAATATTACGAGGTATATAAGAACTCCTATCGATGTCGTTTTGAATCTTCGATAATGAGATCCAAAGGGTTACCCGCTCCCACATGGTAAGCACAGGCATGCCAATAAGATTGGCTTGCACGGCCTCCCAAAATATTTTGCTCTTAAAAGGCCAAACAGCAAAGTAATTGGAGAAAGAGATATTGTATGTACACAGTGCATATGCAATACAGGCTAACACGCCCAATGTCCACATACATTGTTATAACAGATTACTGAACAGTAGCAATATAAAATTTATTAGAATGAATGTACCTGGCTGAAATTGTGCTTATTTCGTTTAGCAGTGCGAAATTCAGGAGTATCAAGAACAGAAACAGATCGGCCGACAGATGAAGTGTCTTTGTAGTGAACCTTTGTAGAGAATGAATAGATAAGAAGAGAAGAATGAAAGGAAAAGTGAAAAGAATGCAAAGGAAGCCGACAAGTCAAGGTCAAGGTATGGTATCAAATACACAATTCTAAATGAGCACATCGATAAAATAACTGCATAGTCAGGAGCACTAGTGTGGTAGGCTTGAAGGATCGTACTTTTTCCTAATATGATGCCATTTGGATTGTCTGTAACTGTAAAATATCGAAAGAGTTAAGGTCGCCGAATTGATGTAGCATAAAACACCTCATATTTATGGGTATGGGGCATGGCACTGTAACTATGAATCTAGATGAACAGCGTCTGCAACTCACAATTCAATTCTGTGGGGCTTGTCTTACCTTGCTGAAGTTCTTAGAATTTTGCTTCACCATTCTCCACTCTGGTGTGTCAAGAACGGTATTGGAGTATTGAGATGACTTGTTGCCAGTATTTGATTTGTAACGATTCTGTTATATAAGTGGGCAACTTTTTCAGTTGGCTTTTTAAACACGAAATTGCTCATTTGCCCCTCCCCTCCCACACCCCACGTCTTTAGAAAACAGATTTTGTCCTTTTTCAAGACCATTCTTAGTCAATAGAAAGACGGCTGTGGGCTTTTGCAGCATTTCTGAGAAGGTGTTCAGAACACGTATTTTGGAGTGTATGTCCAAAGGACTGTCTATACGTTTGGGTGTCTCGTTCTCATTTTGAAACATCTGGTTATCTTCGTAATACTTTACCTGCGACACAAAGTTTTGTGCTTCCCGCAGTCTTGTCATTTCCGGGGTAAGGGCAAGAGAGTGCGCTTTTCCTTTAATATTTTTTTGATAATCTGATCTGTATTTATTCTGAAATTTTAAAGTTGGATGATTGCATGTGAAATGCAACTAGTGTAAGTTAGATTTAATTTAAACTCACATCACTTGCGATATAGGTTGCCTGCTGCGCTTGTAATATATCTGGAGCATCCACAATACAGTTTGTCGGTTTTCCAACTATGTTTTCTTGGTACTTGGCTCGATAACGCACCTACAAATTTTATTTCACACGTGATTGCCCTTGCTATGGAAGATGTATGTTTGGTTGTACGGACGAATGCTTCTAAAGTTGTCACACCAGTATGTGAAATACATAAGACTAACTTATTCACAGAAAGTCATAAGTCAGAGCAGTGTGATATACTTAGTAATACCCAGGGCACAGTGATTCTAGATGAAGACAGGACACACTACAATATTATCAACGGAACATGTAATTTTTTACATCACTTTTGATGTCTTCAGCATGCTTGATGTGGTCCATGCTTGGTGTGTTGACCATGTCTAACATCATGCCACGCCCTTTGATATTCCGTTCATAGTCGCTCTTGTATTTTCTACTATCTAGAATTTCTGTTGCTCGTTTGTGATGTAGTTCCGTTGGCGTTAGTTCTAAAAAGGCACTCGTGCCTCTGGAGTTGAGAGATTGAGCATCTTTTTTATAATCAACCTGTAGGCAAAGGTACTCGTTACTATTTTCTGTCTACATCATTATCTTACTTTGTCTGTACATTGCCAACCAATTTTTGTGCCACAGTATAGTGTCCATGCATTTGGGAATCTTCGGTCTGCCAGCTTTTTCCTTTAGTCTTGTCATAATCTTTCTTGTATTGTAGCTGAATTAGAACATTCCGTATTTTGCTTTTGATAGGTAAAGGTATACTGTGACTGGAAATTTACTGCTCAGCCTCAGTGTATTTAGCAATAAGTTGACAAGCATTCAGAGTCCTGCTCCTTCATCAGGTTTCTATGTTACCGTACTTGGGAAGTAGTCTTGAACTGCAACGTGTTGGGAGACCTACCGGTACTATTGGAGTTTTGTAGAAAAATGTAACAGTCTACATAGACGTCATAATCCAATGGCAATGGATAACTACATACTGTACCTCGCTTTGAATAATATTTGCTTCCTCTGCATGAGTTATTGACGGGGCATCCGCGACAAATGTATAGCCTTTTCCAGTCATATCTCGATGCCGGCGCTTGTATTCATTCTAAAGTTGATTTGTGAGGAATTTCAATGTCATAAGTAATGCAAAATATGATGACGTCCTAACTTACATCGCTGACCATTTCCCTCATGCTGGTCGCGTGTACGATGTCAGGCCTGTCGGTGATTGTAGTAAACCCTTTGCCGATATTTTCTTTGTATTCCTTTCTGTATTTGTACTATGGCAGAAAATAGAGAATGTTGTGTTAAGAAGGCTGCGCCAACAACATAGTAATAGGACGAGACACCACTGAGTTGATTGAAATTGGTAATTACTCAACCGGCACGATAGTGCTTACATTGCTTTGAACTTTTCCTATGTCTTCCACGTGCCTTTGTGATGGGGTATCTGGTGTGAAGCGCCAACCTTTGCTCTTCTGATGACGCTTTCTGTACGCGTCTCGATATTTCAACTAAAAATAACATTTTAATCAGGGTCTCATCACTCCTTTTCTCCAAGTAATTTGCTTACATCACTCTGTAGGTTATTGGCGTTCATTACATGCTGCATGTGTGGCGTATCGAGTATTGCAATATCCTTTCCTTGAGGCATTTGCCTGTATTTGACCTGTTAGATGCATTATATAATTTGTTGTTCATTCGATAGACTCATAACCCTTACATTGCTTTGCATTTTTGCTGTTTCCATTGCATGCTTTACATCGGGTGAGTCTTCCAAAACTGTGAAGCTATTTTGCTCCTTTCCTTCACGGACATATTCGTTCTAATGAAAAAGTATTGTTTCAAATTTGTTTGCATTGCATAGGTCTACCGGTACTTTATTCATATCTCACATTGCTGACGTTCCTTTGCACTTTCTTTTGATGTTCCAATTCAGGAGTGTCCGCTAAGAATGTATAGCCTTCCTTTCTCAATTTTTCAATGTCTTTCTTGTATGAAATCTGAATTTTAATAAGCAATAAAGTGCCAACTCTTTCATAGATTGAGAAGATCAGATTCATCATACATCACTGCACTGTTTAGTGACTTGTTGATCATGGGCTATCTTTGGGTCATCTTTCAATAGTGTGTACTTGCCTTTCTCCTTCTCATGATCTTCTTTATACTTATTCTGTAAAATTGGAAAGAGCATGCAATATACAGTGCCAGATTAAAGTCTTTGTGGCACACAGACATGTCAAACAGTCTGTATATTACAATATGTAGTACGGTAACAGAAACACATACTCATGGGGGGGACTTATTTGATGGGGTAGCGGGTCGAACAAACAGACATCGATTGGAACTTGCCATTTGCTGAATATATTATCATCCATGTGTTATCCTAACCCATCCATTAGTTGATTGGCTGAGACATATGATTGTCTTCATTCATCATGGGAGTTAGCAAATTATTCTTGTTCCCTCAACATAATAGTCCTTCACTACTAAACCAATATCATTTGGCACAGGGTGTAGGCCTATGGTACACTTGACTCACCTTACTGACAAGTGACGATACTCTTGTGGCATTCTGTAGCTCAGGTGTTGCTGCTAATATAGTGAATTTCTTCACTTCTTCTCTATACTGACTCTAAGGAAAAAAATACATGAATAAATGCAAGAATACTTGCTCTCAATTATTAGTAAACATTATTACTTCACTCAGTTCATCTCTGAGTCGTCGCAATCTTTCAAATTCAGGAGTATCAGTTGTGATATGATATTTCCCCTGTAGTTCCTTGGCTTTCTTCTTGTATTCATTCTGTACATTCATGGCGTATCATTAGTTGGCTGAAGGGTTTAGCTGTCTGTCTGCCTTCCCACTCTGCTTGGCAGAACTATAAGCATTGACCTGGCGTACATTCTGTAGTTGAAATGCCAAATTTGTAAACAATAACCCTTACCGTGCTTGCCAATTCGTTTGCTCTTTTCGCATGGTCAATTTTTTTATCTGTCGGTAAGCACCAACATATTCCAATGTCTTCAAAGTACTTTTCTTTATATTTAACATCGCTTATTTTATCCCGAACCTAAATTTGAAATTGAAATAATAGAACTGAAACCGATTCAACGATCATACATTGCTTACCTCTAAGGCGTGCTTGATAAAACGATCATCACCATCCTTCATTTTGTAACTGTGAATCAGATTCTTATCCTTTGCTTTATATTTGGTCTGTTAAGTATAATTGCCTGTGATTTGAGAGTCACTATCTACTGTTAACTTAACATGACAAAAGCCAGACATTGCCTAAATGACTAATCATATACCGGGTATAATCGATCCTGCCTGTGTTCGATAGATATTCCATTCCTTCGATAAAATCAATTATAATCTAGAATTGCATAAAATCTTTGCGTACTATTTCTCAAAATTTACTTCAGAGTAAATTGGTTGTTTCAATGGTGGTATATATTAACTGACTGGTGAACACATGTTACCTGATGGCATGGTCTTTTGGAATCTAGTAACTGCATTTGTATGAAGAATTTGTCTATGATATATTTCTCACCTCGCTGACATTGTCGTTTGCCTCCTTTGCTTTCTGAAGCCACGGTGTTTCAGCGGACGGATGAATGTGCTGTAATTCCTTCTTGGCAGACGCTTTATACTTAACCTGTAATGGATTTTCAATATTAAAGGCTATAGCCAGTACTTGACAACAATATTTATTGCGGACAAAGGGTTTTACAGTAATAGATGCAGTACCAAAGCAAATTTTTTAGTTAACGTTCTGGTTTGTTTGGGTCGTCCGAATTGAAAAACCATCTGCAAAAAAGTGGTGTACTCACATCACTAAGAATTCTTCCAATTTCTTGGGCATGTTTTGTTTCCCTGATTTCTTGCAGCTTGTTGTATGCTTTTGGTTGATGCTTAATCTCTTCGCCTACGATACAAGATAAAATACCATCTTGCTGACAATAATTCGTTATGAACCATGGGAATGATGACAATTTGCATCATATCTTGCGATATGATGTTATTTACAAGGTCGTAAATAAACCTAACCTTTTTCTTTGTAATCAACATCACTCGCAAGGGCAGATGCAATTTTTTGCTGGTTCATTGTCGCAGTGCCTTCAGGAGGTATAATATATTCTTTAGCCATTCTTGCTTTGGCATCTTTGGCATAGGCATTCTACATAATATTTTTACTGTTATTTGGTGCAATAGTTTTAAGATGGAGAAAAATGCCCAAGGAAACCCACTTCGCTTGTTAGGAGTTGTGCTTCTTTAGCGTGTTTGATTGAAGGCAAATCAGGAGGTAAGGTGTAATGACTCATTGTTTTTTCACTATCCTCCTTGTACGTGATGTCACTCAGGTATTTTGCAGCATCTCTGATGCTTTGGTACTGCGGTGTATCCGGTACGAATATGTAATGCTGATGACCTTTAACTGCTTTGTCCTTGTATTTTTTCTGAAATGCATAATGGCATTTGTGTTTCTGTACAGAGGAATGGCTTTAGTAGACCAGGCCAGCTTACATTGCTGATGAGTTCAGAATTCTTCAATGCATTCAAAACTAGAGGGTGGTCGGGAATCGGTATTAAATTGCCTTTGAAATATTCATCAAAATCTTCTCGGTACCTGGAATATGTTTACTATATCTTAGCTGACCATGACGATGTGATTAAGCTAATCTTTCTTTACCTGAGATTGCTGATATTGCCGGTGACTTTCTTAACATGGGTATTAAACTTGACGGGTTGGTAGCGACTCTTGAGATCCCATCGTTTCTTTCCATACTTGTTCTAATGCAAGTGAATACATGATTCTATATAAATCTCTTCACATTGTTTGTGGTAAAATTACTCACATTGCTGACATAGTCCTGAACTTTCTGAAAGGAGGTAATCCACGGAGTATCAGGGACTTGAATAACTTTTCCTCTCGACAGTATCAAATCTTGCTTGTACTTTATCTGTGTTGGATGCAATAGCAAATGGTTCAGTAGTCAGGTATATTTTTCATTCATGATGCACTCTATGTATGAGTACGTGCTAGTGAAATTGTTCTCATGAGGTTTGGAATATTTTCGCTGTGCCAATTTCCTGGAGATATGTTGTTTTGGGTAATCTAATTATCATCAATCGCTATGTCTTTGCAAAAAGGTTTTCCTTTACACACCTCGCTGTTCAAGTCTGGTAGTTTTTTCATGTGACACATTTCCAGTGAATCAACCACGTTATAAGGTTGGCCTTTCTCTTTTTGATACGCAGCTTCATACTGGTTCTAAAAAGCAGAGTATGATAAGTTTCATCGCCAAGTTACTGCCAAAATATTACATACTTTGCTTGCAAGGTTGTTAGCTCTTTTTGCGTTTAGAATTTCTGGTGTTGCTACGTCCAAGTGATATTTATCTCGAATTTTCTTACTCTTTGACTTGTAAGTTTTGTCGCTAAACAGCCTTTGCATATTTTTACAATGAAGCAATTGTGGTATATCATCAACTCCAGTAAACATCATCCCTTGACCCTTTTCGGCTTCATGTGCTTGTTTATAATTGACCTGATCAATTAATATTTTTATGGTACCGAATTATTGTTATCGTCATCTCTTTTAAAGGGTTTCATAAAATGATTAGCTCCAAGCTAATCAAATCAACAAATTCTTAACTTACATCTGACAGAATATCATTAGCTGTCTTTGCATGAACAAGGCTTGGCATGTCTGATGGCAAGGTGAAATTCGATTTTTCTTTTTTTGCCTTACTCTTGTAGACATTCTGGGAAATTAGCAACAATAAGCAATCCATTTTGAATAGAGTGAAATGTGCCATACATCACTGAGAAGCTCATTTGCTTTCTTCTGTGTTTCATACTGAGGCGTGACAAAATATGGGAAGTATATGACAGACTTTTCATTCTCGTAGTCTTCACGATATTTAGCTTCACTCAGTTGGTCTCGAACCTGAAATGATATGCTTTATAATATTGTATAGTGTAATTAAGATGAAGCACAACCATTACCTTCTTCACATGTTTCATCGAAGGGGTATCGATGATGTTCTGGAAATATCCTTTGTACTGTTCAATGGCTTCGGCCAATTGTCTTGCGTATTTCAGCTGCAATAATTTGTATATAGAATAGTTTCTGTTATCAAATCTTCTCATAACTTACATTGCTTTGTAACTCTGTCGCTTGCAGATTAGCCTTTATCAAAACTGAATCCTTGAGTTCTGTAGATTTTCCAATGTCCTCTTTTTGATGCTGCTCCTTGTACTTGGTCTATTGAAATGATGTAACCGAGGTTACGCTGCACACAAACCGAAATCGCTTTCCTTTTCCTCTTACATTACTAGTTTTTGCCTCCACTTTCCGCGCGTGTTCAGTTTGTGGTGTTGATTCCATTATACTATAGCAGGTGTCAGCTTTGCTTTCATTGTATTTCTCCTTGTACGTATTTTCACTTGTAAGCTTCAATGTAATATCATTTGAAATAGCGAGATCTACATATTATTTGGATCAACCTTGAAGGTAGCTGACTTACCTTAGTGACGTCTTGGGCAAAAGACATTGCTGGGGTCACTATATCACAACCAGATCCTTTCAAGTTATCGTATGCTTCCCTGTATTTGTGCTGAAATTGTGACAAAACGACAGGTTATTGAAAGTTTGCAATAAATCGCATTAGTAGGGTTACCTGACTGAGCATATCCTTGTTCTCCGTGACCTTCCGAGCAATTGGTGTATTCATTGCTTCTCCACTCTCCCAATGACTGATATTTTCAAGGGCAGTTTTGTACTTTCGCTGTAAACGGGATTCAATTGGTAACCAGGCAATCTTTTAGTTGCAGTTACTTGACAAGATGGCACACAACAAATAAGCACATTTTGTCATTACCAAGATCATAAGCAATATGCATTGCCATGGCATAGACTTGAGAGCATTTGAATGATCTGTCAATGCTACAGTTAAAACGATCAAAAATGCTGATGTCCGCTGTCAGCTGGAATGGAATAAGCCTATAGACTAGACATGCTAAAGTTACCGGTATATTTGCATCATAGCCATATAGCCATCTGCAAGCCACAGACGTAGCTAAGATGTAGGAAGATGATGATGACTTACCTCTATATTTTGTTCTCAAAATCTGTCATGCTGTATCTTCAGCTTCATCAATGCATGCTTTCATTCAAAAACCAAAATATTTTCGCCACGACAAACAAAATACACAAGCAATGATGGTGTGGTGACATATTCAAAATCCATAATGAAGCAAAATGATCAAAAATCAACTCATGATTGCTGTTACAGTAAATTTACAGCAAGAGTAATCGTATACATTTGTGTGAATATCACTCGTATTGAGAACCTCAGAGCAAACACATTCAATGCCATATGATGTCATCACCATGCTCAATCGTTGCTTTACCTCACTTTGGATTTCAGTTGCGTGTTTAGCATGGATAATTTGAGGGGTACTGTCAGTCGTTAGACCCTGCCCCTTAATTTCTTTCTCCACGTCTTTTTTATAAATGGCCTTAGAAAATTAATAGCACATACAATATGATAAAATGAAACATGACAATGCATATAAAACTGAATACGTATAAAAGTGTAATTGACAATGAATCATTAAAGAAAAACATTCGCGCTGATATAATTGTTGTTCAATAGAAGATGCAGTAATTTAAAGTGTGAAATTTATACTGTAGAAACATATTTTAACACTTACATCACTCAAAAACTTTTGCTGGTTCTTCACTCGAACTGTGTCAGGAGTTTCAGCGACAGGGATGTTGTGTCCTTTCTGCTCCATGAATTCTTTCTTGTAGTTAACCTATGTAGATGCATAGTTAAATTTTGGAGTCTTATTTTAATGTTAATTAGTTGGTTGCATAGAATAGAATATAGATGACAAGAGTAAAAGAAAGATTTGAATGCAAATGATGCTTTCCATCCAGTCACTGCAAAACATATGTCAAATGGTTATTGCATGCAAATGAAATCAACCTTTCGTGACGACTATTTTAAAATTAACTTTTAAGTGGTAATATAACCACTAATTCATATGATTTCACACCACAAACCTGAACGTTTTACAAACCATCATGCATGTTGTGTTCTTCCACACAAACTGCGACGATACAAAGTTATAATAATGATGCAAAATATGCTGCAACCAACAATCCACTCCATATGTTCAATGTTTTTCATGCGTGAAATTCTTGTGACCTCAGAATGAATATCCTTTTGCTCTCCCAGATGCTTTTGTGTGTAGTCTTCGCTAATTTGCAACTTCTTATAGCCATGAAGATTGTTCTTCCTTCCATCAGCTTTGTATGCCAACTATATCGATATGTTGCATTAAATCTCTCTCTCTCTCTGACTGAAATACTGGCATTTAATGACATTCTGTACTTACATTGCTCACTAGTTTCCCAACTGATGAGGCATGCTTAATCTCATTTGTGTCCTTGGGAATACGAACTTTTTCAAGCAATTTTCGTGCACCTATTCTGTATGGTCCCTGAATATGAAGATGTTGTTTTATATTGTTGGAGATGTAAGACAGGGTTTCAGTAACAACATCCTTACTTCGCTGTTCAAAGTAGTGGCTAGAATCTGTTGCTTCATTAGTGGAGTTTCATGCAGATTGGTAGCGCCTTGTCCCCTTAGCTTATCATAAGCCTCTTTATAGACTTTCTTTATGAAGATTTTGTCCAATTAGACTTACTTCAAGGAAAAAAATCGCATTTATGTGTTACCTCACTGGCCAGAGCAGTAGCATGCAGTGCTTGTTTTATTCTTGGCTCATCAGTTACAAGATTGTACTTGTCCATAATCTTCTTTGCATCATCACGATATATGTTCTGTAGAAAGTAATGTATTTACTTTCTTCTTTTACTCTAAAATATTTCAGCAAATTTATACCTCACTAAATAACGATTTCATTTCTCTGTGATGCGAGAATGTTGGAGTTTCCGTGATGTAAGGACACCGTCCCAATTGAGCTCGGTATTTCGCTCTGTATGCAATCTTTATAAAAGCAAAATTAAGAAGCATAATTTATTGACACATTTATAAATAATATAAAGGCTTGATTTACATAAACATACATCACTAATTTTATCGTGCATGGACCGATCATGCTTGTACGTCTCGGTTTCATTCACTTTAAATGAGTTCTTGAATCGATTCGCTTTCCACTTTGCTTTGTAAGTTGCATCAGATGCAAATTTGTTGGCATTCACCGCAGTCTCATACCTATATGCCAAAAATCATGGGGTCATTACAGCACAGTTGTACTAATATCTTAATCTCGATCTATGCCTATTTCTCTCCGGTTGCAGTCAATGTTTAATGAGCGCTCTACAATTCTATAAAAAAAGACTTATGAACCCTTTTCCTTACCCAGTTGTTAAATGCACTGGGAAATATATAATATTTCTCAGCTCGTTATACTCCTCTTTGTATTTGGTGTCTGAAATCAGATCAGCAACTTTGATAGCATGTGCCACATCACGGTGCTCAAGGGCTTTCAAATGCTGGTAAGCTTGACATTTGGCCATTTCTTCCTTTCCTTTCTTCTTATAAACATTCTGGATGACAGCGTTTAGAATGAGATACTTTGAACAGATACTGGATGCTGGAAAAAGTCACACTAACATTGCTGATGTTGTGATCCACTTCTTTTGCATGCGTCAGATCGGGCCTGTCAGGGTGTACTGTAAAGTGATGCTTTTCCTTTTCTGCTTTGAGCTTGTATGCATTCTGCAGTTAAAAATTGTAGACTGCAGGTAAATATCAGGATAACACATACAAAGATGTTGCAGCTGGGTGATTGTTTCATCATTCATATACGTACATCACTGACAAGATCTTTCACACGTTTGGCTTGTTGAAATGCAGGGATATCAAGTCCCAACTTTCCTGCGGTACCCTTCGCTTTCAAATATTCAGCTTTGTACACATTCTGAAAATAATATAATGCAAGAATGGTTAGACTGGGAATGCTTAAAACCTTTGCAAATCATAAAACTGTTACCTCACTGGTTAATTTTGATGCAATACCCGCCATTTTTATTTCTGGCAATTCTGCATCAATGTGGTACTGGTCCATCACCTTCCTAGCAGCAAGTTTGTACAAATTCTGAATTTGAAAATGAAAGATATTGTAAATGTTTGGGGAATTTGTAAGTAAGGTGAAAGTCAAATAGAACAACTATATTCAGTTTCTTACGTTACTGAGTATTTTTTGAGCAGCGATAGCATGATCTTGATAAACATCATCAGCAATTGGAGTAAATCCTTTGGAGTGTAACTCCTGTAGAGCAACTTTGTCTTTGTGCTGCAACCCAAATAAGCATTTTAAATGATGAAAATATCATCCTCGATGGAAAGGGAATGCCAATCACACTGAATCATCATTTTCTTTTTTCCACACACCTGAGTTACGGTACCCACAACAGGCAAATGCATGAAACTAATGACATAACAATTATCCCATGGGTCACAGCCACAATCAGTCACAGGCTTTTACTTACTGGACTGATTAGATTCATTAGGTCTTTCTGGTGCAAATACCGTGGTATTTGAGTATAATCAAAACTGAGAAGCTTCAGGTTGTTCTTCATTTCCTTTGTATATTCACTCTAAATAATTTAGTATCAATGAAACAGCGTGTTTATGAGATATCATGCTTTGTCAACTCACATCAGTAAGCAACTTGCTCGCTTGAAGATTCTTTTCATACTGTGGGGTGATATGATAAGGAAAGTAAATAAATTTCTTCATGTCATTATAGTCTTCCTGATACTTGATCTGTGAAATGAAAAGTTAACCGATAAATCAAAGAGATTAGTCTTCCAGACAGTGTAGGCTATGCCTCTGTATTGTATTTTTACCAGTTTGCTGCACCTATATGTATACTATAGTCTCTACTCTCATAAATTGAAACTCTGTTCATAAGAGGCAACCTAACTACGCGCATTAGTGTAGGTTTGATATAAAGTGATTGCACATGTTCAAGTCTAAACCAACATCATTGTTATAGATATCAAAATATTGCGCCAACTACTGTATATTCAAAAACTTACATCACTTAGATTGATTGCATTATCCTGTGCCCTCTTGTACTGGGGGACATCTTTCATGGGCATTTTGTGGTAGAAAGACCCTTTATCTCGCTCTTCCAATGAACCTTTTTTGTATTCAATCTATATAAAAAATATTGCATAAACAATATCGTAGAATCCAGTAGTTATGTAATGACGTACATCACTAGCTTGCTGTGCTGCTATCTTTGCTTGCTCTATTGTAGGCAGGCTGCCGTCAATTGTATAAAGATTTTGAGTCTGCTTTGCCTCCTTTGCGTAAGTCGTCTTGAAATAAGAGAAATTAGAAGGAGTAAGCTTACAATTGAGTCAGTGACTTGTGGTTAACTTACATTGCTTGTAAGCTCTGTTGCTTTCTTAATCTGAGCAAAGTACTCCGATTTGCCCAAGTTTTCAGCTCCTTTACCTTTGATGTTTTTCATATATTTTGAGTGGTAACTGATCTGAAATTGAATCAAACCAACCAATCCAATTGACCGTACTCAGAAAATGATAATTTTTGTTTTACTTACCGGGGAGAGGATATCAGTCACGTACATGGCATGGGCAATTTCAGGAATTTCAGCTGTCAAGTGATATTTCCCAAGAAGCTTCTTTGCTTGTTCTCTGTACAAATTCTGATAAAATATTTTGACTTATCAGGTATAATTAATACTGTTAATTCACTCTGTAAAATTCTACGCAGATATTCCAAAAGGTACTTCCTAGTTTCAACATTCTTAGTGACAAGATAATAAAGTTGGAGGTGTAAATTTGCAAGTGTGGTCCGGTATAACACATTCATCACATATAGTATTATATAAGCATATTATGCAATAGCATTCGCCAATATTTTTTCAGCTTCAGTCGAATTTTGTATTACCTGACTTATCAATGGCTGAACTTCTTTCAATGATCTTGTCTCGTGTAAATTTGGCACTTGGGTAAAGACTTCGTTCTTCTGCTTGTAATTCACCTAATCAGTAAGAGCATGCAGCACATCTAGTCCAATTCTTTTGATGGGGATCTGATGTGTGATGCAATTCACTATGGTACTTACAGGTTTTATCAATTGGTCATGCTCTTTAGCAGACTTGTACACCGGAGTCTGTTCAGCAGGAAAATTGTGATACTTGGACAGGCTGCTTCTGTAAGCCTTTTTGTAGTCTGCCTATAAGTGCATATTCCAGTATGCATATATTACATTACTAACATTCATTTGAGTTGGTTCACTCATAAACTCACGTCACTAGCAAATTTGCTGGCACTAGTATAGGCTTCATATCCAGGAGTGAGATGCACCGGATAATAGATTAAATTTCGGTCTGCTAGATAATCTTCTTTGTACTTGCGCTAAGGGTGAAAATGATCATTTAGAATCTCTAACTAATGTATCCGTTTTTACGAGCGATCACGATACCTCAGAAATCAAATCAGCCGCCTTTATACCACGTTGAACTACAGGATGACTCTTGCTGTCCATCGTCTGAAATCCTCGAAACGTGTCAATCACGTCTTGTCTTGACTTTATGTAATTTATCTAGACATTTCAACCCAACAATATTGACTCCATTAGACTAAGTATAGCTGTTGGTCAGCTCACATTGCTCTGCATCGCAGCTACATTTCTGGCATGTGAGATTGATGGCATGTCCGAAGGAATAGTGTACAGGTGCTTCAGTTCATCCGCCATTTTCTGATACTCAACCTAAAATGATAATTCAATCAGTATGAATGTTGATATTTGAACTATGTTTGTCATTATGCAAGTCACAAGCTATTGTTACCTGACTAAGGTTCTTTGAAGCTGTCATAGCTTGCTGATATTCTGGATAACTTTCCATCGTTTTTGCCAAAGTTGTTCCTTTAACATGCTTGTCGTAATGATTTTTGTACTTTACATCAGAGAACAGCTAAACAATTTTAGTACAATTTGAATTTCTGTTTGAGTGAGCCGTAGGTATTGAAAATATGAAAAATACAGCTCCCGAGATTGAACTCCTCGATCCATCATTAGGCAAAGTTGGCAATAGTCTTCTCATGCTGTATATCATGATAGGAGTCCTCTAAATGCGAAAACTTTTTATCAATACCTTGCTTGCACATAATGCATGAGCAGTGCGTTGATCGTCAATTGTCAGATTGTATTTGTCCATCATCTTCTTTGCTTGATTCTTATAGAAAGAATAGCTTGTCAAAACCTGGGCTGCTTTAGCCTGTTTTATTTCTGGAGCATCTGCGATTGGTGTGAAAATTCCTTTAGTTGCTTCATCTTTGTACACATGCTGATAAAAGATGAACAGGGTAATGACATGGTTAATTGTTTGTATTTTGTATGGTAAAGACAAACGTCGGCAAGTTTTCCTCTTTCCTTCATATCTTTGTATGCTTCAGTTGCTGTTATGTTGTAATGAATATCTCCAAAGCCATTCCTTGCAGATTTATGGTAGTTGACCTAGAGATGAAGATTGACAATGTATTAGAAGTCTAAACTGTATTTCCAGACATATCAACAACGAAGTGCCTCTCTTTTTTCAAAATCTAATTAGTAATTCGACATAATTACTTACATCACTGCTAAATTGGCTCGCTTTCATAGCTGCCTCATATCCAGGTGTAATATGGACTGGGTAGTAGATGAGATTTCTGTCGATCATGTAATCCTCTTTGTATTTTATCTGTAAGTAGAATTGTGAAATAATTGATAATTTTGAAGCATTTGACGAAAACAAGATTGCTTACGTCAGATATCAGGTCGGCTGCTTTGATGCCTTGTTGCACGACTGGATGATCTTTGCTATCCATTGTTTGGAAACCACGATATGAGCCAATCACTTCAGCTGCTTGTTTCTTGTATATCAACTGTGTCAAGGATTTCGGGTTAAAATAGAGAGAATATGACATTTTGGAGATGCTTATATTAACTCTTGCATTTCTATAGGTAGATCACATCTCTAACACTACATAAACTGTTCTTAGCGGGGCATTCGCTTGACCACCCCGCCAATAAAACACTAATGGTTCTTTCGAAAAGACAGTTTTCATCGGACACAAGAACTTACATCGCTTGCATTCCTTGCTGCACTTTTAGCGAGTTCAATCTCAGGCATGTCGACTGGCAGAGTGAATTGATGACGGACAGATTCTCCTTCTTTTGTGTACTGAACCTTCAAGAAGTAAACATGTATACAATAGTACATCCCCTTTATCATATCTGCAGGCTGAATTACCTTGCTTGCTTGTTTAGACACTTTTTCAGCATTGACATATTCTGGGTAGTCAACCAAGTCTTGCTTACTTCGAGGCATTCCAATTATGGATTTTCTAAATTCATCCTTGTATGCCAACACTGAAGATAATGGTGCTGTTGATAGTGCATGCGAGATTTGAAAGTCACTGGCGTCGATGTTGTATTTGTCAAGAGTCTGTTTTGCTGCATCGGTGTATTTTTTCTGGAAAATCAAGCAACAGTTCATGTTTCATAACAATATGTAGCTTATTTAATTTATAAAAATTACTATACTTGCAAACGCATGAGACCTCTTACTAGCTAGAACTATCATAAAAATGTGGTTCAATTATCAAAACATTATATATGTATAGGCTACTGCGATGACTTTAATAAGTACAAATAAATTTCCACTTCGAAAGCTACCACCCCTGCTCACATACCTGGCTGGTCAAGCCTTGTACCGTATTCAGATGCACTTGTTGCATGGAGTCTGGTACTGGAGTAAACTCATGGCTCATAAGGTCCAAGTCTTTCTTGTAAAAAGTCTATATAAAATCATGAATTCATGAATATATCATGGAATCAGTAAGGACTACAGGTTCAATCAAAATCTAACATCATCTGTAAATTTTCGCAGCTCCTGTTTGGCTTGGTATTGCTCAGTTTGAGTCACATCAAAATGATTGCTAGACTTTTCATCATTGTGTTTCTGCTTGTATGCCACCTGAGAAAAATGTACAGAAGATGTTTGATGTATGCCGCAACAAATTTAATATTATTATGTACTCCGCTTTGAGTCTTTTGGCTTTGCACAATTTCATACCCAGGTGTCAGATGTACCGGAAAATATATCAAATCTCTATCCGACAGATAATCTTCCTTATATTTTATCTGAAAAATAAATGAATGGACGGTTGAAGGTATTCGCTATAGCCACGGTTCTTGTGAAGATAGTTGTACATTTGAATGGTCTTCAGCTCTTTGATGTTGTTGTACTGACGGATGATCTTTGGGGTCCATAGTCTGGAAGCCACGGTATTTCTCGTTCACATCTTGCAGTTGCTTTTTGTATTTTACCTTATGAATGACAGTAATGTTAGCATGATTTAATTCGAATTTAGTTTTAACTATTTGTGTTTACATCACTCGCATTCTCTGTTGATTCCTTTGCTCTTGACAACTCCATCATATCTGCTGGCATTTTGTAATTGTGTCGAATCTCCTCTCCCTTCTTTACATAGTTTTTCTGTTGGTTTCAAATGATTTGGGGATTTTCAATCAGCAACTTATTACAGATAATTTCATATTCATTATGTCTACATACCTTGCTGACCAATGAAGACACGTGTTTTGCATGTTCACATTCAGGGTATGACATGGCGACGTTATGGGGAGCAGAGCCAACCTGTTCCTTCTCATATTGTTCTTTATACCGTTTCTTTGATAGCAATTGGGTGGTTAAAAGTGCCTGTGCTATTTCCTGCCATTTGAAAAGGTAATTAAATTACCGTTTAATGGAAATATTATTCTTATTCTACTAACAGGAAGTCCAGCATCCAGGTTATACTTATTGAGCATTTCCTTCGCCGCTTTTGCATAAGTCTTGTGACACAATAAAGGCTTTAACTGCTTTGAAATGACCATCTCTGGTGTTTGATCGATCGAAGTAAAGTCTGTAGACATTTCATGGCGAGCCTTGTCCTTATAGTTTATCTGCCAACGTATATAGAATATATCAAGCTGTTTTAAGAGTGTTGTAAAAATATCAAAACTTACATCGTTCACTGCCTGTTGGGTTTCTTTGGCCGTTTGATACATCTCAGTCTCTACGGGATTGAAATTTGCATTGACTTTAGTTTTGTTATGTTTTTCTTTGTACAAGACCTTGATGAGAAAGGTCAAAGGTGTCACTGTGTCAGAGAACAGAGAAATCTTAATCGTTTACTTACATCACTTTGAAATTTGCTAACATTCACCGCTGACTCATATCCTGGAGTCAAGTGCACAGGGTAGTAAACAATGTTTCGGTCAATCATGTAGTCCTCCTTGTACTTGGCCTGAAGATAGAACGAGAATAATTCTTATTAAGAAGCAGGACTGCTTAACTCAGAAAGTAGTGTGCATTGGGATTGTGGCAGTAGAAAAGTACCAAGTCAGAATTCGTTGAGTCAAAATTGAGGCATAAAAGTGGTGTAAAAGTTCGTACATCTGACATCAGATCTGCCGCTCTAATTCCTTGTTGCACGACTGGATGTTCCTTGCTATCCATTGTTTGAAATCCTCGATACGAATCAATCACTTCTTGCCTTTGCCGTTGGTAATGTATCTGAAATAGCAACTGTTTGTTAAGAGCTATCTAAGCCATGGAAACATCATAAACTGACATCACTGGAATTCTTTGCGCTCTCTTTTGCACGAACAAATTCCGGATAGTCAAGAGGCAAATTGTGATGATGAAGGATTTTCTCTGCTTCTTTGACATATTCGCTCTAAAAACAATTGGCAGTGTTTTACAATTTGTACACAACAGAAAAGTCTGCCCTTCTGTATGTATACCTTGCTTGTGTTCTTGGAAACCTCCTTGAAGTGTTCATATTCTGGGTATGCGATTGACATATCTGCTACGGTCTTGCCTAGAATATCTTTCTTGAAGTCTTTTCTGTACTTGCTGGGTGAAGTTGTCTTTATTCATCAAAAGAAAGTCTTATGAGGCTAGTTATGTTAAGTAAGTGACTTGTGCCGAACTTACCTGGCTTACAGACAAGGCATGGGCTAACTTTTGATCATCAATGTTGAGATTATACTTGTCAAACATCTTTTTGGCTTCCTTAGTGTAATGTGAGTCACTTAGGATACCTTGTACAATTTTCGACATCTCTATTTCAGGTGTCGACTCCATAGCGGTGAACGGTCCGGACGGGTCTTTATAGTTATGCTTAAAATGATGTGAAAGTTTTAGATATGAGGGGCCAGGAATATTAGAACTGAAAAGGCCCAAAATGCCGCATATCTAAACGAAGCAAGTCTTACCACCCACTACCCACCTATCAAACATAGCAGGCAAAACCTTGTAATGATGCCCCTAGATGCGAGAACCAAAGATCAAAATTTACCTCTTTCAGGGTTTCCAAGGACTTGTCATTCTTATAGCGCTCTGTTTCAGTATAAATGAATCGGTTCTTCTGTTTATCGGTTTCTGCCGTCCGTTTATATTCCACCTGAAATACGGGGAGGAATGACGACAATTTCTAAAATGATTGTCTTGATGAATACAGTGATTCTCTTACTTCGCTGCCAAATTTGCTTGCATTTACAGCCGCTTCATAACCAGGAGTAATATGAACAGGGTAGTATATTAAATCACGGTCAGCCATGTAGTCTTCCTTGTATTTTTTCTGAGAATGAAAGCAGAATTATCAGCTGGGTATTTGAAGACTTTTTTCCAGCAAACAAAAGTCACCTCCGAAAGAAGTTCAGCAGCTTTGATGCCCCGTACCACAACTGGATGCTCAGTGCTGTCCATTGTCTGAAACCCTCTATATGAGTCAATCACATGTTTCAACTGCTTTTTATATTCCACCTGAAAGCATTTAATTTGGTAAGATTGGAAAATTTTGATAAAATAATGTGTGCATGTTTGCACATGCAGATCCTACATCACTCGCATTCTTTGCCACTTCTCTCGCATTCACAAAAACCGGATAATCAAGAGGTAAATTGTGAGTGTGCATGGTGGCCTCTGCGTCTTTCAAATATTCTTTCTAAAATGATTTCAAAAATTGAAAGATCCTCGGAATATAGAGACTTTTGACTGATATAAATTTAATACCTTGCTTGTAAGTTTGGATATCGTTTTGGCGTGGTGATATTCTGGATATGAGTTGGCTGAGTCTTGGCGAGATTTTCCAATGACATTTCTTTTGAAATCGTCATGATATCTCAAGTTAGATATTGACTTCTGACTGTCAAGGGCATGCGCTATTCCTTGAACACCTGCATGAATGTGAATGTTTTTTGTATCATGACCGAAATTAAAAAATTAATTGTGAGAGAAACGCACTTGAATCCAGGTTATACTCTTGCATTGTCTTCTTCGCTGCATCAGCATACCATTTTTCACTCAGGAACGGCTGAATAGCTTGGGAAATGACCATTTCTGGAGTCATCGTTGTTTGGGTATAGCCCTTGCCTTTATTGAGCAAGTGTTCCTTCTTGTATTCATGCTAAAGAGATGCTTTGTCACATAAACAATGCAATGGGGTCTCAATCCAGGATAAAATATATACAACTCAAATAAATTAAGATTGAGGATATTTTCGTCCTCTCACATGAATACTCACATCGGCATGCTTAGAAGCATTCTTCACTGTTTGGTAAGCTTCTGTATCGGTTACGGTAAACATATTCTTCACTTTTTCAGAGGCATGTTGTTTTTTGTATTGCACCTGTCCGTAAGGAAAGGATGCAATTTATGAAGCAACACCCAATGAAATTGAGATAAATGTGGTTACTTACGTCACTCTGAATCTTGCCGACTTCGACCGCTTGTTCGTATCCTGGTGTGATATGGACTGGGAAGTAGATGCAGTTTTTGTCATATTCCCAATCTTCTCTGTATGCTTTCTGTTATTTAGAATCGCGAATTACAATGATTTGAGTACCGGTAAGATACTGTACTATATGGTGGCACTATCTTACATCAGACATCAGTTCTGCTGCTTTGATACCTTGTTGTACAACAGGATGTTCTTTACTGTCCATGTTTTGGAATCCTTTATAGGAATCGATAACGTCCTTCCTTTGCTTTTTGTATTCCATCTAAAATGTAGACTCAAATACTGAACTGTCATTCTGTAGTCAATGCTTGACTGTAGTAGTGTAAAGTATGTGAATATTACCCTGTTCACGTACTAGCAGGCCACATGATATATAATAAATAGAAGCAATGTATAGATTCTCACGTCACTGGCGTTCTTGGCATTTTCCTTTGCCCGCACAAATTCTGGATAGTCAAGTGGCAAGTGGTGATCATGCTTTGTCTTGTTTGCATCCTTGACATACTCATTCTTTTAACAAAATGCAAATAGATTATGTCATCTACAGAAAAGCATCAAGGGTAGTAAAGGTAAAATCAGATCTTCCTACTGTACCTTGCTTGTTAGTTTTGAAACTGTTTTGGCTAGTTCATATTCAGGGAAAGCACTTGGATCAGTGGTAGCCTTTCCAACAATATTCTTCTTGTAATAGTCCAGGTATTTTGCTTTTGATGAGAAATGTTGGACATACATGGCATGAGCAATTTCTTGAACACCTGAAAATTCATATTATTGTGAAGTTTGGCTTTAGCATAACTATTTTTGAACATACTGGAGTCCAGACTGTATTTGTTCATCACAGATTTTGCGTCATCTGAATACAACTTATTGCTTAGCAATGGCCGCAATGCTCTCGATATCGCCATTTCTGGTGTATTAGCCATCTGGGTATGATTCTTTCCTTTATTCATTTCATATTTTTCTCTGTATTTTTTCTGAAATATTTTATAGATGTTGCAGAAAGTTGTAAATAATATAAAATCAAACCATACATCTGATAAGCTTGATGAATCCTTTGCAGTCTTGTACAGTTCGGTATCGGTGATGCGGTACATATTTTTGGATTTAGCATCGTTTCCATCTTTTGTGTAAGCAACCTACACCATCAAAGTTACATTAGTAACCATATATTAACAAATTACATGGACAAATATGGTTGGACATACTTGACTTTGAATTTTGCTGACTTCAAGAGCTTGCTCATAGCCTGGAGTGATGTGAACGGGATAGTAGATGCAATCTTTATCATATTCCCAATCTTCCTTATATGCTTTCTACAATAAATCAGTATGAAGAGTGTATCGGTTTCTATTTGGTTGTTCATTTACAAACCTCGGATAAGAGAGCTGCTGCCTTGATGCCCTGCTGCACAATGGGATGTACTTTGCTATCCATTGTTTGGAAACCTCGATAGTCATTGATAACAGCCTTTTTCTGTTTTTGGTAATTAATCTGAAAAAAAAACTTGTCATGAAGAGGTCTTGATTCAGAGTGCCATTCTTACATCGCTTGCAATTAGTGCATTTTCTTTCGCCCTCACAAACTCTGGGTAATCCAATGGCAAGTTGTGACGATGCTTGACTTTTTCAGCTTCTTTGGTGTATTCTTTCTGAAATGTAGTGACAGAGAATTCAAAGAGAGTAATGGGTCACTGCTTATTGCATGTTTGGATTAACTTGCATTACAAGCACATGAATTGACAAACTTTTACATATAAAAGCCTGTTATCTAATGATGGAATTTCACTATAAGTAGAGTTAGCTTCCATGACATATTTACCTGGCTGGTAATTCTCCCAATTTCTTTATGATGATCATATTCAGGATAAGCCATTGTTGTGTCGTGTGGGGCTTTTCCTTGTACTTCTTTCGTATATTCTTCTTTGTACCTTAGATTCGACTGTTGCTTTTGGGTAGACAAGGCATGAGAAATATCCTGCACATCTAAAGTTTGGTTTCTCTTTAACACTGATTTATAATAATGATTAGATTGCACAGAATCATACCAACTCCCATGGTAACAGTTTTCATGATTTCCTTTGAATGTTCTGTGTATGATTTGTTGCTTAGCACAGGCTTGAGTTCCTTCGAAAGCTTCATCTCTGCCGTTTCTTCAATGTCAGTGAAGTCATGTTTCATTTTTTCATAACCATCTCGATATTTCAACTGCATATGTAGTCATAAGGCGGTCACATTATGATACAAGATTGGTGTGAGTCTGGCATTACTTACAGCAGATCTGGCTTCATCTAGTCTTTTCATTTCACGATACTGCTCGGTATCAGTAACTTGGTACTGATTTTTGGTTTTAGACGTTTCAAATTCTTTTTTATAATTTGCCTAGAAAGTATTCTTTGTATGAAAAGTCAATGCAAAGCATGCACCCTAAAATCTCTTACATCGCTTAAATTTTTACTTCCCTCAACAGCTGCTTCATAGGCTGGTGTAATATGTACAGGGTAATAGATGAGATCTTTATCGTTTTCCCAGTCCTCCTTGTACAGTTTCTGTGCAGAGGTTTTGTGTTGATAAGCATTTGCTATACAAGGATAGAACTGATGTGTCATACTTCGGATAATAACTCTGCTGCTTTCATCCCATGTTGAACGACAGGGTGTTCTTTACTGTCCATGGTTTGAAATCCACGGTATGAATCAATTACCTGCCTATGTTGCTTTTGGTATTCAATCTATAAGAAATTGTGTTGTTAAAAAAGACATTTACCAATTTGGAAGTTTTTCTTACGTCGCTGGCATTTTTAGCATTACTCTTCGCTCTAACAAATTCCGGATAATCTAGAGGAAGATTATGTGTGTGCATTGATTTCTCTGCTTCCTTGATGTATTTTGGCTTGAAAAGAAAATTTGGATGAAATTAGCTAATCTTATCAGCACAGATGATCATTTGTTATCAAACCTGACTTGTCAATTCCCCGACTTCCTTTAAATGTTTGTATTCAGGATAGGCAATTGATGAGTCATGAGGTGACTTGCCAATCATGTTTTTAACGAAATCAGCCCTGTAGTCTCCTTTTGATAACAACTTCTGCGCTTCCACTGCGTGGCCGATTTCTTGGGCCTCTATAAAATTGAGTGAATACACGGAATAATTCTGCTGTAAATTATTTGACTGAAATCATGCTGTACCTGGTCCCAGCATGACATTCTTGTGCATTTCTTTTGATCCTGCTGCGTACATGTTCTTACTTTGAACCGGGAGAAGTTCCTTAGCCAATTTCATTTCGGGGGTCTCTTCCACAGATGCAAACTTTCCTTTATGTGCTTCAAATTCCGCCTTGTACGCAATCTAAAATACAGGTATCAACATTCATCACTAAATTAGTACTGGATAGTGAGTCGAGAACATATTACCTCGGATGTCAATGGTTGTCTGTCTTTCAAATTAATGTAGGCCTCTGTTTCTGTCACATTATATTTATTTCCTTGGGCAGCAGCTCTTTTATGCTCGTTCTTGTATGAAGCCTAGAAGAAGTTTGCAGTTTCATGAACCGTTACCGAGATATTATTAGCTGCAGGAGGTGGCAAACCACCCAGTACGATACAGAACTTTGCCAATGTATAATTACTGTCTGACCATTAGCTCACAGACAGAGCAGGCTAATATTTACAGTAGTTTAAATTGGGGGATTACGACGGTGTTGGGAATTGTCAATACATAAGCTCCTGTAATTAAATCTAAATTAAAGTTCAATTGTTATAATCATGTAGAGTAGCAGGCAATGTAATATCTCACATCACTCAGCATTTTATTTGCTTCGACTTGAGCGTCATAACCAGGTGTGATATGAACTGGATAGTATATATAACTCTTCTCATATTCCCAATCTTCTTTGTATGCTTTCTAGATATCAAACAGAGCAACTTAGGAATTTCAACAGGAAATGATATGACGTCACTGATTACGTACATCAGACACCAATTCAGCTGCTTTAATTCCTTGTTGAACAACCGGATGATCTTTGCTATCCATTGTTTGGAATCCCCTGTATGAATTGATAACCTCCTTCTTTTGCTTTTGATAGTTTGCCTGCAGAAGGAATGTTGATAAGAGGATATATTCCTATATCACAGATTAGGAAGGATTGCATCAATGGAAAATTAATGTACCACAATTGAATGTACGATCAAGATATTCAATAGTTAGTTGATATTCACTGATCGATTTCTGAGGATTTCTATGCTGCCTAGACAAAACCTTGACAATGTAGTAGTCTACACTTGTAAGGTACTTTTCAATTTGGATTGAACATCATCTAAATTTAGAACAATTAAGTAATGCTTACGTCACTGGCATTTAGTGCGTTTTGCTTGGCTTGCACAAACTCCGGATAATCCACCGGCAAATTGTGGTGATGTTTCAACTTTTCTGCCTCTTTCACATATTCCACCTTAACAATGATCGTAATTATCTCTCCTGCGAACGTTCAAAATTTGCATTATCAAACCTTGCTGTTAGTCTTGCTGACTTCTTGAAAATGTTTGTATTCAGGATAGGCCTGTTCAGGATCATGTGGTCCCTTGCCAATCATTTTCCTGAATTCAGTTTTGTATAATCCATCAGAAGACTGCTTCTGCGTACTCACAGCATGAGCGATTTCTTGAAGATCTTTGGAAGCATTGAAATTTCTTTTAAATGCTTGTTAATATCATATTAGTGATGTTTCTGACTGATTACCTGGTCCAACATGAACATGTTTTTGCTGAGATTTCGA
The DNA here is from genome assembly GCA_030412335.1 of Botrylloides violaceus. Taxonomy (NCBI): domain Eukaryota; kingdom Metazoa; phylum Chordata; class Ascidiacea; order Stolidobranchia; family Styelidae; genus Botrylloides; species Botrylloides violaceus. The sequence continues at coordinate 3,757,548 of JASFYC010000829.1, read as the reverse complement.
TTGTTCGGCGTATGTCGTCTTGCTCTGTATCGGGTGCAATTCTTTGGAAAGTTTCATTTCCGGTGTTTCTGCGACACCAACCATTTTACCTCTGTTTTTCAAATGTGCTTCTTGATATTTTACCTGTTAAGGATAAGGTGGCAAACATTGATAAACATGGCTTGCATTTGCTTTAATCAGTCTGCTCTGCTGATTTGACCAGTAGCCGACATATCGAATAGTAGACACTTCTTTCAGGACTAGAAAACCCTTTACATAGGTGACCTATGATAGGTCATCACAAGAATTTTATTGTGACGACTCAACAGAGAATGCCAGGAAACTAATTTCAATGATAAGCAGCTGGAATCCAGCCTTTTTAACTTGAGAAAGATAGAATTACCAAGGCAGTAATTGAGAGAAACTTACATTTGATGATGTAGCTTCGACTTCTTTCATATTCTTGTATCCTTCAGTGTCCGTAACAGTGTATGCATTTTTGTCCTTTTGCTTCTCAAAGTTTTCTTTGTATTTCACCTAGATTAAGCATATTTACTACACTGTGTTTGGCATAAACTCAAATCACATACATCACTCTGTATTTTACCAACTTCCACTTGAGACTCATACCCAGGAGTAATGTGAACTGGATAGTAAATCATCGTTTTGTCATATTCCCAGTCTTCTCTGTATGCTTTCTAATAACGGAAACATTTGCTATGAAACCGAAATTCACCATCAATTGTCATCAAATCATACATCAGATAACAATTCAGCAGCTCTAAGCCCCTGCTTCACTACAGGGTGTTCCTTGCTGTCCATGGTTTGGAAGCCCTTGTAAGCTTGAATTGTCTCTCCACGTTGTTTTGTGTATTCAATCTGCAATAGTAAATATTTGAGTTATTTCACATTGAAAATGGATATGAATCAATTTCATCCATACTTGGCTAGCATTCTTGGCATTTTCCTTGGCTTGAATGAATTCTGGACAGTCCAACGGCAGATTATGGTCATGCATGGTCTTTTGCGCATCTTTTCTGTACTCAGTCTAAATGATACTCGGTATTTTCTCTAATGCAATAAACTTATCGTATGCAGATCTCAAATAACCTTGCTTGCTAGTTTAGTGGCCTTCTTAGAGAATTCATACTCTGGATATGCATTCGCTACATCTTCAGGCGCTTTTCCGACAAGATTTTTTCTGTAGTGGTCAGTGTATTCATCTTTTGAAGCTAATTTCTGAGTAGACACTGCATGCGCAATCTCTTGGACATCTAAAGAGGACTTAATATAGAGTACAGCTCCTCGTGAAACAATTCTCTATCATCTTACCCAGTCCAATATTCACGTTTTTCATGGCTTTTTTGGAGTCTTCTGTGTAAAGCTTTTTACTTTGCACCGGGTTAAGGTCTTTAGCAATCTTCATCTCTATAGTTTCTTTCAATGGTGTGTGCTTGGCTTTATTCTTTTCATATTCTCCCTTGTATTTCCTCTGTTAATGAATAGTGTAAGTTCTGACATTCAATATGTAGGCCTACCTTACTCCATGCATATAAGTATGCATAAAGTACTCAGCCTCTTTAGAATCATGCTGCACCTCTGAACGTGCTTGATCCACTTCTTTTATTGCTTTGTATTGCTCTGTGTCGGTCATCACATAAGCATTCTTTTCTTTTTGATTCTCATAATTTTTCTTATACGTTGTCTAAAATTCAAGAAGGACTTCCAATGCACATTGGCTTTGAAACTACCTATGTTTGCCACTTACATCACTCTGAACTGGTTTCACTTCGGACATCGCTTCATAACCCGGTGTAATATGAACTGGGTAATACACGATACTCTTGTCATACTCCCAGTCCTCCTTGTAGGCTTTCTAAATGCGGATTTAAGATATCATGGAACAAGTTCAGATGAATAGTTTCATTTGATTGAAATATCTCGGTTTTTGTAAGTGCTAAAAGAACAGTGTACTTAATATGCTGTTTTCTCCGATGGAACATTTGTATTGAAATATACAAAAGACCGATATGTGTAACACCGTAAAGGTTCCACGAGTACACTGCTTAATAAGAGATAACAAATGATTTTAATATAGACAAATCCAATTCAGTGCACACAGCCTTTTGAATTTGCCTGGCTAGATGTATAAATGACAATATCCGTAGTTCTCACAAACCTCCGATGACAGCTGAGCAGCTTTTTTTGCCTGTTGGACGACCGGGTGATCAGAGCTATCCATTGTTTGGTATCCGCGATAGGTATCAGTAACCTCACGCAAATCCCTTTTATAATCCATCTAAAATTTGAAATTATTAAATTGTGGTGACACATTTCTACTGCGCAATTACAAGATATCTCACATCACTAGCATTTTTAGCATTCTCCTTGGCTCTAACGAATTCGGGATAATCAAGCGGCAAATTGTGGTGATGACATTGCTTCTTTGCATCTTTGCTGTATTCATTTGCGCTTGCTGCCTTGGATACTTTCTGCATATGTTCGTATTCCGGATAGGCAATGGTAACATCATGAGGACCTCTCCCCAACATCGCTTGCTTGTATTCTGCTTCATAAGTATCTTTTGAGGTGAGCTTTTGCGTAGCAACAGCGTGAGAAATGCCTTGTACATCTGTAGAAACGCACAATTCACATCCATAGCTTTGCGGGGATGCGATGTTTTACACATTCATTATTGAAGTTGGCAAAATTACCTGAGCCAATGTTAACGTTCTTGTGCATTTCTTTTGATCCTGTGGTATAACGTGTCTGACTCTGAACTGGCAGAAGTTCTTTAGCAAGTTTCATTTCATTAGTTTCCGCTAATGGCAAAACATGTGATTTTGCATTCTCGTATTCCTTTGTGTAGTTTACCTTGGTGAAAGTATGCAGTGCAGCGTTAGTTTGAATGTATATTTGGTTGGTAGAATCTAGTGTAGCGTAGGGCTTTCTTTTGTAGTCACTTTTTTTTGTTTTGTAGTCATCATAAATTGTTAAGCCTACCTGTGATGTAACATGTGAAGTGTCCTTCATGTTCTTATACCTCTCGGTTTCAACAACATTAAATCTGTTCTTCTCTTTTTCCATATCGTACTCTTCTTTGTATTTTTTCTGAGCAAAATAAAAATTATTAAATCTGAAGTTTTGCAAATAGGCTATTAGCTTGTCTTACATCACTTTGGATCTTGGAAACTTCAGCAAGGGATTCATATCCTGGTGTAATGTGTACTGGATAATACATGAGGTCTTTTTCCGCTTCCCAATCTTCTTTGTATGCTTGCTGTTGAATTTGAGGTACTCATATCAATGGAAATCAGCTATTTCAATCAACAGGGTTCGTAACGCTAAAAACCAGTGACTGATTGATCCTGGTTCTGTCAGTGATATTACGCCCATCGCCCATTGTGGGATTGTAGTTATGACCGCAGTTTTGTCTCGGTGAAGTATCGGGCCACATTTGAAGTATCACGTCCGAATATAACAAGGAAAGTCTATTCCTATGCTATACATTAGTCATCTGTAATGGCCACTCTGGCAAAAAAAATATCGGTGCAGTGCTAACAAGGCCATGGATAGGGCATTTTGATGGACCAAATTAGATTTACGTGATATAGATATTAAAGCAAATAATGTATCCCCTCACTTGAGACAGTAACGCTGAAGCTTTCGCGGCTTGTTGGACGACCGGATGATCCTTCGAATCCATTGTTTGAAATCCGCGATAACTTTTCACAGTTTCCGCCTTTTGCTTTTGATATTCAACCTAAAATAGGATGCAGGTGCAGGCTATGTCATAAGAAATTGGTAATGACTGATTAATTTTAAGGTATGTACATCACTGGCGTTCTTGGCGTTCTCTCTCGCTTTTACAAACACCGGGTAATCAACTGGAAGGTTGTGATGTTGTTTCGATTTTTCGGCGTCTTTTGTATACTCTCTCTGTTTATGCAGAATTTTCACGAGTTAGATCAATCAGTTGGCTATGTATAAGGCATCATAGTGCCGCATACAATGTTGGATGTACCTGACTTGTCTGTTTGCTGATTTTTTTCATTACTTCATATTGTGGGTAAGCCAGAGAAGTATCGTGTGGTGGTTTTCCTTGAACGTTCTTCTTGTAATCGGCTTTGTATGTGCCATCAGACGCCAGTTTCTGCTTTGTGAGAGCATTAGCAATCTCTTGATCATCTAATGGAAATCAGTTGTTAGCCTTCATATGAAGTAAATACTAAAGGTTACAGATATATCACCTGGTCCAACTGTGACCGATTTCTGCATTTCCTTTGACTTCTCAGCATATAGCTTTTTGCTTTGAATTGGATGGAGATTTTTGGAGAGTATCATTTCTGGGGTCTCTTCCATTTGTATTAGAACATGCTTATTCTTTTCATAATTTTCTCTGTATTTTGTCTGTTGGAGTGTGTCATTGTATTTGTGAGTACGAATGCAAGGGGTTATTTCAAATACTCACCTCTGAGGTGACTTTAGCAAGTTGGGACTTTTCTTGGTATTGCTGTGTCTGAGTAACATCGTAGGTGTTTTTCTCCTTCTGTTTCTCAAAGTCTTCTTTGTACTTTGCCTGAATAAACGAAGGCTAAGCATATTTGTAGTATATATTGATTCGAAGTCAAGTCTGTCTTCACGAATTTTACACCAAATCTTTTTGGTGGCTGAATGAAAGGTTTGTGACCGTACAACAAACTACGATTAGCCTTGTATTAAATGCCCAGTGGCAGATATATATGATTTCAAATTTCAACCTCATCATATTTCACCAGCTTTTCTACTGTAGTAGCTCACAAACTTATGATGCGAAACAGAAAATATCTCCATACCTCACTCTGCACTTGACGAACTTGAGTCTGTGCTTCATAACCAGGAGTAATATGCACAGGATAATATATGACACCCTTATCATATTCCCAATCTTCATGATATGCTTTCTAAAATTGTATACATCATGGGTACAGGAGACAAAGGTTGACTATCATCGTTGTCGTTATCATCAGATCTCGTTTAATCACGAATATACAATACTTACTTCAGACAACAGCTTCATAGACTGTTGGCTTTGTTGTACAACGGGATGACTTTGAGGGTCCAGAGTCTGGTACCCACGATGTTGTTGAATGGTTTCGAATTTTTGCTTCTGATACTCAGCCTGGTAAAAATACTCGAAGTATACTTTAGTGTTCCTCGATTGGATATTGACAATCCTTACATCACTGAGATTTCGAGCAGTTTGCTTTGCTCGAGCAAAATCTGGATGGTCTGGTGGAATTTGCGAGCGTTGATTTTGTTGATCGGCCTCCTTCTTGTAGTTCGCCTATGACAAATGATGGATTGTCAGTGATATGAGACTTATTGGATTATATTTCAACCCTTACAGGTTTCGTCTTTTCTGCCACCTCTTTCATGTGTTGGTACTCTGGGTACGCCATTGCTGGATCGTTAGGTGGCTCTCCGAGAATGTGATCTTTGTAATGTTTTCTGTAACTTTCTTTGGACAACATCTTTTGTGACGAAACCGCATGAGCAATTTCTTGCAAATCTAAAGATCAATAGCCACTGCAAAGTTATCACATAGCAAAGGTAAAAGGCTACATATAAGCCTAGTTATCAAAATATAACAGTAAGTGTATTTGATGAAAGATAAAGATCACTCTACTTAAGTAGGGTATTTTACCGTCCAGTATTAACCAGATGTAAAGGTGTGAAACTGATTCTGATCCATAAATGGAGAGTTGCGGGCAACATGTACAACTTTGTATGACTGATACAGAGAGGGAGAAAATGATTTTGATACCTGGGCTGATGTTAACATCCTGTTGCATATTTCTTGACTGGGCTTGGTATTTCATTTTGCTCTGCACTGGCTGCAAATCTTTATAGAGTTTCATTTCTGGTGTTTCCGCCAGCTGACTCACATTGGCTTTACTCCTCTCATACTGTAGTACGTATTTGCTCTGAATCATGAGTGGAACACATCGATTTGCAACATTTCAACGTACAAGGAATTGGAGTTACTATTCTGTGATATGCAGGGTGATACTCACATTGGATGTTGTCTCTTCAACGTCTTTCTGTGTTTTGTATAATGGAGTGGATGTCACGTCGTAGCGATTTTTGTCTTTGCTCTTATTAAAATCCTCCTTATAATTAACCTAAAACACAAGTAAGGTTCACTTACAGCAAATAATTAGAAGTAAATCATTTTCGGAAAGCCTTACGTCACTTTTTGCTTCTTGAGCCTTCACCAGTGCCTCGTAACCAGGTGTTATGTGGACTGGGTAATAAACGTAGGGCTTTTCATATTCCCAATCTTCTTTGTACTTGATCTAAAAGGTATAACAATGTTCTCCATGCTTTAAATCAAGTTAAACATAATTGTGTTATCTGACATCACTATGATCGTTGGCTCGCTGTCGCTCCTTTAGAACTGGATGGTGTTTTGTCTCCATGGTTTGATATCCGCGATAATCAGCGACTGTTTCGGCTTTTTGCTTCTTGTATATATTCTATTGGCGGAATTTATAATGTTAAGATAACGATATTGATTCAGAAATCTCCGTTTTAACTGAAAAAACATCACAGTTTGTAGAACTTACGTCACTCCTTCCAGCGGCGGTCTTCGCTCTGATAAACTCTGGAGCGTCCACAGGTAGGCTGTAAGAAATGTTGCAACTCCCTCCATCCTTTTTGTAAGCATTCTGTTCCGACATTATGGAGTTTAAGTGTATGTTTACATATAGCTACACATTGGTAACTACATCAGCTAGAAAGATTACAGAATATCTCAAATGTGAGTTCAATTAATAACCACCTGACTAACTAGTCCAGCGACTCTTCTAGCCAACAATAATTCAGGATAGCACTTGATATCTGCTCTTCCTGACTTAGAAAGAATCTCCTTCATGAACTGAGCCTTGTATGCTTTGTCCGAAGTCATTTTCACTGTCTGACAAAAGAAGAAACAACCGTTGCTTGAGAGGTGTCACTTATCACCTACGCAAATAAATCACCTCCACTGCAACGGCAATTTGTGGTATAGGTACTACAAGGTGATAATGCTCCCACAGCTTCCTCGCATAAGCGGTGTAGAATTTCTGTTAAGAGAAATATAGCACTGTGTTAAATATACTCCACCGCTCAGTACGCTGAACGGTTTGACTGCCTAACCGGGAGGACCAGGGTTCGATTCCTGACTGAGCCAAACGAAAGATTTCAAAATGGGTATATGTATCTCCTCTGTTCGGCAACCACTACTAGGGGACAGCGTAGAGAGTCGTGGTTGTGCCAGTGATCCGCGCTGTAAGCCGCGAATATCGACATGCGTATTACCACAGTAGTTGAAAACGTCATAATAACAACACGTATAGTAGGCATGTCATTATATTATGAAGCAGTAACAACAAGAGATAGGTGGATCTTGTGTCCGGACTTACATGGGAAAGGATTCCACTCAATGTATTTGAGATATTTGTTTGATACGGTGGCATGATAAATGTATAGCCAGTGCCTCTATTCTTCAAATACTCTGACTTATATTGTGTCTGGAAGAAATCATAGTACACGTGTATTTTTTGCCACACTACGATCAACTACTTCTGCCTACGTCACTGATGTTACACTGCTGTTGCTTCACATTTTCATATTCCTTGGTTTCTGTTGGATTGTAATGATTCAAAGCCATGTCTGCTTCCGTACCGCGACGATAGTGATTCTGAAAAGCAGATGGAAAAGTGTTCAGATGCGTATTTCGTTCAATGTTAAATGCCTGCTTCGTCATTCACGTACCACGCTAGCCATTTCTTGAGCAGCAACTGCATTCTCATATTGCGGCGTCAGAGTCACTGGATAGTAAATAAAGTTCTTGTCGTCTTCCCAATCTTTTTTGTACTTGACCTGTATCGAAGGAGACTGTGGTTAGAAACGCGAAGTAATGATCTCTGTAATCGCGGTTGTCAGAATGTAGGCCTAGGCCTGCAATGCATGCTGAGATGATCGGATTCATAGTTCTTGCATGGTAGGCCTATATAGTTGGCTACTGCTATAAACATTACTCGTTAACAGAAAGTTAATTTTCCAAATAACCTCGACACACATAGGCTACCCAAGTAAATTGTCAAGACTTACGTCACTAATGTTGTCATTAGCGTCTCTAGCAACTTTGTATTGTAATAAATCCGTGTACACCTTGCCAAAAACAGAGTCGTGTTTGTTCTTTTCGTATTCTTCGTTGTAGTTTTTCTGAAATTATAAGGTGCATAACGAAATAGCGGCCGTAGGAAGGAGAATCTAAGCCTATTACTATAAATAGATGTGCGAAACGTGGTTCTAAATCACCCTTAATTGCAACGAGGCAGAATTTGGGATCGCGATATCGTAGCTTTAACCCTTAAGATGACAGCGTGTTGAGGAAGGTACCATGACGCCAGCACGGCGACAGTTTCGTTTTTGATGTATAGGCCTACTGTATTTTCGACTCACTAACCCAGCTGCGATAAGAATTGAGGGCCGAAGAATATTGCCAAGCGAGTCCCGTTACGTCTTGCAGGCCTACCTACGTACCTTGCTTGCATATTCAGACGCTCTTTTCGCAGTTTCGATTGCAGGGAGAGTTGACAAGCATCCATCCAGGTTGTACTGATCCTGAATTCTCTTCATGTCTTTCGTATATTGAAGCTATGTATTCGGTTCATCGCATACGAGCACCATTTGCATTCAAGAGTTGAAAGGAAGGAAAGACAGACAGAGGAAGACAGGTCAATGAAGAGGAGACAACGTAGGCCTATACATGAGTACGTGAAGATGGCATGGATGAAGGATGAGCATAGATGATAGGTCGATGTGTTTGACAAGAAATCTCACAATACATCCAGCGTTTAGCACAGCTATCTAGAGAGTAGCCTACTTCCTGATAGAAAGTGTCCTGAGCGGGGAGTAGAGAAAGCTGAGGTTTCAAATCCCTGTAGATTAGTACTAGATTTGGGTGGAGCGGTTAGTCATCGGCAACTCACGTCACGTTGAGATTGCTCCCTGATTCTTTGCAGCTCTGGCGTTTCAGTTGTTGCAGTGTATCCCTTCGATTTTGAGTGCTCAAAGTCTTTATGGTAATTCAGCTATTAACAATTGGAAGCATATACTACAGTAATGACGTTATGTTCCATGGATTAGAAACTCGCAACTTCAGTAGCTTCTACGCTACCTACCAAGCTTTGCTCAGTTGTCAATTTTTTGACACGCCTTGCTTCAACAGTATCGGTGCCAGTAGTCCCTTTTCCTTTTACTTGTTCATTGTAGGTCTTTTTGTATGTATTCTAAGAATTTTCTATCATCTACATTCCGTTTCTACTTTATTCATAGCTGTATTATTTTAATTTTCATGCAACGAGTCGCTTTGTTGACCTCTACTGCACAGGGATCTGTGCATCTGTCTTTCTCTAGGATGGGGCTTGCCTACTGTTTTCTTTCCGTGTTAGCGGAGGCGACACGGTATCCTATATAGAACGTAGCCTATCTATCCTAAACACCAGACCGTATTTTGCGCAATCATTTTACGATGAGCGCGCTGGTTTGCAATGAATCTATCTCAAAACGGCTATGTAGAAATGTGAGCAATCTGAGCATGGAATGTAGATGATGGCATGCAAAATCACTCCAAATGCATGAGAATTTTAAACAAATTTACAAATTGATATAATCTTCATTTAATATTTACTAGTGGCTCCTTGCCCCTTCCTACTTATCGGGTTTCGACATTTCTTGAAATCGATTCACGTACAGTAATCTTAGAGGTTTGAGTGACGACTATGCTTACGACAATTTTACCTGGGGCCTTGACTACACCGCTTACGCTTAGATTAGTGTCGACTGCCGATAGGCTAGTATAAAACTTATTCAATGGATTATTTCAGAAAGACCTGGTCACTTTATTTGTCGTAGGCTACTCAGTGAGAACCAAATGTACATTACCGTCTCTGCATCCGCTTAGTTTGTTACTGCCGGCTGAATGAGTGAGGGAAATTCGTTTACTTATCTGTAACTTTAACTACAGCAGAGCTAATCATTCTCTAGCATTCTTATCCCACTAATTATTACAATTCACCAACCACCCCCGATTTCTCTAAACTTTCAAAACGCCTTACATCGCAAAATGATTACATAATCCGATTAAGAACCGGCAATGCACTTTCACATCCAATATGCATTATTGCAGGCGGTTGCATGATGCATATTTGGGAAGAACACGGGGTTAAATCAATCAATCACAATCATGCTGCGAGTGGCTGAATATTACGAACCACGTTGCTGCGCTTATCAGTGACAGTCTGAACTGTCTCGGTATTAGGTTGTTTCAAATTTCGCTTCGCTTTAGTTAGACTCACCTTAATCAATAAATAATATCTATAATGTAACCTTTATGTATAATTTATGCATCATATGTTTTCGATTTCCCTACGTCTGTGACGCGAGTGGGCTCTGAAGTGCAACGCAGCGACGACTTAGAAGCTAGTAATAAGTGTTCCAGCCAGAGGCGGAATCAGAGGTTTTCCGATCGTGACCTACGACAGGTGCCCCTTCGCGCCTCTTATACTATTCGATGACAAACAATCTCAATTTCCGTTTATGACGACCCAGACTGAAATCCAGTCACCAAATCATTCCGCCACCGGGGTCATGATCCGATAATTATTGTATCGTTTCAGTTTTCCCGAATAGAAAGTAGAGGGTAAGGAGCCACTGATATTACCAACGCCATGGGTTTACATTTCATCAATACGACGCATCGCACGGGTTCTCACCTGGCTCTGGGTTTGCGACATTCTCAAAGCATGCATCATTTGAGGAGTCATGTATGACAGATTCTTGCCTTTCCATTTGCTGCTGTCGGCCATGTTCAAGTTTGTAATATCCTCTGCCTATAAAATTAATTCAACCGGAATAAACACGACGTAATCGACCATACATGATAATCATCGAATGATGGATTTGGTTAACAATAAATGCCGTATAGGCTATTTATTCGTGTAGACACGTGAAACAATGAGATTAATGGATTATATTCATTATGCAACCACAGTCTTTCCAAAGTCAATGACAACACATAACGTAAAACCCTACTGATGACAATTGCGGAACATGACGTTTGGACTGTGACGATGAGAATGACTCATAGCGGAATGCAGTGGTCGTCGACCATTGATTACAATTAGGCAAAACGGTGTTGTGTGACAAACTGATACGCCGTTGACGTTGAGAATGAATGATTTGCAATGCTGCACACGTTCAGACCTGGGTAGTAATAGTGGAATAGAGTGGGTCATCGCCGGTAATTGAGATAATTTCGAGATTGCCGTCATCACCGTCGGTGAATGCTTGGGTTTGGTACGTCTCCGCTATATCCTCGTTATCTGACGGCTGCTCAGTGACGTAGTATGTTGTGGACTGTGCTCCCGAGGGACCGGTTTCATAGCGAACTTGCGGCTCATCAATATCTTCGACGTAATAGCTTTGCTCATGTGGAAAATTTTGATAAGTCGTCGTGACCGTCTCCGATGTACCAGGGTATTCATAAACGATTTGTTCGTTGGGTTTATCAGCTTCCTTCTTTTTTTTGACGAGTATTTTCTTTTTGCGTTTCCCGTTACTGGACCCTGAAGATGCGGCGTCATCTTCAGGTCCTGAGTTTCGCTCCTTCATAAAGGTAGGAGCGTTGAACTCAAACTATCTACTGCTTCACTACTTGGTCTCAATATGTAGGCTTTCGTGAATTTCTTTAACCTCAGTGACCCACCCCTATATACTGTAGTTTACTTTGATGAAACTGAAGGGTATTTTCCGTGCGGACTTGCAAAAATCACTTCAAGGGAAGTCGCATCTCGTTATCAGCTATTGATTACCCGCAAAACTTGAAGCCAGCCAAGTGCGGTTTGTAGGGGCTATATTCTCGAGGTTTCATTCCACAAGAGCTTGGTTTTGCATATATAGGCTACAGTGCCTTATTCCTTACTTATAATTTGACTTGAGCTCCCGTAAGGGATTGTGTAGGTTGTAACTCACCTCGTTTTTGTCACTCATTCCGTAAAGGTGTAAAGAACAGACAGAACAGAACAGAGAATGGCGAAAGATACAGATGGATAGAATTCCCAGAAGAGGAAGCGATAACTGAGGTATTGCAGAAAGCTACACAGTGTACAAAAAAGATAGGTTACCCCACGGTTACAATTTCTGCAACATGAGGTAGGCTACATTTGTTTCACGTTCTGTTGCCGAAAGTAGAAAAGTGGCGAAAATTGTTCCACTCCGTCGACTAACAGCTATTCGCTTGAAGATTCTCAAGATTCTCGCCAAAAGCACTGTTTGTGTATAGGCGATTAAATCGCCGACTCGGTTGCGTTTAAGATAAAGACCCACATTCCTATTCAGACCCGGCGATGCTTAGCTATCAATAACGTTACCAAAAGCAAAATATTTTCCTCACACATTGGTAATTACTATTAAGTAACCCACGTTTCTGTAAGTATAACCATGACTGTAGTATGTATGACTCCTCTAATCGCTGGTCTTACCACAGAGGTAGGAATAAAGACAGCCGTAGGTAATACAACTCGATGTTATCGTCACCAGTGGCACAATACGGAGGCTAGTATCCTATACTATACAACATTGTAACAATTCCATAACGAAGCATAGCATTCCAGACAGCCTCTATGTAACTTTGGGGATATCATGGTGGCTATATCTATCAGTGGCAGTGGCATGTCGGTAAACAAATTGTATCTTCCAGAAAGGTCGTGGAAAGAAATGTCAATACGCCAACATTACATTCTGCGCCTTGAGAATAATTTAACAAATGTATACTGAAACGTTACTCTTACCTTGTGCGCTCGTTGATGGCTATCTGGTGTAATATTCTCCACGCCCTATTGGATTTACCCTGCAATGACGCTCAAATTTACGTTCGCCAACTTAGTCACAGCGATTGTGAGAATTTTGAGTGTGATGTCTGACTATAGGAATAGGCTTAAGGATCTAATGAATCTGCAATTGATAAACGGTAAAGTTGTGATACTCAAACTATCGAAATCGCCGCATTCTCGAATCCTACTAACTATTACAGCTACGTATATGAAATAGCGATTACATTCTTGTACTAATTCTATCGCTCTTCATGTCTGACGAGCGAAATCTTAACATGTTATCTACTCTCAAGGCATAACGCTACGTTTCCACTGCGAGTAGTATTCCTTCGAGCATAACACTGGGAAGAGCCCCGTGGCGAAATAATGCTTGAGGCAAACATTCGAATGCAATCGTCGGTATAGACGTATTACCGTGCTGCATTTCTTCACAACGTTTCACTACGCTATCAAATATCGACCGCACTAACTAATTTTAGAGCCAACGTAATCTCTTAACAACTTGGCCCACTACGACTTCATCATACAACACGAGAAAAACTCATTTCACTCTTGTAGGCCTACATCAATTTTAAGCGACTAGCGCTGTCTCACTACAGCGGTTTCAATCAGCGCATCTCTGTTTCGTATTTCGTTATAGCTTTACACAAGGTAGCCGGTATCAAGCCCCATGGTAACCGATAAATGATATCATATTTATAGAAATGTATGCAACAGCTGCGTCTACCGTGCAACGAGAGACTTCACTGGAACTCTTCGACGTGAACTGCTTCGAATTCCCCGGTAAAGCTCGATTTTAACCATGTGCGTGATTCAATGCGCACTTGCGCAATTAAGCAGGTAAACGATTTATTCACCAAATGAGAAGTTCAATGCGACAAACATAACAACCGGTCATTTACTTATCGCGCAATTTGTTCTATCGTAGTGTAGCCTGTGTAGGTCTACGGCCAATGTCACATCTCAGAAGGCGTTACTTCATAGCCTCCGTCTCTTGCCATAGACATATTTGTCAAAGTACCGGCTTTGTGGCTCTACGCTGAGTGAATAAATGAAATGTATATGGCACTCGAGTATATACTAATTCTGACCGTTCACTACCCTAACCCGAACATTTGTGCCTAGTATCGGCATTCAACGTTGCCCCGTCTGAGACACACGCAGAGGGAACAGAAAATGCAAGTTAGAATAGCGAACGTGAGTGATAGTCTAAACCTTCCTACACGAGGAGTCGAATAATAATCAATCTAGCTCGCTGAGTACCTGGCGGGTTAGCTATGGAACTCGCGTGAGCTATTTAGCTATATGCGTTGCCTATATGGTATAGTTTGACGAGGCAGTTTTGTTGAATTAATTCTGATGAGTAACCGCGAAGAGACGAATGTTTTGGCATATTCTGTCAAATTTAGGATTCTTCTACAGCTATACGTTGTTGACCAGGCAAACTGGTCTGGGCCATGCGTTTCATTAGAAACACTCGATACATAACGTAAGGCATATCTCCGCCACGAACTAGCGACGTATGCATGTTACGCCATCTAACGGAAGCACGTCAGCAGTGACTCCGTCCACTGACAACGCTAGCACGCTAAAAGCGCCGATGTATGACCAATCCACAGCCTCTATCTAAGGCCAGCCTGTTGCCTTTCTGGTGTGACTTGGCTTGAACTACCGGCAATCGACTATACGATAGCCTGTCATTTTTTTCCATCGACTGGTATTGTATGCGATGAGCCTAAGCAAGTAGGCTTAACTTTGGATAATGGCCATTTCACGGACACAAACTTTAACGAAGAGTCCAACGTCGTGCCTCAAATGGTCATCCCACATCAATGGTTACATTTTTGCTCATCAGATTCTTGTAAGGAGGTGGGATAAGTAAGATATCATTGCTTGTGATATTATGAAAGGACGTCACGATGCCATATCCCAATAAGTTCATGAGCTCTTTACAATCTTGCTGAACTTTTTCAATCGCAGGCTGTCGAAGTGAAGTGGTCCACGACCACCATGTGGTGTTGGAATTGCGAATTGTCGTGTAGGCGTTAGATAGAACAGACTTTTGGAATGCTTTTACCGGGATTCTTCTTGCCCTCAAAAGTTGTTGAGCTTTGGGATCCGTGGTCAACATGACGCGGCCCTGGAACGTGTCAAAGCAATCATGTTAGTCACCGCTACCGCTAGTTCGTGCGTACGTACCCCGGAAGAAAAGATTTCAGATAACTGTAAACTAAAAACATCAATTGGCATTCTCACGTAAAAATGTGATGCAATTTCAATTTTCAAATTTTCGGCATCGCCCCCAATGAAGTTTTCACATAGGATCACTCTTGATCGACGTCATGATTTGGCAACTATTTTACGCCGTACGTCTTTGCCGATGCGACCCTCCCCATTTCCCTAGGCTTGGGAGCGACATTGTTTATCGTTGGATTTTACTTTCGCCTTTCCCCAGTGCGGCTCCGGAACGTAATGGCTCGGCCAAATCAAACGGCGGATTGCGCCTACCATCCGCTGCGGTGAACCCGACTGGGATGAAGCACAACAGAATTTACCAAGCACTTGTGACGCCCCTAATCGACAGTCGTTTCGTTGAGTGTATTTGTCTAAGTTTGCATTCTTTTTAGTTGCAGCCATTCAATACAGGCACTAGTCCGTATATATAGAAGTAATGATGAAAGTTTCTTCATCAGTATCGAGATGTTGTCATCTCGTCTATAAGTTTGGTGATTAGCATTCCATAACAGGAAGGAAACAGTTACGAGTTGCTACTAGATCGATAGGAGATCATATTCACCATTGTGTTTACGCTTATCCAGCGTTGCATCTCTTGAGTCATTTCCAAGTCTGCGTAATTGTAAACATCCCGAGCAATACCTTGTGGGTACATTGCTAAGTCTTCGTATCTAAAATGCGGAACACAACTCATTTAAATATCCTTTACGCTTGTGGACTTAGCGCAGCTGTATGTAACGTCAGGATTTTTGAACAATGACGCAGAATAAGTATAGGACTTTATTTCCACAAGTCAACATTTTTGGGCGCGAAGAAACTACCCAACATCTTGAAGACGTGGAAAAATCTCTTTATCTTCTGTTGTCAAAGTCCGACTGTTGTGCGCGATTAACCTGGCCCAGTTCCACCTACGCCTGGTGAAGATTATGCCTCTTTCGCATTATATCTTCTTGGTTAGATTTCATGAGTCACGGCTATACTTTATGAATGCTCACAACGCATATTACCGCACTCATAGCCTATACAGATTGCAAAAACGACATGTGCGACGCCTACTGGTAGGCTATTCACCTAATCAATTTATAACGACCTCGCAGCCACTCCGGGGTGTGAAACAATCCCAAGTTGACATTTCTTAGCATGTTTTTGCAAGTGGATTTCATTCCTTCTGCCTTCGTTAACTTCATTCTGGACGCCAACATTCCTCTGGGATCCCGAACGAGATGAATCACTTTAAGATCTAATCGCTTGTCGTTCATCAAGGATCTAATCGAATCCAAACGCGCAAGCCTGATCACTTTAGCTACCGTCAGTTGCTTTGCGCTGCATATTCGCGACATATCAAACGACGTCGGCATTTTGCATCTTTGACATGAACTTGGCAACTTGCAAAACCTTTTGCTGCATAAGTTTTTCATTCGATGTCTGAAAAGAATACATTAGATTCAAGAAATGATAGCCATTGATGTAGGCCTACATGCAAAATTCCCCGGGAATCTCAATAAGATCAATTAGCGTGTCAAATCAGTGACCCCGCTCTGTTGGCCGCACTGATCGGTGCAATAAACCGAAAATGTCGATATCGCGTTTAGCATTGGTCGAGCGTAGATGATGTGAGATCTGACCAGTCAAAATCGTCATAAATTCAAAACAATAGCAAATCATAATAATAATAATAATCACAAACAAATCGGGAACAGCAATGAGCATCCGTCAGTGGATCAGTTTCCCACAGACATTAGCGATTTTCCTGGGAGAAGATTTCCTGCTTCGTGCTTCCTTATGTTTTCCAGTCATGCAAGCACCATTTGTAATACAAACTGGACGATTATACTGTATGTCCAGTAAGCCGAATACCGAAATTACCGGCTACCCAGTGGTACCAATTAGCAAAGTCCAAGGCAGTCTTAGGCTTACTGCAGGTTTTATACAGCAAGTACTGTAGATAACTCACCTAAAGCACACGTTATGGTATTTGCATAGTTTAAGGACATTCGAAAGACTTCGATCTTGTGACGGTCGTATGTGTGACGCATCCCAGATTTTACATGAAAATGTAGAATTCAGTAAATCCAAAACTTCTGATTCGTCGTTTAACCCAATGAGTGGTTCATATGAATAGTAAACGTCATCGCGTTGATTAAACAGCTCCCCAAAGAAACTTGATCCGGATCTGAAGTTGGTTTGTATCAGAATGCCTGCAATACGAATTGTAAAAGACTTATGTTTACCATTGGATGTGGATTTCGACTATGCGGATATGAGGATGAGGATATCTATATAATATTTCTGGAGAGGGTTTTGTTCCCAGCGAGCAGGTGGTTTCCCGTGCGCACAGTGCACGTGGTTTCCAGCGACCACGTGGTTCTCCGTGAGCGTCGTGTTCCCCGTGAGCACGTGGGGTGACCAAGACAAGGCATTATAATTATAGCATTTATAGTGACCAGGACTTATGCAATTACAAAATTTATGGTGACCAGCATTTATACAATTATAGCATTTATGGTGACCAGGACGAAGCCTTGTTCCCCGGGACCACGTGGCTCTCCGTGAGCATGTTTATTCTCGGACGGTGGCGACGCAAAAGCTCTCACCTGACTGGCAAAATCACTCTCCGCGATAAATTTTTGATATTGGTAATATCGGAAAGCTGTTTCCGCCGACACTGATATTTGTAAAAATCCAAATATCGGTCGATCCCTACTTCAAACCCGGTTTATAATATATATATAATATATAATATAATCGCCTACGTGTATTAGAGTGAACTTGACATTAGGCCTGTATCATCATTATGAAATGCTATTGTTAGGCATATAATAAGGTTACTTGTCTTAGCTGCGTGAAATACGCACTCTCAGAAGTGCGGTCCACACGCCACATTACTTTAAAAATTTTGCAGCATCGAATAGTTCATTCGCAGTAAATGCACGGCCAGCGAATAGAAATTGTGCACTGTGCACTAACGCGTCAAGTCAAGTGACAAAGTGCACTCCCACGAATGTTTGGATACGATCACTTTTGATGTCAGCGAATTGTCGAAGTCACGAAATGATATCTCTGAGATCATATTTATGAGGTTGCTAGAATATGTCAGCTATACAAAATACACATGCATGGTTGATGTAGGTTGTGATGCTTGACTCAGGCGCATCATGCTATATCGCGAGTAGGTCGTCAATTTGCTAAATATACAGTAGAAGTCTGTCATCTGGAAGCACAGTCAGAATGCACACGCTTGCATAGTCGTAGTATAGATGAAGTTTTTGCAGCCTAACCACAAAACAATCCTGTGGTATTGTGAGCAAATGGTTCAAATGTTTGCGGCAGTGGAACACGGAAGCGTGCATTTACACCTTGTAGCCGCAGGAACGGTTGGCGGTACATGGAAAACGCGCTGTGACTAGTTGCGTGCTGTCGTACATCAATTCTTTACTCGTCGCTTAGGTTTTGTAGTGTTTATTGTTGATGTAAAGTTGATCGGTCAACGATACGAACACCTTCAATTTGTTAGCCTAAGCATACGGTATTGAATAGTATCCTCTTGCCTATACAGCAACTATAACAGTTCTATATAAACGAATAAAATACATTACAAAAACGCTTGTACTACTCCATGCAAACTAACGAGGTTCGTATGCCATACTGAAGCCTACAACGTGACCTATCCAGTTGACTGTCTTTGTTAGAAGGGGTATATCGACTTTTATACTGATCCTTATTCCCATTGAATAATTACGATAACGGTCGTTGAATTGACCGTGACATTGAAGTCTAATCAGTCTTCCCATTATGTAATTAGGGTAAACGGTGGGTGACTTGACCGTGACATTGAGTCTAGTCAGACAGTTGTAGACGTCTGTTAAAACGCGTCTAGACATTACAGCTTATTCGGTTTGTGGCTACGTAATTAGGGAATGAGTACATGCGGTGGTTAGACCACAGCTTGATGCCATGTTTCTGGATTTCTGCGGTTACACACCATACTAACCGCATATCGCTGAACGTGCTAATAGTTTGAATTTGAACAGCCCCGACGTGCTATTTTCACAATATTTCGGGTTGCTTCTTTGCCTTTGTGTCATGTTTTAAGTCAGGTGAACAAACTATCTTCGTAAACCTGAACATATACCACGTAAGGTATCGGACTGTCATATCTATATGACTCGCTGTCCCGTGCTATTTGATACACTACCAATTTCGCACAGGATTTTACAGTCAAAGTGCCCATGTCATCTTTCAATGACTTCCCCTTCGACTGGTCACGTGATCAACTGCTGAAATCCGTGACACTTGAGAATTGTTTTTTTTGCTTTCTCATACAGTCCAGGATGCCTTACGAAAGTCTGGATGGTTTACTTTACAAGCCAGGTTCAATCAGCTCAGTGACAAAACGACTAAATGAATATTTCCACCCTGTATGCCTAGACACTCCCGAAATATGCGGTATCGGCTAACCTTTCCACGGTGGTGACCTGTTTCCATCAATGTTTTTCGCAATTTCCGTCTCCGTCTGCGAACGCCGCAGCAACATTTTCCACAGTGACATTTTCGAATAGTGTGTCGTGAGAAACCCAAGCGACAAAATGTTGATTGCAACGAAACAAGCTATCACCAGCCTCTTCAACATCCTGCTTCCTGCGGATGGTCATGATTTCATGAAAACGATCATATTAATAGGCATAGGATACTACGATGATATTGTCTATAGGAAAAGAATTGAGCTATAATAATATGGGATGTTTTTCCTGTACATAGTTTTAATGATGCGCATCAGCGGTGCGGGGATTAGTATTTGACTGTCTATATCACATCTGTTTTAGTGAGTCTTCATATTAGCGCTGATTACCGGCCAATATGCAATAATTTTAAAATCACTTCGAGACTCGCTCAGTATAATTAGTCCCTGCGCGTTGTTTGTATACTAGGCTACATGACGACCTTTTCTTGTCTTGCTGCTCCGTCGTACCGTACACCACGTAGGTTATCAGCCGACTATTGCCTGTAATGGCTTGGAAGGTGGAACTGCACATAGCCTAATGATTGAAATTCATACGGCTTGCATATAACGAACTGTCGGACGACCAATAGGTAATTTCCGATTTTTTATCGTATTACTTCCGACACAGGCTACTTGAGAACAAGCAAGGTCAAAATATTCGGCAAAAAATTGCAATTACATTCGAGAAAAGTAGTTCCAGAGTATCCAGCCCGTCATCAATAATACTGACGGAATTTCGAAGATTCGAACGAATCATTTTGAAAGTCTCACGAACGCCGTAGGCCTAACATATTTTGCGAAAATACTGTGCTTTTCCTTGCCTTGGTTACGAGTACGACCAATTCTTTTAAACTTTTCCTTCACGAACAATTGTGTTGCTGCGTAAGGTAGCTACCTCATTGTTCAACAAATGCATATGAAGACATCTCGGCGGTTGCGCTGACTTAGCATTTGAGCCTCACCGTAAAGTTTGTGACTCAAACATGGACTTAATTATCTTGCGCAATCAAGCATACAATCCGCTGTACGAGCAGAAATCACTGAGCTGTAATATCATCGCTTATCGATGCGGTTGGTACAGAAAATATATTGGCTGTAGCCTGTATTAGTAGTTGAAATTTTTGCCCCGTTAACAAAGAGCTATAGACCAATTGAAATACTTTAAATCCTAACCTGCAACTACGTACGCGTTAATCTCCGTTGCTCTGTGAAATCAAGTTGAATGGAAATACGTCTCATATAGACGGTTGTTTTGGAGTGTAGGAGAGGCTTACCAACCTACTTTGACGTTAACTGTATAGTCACGCATCCTCGTTACAAAGACCAGACACTAAAAACTAATCTCACGTGCGAGCCTGTTGATAAAGATGGAAACGAATCGCATGCGGTTATTACTAGCCCGCAATCTTCAACAATCTCCATTCAGAGCAGTATTTCGACTCCATTACGTCTTCTAACGGAAAAATAATAGTTCATTCACTAATTGGATGGATTGCGTGATCAATAGTCCGGTGAATGGCGGTTCGCTGGCGAGCGGAAAACCGTGATGGTAAAGCGACACCCAACGTAATGTTTCTATTCCTGTGACAACTTCGCTGTGGTTTCATTCGACAACGGCAAACAATGCAACAACGTTTTTCTGACGTATATGCCTGCAGTTAAGCAAATGTGCCAAGAACACCGCCTCATTCAACATGTAAAATAGGTTAACTAAAAAAAATCGATATGCTGTCACGACGGTCGAAGACTCTAAGCACTACTGTTACCCAGCATCCCAGCATGGTAAGTGTTCCGTAACCTTTGACTAACAGTAACTCTCAAAGGCTTTTGTCATCTAGCAAGAGAGACATGTGCGGTGGCCGGTTCTACCAACAAAATTATCCTTATCGATTCTCAAGTGTGATTTGTAGTTTCATATTTACTGGCCGATACATCATTACGTACTGACGTGACGATCCAAATCGCAAGCGATTAGTACATTTACATAAAATTCCAAACACTATTTTTATAGAATCAAAACAGGAATACATGGAAATAATGAAAAAGGACAATATGGAATAGTGGGTTAGCGTTAACGATACTTTTATGCAAGAATTTGCAAATTCCCAGCGACTTTGTGATGTTCGGTAAAGTCGTCAACCACAAAATCGGTAGGTGGCACGAGTGATTCTGACTGCGTAACTGCACCTCCGCTAGACGATTGCGATAATAAGGAAAGCTACCGTGGATACATTTTCACATGATATCGGTGCATATCGTATCAGCAGTAGACTCATATACATGATCAAGGGTGAATAACCCCCGCCCAGGTCGGGAGTCGTGGGTGAATGGGTGCTTTGCAGCAAAACACTCATCCGAAACGCAGGCAACTCATGTGCAGATTGTATCATGCTTTATATTCAGCTAACTGCCATAAACTGGGGTCAGCTAAATAGAAGGGCTGAAGGCACAAGAACTATCCTAGTCGTTATAAAATCGCATCTCTCGTCGAGTGCGACATCATATAAACTCAATCTCCTGACCTAAAGAAACCGTTACCACATACTGTATAGTCATAGGGTATGGCTTGGTGCATCTATGGTCTACCAAATTTAGTAGGCAATGGTGTATCGTAAAGTGAATAGACATAGTGTTGATCGCCATGTATTCGAGAGTTTATTATATAGAATCACTTTGGCGTCTTAGAATCGCTAAGGTATATTATAGCCCACGATCACGCGTGCAGTATACGGTGAAACCACCAACTGTCGATAATTCGTGATCACCTCGTTTGATTTATAGCATTCGATAGAAAATTCCTTCTAAATGTGCCAAGAAAGTCGACGTTCTGACAGCCAAATCAGATTTTCAATATGATTTATGCACCGCCTAGCGGTTTGCCAGGAAGACACCGTGGTTTTCGTTTTCAACAGAAGAAAACATTCATGAATTCACAAAGCAACGGAAACACCGTGGCTGTTTAAAGTACCGCACTCGACAGGTAACCGTGCGTGTGACAATCCAAGAAATTAAACATTGATAAGGCTGCGTGAAGTTAGAATCGGATTTGGAACAATGAATCTTTACTGATTAATTGTGCGGTTACCGCGAAACACGGCGAGAGCCGAGCAAAGAGTTTTTTCATTCTACAAATTTGGAGCGCTTAACCTTACTTTGATTGTGCTGTTGCCAATGGTGGCTTTCCGTGCATTAAATTCAATGTAAACACCTTTAGATTTAGAATCTAGGTGAATTATGTACAGATTGTAGGAACAGGAAGTGTATAGGTGTTAATTGATATAATCTATAATTCATGTAAATTCCGTTGATTCTAATCCAAGTAGCGCGTTTGTAGTATTTACGCCATGTGTTGATAACAGTACAGTCGGAGTTTGTCTATACAACAGTAGGGTAGGCATGTGTGTTGCACAATTTGATACTTACTATTTACATTGTGATAATTTATTGTTGATTAATTTAACGAATCAATATCCTAAATCCGTGATTGGTACTAATTTGGAAATCGATTTAGCGAATTGCCATATCTAATATGTAGCAAGTTGATGACGTTGTATATAGCCCTGTGTCGTGCCACAGATCTTGGCGCAACATCTCAAGTCATCCGGGCGAAGTTGGTCAGCAAAATGCTCGGTCATGGTGATACCAGCTTTCTCAATCAAAACCTAAAATTATACAGAGAGGTCAATTTCTTATGACCTGATGTACTTTCACTATGATAGCAGCATGAAAATTTGAGAGCTAGGGCTGAATACGGCGTTATAGAGTTTGATACACATTGACCGATGCATGCCCCACAAAACAAACTACTAATTATCAGGTTAATTACTAGTCGTGTAGCAGTAGGCCTACCAATGGCTATTACGAACGATTTGCATGCAGTAAATACGGCTTCGTGCACGATATGACAATAGATAAGAATACGATGTTGCGGTCATACGGATATCGCAGGTTTTGTGATCAGTTTTAAAATGCCATTTTCGTTTGAGGTCATGTAACTCTTATTGATGAATGCGCAGTACAAGATAATACTAATTAAATAAAGTTAATTGTAATGATTATTCCTCATATTACGCAGCAGTTACGGCAGGCCTTCACAAAACTGTGTATGAATCCAATGGCATAAATACAGTAGCCGGAAGGTCACAAAGCATCGTCTCTCACTAAATATGTCTCTGTAGATGTAATATAACCGGCAATAGTGCGTAGAATCGAACTTGAGTTAAGACCTCTTTCAGATTTCCAGTCACTGATGCCACATCACTTAGTAGAATCGGCATATGCATAAAAACTTCGATACGCCGAAGTATTTAAGTTGGACAAACTTATAATGCAAAGCCATTCAACCGTTACGTCTGCAGTATTTATGACAACAAGCACTTTTTGTCATGGACAATGAAACCGGGGATTACCTTTTCGTCACGACCCGCAAAGACTTTCATACATAGTACAAAAGTGTAGTCGCGTATAATGACGTGTCGTATAATCATTCCATTCATATGCTGGCGTTTGTGAGATGCTTTTGCTTTATCAGCGATAATGGCCTTGCATACGGTTCATTATTGCGATTTAATCCAAGCTTACAGAAGCCACCCTATCAACACGGGAATCGATCTCCGTTTTAAAGTAGTCGCACGATCTGAAAGTCCGACTCGATGTGACCATTTTGATTCCCAACAGTGGGAAACCGAACGTGTAGTATAAGTTTCCGCAGTTTCCCTTCTTGGGACTCAGCGCTATATGTGGGGATGGCGCGTTGGCGTGGTCGAACACGCCTCTTTTCTCACCCCTTTCTGGCGCTGTTTGCCTAGCCACCTCGTTTGCGTGGATAGTACTATAAGGCAATAGTGTGATGTCTGATCATGGGCGGATATAAACCAGTTTCCGGACACTTCCTGGTTCTACGCCAGGAGTCACTCTAATATAGAAGTACTTCAGCAAGAGCAATTGCCGAACCGAAAAACCGCTTCAGGGATGTATCACTTCCTTAAGGCGCGCAAAGCGATAACATATACGTGAAAACCATAGTTTTATGATTGGTGCTGGAAGACCGTCGCAACACTAATTAGGCCAACATGGCAAAGGATTGGCAAATTATTACTTCAGTTCCTCGTATCATCGATATCGGCACGAGAATTAAGAAATTTGCACACACTTCCCTTCTTGCGGGAGTGCGCCTAGCGCGATGCATTTGGTTATTCGACTCCAGGTCGTTAATAATCTTATTCAATGGGCATTTGTTCGAGCATTATTTCGAACATGAGTGGACATAAATGAATGACTGGGCCTTTTCTCTCGGTGGTGTTGTTGTTGTTGTGAATTTATGTTGTTTACGGATGCATAGGTCATACAGGCAGACCAATACTTATAATACGCGATATCTATATTTCCGGTTTCTTGCCCGGATCGCTGTCACAACCACAAACCTGCACACTCCTCCGATACTGGCTCCCAAGTAGAGGAATGGATACCAAACTCAAGGTGGTATGTTTCACGCGGTCGGGAATCGAACGCGGGGACCTCTCGATCAAACTACGGCAATTCAAGCGACTTGTCGAACTGTGTGTTACTCGCGCTTGCTCCTCTCAGAAAAATAAACAATTCAGAGCGCGTCTCCTCCCGCATCGATTTATTTCTGAACAAAATACTCGCATATTTCTCGGAAATTTTCGCGACTGCGGTTCAATTTCGAAAAGGCTGAAGACTCACAAACCATGGCTATACGCGTCAGCATTTTTATCCATGTGTCACTTTTTCTAGAATGGATTCAGCGAAGCGCGCTCGGGAAAACGTAACAGATTGTTCCGTGCTTGCGTATGTCATCACGTATGGTTTCCCAGATCGATTTAATTTAAATACAACCCAACTCGCTTGATTAGCGATGCCAACAATCGCGAATTGAAATCGTTACGATATCCGCTACGAATTTTGAGAAGTCGACGTGATCGCGTGTCACGCTGTGAAATCTTAGCGATACTTGTGTCTACTATATGGAAAACGAGATAGAAAGATCGTGACACTCTTGCACACCAAGTCTAAAAAGTAAAATGCAATCTGAAGAATAAGCTTATTTGGTATTGCATGAATAAAAATAGTTTCAATGCGTCATATGCAGGACGATCTCATCGATCATCGTCAAATTTGTAGCCTGCGGCTTCGAGGTCGCGGAGGATGAAAGTAGGTATATCGCGAACTTAGCAAAATTGCCTTTTTAAGTAAATGTGTTGCGTTTGACGTTTCGAACGTGGCTTGAATTTTCAATTCTAACAACTTCAATTCATACGACGTTCAGTGTTAACGCGCGTCAACGTTGCTTAGCTGATGGTTGCTACGCGACAAGTCACGTCGCGGCGAATCACGCATGCTTGCCTCTTGAGGCTCAATTTCAAACCTAAGGAAATTCCATCATTATCGAAGATTACAAAATGGCGATCGACTGGGATTGCGAATCTTGTAACCCACATAGTAAAGTACCGCTCTTTTAATATGAGCGCCCATTTGCATTATCCATAACTGAATATGCCTACATGCAACAGTGACAGGACTATCGACGTTGATAGGCTACGCATTAGAAAACCACCTACCGGCCACCTAATGTGAAACGGGTGTGCCTCGACTGGTTTAGTGATGCGTGAGATATGTTTCCCGACCTCTAAGATAACGAAACAATCAATGTCACAAGCACTATACGGAGCATAACAAAAATTTATTAGGCCTACAGTATATCAACATTTCGTAAGACCTAGGCCGCCCATGTTGACAGCGAGCGAGCGAGAGGGAGATTTGCTTGTCAACCCACACATAGCTGCACAGTAACACACATTGAATAGCCTATATTTGTATAACATGCCTTTACTCTGTAGTAAATATACAGTGTTCACGGTATGGGCACGTTTTGCTATTGGGAAGCATCACGCACTGGCCTTTTTTTAACCGAAAGTATTCGTTGATGTCATTCCAAGAGATCCCCGTCTAGGAATATATCTTTAGCCACTGCGGAAGAAAACATAGAAAATATTTCTCCGAAGTACCAAACGTTCGTGATCAAATCTCAACTTTTACGTTTTCAAACTATATACGGATGGCTTGTCTGTCTTGTTTCTGTAATTGTTTGATGTTATCAAAACAGCAGACGACTAGATTTGCCAGAAAAGAATTTATATAGATGCGGTTATTGAATTATGCTGATTTGATTTGTTTTGCTCAATACAAAATCTAGGGGAATCAAAATTTCTCTGTGGTCTGTGGAGATTGTATGGGTGGTATTTTCCTGACATGCTTTCTCTACATTAGCAGATATTTTCACCAAAAATATTGTAGAAGGTGAATTCAAGACCCCTAAAATTTCTTTTAATGCGACTTCCTCCTCCTGATGGAAGACTGAGATATACTTAACTGTATACTGTGGTCCCATTATCTGCTTCAAGAGTTTTTAGACGTAGCGTTATCGACAAGCAGGTGTGTACTTGTTCACGGGGGGCTTACACACTAATGCGCCTTAGTTTGCGAACGAAGCAATTATGGATGATAATTGGTATGATGTATGGATCGCAGACTCATGCGTTGCTTCTTATCTAACCAGCCGGAAAGTAGCTCTACGTCCAGCAGATTCAGCAGTTCTGTTTCCTTCAGTAAACATGGCACATGTCGACGGCAGGGGTTATTACATTTCAAAATGTGATCTTAATTGGAGATAGCGCTTCGAGATGACTTGATATTACCTTTCGAATGGAAAGTTTGCCTTTGGGGTGAAGCTTGTAGGCTAATCAAGAAATCGAACTCGTGCGTCAGAACAATTTATAAAAAGGCCGCAGTTTCCACAAGTTTCAAAAGTGGATGGATGGATGCGACATACTGTATACTATACGTCTATACTATCATAACATTATATTTAAGTTCATATGACCAAATAGCCATAGGCTATACGCGGTTTTTCCTGCAAGTAATCCACCAATTTTCGCAGTATAGCCAGGAAAACTTAACAAAAAGTGATAAAGGACGATTTCTTGCATGAAAATATGTTTTAAAAATTGCCCTTGGGCGGTTGATATAACAGAAAGTGAACGAATAAATAAAAGTTGAATCCAGCCCTATCGTATTGCTCCCAACCTGTCGGCAAGTCCAATGATGGATTGGTTCTTTTGTCCGAATCTTCGTTTCCCAACATAAAGAAGCATCCAACTACTTAAACAAAACCGATAGGTTAAGTAAACAGGTGGATTATATAACTCAATCCTGTTCGAGGTCATTCCCAAGAGTACGGGAACGAGACAAAGCAACAATCCTTCATCGATGGAGAAATTTCATAACCGCAAACCATCATAACCGGTGGCGCAGAGGCTGGCTGTATTGTGCTCGCCTAAAAAGATGACGTCCCAACGAAAATTGTTGGATACCTACCTCATGAGCATGACTGAATTATCTTGTTGGAAGCGGGCCTCCCACTCAGACGACTGTACCTGTCGAGTCGCAAACGTTGATGTGACTCGTGTGTTTTCATGAAAAATAGTTCAAAATTCCTTACCATCATTCGGCGCCCACTTTTAGCGCTTTCAAGCAATAAAGGTGGATATCCGGAATATTAAATTTTCCAGGTAAAGTTGGAATCCGTTCGTACACTAGACGACAATACGTATGCGGCCACAATACATCCAATGTTTGAGTACGTATTTTAGACATGACAACGGGCCCAACCCCTTTACAAAGCCCATCATCCAATTCAAATTACATATATCGAAGAGCAAACTCTTGAAATGTAGTCGCTTTTTGAATTACCGTCATAGCTCACCGAACAAGCATGATGGATGGCTTGTTCGAAGCGTGAACCCACACACTTTATCCCACCCTTGACTCTTTTCCTGCACAAACTCGAGAGCTCACTCCAAAATGGAATTTGCTGGCTTGGATTCTATTCATAGAAAATTCCCAAGTCAAGCGTGGTTTATTGAAGTATAAGGCACAGAAGTTTGGTCTATTATCCAAAAAGAAAAACCATTCTATGCTTCATTGAATGCAGAACGCGCATTCACTACCAGTTATATCGGTGTAGTTCAAGGTATTGCTGTCTGTGATGTAGATATATAGTATTAATATGTGCAGGTAGAGATTTTCCACTTTCAATAAAAGTTTGAAATGGTGTGATGGAATAGTTTCAGCTTTGTTATTCCACTGATAACCGAGTATTGGCTGATGTATGTTATCATGGGTGCTGTCATTGTAGGATCAGCGAGCTTGCCTCAAGTTTAATGATGATAAATTGATTTACGTTGGGGGTGGACTGATATCACTAAGTTTCTAAAACTCGTCATCGTTCTCGCGAGATGCCGTGAAGAATGAAAGAATGAGCGAGGTATTAGTATCGTCGCCTACAGAGGCTAGATTGTGAGATTTTGCCTCAAATCTTATACTATTTAAGTTTATATCCGGTAGTTCTTGCAAAGGACATCAATTCCGGACACTCAGTCAGAACTTGCCTTTTGATATAGTTTGTATAGGCAACTAGCCAGAGATTGCATTTGAGTAAGGCGTACTACCTGCGAACAGATACCTTTGAAGGACTTACATGTGAAACTTGACTTTCGTTTTCCGCCATTTTGTAATTGAACTTGCTGTCTACGCACGCCGTTAAGTATATGGAAACGGGTTGTTTATTCATCAGATTGAATGATCGTTGTGTGAATTATATCACGCTGCTGTGGATGATCAAAATGCGTTTGAACGTAATGAATTAATTCTTCATATAGTAGGCCTATATATAAGAAATTGAGTCGGTTTGTCTCTGATCATTCCTAGCCATTTCATGAATACTTCACATTCGTATTTTGCCATAAAGATAACCTTTTAGTAACGCACTTTAAAATGTATCGGTCACTCTAAATACTCACAATATGTTGTTATATCGCAGATAATAACCTAAACGGTATCTCCCGCACAAGAGGAGTACAATTTTCAATCGGAATACTGTACTTTTCATGCCCTCAGAAATCGTAGAGCGTCGTGTCATGCAATAATTAATGATTTATTGACTCCGTAACTACTCATTCTAATGGCAGTGAGCGAATGGGGTGTCCTAAGAAGTGTAGGTATATGTACTATGGGATACATGTGTAGTAGCCTTGATAGCCTATACAGCGCACACATATGACGGAACTCAAATTCTTATAGATTGATAGATTGGTGTTGTTACCAGAATTCTTCCAATTTTACATCTATGCTGACGGAAATCATAACTCCTTGTCCTATTATAATTGATTAGATGATTAGCATTACCATTATTCAAGTATTTCAGTGTATTGAGACTTCCATATAAATGTATGTTAGGTGGGCGTCCAATGGATCGCAATAACATCGTTACGGACAGTAGGCATAAGTTGTGTAAGTTTCGTTATTAACAATCGGACAATTTAAAACGAATAAAACGGCACTTTCCTCGTGGCCTCCCAGACTATAAGTTATTCGATGTGATATGAAATTCAATTGGTACCGTGATTACCAGTACCCGCAAAGTCCAATCTACACATTTCTGTCAACAAGTTGGAACGCAACTGTACTTTACCTGTTGTAATTGACCTATTGTAAAGTCGGAAACCGCAACTTGCGAATGTTACGTACTACTCGTCAAATTGATGGATAAGTGACGATTTGTTGTGGTCGATGTTTACGCGAATACATTTTTTGGAACATTTTCAACGGACTCGTTTGATGTTTTCTCTGCTCGTGTCGCACCATGCAGTCGCATTCATAATGCTTTGGTGACGGTTGCCTTTTTTTCTTTTTTTCCGTACTCCGATCTTATACTAAAGTCGAAAATTTTTAATGCGGTATCAAACATGCTTCATTACGCATATGAAACAACATTGTATGCTTACAAGGGTTTCTGTTAGAACTTATAATATGAACAAGTGTAACAAATTTGCGCTCGCTGATCACTATGATCAATAGGTATATAGTCAAGAAAGGCATTGCGAATTGTTATTAGCTATTAGTAGCCTCGACGTACAGCAGTACAGTCCGTACAGACTAAAGGTGGCTAATGAATCGCGAAATTCAATATCTAGTGATGCTTAGATGAGGTTGCCGTGTACACTAGAAGAACCAGAAATCTCGCATATTTGACCAGCGTATTTAGTAATCATAGCCGTTATCAATGAGATCATCAATCAATATCTAAGTAGATATAAGTCAATCTGTATCTTGGAAAGGTTTATGAACTTTGTACCAATCCTCGGTGTACAGCTTAAGTACAGGTTTGTGTTTCTCACGCTGATGGCTCAACTAATTGTGAGGGTTTGTTTCAAGCAAAACTTGAAATGACAATTATACTTTCTTTGAGAAAGGGTGCTACCAAGCATTGGATGATAAATTAGTGTAGGCGTACGAAAGACCTTGTTAACACGGAGCCAAAGTGTTCTACGTATGATCTTTCACATCAGCCGTGTCATGTTGGTGATCAATAAGCTAAAACATTCATTACAACTGACGTTTAGATGAAAATCGTGATGCGAAACAACAAATTTACCAGCTCAAACTTCAAACGGATTGATTGCGTTTGGTCTTACAGCCTATTAGCGTAAATCTCAAAGATGAAAAGGATCCACGATAAAAATCTCGGGGTGGCGTTGTAAACTGTAGCCTGTTCTTGATTGGCTAGAGTGAATGTGACTAGAACATATTTTTTTTCTGCAGCAATTCAATAACTTATTACGACTGACGTACTAGTACTTTCTCTATCTCGTCCAGGATGACAGCTCTACATGAAGAGGTGACTGTCACAAGTCTACCGCAACCGTTTGGGGTTGAAATGAACGTTGCAACAGCAGTGACCGCTGATGCTTGTGCAAGTGTTGCTGAGACATTGACGCCGTTACGTTCACAATCACAGCATTCGAACAGTGGTAACTTTTTACAAGGCATGCAAGACATGATGAGATCTCAGGGAGACGATTTATCGAACCACGGTCTAAATAGCTTGAGCGCGCCAGTGTTATCAGAATCGGCTGGCGAGTTTTTCCCGACTGAAAGCAACGAATTCGGCAGCGTAACGGATCGAATGGTGAAAAGCGAATTCCGTAACACAACCAACGGCGGCTCAAACATGTATCGCGAAATTGGTCAAGAAAACATGGCGTCTATTGGTGGTGGCGGTGACAAAATGAAAAAATGCATGAAAGGGAAAGGCGAATCACCACCGACGGTGTATCCTTGGATGAAGAGAATTCACACTAGTCATGGTGAGTTCAAATTCTTCCTGACATTTTCTAACTATTGGACCTACAGTACATCCGTCACTAATCAATGCCGGTGGTCAAACTCATATCTTTACCCAGACTCACATATTTGTTTAAAGATCGCAACATCGCACGCAATATTATTAATCAATAATCATTGAAAATCGTATCTCAAGTAATCAAACTGATTACGTCGCAGTTCGCGGTGAGCAGCAAGAGAAATTTAACATACGTCGGACCGATAGCAAACCTTGCAAAATTATCCCTAGCGGACTGTAAGCGACCGATTGAGGACGCTTGCAGCTCACGTGCACCGTTATAGATTTCCGCCTGCCTTAATCATTGTGTTGTATATTGCATAACAATTACTCATAACGTAATGGATTATCAAGCCATATAAACATATTAGAATCTTGATGTTAGGGGTGAATTTGAGTATTTAATAAAATCTAACTAATATATTTGATTACGTTATCACGCGCGTTCTTCACGATCTATGTTCCCGCCTCACTTCAACCAAGTTTATAAATCAAGTGTGTCGTTAAACGTTAGCCACGTTGCCGCTTTCCTTCGTATTGCCTTGGAAATACATATCGTAAAGAAGATTCACCACATATGTAACGTCCAGCCTTGGTTTATTGAGAATTGTAACATTCACTGATTCACTGGCAAATACAGTCAGCTGTATGCAGGTATAGATAACGTACTCCCCTCGGTTATAGTGCGTTTTTGAACTGTGGACTGCATTACGCAACGCGTTGGTGGTAAATTTTCGCGTCTATTCTAATTTCGAGTATTTTTCCGATATGTTAAATGATATCCTGATTATAGTTTAGATATCGCATTGATACATTCAGCAATATGATTACGGCGTTTCTTGAGAGTAATAAATCAACTATAGGAACGCGGTAATGTAAATGACACTTTTCAGTTGATAGCAATAAACGAGCGGGCAATGCGGTTGCTTATTTCCGCTTGTGGTTGACGGCGTCAGGGCATATTGGAATTCGACTGTTGTACGGTTTCAACTTTTCCACGATTCTCCTACATAGTTCCGATAATAAATCAACGCCAATCTCATTGCTCTTGTGTCTTGTGTGCAGCTTTAAGTCATCACTGCGGCGAAAACAAATTAATCTCGTTGTAAATCCCTACTTGTCGCGTCCTGGTGGACCACGTGACTATAACTATTGATATATTCTTGAGGAGTTTTCGGTTGAGGATATCTTGTGTTTCCAACCAACCAACTACCACTAAGCTTTGCATACACATCGCCTCGTAATATTCGGCCTAGCGTTCTTATCTAGTTAATGCACGGTAAAGATGTCCGCCACATCCGGTCGTACGCTCAGTATTTTCCCGCGGGTTGCTATATGAGCCGAGCCGCTGAAGTCAAACATCTGAATCCAAGGTAGCTTGGTTGCTGGTCTGCCTGTCGGCATATTGAGCTGGTGTCGCCAGGGCGGTCAATGTTGGCATGGCAACCAAAATTTTTTCTATACCCCCACCCCGCATGCTCACACACAAACACACACGCAAAACAGCCATAGAAGCATACCATGTTAACTGCGAATATATCTGATAAAAAGACACACATTGCAGTAGGAAAGTGACTTCAAAAGTGTGTTACACCTACGTCATGTGGTACGAGAAAGCGGGGCGGCGTGACGAAGCAATCCAGGTGTGATGCACTTACTTCAAAGGGTATTGATGAGTCTTAAAAATGTTTCTATCGCGCCTGAGAGCTATAATTTCACTAGGCTACAGAGTTATTTTTTTAGCTTGTGCGAATGTTTGGCTTGCCCGAAGTGTTTCAGCAAGCAGAACCAGGTGGTACTTACAGTATCACAGAATACACACCGCAGCTGGCACTCGGCTCGGAAAAGTTTGGGATCCACTTCTCTATCAGAAAACGCATAAATTAAAGTATTGTGTGTGCTTCAATAACAATCTAGACAAATGACATGGCGCAGTAACAATTATAAACATTACTATTTAATAGTTCACGTCAAAACGATTATCCTAAAATAGATGGCAGTTTAGTAATTGACGTGACTTCTTCGGGCAACATCTAATATGCAAATTAGGGAATGGACGGTGTATCGAAAACACAACGACTTGTCACGCAAGACTGTGAGCGTTGCGCCAACACCACGCCACTATACGAACCCAATAATACGCAAGTCATTGTGTTGTATTCCCACTTTCCTTTCCAGTTCTGTACCATTTCTATCAGTTAAATCGGCGAACCGGCGTTGTGAAAAGGAAATAGGCCATTTATCATGGAGCGCTTCATTCACAAGAAGATGCAATAGAGTTGCATTGCACACTTCCACGCTTGTAATACTGCCAAGAATTATAACATCAACTGTTGATCCATTGTAGATGACCTTAATAGTAAAATTAAATCAGATATCGCGTGTTAAGTCACAAAATTAAGAAAGTATATTATTCAAAACACATGCGGTTTCATTTCGTTAAACCGCATACTTTCGAAACAGCATAGGGTATGTAGTAATTTACATTTTATTAGGTTGATACTGCCCGAATAGTACAAATCTGAAGTAAACTGAGCTAAATCAGTCAGATTTTGACCTCAAACAGATAACTCTACACATCGAGATTTGTGCGATAACCCGATTTCAGCCCGAAACCAATTCTGAAACACCGAATCTGAGTCCTGCAAGACCGCAAGGACTGCATTCAACATCGAATATTTACCTCAAATATTTATATCGGACTTCCAACATACATACATCTTTTCGCTTACAGCGCCAAAATATACTCGCTTCGTAGCGCGGAGTGCGCCGAAAATGACGCAACGCAACCCACGTAAAATCCTTGTTATCTCCCTGGGACTCGGAGCAAATCGTTGATGTCATAACAGGAAAGTGTACGAATCTCCGAGTTCATCGCTACAGTATATATATGTAATCCGGCGTGTAATTGAAGGTAGTAAACATCTTCCATACACACAGGAAATTGTGTTTCCGCTGACATCGAAAGTTGGCGAGCCAATTCATTTTGTTCTGTTTTGGATTTTGGCGGCGAGTTTGTTTACATGGTGATTTTAAGCAGGCTCACGTGAAACGCCATTGGCCAATCTAGTTAATAATACCCGCCTTGTTAGCGATCATGTGGTTTCTCCCAAGACAGAAAATTTGGTTCTCGTCGGGGATCCAATCAGTTATAGTTGTATCTCGTCACACTAGTGTATTTATACCTCGACGCATCCAGAAATGACAGCTGACCGACGGTTAGCGTACTAGGAACGTTGCTTTGGAGCGGTTTCGCTCAATTCTGATGGTCATGTCATGGTTGAAACCTGAACACAGTTGTCTCAATTATCTTGCTCTCTTTCACGGAAAGGTGTGATTAATCAATCGTGTAGAATTAAGCGTATGCGGTTGAAGATTGAAGGATATAAATTTTGGGTCACCGGTAAATCCTTTGTGCATTCTGTCCGGCGTCATTAGTAAATATGTCTGAAATAGCGATATAATTTATCCCGCTGTGTTTCAAATATCTGCGCAAGGCTTATGATCTGCAATATGTGCCATTTGTTATAATCCTTTCAATGTAAAAATATACCGTGGTAGTTGTGAGTCGATGTAGGCTTAACAAGAACACTCAATGAAATCAAAACACAAAAAATATCATTTAAACAAGGTTCCAACCGTGTGGTCCAACGTCCCGTAAGACAGCAACTGTATCCCTATTCACGATGTGACCATAAAGACAGGCCTATAAGGCGTTACGATTGACTAGTCAGCAAAGTTGAAGAATCGGCCTATCGGCGCGGTTACGTGAGCTAGACAGTGGCGATACGAAACGGGATACTTGCATTGCGGAATAAAATTGTAGTAAATTGTCATTCTCCATAAAAACGGAGATTCTGAAGGTTCACACGCCCACTGTTACGCCATTTTGCGAATTGCGATGTTCTGACACGTGATTGTACTGAGTTTCGGTATGCCATACGGCTTACTGATATTATATTGCTCGAATGCTTTTGAGTACAAACCACCTATACACCCAGCATCGACGGATAAGCCTGTTTGCGTATCGGTATCACAGATGGAACACAAAGGAAACCAATAAAATGGCGAACTCTTTGCTATAGAACATTGGAAACGCTTTTTGAGGATTTAAAATTTGGGATAACACCATACAATTATAATATCTATCGATTCATGATGTTACAACATGCGCTGCTTGAGTCATCCTTATATGTCTTGCATGCAGTGCTTTCGTCAGGGTCTACCTCTACATAATAGGCTATATGCTTCACGCTCCACATATAACTTGGTGAGAATACATGCTGCAATGGGATATATGTGAACATGGGCTAAAGAGATACACAACGTTGACATCGAGATGTTTTTCACATCCGTTGTAGGATAGTGCTGTGGAAGTGCTATCGATGTCAGAGAAATGATATGCAGGCAATAAATGTAAATGGATCCATAGGATATATCAAAACGGAAATTGTAATCAGATCGTTTCTTCATTTTAACTTTCCTCGCGATAGCTATCGAATCCTGCTCTATTCGACACTCTACCATGATACACTAAAGCTCTTCGTCTATGCATATTAGTGCCAGATATCCGATGTTCTACTTGTAAACAGCCGATCTGTTTATTTCTTTGCAGTATTCAGTAATGGCGCGGAGCAAGGGAAGAGACCTCGAACTGCTTACACCCGTCACCAGGTTTTGGAACTTGAAAAAGAATTTCATTTCAATCGTTACCTTACTCGACGTCGTAGAATTGAAATCGCACACTCCCTGTGTCTCACAGAACGACAGGTGAGATCCAGTAGTTTCTGACTAAACCGGTTGGGAATACGCCATGGAAGTAGACTATATATAAAGTGAAATATCACCTCAAATTTAATGCCCAGCCACGTTGCATTCGTATACAAGTTCTTAAAGCTACCGCAGCTCCGCATAGCTACATGTCTTTCGTGTGTGAAATTGAGTCCATCCTGTGTAGTTCATTCGACATGACATGCTGTATCGAGTAGCTTATGCGGGGCCAGCTCGCACTATGGATTTTAATCTTGATTACGGACATATTGCATATGCATATATCGAGACCGAATCCGGTTTCAACATAGCGAGCGGGTTGAGTATTTTCATGTGCGGGATATGTGCAATAGCGCACTCTTACGGAGTCCGTCTCATCGATCAAATAATTCATCATGACTCCAATAATAGCTTCAGGCAGCTCAAAGACTTCACCTGCTAAGGATGACATGTGGCAGTAGTAGCAACTAGGGGATTATAAAAGAGAAAATCCTACAATATATCTATATATATCGTGATCCTGGCGATGAAAATATTAAAATGGAAGTCGATTGTTGACGTGAGTGCACTAACCCGTATCGGTGTTGGCATCCGATAAATCGTTCACAGGTCACAGGTCAAGTTTTATTTGTGATGCATATATTTCGCCTAAGGAACTAGAACACCATGCGTGGGTCTTCAGTTAGATTTATTGAAGGGACAAAAAACGCTTTGTTCGAACGTGCAATCAATCTCTTTTCCTTTGCAGGTAAAGATATGGTTTCAGAATCGCAGAATGAAATGGAAAAAAGACAATAAATTGCCGAATACAAAATCGAGAGTGCTTCACGGTGGCGGCATGGGATCGTTCGATCAAGCGATATCACCACCGTTGTCATCTCCCACCAACGATGGAATTTCTATGCATTCTCGGTCTCCCATGAACATCATGCCTAACAACAATCATTCGCCTGACCATCGGACAATGAATGGTTACGAATCGCGCGGAGCAACAGTCCGACAAATGTCGGACGACTATTTTGGAACGTACGACATGTCAGCGACGAGCCAACATCAACCACAGAGACGTGGATTCATGAATTCTGCTGTGGAGAGAATGCTGAACGGTTCGCCTGGATTTTTTTATCAGCGACAATCCGACTATTCTGTTGCTAAACCAGATGGTGGCGCTACTGTTGCGATTCAAGGAAAATTTGATCCTCTGGGTAAGGTATTGTGGGTTTCACGTAATTGATTATTCCGCGGAACTAACCGGTGTCGTTTTGACTAGGTAGATTCCACGAATCCAACTTCGATGTTGCACAGAAGTCTAATGAGCTTTACCAATCCACCAACAGCAACCGTTGGTTGGCCAGATCAACTCTCTTCACCGGGCTTCCCTCTTCGGCAACCACCCCTCCCGCCAGCCTACATGGGCCAAGGAATGCCTATCAACACTCTTCCGTATCACCTATCGACGTATCAGTAAAAGAGAATTCGTTAAACCTTCTACAGTTCGTCTCAACACCTTCGTCCGTACATCACCATCGTCCAGGGTACATTACATCTCTGTCTTGTCCAGCTGGATCCATTAACGGACGACATGAGCAAGGTAGTAGCGACATGATATCTGATAAAGGGGGTGATAGTAATATATTCAAAAGACCCCCAAGTTTTCCATCACTTCCGACGAAGCCGACGACATCA
Organism: Botrylloides violaceus; assembly: GCA_030412335.1. Classification (NCBI taxonomy): domain Eukaryota; kingdom Metazoa; phylum Chordata; class Ascidiacea; order Stolidobranchia; family Styelidae; genus Botrylloides; species Botrylloides violaceus. The sequence continues at coordinate 3,719,192 of JASFYC010000829.1, read as the reverse complement.
TTCCGACCAGCAACGAGTCATTTTGGATTCAGTTATCCGGGATACTCTAACGGCTTGAGAAGACACAGTGAGTCAGTGAACGCTGGTTGCGTCCAGCCGTCTATAAACAACGGCGATGGCAGCGTCTCGTCTTATCCAACATCCATTGCAAATGGTGGGAATTCAACTGGTTGGAGATGCCAAGCGAACATATGGCTCACCAATAAGACATTCGATTCGTCAAAAGATAATTTTTTCTCGTGAGGACAGCCCGATAACTTTATTAATATTAATAGGTTATTATCCTAACACATATTATTGTTGTTTTCAATTAATGGCGTTTTGAATCACTCCACGAACGCCAGCTCAACGTTTATAGTACGCATTCTCGATATTTTCGGATTATAGCCCGGATTTCTTCAGCACCACGACCCACCGCATGTTCCTGATACTGACTGCCCAGCATATTTGATAACAAATTTAAATTCTTTGGTTCGACTCGAACCCGGTACCTCCCGATCCCGAACTCAGACAGACACTCAGCGAGCTGAGTGGAGCACATGTGATCTTCCCTTTTAACGCAAATAAAACATGTGCATCTTGAATGAGACTGCTGTCCAATTCCAACTCCTTCCATACAGTTACAACCTAACAGGTAAAACTCTATGCAAGAAGAAAGAGCCATCGGAAGCAATGTTATCGATATTGTTTTATTTTTCTCTTGCAAGGAAATATTCACAGTGTTGTCTTTAAGAACTTGCATTCATTTTCCTTTTTCGTTTATATGCTATATTCAGATCATAAGTTATATGTACGAGACGGCACAAATTTATTTAGTTTAATCTACAAAAAGTGAACTCGTTAGATAACGCTAGATTAAGGCAAAGATAAAGTAAATTGTTTGATATCACGTGGTGATTTTTACAATTGATTTAAATAAAACGCAAATTTGGGCAGTGAAATTGTTTTGGTTTGCCAGAGCTCCAGTGAATTGTGAGGCCTATGTGTTTTGCAGACAAATTGCATAGCGAGGTATAGTACAGAGATTGACTGATATTGCATGGTTGAAAGGGTGGATGGAGATGTATGTTGTAAAAAATCCCTGGCAAGGTAACACATCTTTAACATCTCGGAGAAGCGACAACAAAGCGAAATTTTCACGTGACCTCTGTTATCGTAAGCCGACTATTTTCAACAATGGCAGTGCGGTGTAACTCCGCCGATTTCGATCAGATTTTCCTCTTTGTATCAGTTCCGTTAATATACCTACTCTATGCACCCACCAGCATCACCTCTTGTTCGGTTCGGTAACTCTGCCTGTGTCACGCTTATTAGTAGGTTCAACTCTCACGCGTAGGAAGTTGTTACAACTATAGAAGCTTTATTATCAATAAAATTGCGATTCAAAATAACAATTCTTGGCTCATATTGACAATCTTGAGACTGTGTGTGGGATAGAGCATATATAGCAAAAAATGTACATCGTTGGATAACACGCATGCGCACTTTTCTTCGGACTCTGGCAAACTGAAAACTCGTCCGCACAAACTTGTCGAACGCTAGTGCTGGTCGTAAGAGTTCATTTTTGCTTGCAAATTTGTGCAGGCCGAATATAATACAGATTTAGGCAATACAGTAGGATACATGTCTCAAAGAATTCTTCGAAAAAAATGCTTCTCCGTGATTGTTTATACACGCCTCGAGGTGGCTGAAATATTATTAATCTCGACAAATATTCGTAGACTGCGACAAAATATTTTCGACGTATCCTAGTTTAGACAAAAAACAACATGATTAGATTATTAATGCTTTTTGGGACATTGGGCAAAAACACCTTACGCAAATGTTTTCTCAGAAAACCGTCGAGTCAGAGTTATTTGGACAAATATTAACGGTAAGCTATCACCGACATAAATAGACATTAAGTACGGTTGTGCAAAATAGAAAGTGCAGACAAATGACCAAAATGTGACGTAAAGACGCCAAAGATACGAAAATCGACGACCTCAAGCACAAAACACTGCTGCCAATCACGATCAAAAATGATGCACGACGATTTCAACGTCGTGAGCATGAACGCACAGGAGGTTGAACATAGTCCAAAATTCAGCAGCTGTCAATTTTTATCAATATTTATCGCAGTAGAAATATATAGTTATGGAAAAGTAATTATAGTAGTTCATTTATATTATATAATAATATAATTTATGTTCACTTTACGTCGGCCCTTACATTGTCGGGGGACTAGATGATGATGAGCGGTACATTATATGACTGTGGTTATCACACCGGATGTCCTTCCTGCCCCCAGTCAATCACCCCTGCCGTAATTTGTATTCTCTAACTACAGAATAGGAGTCGATTTTTGATCTCAAGTTTGTACCATTTTCTTTTCTGACAGTCATGATTGTGGGCAATTAAACCCCTACTTCGGCAACACGGCGTAGATTTGAGACGATGATTTTGGATGCACAGGAGAAACGGGTGTTGGTGATTAAGGCGGATTCATGATGGTGTTGGTGCGGCGTTAGGTAATATACAGTATTGCATGTAGCCAGATTAGGCCGAAGTCCTATTTCAGTGCATCGTGGTAGTAGTTCCTAATAGCCAACCCGGTCGAACGCTATCCGGCGTCGACGACAGGCAGTACAGCAGTTTGTGTAGTGGTAAATTAGTCCGGTTTAATTGTCTGAGGTAACGCTGATTATGATTACACTGGTCTCGAGAATCCTGTGCTGTAGGTACACCTTGGTGTCAGTGTTCACGTTAGATAGTGCGAGGAATCGTCGTTGCCAGAGCTCAGCCGTAATTAAGCTTCTCGAGTAGTGAATGCCCGCTCACTCTTCCGTTGATTCAGGCTTTTGCTTGCTATTTGTTGTCAGGGTCAGTTAAAAATAGTTGAATGGGGTACAGCACACCCACGCTTTCCTTTCATACGTTTTTGCTGTAGGGCTTCATGCATGCGAGCCGCGAAATTTTTGTTAAGGCTGTAGGCGTAGTTATATTGATGCCAACTCATTAGAGTCATGAGGAGATTCGTATCGCACGTATACTATATTCAAGTGTCTCAGCTTCTGTTCTCGCCAGCACTTCAACAGCAGCAATGACCATTCGTATCTTTTGCTTAGTTTTTCCAATGCTCCTTATTGTTCTCTAGAAAGGTCATGAACTCATTGGTTGGCTCAAGTGGCGACAGAGGAGAGTGGTATAAACGATGAGATCGCAGATAGTACGAAGCTCACCGTGACGGTGATCCTCGATGAACCGATGAAAAAAGTGTTGGCATGTACTATTTGGTTTTCCCAAAATCATCCAAGTATAAATTTTACTTACTGAAGGCGGTGATCCTTCTTTATGAATGAAAACTGACTCGCAAAACTGATAAGGTAGATTGTTACAAAATTTCTAGCGCCATCTGCCGAGTCAATAAATGCAAACAGTCATTATTTGGCAACAGTCGAGAGCAGAGATATCATGTCCCTCCATGACGTTACATCCAGCAACAGTACGTCATCTAGCAGAAATTTTGCAAATCAGAAAACTTTTTGAAAAAAGCGGGCAGCTCTGTAACGCTCCGAGTGTCACGCAGTGCACCGCTGCCCGACGTGGAGTTTCGATCCTCTTCGGCAAACGCTTTATCGGATTCGAGAGTTATCTCGATATGACTTGTCATGCAAAAGGAACGGCTAATTCTCTGGAGATATAACCGGCTTTTAACGTCATACTGAAGAGTTGTAGACCCTATAGCATTTGACATCGTGCTTATAACCTACCTAAACGGTGGCACCTAACCAAATGGCGAATTATCGGAATATATTTTGATACGATTAATCATCCCAGCTACATACTTCTCGGGGCGTGTTGGCGTGTTCCATGTTTATTTACAATTCCCACAAGCAACGGATTAAGAGCATCACCCGTCATTTGACACTGACTTTATCCGTTGGGAATATGAAAATATACAGATGAAAATGATTATTTATCGATAGCCTCGTAATCCCGTTGCTATAGAGGAAATTCCTAGCTCGTAGAACAGAGATATAAATCAAGTGTCGGCGAATTTGACCGCATTTACGTGACCGTATGCTATAACTTGCTAGTTCCGTTGCACTCGAGGACATCTATTTCAGAAGTGTTTTGTAAATTGCAAATCTTACGTGACAGTATCTTTATGTTTGTGGTTAGAACATCTTGGAGTAAGTCCTACCACGAAATCTTGTCTTGTCGTGACAATATTTGCTACATACATAATTTGCCAAACCAGTAAACAGTAAAAGTTGATACCCAGTGTAGTGCAATGGAACAAAATGGCCGAAAGATCACACCCGGAGAAACTTATCTTAAACCGAGCAATGAAAACCGGATTCAAGACTTCTTCGGATATGGATAGCACAAACATCACTTATAAAAGGACAAACTGACTTGTGTTCAAGGTAAGAACAGTTTCCTAAAATGCCAGCTTTGATAAATGGTAGCTACTTCAGTGAAAATATCAGAAGTATTCAAAATCTTCTCTTATATCTGTATTACTTGAGTAAGGTGTTTTAAGACGATCCAGTTTGTCTAGCTATAGCTTATTGCAAGCTGAGGCTGATCCGCACGATCACTTATTGAAAGTCATTATCTTAAATAAGATTTATGGCACTATGGTACACCATGGTATCAACAGTGACAAGAGCGCTTATTACTTTTACGGCATAACCAGTGTGCTTTGACGATATCATATCTTAGATTCTCAGTTTTTACACCGGCCCTTGCCTCTTACGCGTTTTGCGGGTGCTGATAGAAAACTAAAATGTATGTATATATATACTGATTGTTCAGATTTTTGGTTCAAAACAATCCATCCGCCGGTAATATAAGCGCGTGACATGTTAGCATGTCGTAAATGATGACAGGTTACAAAATAAAACATCATAGTAGACAAATTCAAGTAGTCAGCTCATTTCAAACCTGGTCGAATGTCGAATTGGATCCGGCGATAAGAAATACATAATCACACAATGAGAGTTCTTCACAATACACTACCATAAAAGTGTTATCCATTTCTCCGTTTGACCGCAGGTACAAATGACTGGTGGAACTTTACATTTTGCGGTTTTACTTTTACAATAGCAGTTTGTCTGAACGGTTGAAATACCTTGTCGCTAGTCTATCCAGAAGGTTATGCCGTAACGTCGATTGCTGTTTTGGTTCTTGGTTGTTGTTGCTTTGAGTTTGTGACATTTTCAACTTTGATCGTGTACACCAGGTCAATGACACATAGCCCGACAGCTCTGCGCACAGTCCCATTACCAACCGCCAATAAGGGGAGGAACGCGGAAACCAATTTAAAGTCTGGTTTTACTCGGTCGGGAATTTTTTTATTTTTATTTTTTTATTTGGAATTTATGGCGTTTTTCATCTACTAAGGCCATGTACGCCCAGTCGATGCTCACGGTATACGTGTCAATACTTCCGGTTTGTAGCCCGGATCACTATTACAATCACGACGCTCCGCGCTTCCCCGATACCGACTGCCAAGCAGAGAAGAAACGGATACCAATTTTAAAGTCTTTGATTTCACTCGGTCCCCTCCCGATCAGAAGGCGAACAGTCTAAACCACTCGGCCAATTGAACGGTTCGGTCGGGAATTGAACCTGGTGCCTCCCGATCATAAAGCGAACAGTCAAACTACAGTCGGCCTATACTAGTCAGTTTTTGACGTCGGTAAATGGTCGGCGGCGAACACTACTAAGATGAGAGGTGGGTGGGAGAAATCCCCTTCAACCGTAAATCCATGAGGCCTAAACTAAATATAATCCCTCACTTAGTTTCTCACGTCTTAGTGGCAATTCATCAAAAATTAACCCCGATGAATGCGGTTACAGGAACAATTAATTTCTTCTATTGGATTGTAACAGTGATAACAGTAGAGTATAGGATTTGCTAGAATCCACCAATTTAACGGTGACTGGGCTCGAAATCCACGAGCGATTGGTCAAATCCCCATGCAATCTGCGAGAGATCAATTTGTTATAATACATCACAATGAAACGTAACTTTCCATAGACGATATCCGGCGAGTTGACGTTTCCAACCTCCAACCTACGAATATTCCAGATTACGGATTTTATAGTCCCAACTGCCATCATCACACCTGAAGGTTCTGTGAATTTATAAAATACATGAAGTATAGATTAGAAGTCGTTCTATTATAGGTTACTTCGAAAAAAGTATACCAATATAGAGGAATAAGCAAAACTGTTGAATGAATTGTAAATACCAGGGCTAGAGTACATGTGACTAGGTTATACAGAGTCCGTCCTCTGCATTGTGGTTTGTAGTGGAATCATGCGTGACCTTTTTGAAAGATATTTGAAAATCTGGAGATTTGTAAAATCTCTTAATTCTTTGAAGTAGGCCTGCTTTCAGTAGATCGCGGTGCTTTGCCACCAAGACCTGGTCAGGGTGTGACATACTGTATTCCACGTACTTTCGGCTTCAGACGCTATATGTCACGTGAGTGACGGATGAGGATCGTGGTTAATCAGCGTTTATTTTTAAGCCTGTTCCGAAGAACGACCCTTGTTAATCAATAAAAACAGATTTACTGCTCTGATAGGCCGATGCGTCGGCGCTGAGGTGGGATTTTGTGCACGTGTGCTATGAAAGCATGATTAGAAAAAGGAAGAAAATATTCTATTCCAAAGATATTTCTCAATTTTCGCGGTATAACATTATTTTGGGTCAAACGTTTTTGGACAGGACGGGTGTCCCCATGATGAGATAAGTTGCGTGGCGCAAAGTTCCTCATACGGTTGAATAGGGTTGGAATCAGATAGGCGTTGTAAAGCTAAGTGATATTTTTTGCAGTTGACAGTTAGGGAAGGGGGGAGTAATCACGGTGTGGCAGCAGTTCAGTGATAGGGTTCAATTTCTTGTAAAGCTATCATAATGCAAATAGCGTGTGCCAAGGCCTATACTATACTTAGCACCCTCATAATTAGCACACGCACAGCCTACTACGAGTGACCTACTACCACTAGTAGGCCATGCGTGTGCTAATTATAACTAATTATAACAGAGTCAACATGCATGATTCCTATTTCTGCCTTGCTACCTGTACGCACTGTTTTAGGGGTCGACCGATTATTATGACCCCAGCCGATTATCCAGGCCGATATTTGTATTTTTGCAAATATGGGTATCGGCCGTTAGTCGAGTAAGAAAGTAGAAATTGCATATTGGCTTCAATAATCAGCGGATAATCGGCCAAAAGTCGATAACGTGGTCGATTATAGAGCCCAAAATTTACGAATTTTCGATCATTGATATCGGCCATCAGTCGTGCTAAAGGTCGAATATCGTATCGGGCTTGAGAAAACCAATATCGGTCGATCTCTACACTGTTTAAAAAACAATTTGGTTAATGAAAATATTGAGTACAGGTACCTATCATTAAAGAACTCCCACACTCGTTCCATTTTTGCAAGGATAGGTATTTCCGACCCTATCTGTAGACTTCGACGAAATCATATTTGTTTAGTAGTGACCTGGGAGCTGGTACAACAAGGCGACATACTAATCCTTTTGAGTCTAACTACATATTTTCAAAATAAGTCCTTCAGGGGTGCAAGGAAATCTATAGTTAAATATACCAGTTCGAGATACAGCCAAGTCAAAACTAATATATCTACTTACATTCTTCAAATAGACAAACGACTCTTAAGTCAACACAGACACAAAATACCTATTTACACAACCAATTGATATGTCTAACTTGACATAGGATCATAAATCTTTATCACAAGTGAAAATAGTGACATTGCATGCAGCATTCATGTTGCGGATGAAACATGATAAAATCCAGTCATTTTCTGCATTTTTTCGCAAAAAAGAGACCACTTCTTTTTTGCTCCCGTTGTATTTCAACCAATAAAACCAAAGACACGACGTATTCAACTTATACGTTAATTGCTTTGTTATCAGCAGCTGTATAGAAACAAGATGATTTTTCACAAATCTGATATTAAATATTTTCGACTCCTAAACCATTCCCGATAAGCATTAGTCACGAATCTTATAAGAATATCTGTGCGGCCGATACTGCGAGCCTAGAATAAATCTCAATATAATCTTTTTCAATGTATTTTAATACCAAAATGTAAAGCTCAAGCAGGAAACACATCTGATATTTATGAGTGATTTATTATCTTCGATGTCACATTGCAAATGCATCAATCAATAGCGTCAAATACATCCACCCGTCTAGACTCTAGATCAATCTAGCTGAACGTAAGAATTTGTGCAATAAAACTTAGCTGACATCGGATACATCAGCTGCTCACGGAGCTTCCGCCTTCTTTGGTACTTGCATGTCAATTTTATTTAATTTCGTTGGGCCCTACTTTATTTTCGTGTAGAAAGAGGCAGCACGCAACATGCTATTGAGTTAGATACCTATCGTGAGTAATTTCCTCGCATATTGATTTTGTGGATGCAACTTTTTCAATGTGTAAAGTATAGTAATATGGAACCTTCCCAGTCTTTCTTTATCCAAAGTAGTGTAAGTGCATCTAAACGCACAAGTTTTTTTAGCCTGTGATAATTAGTAGATATCGTACACATGTAGTGGCTACAAACTGTCAATACGTTTCAGAAACAAATCCCAACGCACAAATGAATGAAATCGTAACAGTGAGGTGATAGGTTATTTGATCCTTATGTAATCCCCAACGTAGTGGTTACGAGTTCACCTAGAGGACAGAAAGTCTGACTAAATGGCAGACCGATGCGAACCCGGGTACTCATCTCTTTTGTTGCAAATGGATCTCGCATTGTTAATACTTTATGTAAGTAAAAACAATGTGGGCCGCTGTTCGAAACAAGAAGCAACGGATTCCGTTGATATTGATATATAGAACAAAAGAAATATAAAGTGATGGAAGTCACGTTGCTACGCGTTCACGTGTTTGCTTTATTATATTTCCGTAAGGATTTACATCAATTGTAGTATAATTAACGGCAATCTATTCATTTATTGCATGTGTGCCTATCAGGTGTGTATGGAGAAACGGTCGCATCTCCCGAAGTCCGAAGACACCCGGATTTACCATTTTTTTAATATCCGCCCGATGGTGAAGTCTAGCGCTAAACTCGAACGAGTAGGAAATTGTGACCAACGGATGTAACGGTTCTCGTCAGTTCATTTCAGGAGACCCATTCCTTCATCTAGTGCTACCAGGGTAAATTTAGACAAAAGTGCTGTAATGTCATAACAAATTTAACGTCCAGCCTCAAGTTCATTTGGATAAAACTTTCAGAGCTGTGCTGCTCCTTCCTCAGATGAAATCGGTAAATTCGTCAGTTTCGCCTGGTTCGCTAACACTGGCATACTGTATATCATAAGTACACGCACGGTGGATTTGCAAATATTTCGGGAACTTATCTGTGTGACTTTATGAGTCCCCCGCGACTCAACCAATCACGTCCTAAATTTTAAAGACGTAAAAGTACTTCTTTGTCAAGGAAGACTCAACTATGGAAATTTTGTATTGCTGATGTGATGACATGCTATTAGCGGAACTGCGGCCCGCTGATATATTGTAGGCGAACGTCGCTATTTTATAAATATTGCATTATGTCATCTGCTTTGCAGCAGTCAGGATGGATAAATGGTAGTTATACAGTATTGAGAGGGAAAATTGGCTTTTGCGGTGATACAAGTTCTAGCTCCTGTGCATACACCCTGCTATAAATTTCTCATAATCATGTAAGTGAAAGGTGTGAAGAAAATATTACGGGGATTGTATTTGAGTTGTTCGGATAAATGATCCAATTTTTGGTTACTCAATATGCGAAAATGTATTTCGGTTGTATGTGATGAGACTGCCCAACGTGTAGTAATATCAAAATTTCGTCACGTATGGAATTACAAAGATAGTTAGCGTGCGATATTTTACACGATATTGATGAAACACTCGGAAAACAACATTGTCACATAAATTCAAGTTTTAAGCATAAAAATTGGGAGAGTGAATGTAGTTGTCAACATCAACAAATTTTACATGTATGATTATCGTATAATATCATAATGGCAAGCGCTAAATTTGGTTAGCCTACTTCCGTTTTTCCGTATTTCGTTCTGTCGTAAATCAATAATGCTAATTTTTCAGAGTGTAAGTTCTAAGGTATTCAGACAGTCAGTGTATTTAAAATATGGCCTACTTTAGTTCTAAAGGCCATGCTTGAAGAATCAAATCGAAATTGCGTAATATTAAGACGGTTCAAATTCGGCCGCGGACTGCGCGATGAGGCAGTGTGGAACCTCCCAGCTACCAGTTTGCATTCCGACACGATATCCACACATGTAATGACCGTATATGTACAGGTCAAAAAGGAATAGTACGGTAGGAAGTGCAACTGCCGAAAAAAAACTTGCCCGAGCATATGCCGTTATTAATCGCTGCCGCCGCACATAAAATGGAAGGGCCGAGGGAGAAGAGGATGGTAGGACAGTTTTCATGTATAGTTGGGGACGTTTTATTGCCATGAAAACTGTGCTAAATCGTAGCACTGCATTTTCGCTAATCGTATGCTAATTATTTTCTCGTGTGGACGACGCCGTCCGCGGGTGATAAATTACAAGTTGAAGATGAGGATTTTGTTCTTTGCAGAATAACGCCAGTCATACTGCGAAAATGATTCGGTGGAGACTTTAAAGTTAAATTAGCCGTGGGTGGAATGCACGATGTTGTTGTACGTAAGCACACGATCTTTTTGCTTACAGCCTATTAGAGGACGGTGAACTCGACGCTGCATATTTTTGGAAACATAAAAGCGACGTAGTCTTTTTAACTTGACCTGGTTACTTTTTCCATTGGCTTAGAAGAACGTGGTCACGCACCAGCAACAGAGAACTTAGGATTTGAGGTGAGTGAACTCTATATTACGTTCCTCTGTAAGTAACCGCATCACCTGCTTGTAACGTGATACAGAGTGATATCGGGTGAAGACATGCGTAAACGTTATCGATGATTACAAGCTGACCCCCAGGTGCAGTTTTGTGTAGATCGGTGATCTTAGTAAACTTGAAGTATTGGGAGGGCAAGTTGTTATTTTTATAAAGCCAAGGGATATCGACTTATCTCTTGACTCTACGGAGATAATGATCCGATCCGCGACTAATTGCTCCAATATCGAGATACCCACTTGATCACACAATACAAAATGGCGTGAACTACCTAGGATAGGAATAATCAACTCATGCAATCTGAACGTTTGGCTATTCAACAGTCAATCTATTGGTTAGGTTTCGATAGATGACTTATATTTCTGACGAATGTCTCGTTGTAACGGTCATTAGCTCATTAGCAGATACTTTTTCTATTAGTGTATTAGGCAACGTTGTATCAGTAGTCAACCCGGGTCTTTGACGCATCATGAGCGTGACTGGCTGAAGTGCTGGTTATTATCCCTACCTGACCACAGGTGTCAAAACTCCATGGTACAAGCAAGATCGTAAGGGACTTGACTTGACTTTTGAAAACCCAATAGCTTTGATGAAAGCTGATTTCTTTCCATTGCGCCTTCAATGTGACAATCTATTACATCAATCCACCTTTGAGAAATTATTAATCTGCTTGGAATAATTTTCCATTCATTCCCACTAAGTCATCAAGAACTAGCATTCTTGTGCGACGAGCCTTGACGGTGAAAAGGCGACGTATTTCCGTAAACGCGCAACATTTCCCCATCTGCCGAGATTCCTACTCGTATCCATCACACTTTCGAAGGTTCCAATCATTCGACAAATCGGACTCATGGCATTAAATCAGACACAGTTAATTCAAGAATTACGCAGCGAGAGATAGAGAAAATTTTCGTCGTCTTTCTATAGACAGTAGGCCTACTCTGCTGTATCGCGATCATTGTGTAATCCCAAAGTTTAATATCGTACCGAATAAATACGCATCACTCGCAGATCACCGCTACTTACAAACGATATGATCTTTCCCTACCGTAGGTGACACTTGAGTGCTTAAGTACTTGAGTGTATGCGCGAAATGTTACGCATTTACGAGCGATTTTTCTCTAATCCGCTTATCCGCTGTCCATATTAAGTGTTCTCTACACCAAGCGGAGGAATCAAAGGCATTTGGAAAACCGAAAACTAGCACCGCATAAGTTGGGTGCTGAAATCTGACAAACTATACCGAGCCACACTAGTTACAATGCATGAGAGTCTCGCTTGGTTCAAAATCAGTTAGGGAAATTTGGCTATATCACACTGCCTAACATATGCCTCGCCCTTCGACCATCTGTATCGAAAGGTATTCTACCCATAAACCGTGATTGCGCACATCCTTATTTATTCAGTGAAGAAAACGATGACTCGATATTGATGAATGATTTGAGAGCCCTTGAGACTCCCTATTGTACGCCGGTGCTTTAATGAATCCAAGCATTTTTCTTTAGTGAGAAATTCATACTAAGTGATCATATCATTAGCCACATCCATCGATGCCGTTCGGGTATCGCAGACGACAAATGGTCCTACTACATCACACTTCACCGCAACTTTCCACCTATTAATATCTAAGTCATATCGCTTCCCTATATCTAGCTGTTTGTTCTCATTTGCTGCAGTCTTTGTAAAGTACAGTTGGAGTAGAAACGTACCGAGAAAGTTTGCTTTACGATTGGAATTAAAATTAAAACTGATTAGCAGTAATTACAGAATGAATGTTAAAAATCTACCGCAGAGTTTGAAAACAGACAAAATGTAGGCCCATACCTTAGCAAGAAGGGAATCTGCAAAAAGCTACGAGGTGTAGCTAATTTCATTTTTTGATCTCTGTTGACGGTGTGTTACCGTAGCTGTGTAGTGAACAAACTGCCATGAACTTCTTAACTATTCTAATTAATGTTTAGTGTATGTTCACTGAAGAATGAAGTAATTAGACTTGCCCAGAAAAATGAAAGGGTTGTGTATAGAATATAGAAGAAGCGATAGTCTGCAAATGAGTTAACAAGGCGAAGCCGATTGGAAACAAGCAATTATGTGTAGACTTTGAGAGATGGTATTTTTCTAAGAGATGTTTGGGTACAAGGAGATATGCCGAATGGAGAATAAAAGCAATCAGGGGTATGACTGGTCCGTGTTTGTTGCTTTAGAGACTACTTGTCCTTTGGGTGACCTTGCTTCAATTCGTTCGTGTGTTTGTTTGGTCAGTCTAGGCCTCACCGACCAAGCGTTTAATGAACAACACGCCCCGCACTTGTGATACACTTATACCTCGTCAAAAGGGTGTTAGAGCGTGCGCTTTTCTGAAATATAGACGCTTTCAAGTGCCGGAGAATGAACGCCAACTATTTTGATCTCGCGCAATCGAATCTATCTGGTCCGGCTGAATCGTTGACTTGAAAATTTTTGTTTCCAAATCCCACCTACCCTCTGCTGCAGTGACATTTACCAATGACGCGTTCATAGTTTCAATTACGTCACGCGGCGCGACCTGTAATATTTTACATCAATGGTTTTTGGAAATGTAATTACGTGACAAGCGGATTGGATAATCGGTTTGTCATCGATGTTTTCAATATGACTGCTCCGTTTGATTAAATATCTTGCGGTGTAGCAAACTATAACGATCTACCGGCAATCTGAATTGCGCCGTGATGAAAAACAGACCACCGAAACGTCTGAAGTTCAATATAGCCGATCGATAGCCGCGTTTCTTTCATATCTTCATCTTGATATGATTCGTTACCGTACGATTTCGCACTTGATAGAATATCGCAGATGTTTATACTTACTTAAAACAATGAAAACCTGAGATAATGGTTGGTTCTTTCACATTGCTAAATTATATATAGAATATATATAAAGACATTTTGATCGACGTGCGGTGAAGGCAGGAATTTTTTGACATGAAACAGAACGAAATGGTATGCCAATGTCCCCAATCGACATGAAAGAATATAACCAGTGTCGCCCGACGAAGTACAAGTAGATATTTAGATTCAGTTTTTGACTTGGTTGAGTGGTAATCAAATTTATATAACTGGAACCTTGGGATCTCTCTCAACCTCTCAAGCGCAATTTCGCAATGGTTTCGCTCAGGTGGGATCTGTGCGGTTCGGACATATCTATTTCATCTTGATATATTTATTGCAAACCTATGTCTTTTTCTGAGGTTCGTCATGAATTCTACGCCAGAAACCATGCAATTTCATACACCTTGGGAACCTGTGTTCTAATTAGTATGAGAACCAAATCGTAATGCTTCAAAACGCAGTTAGATATGATTAATGCATCGTCAAAATGTACAGTGGGAGTCACGACTACTGGTTTTGGCGACACGTTAAAAGATCAATTTTTCTATTTCCACGTTTCATGGCAGCACCCACTTCGCAAACCACGTATTGATGTTAACACGCTGATCGTCTGGGTTTAACAAACGTCTAGAAATTGATTTATTCATTTGCTCTCATAACGTAGGGATTAAATATTTGACATTTTGAAAGTTTAGTCTATCTCCCATTTGAGTATAATATAAGCAGAAAATAACTTGAAAACATGACAACACGGATGCGGATCGAAGTGACAGATGTCAATCCAAGTAATGAGTAAAAACAATAGGTCATTTTCGTGCTTGCTTACAAAACTTGATTACGGTCTGGACAATTCCTAACAATATCCTGACAGCTATACAAATGAACGTATCATACGAGAAAGCTGTAATATATATGAACATTAAGCCCATTGTTTCATTTCCTAGCAGCAACATCCGTCCTGACGTGACGATTTGCAGAAATTCAGCGTTACCGCAGCTTATCCTGGTCGCAACACCTGCGAGCACCATGGCTAATGTCCGAAGCCATAAATCAAAAGTGTCTGCGACAAGATTAAATCGATAACCATATTTCTACAAATGAAAATCAGGTTGCCTCTGGCCACAAAAAAGACGTGCTGGATGTAACATATGGTAGACACCTGGCGAGAAACATGCAAGCATTTGCCGCGCGAACAAATTTCTTGTTTACGCCTCGGGAAAAAATATTTCCAAAAGAATTAGACTTCGGTCTGATGCCTTTTGAAACTTGATTATGTAATTTGAGGAATCTGTTCTCCAGTAAGTTGAGATACATATCATTAACTATATTTGAAATGCTGCAGCCATTTTTCTCTTTTATGTAGCTGATTTGGTGTAAGTAGACCTATAGGATAAATGTGAAATTTCTGCCCTATTTATGCGCACATTCCTATCACCGTGTGTGATATCGATTTCGCGATACCTTTCATCTTGTTATCTTTGAACTTGTACGATGTATCTCACGCCCCCACTTCACTAATGCCATATCTGTGTATTCTTCAGGCCAAGTACACAGTATACTTTCTTATTGCGATCCCCCGACATTTAATTGCATAACTATCGCCATTACGTGCCTCGCTAATGACAAAAATGCTGAGTAATGACACAGTCACGTGACATGATACCCGTCATCCACATGGCCATGATTTTCAGACAATGCGACTCATCGTGACGAATCCTATTAACCTTCATGTACCGTCGATATTTATCAGAACAATTTTTTTATAACGGATTAGAAGAAAGAGGAAGGCGCCGCAAGTGGTGAACCCTTAGGAAAGGTCGACCTAAATTTCGACAGGCACCGTAAGAGTAGTCTTTGCGTTCAACCTGTGATTAAGGATTGGTCATTTTTTACTAACTTCAAAAATTTCAATATAAATGAGCAAAATAAGTCTACTTGTTTATTGTTTATACATATTTGTTTATGTTGAATATCGGGTATTGCAGATAAAATCTGATGTGGGTTCATCATCAAAACACTTCTGGAAAGAACAAAAACGGAAAATATTATTCAAACGATTTGCTGCCCTACAAAAAT
Organism: Botrylloides violaceus; assembly: GCA_030412335.1. NCBI lineage: Eukaryota > Metazoa > Chordata > Ascidiacea > Stolidobranchia > Styelidae > Botrylloides > Botrylloides violaceus. The sequence goes on along the minus strand of JASFYC010000829.1, from coordinate 3,703,315 downwards.
AGCTAGGTCCAGTCAGAGTTTTAGAATGAGAGTCCATAGGTGTAAACGCATAAGCGAAATGAGTTTCCACGCTGAGCAGCATGGACTGTTTGACTAAAGTCGTTAATACAGCTTTCTCTGATTGATGGAGCGCCGATTTGAGATTTTTGTCATAGCTTTTTCAAGAGTTTCTGTTTCCAGTGATCCTTGGTGGCAACCCAATTGGGGATGCCAAAAATTAAAGAAAAATAGTTTCTGTTTCTGTGGACTTTTCTTATCAGTTGTTGCATTATTTGAGGGTTCAGGTTAAGTTGAAATGGTCTTTTTTATAGACATTACATTCTCTCTTGGCGGTCTGTTATCCAGTGTGAATTTAAATGGTTTATGCTCAACTAAATTCTGTCCATAACACTAAGGTAAAGAATGAATGATGAGAAGCTAATCAATTGAAAATGATGATGAATGGCTTGTACCGAAGCAAGAAAAGTATTCCGATGCCGACTTAGTATTTGAGTGGGGTTAGACTTGAGTAGACAAACCCGACAGGGGGAATATTTTTTGTATACTGTGTGCACTGTTCTTGGTGTTGGTGTACGGCTGGGGGTCTCTTATATTAAGGCTCATGCGTGTATGATTGCTTTAAAAACGAAGAGTCTGCCTGGTTTCGAGACATATCCGTTTTCTTGCGAGGTTATTATTATGTTATGTTATCTTGAATGGTGAAAACATGCATAATTTCTGTATATAGGATATATAAGCGTGGCTGGGATTACTGGCGCCTTGAAAGGTGAACATTCAACTTATTATCGGCCAAGCAGAATCGCCATACCTTGCTTTCATCGCCTTACCTTCACAAAGTGATTTGTTCAATCATCACTACGTTGCGTATCAAATAGAGTAACCTCTTGGTGACTTCTCCTGACTGTTACTAAATTACGTCGGCGCCCAGCGGGACAATCGTGCCGCTCTACTAAAACATTGGCGAAAGGTTACCGAACAATGTTTGTGAATAAAAGAAAATTGCCCCACGAGAAAAGATCCATCATTGAAGGCTTTCTTTCGTGAGACATAACAAAATAGCGACCCCATCGAATGCCAACTACCGTGTACCTCAATTTCAATACATGCGGACCAATTTCTCTCACGCTTAGTCGAGTTTGCGTGACCGAGAATTTTCTATCTGTTAAGAAACCTATTACGATAAGCAACTAATAACATTTATGCGTGAAAAGGATACACTGCCCGCTCGGGCTCCAGGGTAATTAAACCAGTTAACTGCACTCACAATGTAAGTTTCTATACAATCCATGCAATGTATTTAATACGTACGGTTGCGCTACAATTTCACTGCTTTCTCCTTCATCCTTATTTTGTCTGTTTTGCATTACAAAAACCGGCGAAAGGTTTGTGTGACAGTCACTAGACGTAGACGTATAAGCAGTTGCTTGATTGTGTGAGTATATAAGCGGGCGTTGTGTATATGTTTGACTGTGAGAAAAATCCTGTTGTCATGCACACACTCAAGCTCTGTCGGTTTATCTTTGGAGTTGAAAGGTGTTCACAGTTTGTCATCAAAGTCAATGTTTCCCATTTCTAAGCGAACAGTCTTCGTCAAAGTTACTTGTCGACAAGACGTTAAGTGCTTCTCATAACCGATAGCCAGAACCATTTCAAGTGGATGGTGCGATTTGCCACACAACTCCATCGTGAAGAAGCCCCCGTCCTCTATTAAGGTTACAAAATGGCGCGTTTAACTATTTAGCGGTCACTATGTAGCGGATTTTCTTCACCCAACGGATATTTCGACCGTTCCGCATTTCAATTAATGTTAGTCATTCTCTTACGATGGATGTAGACGACATCACGATCGATTTAGCGGTATGCTTGGTGCTGAGGGGTTGTCAGTTAAATGTGATGTTTAGTTTATATCGTAGTTCTGTTTTCACTTGCTCTCAATTATTTGGGTTTATATTATGAGGTATTTGAAGTATGCTACGGAAACACACACATTGCAATACCCAAATTACACGCTGATAACAATTTTGTACGAATTATTGAATACTGTGTGTTTTACCGCCACCATTTTGACTTTAAACTGCAAGCTGGTCAACCTCTATCCCTGCAGAACTATGCACCCATGGCCCTTTAAATGCATGGATACCATGCACTGATGCGAACCCCACACGCGATTACCTGCCTGAGGTCATCTTATGTTACCTTGGAAAGTGCGGTGAGATAGCGCAATCAGCTGATTGTCCAATGATTTGATTGGAAATTGACTAGTTTAATCCGTTTGCGCGCTACAAACCAGGGTGTAAAGAGGAATCTCATGGTTTGCTGTCGGACACTTCTATAGCGGTAGCACGTCATTGTAGCAGTAGCACGACGCCGTTTTGCAGCGTGCAGATCACACCATGGCCAACTTTAGTACCCAGAGTAGGTCATGATCACACCATAAATTGTTCTAACAATGTGGCGTTCTGTGATCATGGGCAAGCCACACACTTCTCTGTCACTGACTAGTCACAAGCATTGATATATAATGAGGCCGGGCCATTCGCGGAAAAACGCAAAACTAAATATTACGTGCATCATGGCGTAATAGTATGCGCCATATTTGGATCCGAATACACTGTAACAAATCGGACACGCAAAGAGTACAAATCTGAGGCTTAAGCATAAGTGTCAAAAATTTCCAGATATTGTGTTATACTTCTGGCGTCAGTCATTATACAATTCCAGATTCTTCATCAAAATATTTCACCGAATGTTTGAAAGAAAAAGACCGGGCAGTAGGCACGTTGATATCTGCAATATCGGTGACTAGCACCCATGAATTTAAATGCGTCAGATAGAGTCAAGCATTAATGAAAGTCCGAAGGCTTTATAGTCCTGATGGATGAGCTTCCAACCGTGGGTAGAATGTTGTGTTTTCCGTCAAGACGGATTTTCATGTAGACCTAACCTGATGGAAATTACTCTGATGTTGCGATGTTAAAAAAGACTTCACGCAGAAGGAGAGATAATGCATCGAATAGAGGTAGAAAAACGATGCGGCATGTTGACTGAATAAATAGTAGGGACTTGGAGTTCCTCATTCGTCAGAAAGTCACGATTTAACCCTGCGTTGACATCATAGGTGCAGTGAACCGTATCATGGCTGCAGAACTGATAATCTTTACCATTCACAATACAGCGTCGCGTCACAATGAAAAGGTTTTTGAGCTGATATTGTCCGGGCCAAACATGATTAATACTTCTGAGCGCTGCGTTAAATATACACTTACGAGACAATACGTAACGAATCATTACCGCGGAAATAAATCATCAGATGTCTCTCTTTGCCTTCCCAAGGAAGGCTTATAACCGGTGAAATTAAAAAATTTGTATCGTCACAGTTTTGCGAGATGAGTAGGCCTATTGGTTGTATCAGAACTATTCTCCAAGTCTCCAAGTCTATGCGGTCATTCGCGGATTTGATCGCGCACTCGAGACTTCTCTAGATTATGTAGAAAACGTGCTAGTGGAATAGCTACGTAACGTAAACAGTGGTTGATAGTATAGCTTTCTATTTTGTTAACATCTCAATCAACAAGGCCGTAAATATATGTAGCAAAGTTGATGACACGGCTTAATAGGGATATTTTCCGAGTAGCAAGCATGGAGAGTTGAGTCATCTGTAGCGGTTAAAAGGCTCGAGTGGCTTCTTGGTGATGATTTAGTCTGGAATAGTCTTATCAAAAAATTCTGCTGTAGGCGTTAACCATCGCTCTCTTCTCTATTTAGTTTCACAGAGATTAAATTTATCCTGCATAATAGCGTACAGTTACTCGAGGCTGCATTTTTCAACCCACGCAAGGGACCTTCATTCAACAATGATTCGCCATTTTGTTGGGGGAGTCACCGCAACTAAACAAAGAATCGTTCACCCTGATTACCGCGGATATATATAGCAATGTTACCCTTTTTACCTCGCGATGATATTTTGGCTGGGGAATCATTTCTAATGAGGATTTGTTGTGAAAATGCAAAGCACTTAAACAAGGTTTACATGCTCTCTGAAATGAACCCGTGACGCATTATATCATCAAGATGGTTATTCAGATGTTACGGACATGATTGTTTTAGCAAGATGCTATCAAGGTTTGTATTTTAGACAAAACGTATCATTTTTAACACTGTATCATTTCCCATTTTATTTATCCTTTGATATTCTTCGATTTCGTGTTAACAGCTGTTTAGTTAATATCCGGTAAGTGACGGAGATTAAAGATACCCGTGTTCAATCGTTATCACACCTATCAATTTTATCATAACTTATATCAGATGTCGATCACGGCATGGTCGCATTTATTTACGGAAGCCGAATTCGAGCTCATTGCATATCAAATTTTTCGCAACTTTTGTCAAAAATTTAATTTCCAAGTCTGACCGCCACTATTGCTTATGCCTGGACCATTTTACGCCGTATCAATGCGATTTTGTTGCGTGGTGGGGTGGTGTGAACACATTTTAGCAATTAGCGAACAACAGCATTTCGTAAGCTTGACTTAGATATGTTTCAAATGTTATCGAGAAGACATAATTCCTATTTAGACTCGAGATTCGAACTGTTAGAGACGTGTCGCTATTTTAGCTTAGTGGCGGTAAGTTCAAAGGGAAATGCAGCTCTATTGTTTATGTAGAACATATTGAAAACAGCTTTTCACTGAGAGACGAAATCTGTGGTTTATATTGAATGAAAGGTCTGGATTTACGTTGATGTAATCAGTCATAGTCAATCAAAATTATTCGCACGTTGCCAGAATAACCAGATGTTCGGTGTTTGAGAGTATATGGCTTATGATATGATATCATTAAATAAGTACAACAGCTACTGTGAAAGCTTATACAATGTCTTATAACTTTGTATAGATAGCCAAATGGATCAATAATATGCAATTTATCTGTGCATCAAGACATATTTAAGTCGGAGGAAACTGATGGTGCTATTATTGGCATTTTTTATTAATATAAATATAAACAGCTTGTTTTTAACACTGATTTTGAACACAAAAGCCAACTTCATTGCGATTAGACTATAGAACACACCATGGTACGAGACTGTCTTTGGGAGGTGAAGTCACAAATGCTCTACAGCTGATCGCTCCGACCAGGCCTATGCTTGTACTAAGCTCTGGATTTGGCCATGGCCATAGCAAATTGTTAGTAAAAATTTGCTACTCGCGCGTGAATACAGATAGAAAACACTTCATATCAGCTCCAATAAATAAAAACTCAATTAAACAAGTTGTTCACTTTTGAGTAAATGTTTTTATTGTAGAAAGGTATTTTGAACAGAAACGGAACTTTTTAACTGAACATGTTTTAAAACAGGTTGTTTTGTCACAACTGTTTTTTATACTGTACTCTGCGGCATTGTGCTAAGCATCACAACAGCCACAGCCAAGAAGCCGAGCCATGTCTGGGAACATTATGGGTCTGCATGAAAACACTCTGTTAAAGATAATTGTATTCTAAAAAACTATTGTAAATATGTGGCCAACTTTCTGTGTAAACATCATCTCATATATCGATGTCTGGGGAATGCATTTTTATCAGAGGTAGTAACAAACAGAAGCGGAGATCACTCTGAGACCTCATGCTGATCTGTTTATGCTTGGCGTCGAGCTGCCCTGAGAATCGCAAAGAATAATTTGATAAATTAGTAAAACAACCTTTTTTCAGACTCGATTCAACCACTAACATGACCTAATGAAATTATGTAAATTTATTTACATTGTATTCTTCAAACTACAACGGCATGTGGCATAATCTGATTGTGCCTCGTACTGAGTGTCTTACAATATGGACCGCCCGTTGACAGATATACTGTCATTTAGAGCGGTATACATTGATTTCCGTTTCTCTATCTGATTACTGCGGAATAGTGTGGAACAAATTCTTACAAGTAGAAACTCGTTTCATCCTTAATGGGACAAATGGCATGACGCCCCCCTCCTTTCTTTTCGCACAAAAAATACCAATTCGTTCACAAGGTATCGACGAAACGTCTGACAAGTGATTAAAAATTCACTGATGCTGTAACCATTTCGCGAAAAACGTCTTCCCGATAGGATTTTAATCGTGCTTCGACGTCCAACGGTCAGCAATCTCAATCAATCTATAGCTCGGGGAGGATTGAAATAAAGTATCAATCCTTCAAGACGTAAACGCGATATCTATATTCTGTCAATCGAAATTTTAGTAAGGATACATTCAGCTTGAAAAGAAACGCAGTTTCGTTTTCTTTAGATCGGCAGCAGTTGGGCGTCTTGCAAGAGAGGACTTCGCCGCACAGATTGACAAGTACGTATACTATCATATGTTGCTAGAGCATCCCGCATCAAACGCGGAATTCTCTGTTTGTCATCAGTTTTAATTTGTTTATGCTTGAGGCTAACAGAATAGATTGACAATATGTAATACCGACAACCAAGTCAACACATACGTACCAGCTGTCGTATGTTTTATACCAACGAGAATCCCCTGCCAGTGACAGCTAACTTAAATGCAGTTGTAAATAACAGGTGCGAGATACGACAAAGGTGTGAAGGCGCAGATATCAAAGCTGCACTGAGAATCTACCATGAGCTACCCGCATATTAAACAGGCCGTACCGATTGGATACAATTCAAACCCTGCTGTGGAGATGACGACCCTTAATTCGACTGCCTTTATACCTACCAATTTGTACTCAAGTGAAAGCAAGTTACTACAGTCGGCAGTAAAAGATTACGACTACGACAGAGCAACATTCAAACCCTTGAACGAAAATGATTGTGATAATCTATCGCTTCAAAGCCTTGGTGCATCTGATACTGTAGAAGCGGTATCGCACGGGCACGTATACTCTTACGAAAATCCTGTTGCTAAAAGGGGCGAGGCTGTTAGATATTCCTACTTGTTCGATGGGGATTCGCCCAGACAGCCCTTTTCTAACGAAAACTGCGACGATATTGCATGCTCAGACGCATCTCCAATGCAAAAGCACACTTTCGGCAATCTAGTCTTGTCCATGACTGCCAACACCAAACCAGGGGACGTTGATGGCCGCTTCACTCAAAACTATTTCGGCTATTTAAGGAACGTCAACGGAAAAGAGAGTGATGCGACTTCGGGCGAAAACAAAAAGTTATCAACTAGCAGTAACGATGTGAAATGTCAAGACGAAAGGGACAATTATCTTCTCAGAAAAGACCAACTAACACAAATGATTAGATCGTACGGCGACGCAGACTCTGCCGAGCAGCGGTCTCGCAACCCTAGTCAACCAATACGTTCGTTGGAATCACGTGATCGCGTTGAGACCGATGAGGTCAAGGGAAAGAAAAATGGCGATGAGTTGTATACGCGAACGTCCGAGGCATGCCGCTTAGTCGAGCGAGCAGAATTCCAACACCCGCAGGCTACTTTTCACCAGAGAGGCTTTGCTCATAAGCTTGGGCTCAGTGAGCATGCAGCTGAGTCAAACGTGGATCAGAGTAGTAGTATGTTGATTGCAGCAGATGATCGAACCGGTGGGCAGACCGACGATTCACTATTAACCTGTGATAGTTTCAACGCGAATTGTATCGAGAAAGTCGTAGCGCCCAAGTCGTCATCTTCGTCACCACGAGCTGAGAATTTCATGACTCCGGACTTGCAAACGGATATCATTCAAAAATCCGGTGCAGAAAGTCTCTTCGCAACGGAAATGCAATCGCGCCGTGACGATAAAGGAAAAAGCGTGAAAGGCTACGGACTTTTGCGCGATCAGATGATTAATGGACACGTTGGAGGTACTACCGATGATAAATCGAAGAATAATCAAATTTTAAACATGTACACTGGTGCAAGCGGGGTCGCGAGGAAGCACGGGACGGTACGTAACGATTCGCAGGAGGCGGCGATAGCGAAACCCGCCGAACAGAGCGCGACGATGGACGGGCATCAAAATGGCGACTCTGTTGCAACAGGGGAAAAGATTGACGATAATTCGTCTTTGAGCAAACATATCTATCCGTGGATGAAGGAAACAAGGCAAAATGCGAAAAGGAAGCAAAGTGCTTCAAGCAATTCATCAAGTAAGCAATCAATTTAATACCTTTTTAATTCAACGCGTATTGGTAAGGCCATTTTTCCTAATCATACGTACGTCCGAAAACTGTATACAAAGCTATGTTGGAGTTGCGAGTAATAAATGGCAAGCGATCGAAGCACGTTGCTACTAATATACTGTAATAAGTAAATCAACAGTGGTATCATTTCTATCGACGTCTAGTCAAAATTTGATGATGGCTTGATTAAAGGATGAAAATGTGCCATATCGTTTGGCAATAGTCATTGATTTCTATCAATCTATAAGTCATTTTGGTTACCGTTTGCCCAAGAAATGACCGTTTAGATCTTGGCTACCGTACTAGATAATATCTTAACGAATCATTCGAAGGAATATTAAATTTATAATAGTGTAAAGTTTGCCTTTTTTAAAGACCTTGTGTGACTTTACACGTCAGGCCATTATAACAAAGTATACTGCGGAAACAACCACTTGAATCCGCACTATCGTGAAGACTAATCACTACACGATCCAATGAGAGCTTATAGAATTCTAACACAGGAGAAGAGCGTGTTACTATGTTGTAAAAAGTGTGACGGGACCATGACGTAATCATAATTCATCAGTAATAAGGCGAAAGATTAGCTATGAGTATTTGATGATATGAGTAACCTTTTAAGCCTATCTATATCTATAAAAGTGTGGCTACCTCGTAGTCTTAATTCACTGACGAAAGTCCCGCAGAACATGTTCTGAGAGGTATGCAAGTACGTGTTACCTGGAATTGTAGGAAGTAAAAAATGTTAAAAATATTCAATTTGTTTTTCGAGGTCGATTTTTTTAATCTGTCTTTGTTTACTAATTTTGCTCATCAACTTTCACGATATTAGTAGCTCATACCCGATTTGATTGAAAAATGTAGCACCATGGTCGACAAGGCATCCCAAGTTAGATTATCACAAATCAAGGCGGATAGAACATAGAAGCCAAGTCCTGAATGCAGAATGTTACAATTGTTTTGGCGGATAGTGGGACGGATAGCGGACGTTTACACTTGAATAAGAGGTGTTATCCGAAATGTTATGTTCAGCCTCGACTTGATTGGAAATAAGTGCACAAGTTTCGGAACCCTGGTCCTCTACCAGGTTAAATGGGGCTGGACGTTAAATTTGTGGTGACACTGTATACTGATACTTCTACCGTTGTAATATGGATTTTACGGTGTAACTCATTTCTCGCAAGTGACGGTACGAATCGGGCCATTTATACAGTCCATCTGTTTCTCTCTCTCGGTGTGTGTGTGTGTGCGTGTGTCCAAGAGGAGTAAAAAGATATTAAGAGCAGATGCAAATGCAATCTATTTATTTTACGTACGTATCAAATATGATCGACAAAACATTTTCCTTTCTGGCTTACATTGAAAGTTAGTTTATCTGCATTAATGTGTAGCCTCATACTTTGGAAATAAATCCACATATTTCCTGCATCTTGCGTTTTTTGACACATCTCCTGCTGGAAGATGGATGTCTTGAAAATTACATTATGGAACTTTTGTTGATATCATATCCCACCGCCACAACAGATTTTCGCTCAAAATTTACAATTTCCAGAAATCGTGAAACCATCCGAATTGAGCCACCTGCGCTTCTGAATTTTGTCACGAATTTTGCATTGTACTTGTCTGTTGTCGACGTCACTTGTGGGTGATAATTTACGGACCTTTCCGTCCGCAATAAATAAACAACTTGGAAAATACATTCTCGCAAAGTTGATGGTTATGGAATGCCTTGGTCTTGATTTTTTTGTTATAAAATAGAAATGCCGCATCATCAGAATTGGAAAATTTTTTTGCGAAGTTCTTTGATGAATATTTGTACTGAAATAATCCTACTATTAGTTTCTTTTTTCACATTTGCGCTGCTGAGTATTTTTGATTACCTCCAAAAATTGCCAACAGCGTAAACACAGCAACACCATCAACCGACTGGTAATACGCGAGCCTGTCATAGATGATGATTAATGGGCAAGAGATACAGGTGTAGTTTACATGAGTAAAGCGTAGTTACAGCTACGTAGAGTGTTAGATCAAATTTATTCGATGGAATAGCCGTTTTCAATAAACGCATGTGGACACTTTAAGATTGAATGTGGTAGAAAACTCACTGCAAATTTGAATATTACATAAACTCTGCCCACTGCCCACTGCAGGAGAAACTGCAACGCAGGACGCATAAATGCATGATCGCGCGTATGCGGTGTTTCACACTTGAGCGATTGAGCTAAACCAAACGTGCACACTAAAAATAGATACCATAATGAAATGCATTGCTGTATAGATTTTAGGGATGCCATTCTTGCCGCCATTCTCTTCATATACTAACTTGGTTCCAAAACTGAACATAGAAATCCCAGCAGCTGGTTTACTTTTTCCCAAAAATGGAATTCATGTTGCAGTTGCAACGAGAGAAATGGATCACATATCCAAAAACCAACACCGGAAGATAACTCATTACGATAGTCAATGAATTGTCCGCCGTCGAAATCGCTATAATCTTCAAAATTAGTTTCTTGCTTCTTGCATGCATGTACTATTATCAGAAATCATATGTAGAGCGGTTTGTAAAACAGGTGTGGGACATGAATATACTAAGTAGCACAACATTCATTGCTACAAAATTTTATTTAATCGAAGACCTTTCGTCCACCTCTCATCAGGATTAACGGTGGAATAATCCTGATGAGAGGTGAACGAAAAGTGTTCGATTAAATAAAATTTTGTAGCAATGAATGTTGTGTATCACGAAGAAACTTTTCAGATGTGGGATAGATAGTCGGCGAGTCGCAATTCTGCCGACCAAGCTACAATATTTAGTGTGACCTCTTGATTTTCTTGATCACGCATGGAAATCCGAATTCGACAGTTTATGCTTAAAGGCGCTCATAAATAAATAGAAAATTAGGCTATATATGAAAAAAGGAATGTTTTGTGTAGCCCAACTGAAGTTGGTTATTATGGCACACCGAAAAAAATGTTGTACGCCTCTGTTGTAACACCTTATCTCAGTAATAGACAGCAGCAGCAGCTATGCCTACAAATAGTTATCCAGCTCATGTAGGCTTACATCGTAAAAACCTTAGAATATATTCCTAGAATGAGTTATCAAGCGGCGCTCATTTTCAGTTAGTAGATAACAAGACTTGAGCTGGATTTGTAGATACACGACTCTTTGTTGTGCTGAAACAATTTTGTGCGCTTGCGCGTCGAGTTTACTTTGTTTTGAAGAGTATACCTTTTGTTTTTTTTATTCTAGATAACGGCGACAAGTCATCCAAGCGTGAGCGAACGGCTTATACAAACGCACAGCTTGTAGAACTGGAAAAAGAATTTCACTTCAACAGGTACCTATGTCGACCGCGCAGAATCGAGATGGCGCAGATGCTCAATCTCACTGAAAGGTTCGTTCACAATGACTTTCTTTTTTGAGCAAAAAAGCATTTATGGAAAACCAATGTCATTCGCATATAGGCCTAACAGAACAGTCTGTTCTGAGTGTGGTGCATGATTTATTATCTATCGCTACTTCTTTATCACGCAGCATAGGACACCCATTGCTAACCCCCAAATGAAGAAATTGTTGATATAAGTATCGAAATTAGCTCTGTGCTGTATTAGAGTCTGGCGTCAAATGGACTGCTGAAATGCATTCTCATAATCGCACTCAGTGGAATGAAAATATGTATGCGTACTTGACATGACCGCCAGTCGACGTAAAAATGCACTCTTTCAACCAGCGATCTCTTTAACACTAAAGCTTTTCAAATTGCTAGATGATACTTTCATTACTCACCTTGTAGCATTTTTAATCCTGTTAAGATTCCATGTCTCTGACTAAAACCAGGTGGAAACGAGACACCTTTATTATACTTTTTGTATGGCACTGTATAGCCCAAAGATAACATTCGGGTAACAGAGAGTCTTTCGATTTCAAACAAACCTTTCATGGAAGTTGGACTAGACAAAATTCAGCGAGTACCTAAATATCAAGACGAAACATATCCTTTTGGCGGACACAGTTACTAAATATTATAATACCTCATAGTGGAAAATGGGTCGATAGCATTGAACGCGACTCGCTGGTGCCACGGTCCCGAGTCCCCGCGAGCGCGTCCGTGCGATCATAAAAACCGAAGCTAACGTTGTCCAAATCGATGTCAAAGTTCTCTACACACAAATTTTTGTGAGATTAGCCTGATTTTTGGCCATTTTCTCCCAACCGTGAAGCCTTCAGCTGACGATCTGTACTATACCAACTATTGCTACTGTCTCCAGCGTTCATTCCCTCACTTAGGGCAGCCTAGAAATATTGTGTACCCACTCACCCAACAGGTTCCAACATGCTCCTTTATCACTTGATTGATTTATTCGCTAAGACGAAATCCCTTGCTTACATCCAGGGATTTTTAGAAATCCGTGCTTACATTAGTCAAATTTCATCATAGAAAGGACGTCCTAATCAAAATACTCGCCGCATTAACTCAATGATTATTTAATCCTTCAAGATTCTCTCATCTGATTACTTGACTTCGATACTCCATGCTTACATTCCGGCGGGGGTTCATGTCCCCTTCCCTTGGTTGATACGCCCGTGCGAGCTGTTTTAAATCGATGATGCGATCAACAGGATTTTGTTTTCTTCTCTACTGTAGACTGGTTTCTTCACAAGAGTTTAGGCCCCAAAAGTATTGGTATATTTTATTCTTTCAGGCAAATAAAAATATGGTTTCAAAATCGCCGAATGAAGTATAAAAAAGATCAGAAATTGAAAGCAATACCGATCGGGCGGGAGGGAGCATTTTATCATCAACATCATCATCCGTCGAATATGACTTCCGATCCGATGTTGGCAAGAAACAACGGCCACCGCCACTATTCATCATCGGGAAGTCATTTTCATCCAGGAGGTAAAATAATAATCTAGATGATTACAAATATGAAGAGATGTCCGAGGATTCACCCCATGCCTGCCACAGCCACTTGAATGCTCCCAGATCATCATCCTCTGGGTCGCCTATTTGCCAACTTACATTTGTAGCGGTAAAAGATTAATATATTTGCGCATCGAATTGCTTATTTGTACCCGTTACTTCGCGGTGCGCCCGTCCACCACAAATTGGAGTGTCATCACCTCGTATTATTTCCTCCAATTTCATGCTTTTTAACCCGCTCGCACATTCGGTAATATTCGGCAACGTATTCGTATTGTGTTCACTATTATCACACTCATATAAGATGATGTCATCATTAAATTTATGCCGTTACCACATCTTGAAATATTTATAGTACGCCATTATTCGATATAAAACTAGTAGTCGAAAATAATACGGTATGTAGTCTGCCGAATGGAGTCTGCTCGGTACTCCCACCTACCGGATATATCATATGACAGTCTTGATTCAGTGAATAATCAGTTTACCAAAGTTGATCACTATAGCTGATCACCACACGCTCCTACCGATAGGTCTGGCTAACGTATTAGGTACTGAGCATGATATAAGACCCGTATCATGCTTATTCAATCAATACTAGTTCTTGATCTATGGAGATATGTAGACCTAATTCTTGCTTTTGGAAATATCTCTTCTATCATTCACGAACAGATGCAGCGTATGGAGCTTTACCTAATGACAGCAACGGTTCGGCTGGTTGCGGAATGAGCTGCGGTTCCACAGCATCACGATGTTACCATCCTCATAGACAACACGGGTCACACATCACTCAAGGTAAGCTGATCTATCCTTTAAGAATGGTTGATCGTATCAATGGACCGACTGGTATTGTGACTCAGTGTTTATAAAGTAGCTGAAATTTCAGGACATTACTCAGGCTGACCGCCAGCTGAACTTTCAATTCCACTAAACTTTCATCGTATGAGCTTAGCATCCCTGAACGACTTGAAATGACCTTGAGCTTTGTAAGAATAACCACGATGAGTAGGCCTAGTGCTGTAGCGCATATCAGTAGGCCTGCGATAATCTCGCAGAAAACCAGAGTCACAAGTCTTTGGGCGATTTTCGAAACAATATTCATATATTTGGTTTTACAAAGCACGCTGTTACTGTACAAATACGCACTTACGCACGCTTTATGAACATTCACGTTGTCGAAGGGGTGTTGCTGTTAAACCCTCCATTTACGGCGCGAGATCATGGCAGGGAGCTGCGGACACCAATTCTTTTTGTTTAGACTGACGTGGCCAACTTCGCCATTGACAGGTTCTTAACCTATGTCAACAAATAAATAGCATATTGCAATAGCCCAAGTAGTATGTCTTCTGTGATAGGAAGTAGTAGACCATTAGGCCGTCGAGTCAGCTGTTTGTAATGGGAGTAGCAGATTTTGATTGTGTGAGACAGGGAAGCGTAGGCCTACTGTTAGAGACTATACAATACGATAGAAGACAGATAAAAAAATACATAGATGAAATTGACTGAAGAAACCAATAGGGTTATCAACTGTCCACCTGTTTGGTTGTGGAGGAAATTGAAGAAGGCACTGCTGCGAACAGTGACGAGTAGGCCTACCTTATGTACCAGTGAATGAGTTTGATATCGTATTAAAATCTTCTTTCTGTTATAGATAACACCTTGAGAAGTCAGCATTCGTTGATGCATGGGGCTACAAGCTCTTTCGAGCCGGTCAAAAGCTACGGTGTCGCTGCACGTAAAAGCAACACAGCCGGTCGATTGACTTCTCCCTCGTCCGTCTCGTCTGCTGGAACAGTTTCACCCGGCAACGGCCGTGCCTCTGTGATTGGATCTGACGGTGGTATACCATCTGCCTCAAGCAATGGAAGTGAAGTCCAAGCTCTTTCACATTCCAGATGTCGCTTTATGCCACACAACATATCTCCTCAGCAAACCCACGCTGCAGTACTGGACGAAGAGGCTGTATTACTACAAGACACGCCTGCCCCAAGCTCGGACTCTCGCCTCGTTATGAACTCGCCTGGTTATGATATTCCGTTTCCTAGCAACGGATTCCCTATGTTTCAACATCACCTTGGTGACATTGCATCACGCATGCCGTTGCGTAACGGTGGCTCAATTTTGTCATCAGAAATGCAAATGCCGAACCATTTTAACGGGATTTATGATAGAACGAAACATCCAACCACCTTACCGAGCATGGGTAACGATACTATGGTAAATGTCGGAGCCACCAATCGACGGTACGGACAGTTTCACAACCCACTAGAATCCTTATCAGACTGCGTTCAACGCTCCCCAAGAGAATTCCCGAACCAGTCAAGGCATTTTGCGAACCAAATCAATTCAATCCGGCAAGCGCCATCGGATTTATTTTCTGGAACATTTATATCCGGACATTGCGGTCCTGATCGACGTGAAAGGACTGCTGAACACTCGCCCGTCGACTTTTCTAGATCAAAGTCTAATAGCCCAAGAATGCAACTGAATGATGCTTATATGAATAGCAGATTAACGCACCTGTAGAATATTATTCGACTTTGATACTGTAGGCATAGCATATTATTCTCACTGATATATTCAATAACATCCTAATCAGGTTGCGTTGATTATCGCGGGGGGGCTTTATGCCTCTATTCATTCCGTTGTCGAAGGGATGCACTTCGTGCAGGCGACGCCGCATTGACATATTACCGTCTAGCCATGCATCCGATTATTGAGTGATTAATGTCGACGGCGAGGCGGGATTTAACAGTCACCATATGAAGCCGAAGTTCACAGAATTCCCGGTAAAAGTATGACTTCTTGACCGTTGTCAACCCCGTATTCCTGTCTTATTGCGTGTAGCATTACAGTATACATATATAAGTCGCAAAAGATTTCAAATTATAGGAATTTTACATCGATCCTTAACAATTTTTGCAAGTGATAAGACTATATCTAAGAGGTCAGCTTACTTTAACCTATGTAGACTATACTTAAGTTATTCCTCAACCCTTCAGCCTATTACGAATCCGCACTATACCGATGTACTGCTGTTACCTAAGTGTTACCTTAGCCTTGAACCATGTTACATAAGTAGTCATGTTGTACTATGCGGGCACAGTATCACTCAGATCGAATGAATAATTATTGTTAATTGGTTAACTGGGAAAACGGTGCGATTGGTTGAAGAACCCATTGGCCACGGTCAGCATCATTCCTATAGGAAGATGAAGACAAGTCACACTCCAATGCGATCGATACTATGATCACAACAGCCGTGGTCCTTAGTTTGAACCCCATATCGGTTTCCGCAATTACTGAATGTCGTGTTGTAAATGGTTCTTCTACAGTCTTGATTTCCTGCTATAACGTTATTTGATTCCATTAGCTAAAGAAAGGCATAATCCTTACCTTTCTTCCCTTTCGTTGCTACATATTCTAAAATTTGCAAAATCTCCAATTCCAACAAATTGAACCGACTTGTTCTCATGCAATTGTGATTGCCAAAGCACCATATTGTAGGCTGCCATGGACATTTGGTTAGAATTACTGTCTATCGCGTTCTGTGAATCTACAGTGGAACACCATGGGACTTTGTGAATGCAACACCAAAATTTGCTAGCATCCAATGCCCAGTCCTCAAAGCAATATTTCACGGTGTTACTATTACCTGTTAGCTGTTACCATTCAATTGCGAATGTGGCTTTCGTCTGACGCAATCCGAATGATATAAGCTGAAATCATTTGTTTCATACTTACCATATTTACCTAACGGCGCATTCTTGATCTTTTCTGTGGAGTTTCAAACTCGCAGCAAAAAGATATTTGTTTGTGTGACGATAACAACTTATCATTTAACGGATTCTAATACGTGCTTTAAGAAGTTTTTGATACATGTTCCCGAATCTTCCATTAAATTGTCAAGCTTCCCATTGCGTAATGTAACTTGAAAATGCCTATACCGATACCTATCTCGCAACGCGCGCACAATACGCACCGGTGTCGAGGTACAGGGCATGGGCGCATTACGCTATATTAGTTCTGGGAAAATTTTATGGGTGTGTAAAAGGCGCTCTCGTGATATTAAATCTAGAATCACTGGGTTGCTTACATCATCCAACAGACCATGGCATACTTAAGGTTTTTACCAAGAGTATCTTGAAATCCGTATTTACTTGAAGATGTAGCAAACCTAGCATTCTCAATCGATCTTCAGCATGGTCAATGTCGTCAGCCATCGCGCGTTCTCTTCAGGTGGTTATTTAAGCTCCTACAAATTCGCATAATAAGGAACTTTGGGTCAATTAAAAGACATCCGCAGGCCCTGCGTTGTGCATCACTGGTCTATGTATAACAATCTAGCATGAGAATACCACTGTACGTGGCTTTTGGGCTGGAGAGAAGCCTAACTATCATGACATAAGAAACCTCCGGTGTAGGCCTTATCTACAGTAAGTTGACAACATGAGAGTCATGCATAGCTATTTGCTAGAGACATTCTGGGCGGCACACCCGCGTCGTTCTCACGTCGAATTGATCGTTACAATGTACACAACCGCGTGGAAAAGCCTTTGGTAAATCAGCTTAGTGCTATTAGAAGGTTAACCGAATTTTAATTTGAAGAACTTATCTCCTCGCATTTAATAGGGAATCGCATTTCATTCCTCTTGCAGATAGCTGTGAGGATTCTTTGGTAACGATCATCCACGAATGCATACAATTCATGCCATATTTGGTCCAGTTAGCAAGAATTTAGGTAGGTTCAGTCATTTCGCACTGAAATCACGAGACAAATCTTAAACACTGTCGCGACTAACTACTGATTATCCCATCTTTGTATCCTTGAATCGCAGATCACGGCACTGTTGAGTAGCGCTGATCACATTCCAACTGACGGCTTGCAATTTAAAAGGGATACCACCCGGACGATGGCTTGCTTTCACACAAGTATGCAAAAGGTAATTTTCTATCAATCATCAATGAGATGCACGTTCTATCTGTAGCTTGCATCGTGTGCCGTCCTAATAGCTGTGAAATACTGCCATCTAGCGGTTAATCTTTTGTTCTGAAACAATTATCTTGTGAAGGGATATGCAACGCTTAGAATTCCTGAGCTGAATCACGCTCGTTGCGGAAATATTTTGACTGCTATTGGCTCCATGACCTGACTTAATGCCCAAGGTTGTGGCAAATACGTAGAACCACGTATTGGCGGGTCATAAATGCCAGGTACGGACGTCCGAAGCGAAAGTTTAATCAAGATATCTAACAAATATACATCTCTGTGCCGCGTACTCCACCCCCAACGTAGTTCAGTTGACTACGTGGCCATCTCAATCTGCCAAAATACAAATGCTTATTATGGAGTTGACGGTTTCTTATTCAAAAATGCACCACCAAAGCTCCCGTTTTTTTCTCTCTACTACATTTTCCTCGCGTGATGGCACTAGAGTGTCATTGACGGAGTTTTGGAAACATGCCGCAATGTAATCAACCCCTGACCACTGAGTCGCCTACCGTCTATCTACTCTGTAATGGATGAAATGTGTCGATATCTCCTCCATCACGGGGATCTGGCAAAGCTTGGAGATCCTAATATGGACAGAGTCCAAGTCAATGCAGTGACGACCTTTTGACTGTTGACCTATCCAAGAGCTTGTACGTAGCCATTTGTCTTTTCAAGAACGCTATATGACTGGACTAAACCATTCTTAGTGCCGCTAGTGAGTCCATTTGTTTTTGGTAAGCACTGAACCAGTAGTAACCGAGGCCGAGTGGATTATCTGTTCACCTTCGAAGCGGGAGTTACAAAGTTTGATTCCCGACTTGGTAGTCAAGTCAACTACTCTACTACTAAAATTGGTAGGGGGCATATTAGACAGACTGATATGGTCATACCACGCGCCACGTCGATTTCGTGTGAAATCAACTAGCATCGGGCTTCGTTTGATGATTATCATGAAACAACGATGCAACTTTACTCTTGTATAAGTAAACAACGCTCCCAGGCATATTTAAAACCAGCCCTGCATCCTTTATTATGTTGTTTTGAGTCTAACAAATGACGTTATGATGCAAAAAGTTATGCCTTGTTTCTAAATATCCACGCCAAACAGGAACCTGATCCGTGCGAAAAAGCTAGGAACAAACAGAGATTGGTTATGCATACTGATATGATAAGGAACCGCAATATAGGCTGAAGAAACCTTGGCGTCTTGAACAGTGCTTAACCTCAAAATGGGAGTGTCCAATTTTCTAGCAATGAAATCACGAAATTGTATATATGTACTACACAACGCCTGTCACTTCCTTTCGAATCGTCTGATTCATCGAGAAAAAGGTCAAATACAAAAGCAGGGACACAAGTCCTCGGGTAATAATGCTATCGCGGTCATGCATCATACCACAACGTAATTCTCCAAAGCAATTTTCAAAACCTCACACTCACGGCTTTACCAACTATGCTTTATCGATAGTCGTTGTCTGGTAGATTTTCAACCGACGCTGTCACGATGATAATATCTCACTAGAATGATGATTTATGGAGGTATAATTGAAAAGCATTTTTTACTGTTTTGTTCTCTAAAATTGCAATCATAACATAACTAAAATTGCTTCACTACGGAGAAACTTTGCCATTTTCGCAACAAAAGGAAAGGGATCCTCCATTCCCAACCAAGACATGGCCTCATGTTAACACGAGATAGAATCAACAAGCATTCTAAATTGTGTTCCTCAAATTGATGTAACATGGCTAGACTATTACCTATTTTCGACTGGTATCTATGACGGAATGACGCATGTTAAATTCGGAATGTCTGTAGATGCCTAAAATGTCATTTGAGATGTTTCGTTGTATATCATGCTTCGTCTGATCTATCAAAATGAAGGATGACCTTGACATGGTAATCAGATCCTAGTACTTATGCACTGAGGACGCCATTCAAGATTTAATATATAGCGCGGATACGCCGGTTTCATCACCAAGCCCTTTATTATTCCTTCAGCCTTTTCGTTGCTGGTGCGCTCTGTGAGTTAGGTACTAGGCCTATGCCATATTTTCTCATTGTAACAATTCACCCCATATTTATAGGGGCTTGAGACTGTCCGGTAGCTAGGCGCTGCATCAAGGGGTGGCCACAGCGAATTACGGACATGATGTAATGTGAGTTCGGTATGATATTAGATGCTTCCCTTTCTATAATTTTTGTTTGTTTGTATATTTGGAATGTATGGCGTTTTTCAACTACTAAGGTCATTTACGCCGGGTAATTGCTTACGGTATAGCCTACGTGTCAATACTTCCAGTTTATAGCCCGGGTCACTGTTACAACCACGACTCTGCGCACTTCCCCGAAACCGACTGCCAAGTAGGGAAGGAACGGATGCCAATTTTAAAGTCTTCGATTTGACTCGGTCGGGAATCGAATCTGGAACCTCCCGATCAGAAGGCGGATAGTCTAAACCACTCGGCCAATTGAACGGTCCTTTCTTATAATTAATCCCATATATAGGTTCTGGAGACTGTTAGGTAGCTAGTTAATGCATCATTTTCTATGGTGATCATACATTCGCACACCCGACTGCCCCCTTGCCAAGATGGTATACTGTACTATACCGCATTGCAACATCCTTCACGATGGACATCAGCACCTAGTTTCCTCACCCACAGACCCGCAGCCAAGAGAGTAAAAAGGGCATCGGCTTCACTGGTCTATACAACACACTTCGTCTTTTCTGCGCCGCAGCCTATGATCCTACACTCCGTGAGTCTCGCCGATGCAATTTATGGATAATTGTTCACGAGTTCGCACGGCGTGTGGCGCAGTATGCGCATCCATCATGACGTTACACGTGTTTGCGGCGTTTCGTCATATGTACAAAGGGTATATGCCCAAGTACAAAAATCTGAGTCCATACCGTTTGATTCATCCTATGGACCGTGTATTGCGATAGCGGTTGGGGGAATTCTATTCCAAGATTGATATCAACTCTACAAGTGATGACGTCAGTTATTGCGTGGAGACTTACCATAGCTGTCATCAGGAACGGCACGAACTCTATTTTAATTGCCTTATGTGAAAGAGCGATGGCCGCAAAGGGATTCAGTCTCGCGAAGAGGCAGAATATTCTGGTCCAACGATTTTTTCGCTTCAGCAAGAGGTCAAGAGTGTTTATTCCGAACTCAGTCGCCTCCTATGCATGACTATACACATGCTTCAGCCGCGAACCCTTCACGGGTACGATTTAGAGAAGAAAAAATTTAATGCCGTGTATATAAGTGCGTTGAGTCATGGTTCATTCAAAACAGAGTTAAGAAAAGAATACTGGGCCTACAGCAGCGTTGGTTATTTTTCGATAATGACGAATTTAGGCTAACATCGTGGTCAGTAAACACCTACAACACTCAGTCCATTTTCTAGTCATTAACACGTTTCATCGAACAACTCCGCAGTAGATCTGCTTTTCGTCACGAATCTTGCTCTATATAAGGATTTGCGTTGGGGTGGTAGGGATAACCCACGATCTGAGTGCCCTGTATTTGGCTCTATTTTTCCCCTCTCTCTATCCGTGATCTTCTCTCTGAGGCGTCTAATGAAACATATTAGGCGTCTGTGGAATCGGATCGGACGAGATTCCTGCGGGTACTTGACAGCTGATACGTGAGTAGACGCGTTTTAGTCGGGATAAACGTGGGATAGTCTTTCATGTCGTTTAAGGTAGTGGATGATTTACGTTTAGTAAACAGGAGCGACCCATCAACGGTAATGCTTGTTTATAGGGCTGTCCAATATTGAACAAAGTTGAAATGTTTGCGCGTACCGCGATTCTGCCGCTTTCCAATCAAACAAAAATGAACATGCAATGATATAAATTGACTTCTGTCTGCAAATATCCAACTCTGCATTCCACTGATGACAATTTTCGGAAAGTCCTAGATTCGCCGCAACGCCCAATGAACCCATCGATTCGTGACCGTCATGCTTCAGTTCAAGACTAACGAATTTGCGACAGTTTAGTTGCTGCTGTTGTTTTAAATTGGCTTTTTCAACTACTTAGGTCTTATACGTCAGGTCAATTCTTATGTATTGTATAGCGTACGCGTCTCTATACCTCCGCTTTATAGTCCCGATCACTATCCCAACCACAACCCTCCGCACTCTCCCACTGACTGTCAAGCCGAATCCTTGTGAAAAAGACACGTGATGATTTCATACTTGATCACTTCGCATAACGTAACAGGTAGCTGCGTGGGTTTTGTGGCGAGTAGGCCTACTAGACGCACGTCTGCCGTGAAGTGGCAGCGCGCGCAACATCATATACACGGAACAATAAAGCGTTGCAGCATTTAACACATTTGATCCCATCAATATTCGATTACCGCATTGAAGCGCGCCACTTAAAGTAAACACATAAGCTTTATCCTTATGGGAAAAATCAAATAGCTTCTCTTCATCACGTCGGCTTTTCTACAAATTATCACGTGAAATGTTACTTGATCCAAATAAAACGTGCTGAATGGGAAATGACCATTTGTTATTGTCGATTCAAGAATATAACCATGAAGCGGTTGTGAATTGAAAGTATAAACTTGCACGGATTTGGACGGATTCTCCTTGCAGCATTAAAGTTCCAGCTGAAGAACATAAGCGATCGATGTCGTTAAAATCTAATTAGCCCATCACCGTTACGCTATATATCTCTTTTTAATGATGCGTGATACCTGAGAAAGATGCCAGCTTATGATCTGCAGAGCTGTCATCCACAAATTTCACCTTTTAATACAGGTTTTTATATTAGTATGACTGTAGCTGTGAGCGGAGAACATTAAAAGCAAGCAGCAGGTGTGTAAAATTTCAAGTCGCGATTGATTTTTCACAGCAAGTGCATGCTAAATACTGCAGTTATGTATACGACTGTTAGCAGCCTACGTCAAAACTAAGGAGGCGGCATGTATGCCGGTTTTTAATGTTATCAGTTTTTCGAAAGTAAAGCACTCCGCTAATACTAGAGCTGATTTTTTGTCCATTAGCGTACACTACAGAAGCTGCATTACTCACCGCTGAGCTGATACACAGCGTAAGTATTCAATGAAATTGACTCTCTATGAACTTCCTTACTCTATAGATCTGTTAAGTTCAATTGAAAATGTATTTTGAAGGTGTTATGAATACTATGAAGGTTAAAGTATCCTCTTACGACGTCGCTGTTTTTGACTGTTGAGCAAATTCGTTGGGCTCTTCACGGCATTGACCTGAGGCATTCGTTGACAAGCGATTTGAGATTGAAAAAGGCGATGGGCGCGATTGATTAAGAAAGGAGTGAACGCCGTCGTTATTAGGGTGAGTGACGTTGGGGAATTCGGTCACTTGAACAAACCTCCATTCAACTCTTTGTGAACTCTCGAAAAAGCAAACACTCGCCGCGAGAATGCTCTTTTTATCGTCTGATTAATAAGATCAGCACTTCCATATTGTATGACAGACGTTCGGTTAGTTAGCTACGCAACATCGCCATTTCAAACCAACCCGTCTATGATTTTAAGTGTATTGACCGAGTCAACAAAGTGATTATCTTTCGGTGATGTGATGTATCGAGACCGGAATGCACACTGCGACAGCAAATTCCGAACCTCCGTTGAGATTTTGGTAGCAGAGAGAGAGAGAGAGAGAGAGGAGAGGAGTCATCGCTTGAAACATGGTCTTGGTCACATACACCTGTTCAATCATGCGTTATTTTCTAATACATAGATTGTACAACTAATAATAACCCGGTGTCATGACTACAGTAGCGAGGTGACGCTGTCAAAACAAATCTTGCAAACATCGTAAAACACCAGCCGCGACCCGCCGGATGTTTGAAAATACCGCACACACTCGTCAGGCAATCGTGCTTCAATTAGGTAGGCCTATACGGGAGCACGTCTACTGTAAGTGCATATGCAACTACCACCAAATGAAATCCATTCTGCACACATGTAATTATACATCCCCGGGCATTCTATGTATCATGTGAATGCTTATGTTTACAAATAGCAGCTGGTCGGTTAATTCCAATGGATTGGTCGCTTGTCAAATCCCTCTTTTCACCCTTATGAAAACCCATCCGTTTCCAACAAATTCAGTCTTGACAATATATCATCATTAGCACCGTCCTGTCAAGTGAATGGCTTTTTTCACGGGGAGAATGTCACGGTAGTCGCTTACTACTTACTACAGCGTTTCCTATTGTAAAGGTAAGGAATATTTTGAAAGGTGTGAAACTGCAGTAAGGACGACTGCGTCGATTCGGAACTTACTACATGCTACATGTATACGAAGAAACGATGCAGTTGAGCAGCACTCCAACTGGCAAGAGACCAGCGCAATCTCTGAATGAGAACTGCTGTCCAAGGCAAAGGCTGCAACGTCCGGCCACATCGGCCCACACTATTAGGCGGCGATGTGTGATGGGAACAAATCGTTTGAAATTTTCAGATTCGTCTGGTTTCTCATGAGGTGAGAGGGAATCCATCCTATCGATGGTAGTTAGAATTCATCGTACCACAGGTATCTGGTTTTAAACTGAATTCTTGTTTTGGTAGTTTGTTTGAATAGGGCTCTGATAACATAAAAGTCAATACTGACTTGTTCAGTCGGAAGGGTCAGTCCATAAAACAGCCTTTCTGAATGAATCGATTAATATTGGACATATCCGCAATGAAAGTTTTGTAGCACACGTTGAAGCGATCGCAAAAGAAAAATTCTGATCAATACAGTAATTTTACACTCAAAAAAAGCCTTTGGTGCTGGTAGTTTTGGTAAATTGCTCCATTCAAAATGGATTCCAGAAAATACATAACTGGAGGGAAATTATGTTAGGGAAACCATTTTTTATCACAGTTATCACAGGTTAAATCTTTGAAGCACACATCACCTCCTTGTCCCTATTTCATGTCGTTACAGTTTTCAAACGTTGATTTTTTGTGTTCGTGAAGTCACAGTCTATGTGCTGTGAGAAATTCGGTAAATGCCGGGGAAACGTGTCACGGGTGTTCGTTTGCATCGAAATATTCTAGTCCTTAATTCTCAATCGGGTGTGGTTGTTGCATACGCAACAAGTATTCGCTGCGATGACAAAATATTATTACTGTTGTATTGTTTGTAGACGTAACTGTTACCGATTCTGGTTCACACAGCTCTTAAGATTCCTATTTTTGTTTGCACTCTGCCCGCTATAAATTGGAGATGTGCATAGTCTAAAAGGCGAAGGCTAAAGCACAATAATCCAAATGGATCCAATATCCGAAAATATAACCCCCCACCGGCACCAGCATGCCAAACACCCCCGTGTGTAATACATATTTAATCTATTAGCGACCCCGAAGAGAAATTGATACGCCCATTGACACTATCAGATCGTAAAATATATCATCACCCGCAGACTGTCGTGTTCCTTCACACCGCTTACGGAAATGCGTTTCGCGAGTTTGAGAATAGATGTTTGCGAGGTGAGTGGCAGATGAGGAATGCCAGCAAACTTAATGCCATCACTGGTTTGCATCACGTGATTAAATAGTTCGAGCGGGCAATCATCCTCTTTTTACTATCCGGCTGCTACGCTCCTGCGCCTTCTCATTTCTCCGACTGAGACCACTAATATTTTCAACCACGGCTTCTAATAATCCGTGCTGCATGTGGAAGGCGTGGAATCATCAATCTTCGGGTTTACACTGAGCTTATGGGTGTCAGCACGCTGATCTTCAGTTGTTACCGTAAGCAGTTACGGCGATCAAGTAACAATTTATTGCCCGCTGTGTAACACGTATGACAATATCCCTTTTCCGTCAACTACAAGAGTGTTATAGAATTGCTTTAAACGCAAGGTATCCATCAAGTAATTTTTAGATAGTTCAAAGACAATTGGGATGAGCAATTCTCTGTTACTCAATGATGACTCGCCGTCGCTATTGTCGCTGGTACGCGACATTTGTTGATGCCGGCGGGCAGAATTGAATACTTGAGTGGATTCGTGTCGATGAATTTTCTTATCGCATGAATCGTGCTGATACCGGAAAGTTCAAAGCGTCTGAGCAGCAACAAATATGATCACGAATATTTTATCAACTGTATCATCAATGAAATACCAATATACACTCCGCCTTGAAACGATAACTCGCACGGGATTTCTGATGTCATCAAGTGAAGGTCATTGTTGGAGATAACACGTCTTGTATCCGCTTTGGATTTTGGTACGTACTTGCAAAAATGTTCGCCATTGTCAAGATTCTCAGAAGACAGTTCAATCAAGCTACGTGACTTGCTGCAATCAACGTTTGACACACTAACACTTTCGCTGACGACTGTCAAGCCCTTATGTCGATGCTGTGGCATCTTGGGCAAGCATACACATATGATTGACATGGGGGAGTTGCTTCGTGAATTTTTTTTTTTTTGGTGAACATCTTGAAACGCGTGTTTTTACTATTGTTCACTTCCCAAGTGGGTGAAAACGCAACATATTCACCAAAAATGCTGATAGGAATCGCCTTTGGAAGGCGGCGTTTTCTGTTTGTTTCGGTTATTGACTTCTTGTGGGGATCACTCTCGAAAATGATGGATGACCCTCCGAACCGCTTGTCGTGGCGCAGTCTCTTGAGACGAAGTCCCTCCGTAATGACTAAAAGGGTGTTTTGGAGGATTACATTAATGCAATCATCGAAACATTACCTCATTTACATGTTTGTTATTAGGCGTTTGGGAGCTGAAAAGAATTCCGCCGCACAGAGGTAAACGGACTGAGGTAGACTGTGGTCGCACATAGCTATTGTCAATAGTACAGTTTACTTTGGGTAATAGGAATCAAACTTAGTGGGTCTCGCAAAAGTGCAACACTTAATGGGTGGTTGAGAGCATTGAGTTTTACACAGTATATATCCAGCATTCTATGCAATCAGAGAAGGTGCTGGTCTCTGCATTGATTTCCGGTCTCCAGGTGATGGCTAGGGGGATGGGGACGGTGGCACCATGTGGTGTCGGACTAATGCAAGACTCAGGTTTAGATAGAATTGCTTTCTTGCTCCGTTTTATGAATGAACTATATCTTCGTAAACTCTTTGAACCGCAGGGACTTTGTTTAACCAGATTTCTCTATGTCAGATTCAAGGTGTTTTACTGAGGTTTAAGTCAAAAGGACCGCGATCGGCCATGACCCGACTATGGGTATCCTTACATGATAAAATTTGATCCCTGTCATCTACCGTTTGTTAATCGCGAACTTCTGCGATAGTGTCTTTTGATTGTTGTCAGTTGACGCATTTTATTGTTGCAATAAATATTTCGCGAAAAACACAATAACCAAATTGCTGATTAGAATATATGGGCAAGCCACGGTAAATAGATCGAAGGAGATGATGAAATTGTTTGGAAGACATCAGTAAATCACAATAAAATTAAAAGTGTCCAATGTTAGTACAAGGTTTGATACTTCGGGGACAATCATAGTTTGTTCCTTCTGTCAGAGTTGATAATAGGTTTTGATACAAGTTTACGAACTTACAAACTTTTGTTTGAAGTAATAACAATGAGCACTTGCCGAGCTGTCACTAATCCTATCTCTCCATGTCTGAGCGCGATCTTCTCTGTTTACGCCTCTGGCCTAAACTCTGAAAAGTATTTTCGTGTACGAGATACGATCGTCATCGTAAATACCTCTTAGGTTGGTTTTGTATTGCCGCTATCTCATGACAATTTACAAATTTTCAGTCGTCCCACTATTGATCGATGTCTTTCCATTTCCCATAATAACGCCGCTTGACGCCTTCTTAATCGCGATAAAAACGACTGGGAAATATTTATTTTAAAGTTCCTGCACGATGTGTTTTGTAGGTTGGAACTTAGGGAAGTAAGCATCAATCCAATTGGTTGATGACAAGTCTCTGCATCGGCTACAAGTAATATACCACTAATACCAGAATGTCTAGAATACTCCAATTTTTTTGTTGTTTTTGTTTATGGTCCCACACTTATTGTTTACTTCCATACACCCGTAATCTAAAGTTGATAATCACATTAGTAACCATAAGCGATGCGTTTTGTATAATAAAGACATCCGCATTGGCTACAATTTCATCCGCAATTCTCCATGCTAGGTATTCAGAATTTACCTGCAATATTTTTATGTGGAATAGTATTCTACCGTATAGTTCTTCGACAAGTCCCTAACTGATTGAGAGGTCATAAATTATGAACTGTGAATACCGGCAATGAAAATTTCATGGCAATTACTTAAGCAATTGAACTATTCGCTATATACGTCGGATTGTTTAGTAAATTTTCACAAGCGATTGAAGCTCATTCAAATATCACAACATATAAATATTTCCGGCAGTCACAGACGTGTTTCAGAAGTTGAATTTCTCATGGATTATATCTCAATCGTGATTAAAATTTTCCCATATCGACGCTCTGACGACATTACATCAGTTGCTTTGACGTTTATGGTGGTTGTGTATTTTTCGATATTAATTGACGAAGTGTATGGTATGCGCCCTAGCCAAGCCGAACCATCATGTATAATTCACAACAAACTATTACAATAGACGTGAGGGTAACAAAATGGCGTCATAGAGTCTTTGAGGTTGCCAAGCTAGTAGACAGCGGCTTTGTCATGAAGCCAAACGCAAGTGGTAGAACGCACTGTGTACATAGACATGTGATGCTTATCTCACGTCGGAATATATCAGGCAGTTGTAACTTAAATTGCAGGTATCTGATGAATGCTCATTCTCAACACGGACGCTGCTCATTGGTTGGACGTAAACGACGCGGCTTTCAATATGTCAGCAAATGCCTAACAAGTCAGAGTGTAGATGAAAGATGCTCATACCATGACCTCAGTTCGAGAGATAGGATTTATTAACTCTCAGCCCAGCTTGGCAGAGTGTCTAACTCTATATCCACCTGAAGATAATACCGTTTCAAGAAGTCGGAACTTTAATATTGCTACGACAACTACAAGTTCATCTCAGCGTGAGAATAAATTTCGAAACGGAGAGAGATCTGACTGTATTATAAGAAAAGCTCAGGGCGTCAGAGGAGAAGTCGAGGAGTGCGAAGACTTCACGCATCAGTCAGAACGTCTTGTCATGCAAAAGCATTCGTCCTCAACAACAGCATACGTTTCAGTATCAAGTGACACCACAGCGAACTATCAACCATTGGACGCTTTTACTTCACACTGTAATATCAACCCTCCAGAAGACATGACTTCAGGCGTTAGCTTAGTGGGACGCGGTCACAGCCAAGTACCGTACACTATGTCAAACAATCGAGTTGCAGGCATGAAGCAAGATCAAAAAATGTCAGGAGTGCAAACCTATCCGTATCCTCACCAGAGATTTGGAGTCGGTAGCGAAATTCCAATGAACATGGGCATATGCAATCCATCACCGGCTACTATTATGAACGGCCACGGTCAAGTCACACATGAAAATGATTACAAGACAAGGTCTCATTGCTACACTGACGGATTGGATCAGCAGTTACTTCATCCGCAACCGCCAATGCACCCAAGATTTATGCCAGCCGGACATTCCCTTTCGGAACTACAAAGACCCGGCTATGGAGGGGATAACGCAATGGCGGTGTATAATCGAACTATGCCGCATAAATTTCCTGGTTTCGAGCAGCACTCGTCAACTGCCATGTATAGAGAATATCCAACATATTTGAATAATCAACACCCAGACTATCCGTGGATGAGGGATAAGAAGCCTGGTAACAAACAACGGGATACAAGACGTAAGTGAGCATATTCTTTTTTATGTTAATCATATACTGTATATTGCAACAGTGATTCCTTGGTGCATCCATGATATGGCATTCCAAGGTGTAATCTGCTGACTACTGCATACTGTATTTATCACCACGTTTCTGATGAGTCACCTCCTCAGTTTGTAGTGAATACTTTACTCAGGATAAGCTGTACATATAGTAGCTGTCGACGTCTTAGAGACTGGGACAGACGACAGACCTTGCGTACCATTATATTAGCTGAGTCACCGGGATTCTAGGCTTGAATCACTTGGCCATTCCATGCCTGATTTATTCATGAGTAGCTTGGACATGTTCCCCGGATTCCTGACAATATTACCGGATTTTGAGGGTTTGGTCCCTGGCCGATAGTGCATGTGCAACGAAGGTGATAACAGCAATATCAGACGGTTCCGCCGGTAGACGCAGTAAGGAATACCAGTATGTCCAATGAATTGAATTGTGCTCGAGATGCATACGATCAATGGCGGTCAGTGCTCAGTGGTCACCCAATATGTATATGACATTTACGAAAGCGTTGGCGATGAGGTAATAATAAACTCTGGGGAAAGTACACTAAACGAAAGCATGAGCCGTTATCGTCTTATTGAAGTCATGTCTAGAGCTGCAGCACGGTGGGCTATGACTCACACGACTATTTGGCCGCTGCTTAGCTCATATTCATTGTCTGGGTGAGGTCTCTAATTCTGCAACGCATGCAGTGCAACAAAGCTGCTGTAAGTTGTCGATGAAAACATTATACAGTATCAGACGAACGCAGCGATACACCTCCATGGTCGTTTAGTATTCTAAATGATTCCAACAGTTGCTAGCTGGTGTTATGAGTCACAAGACATTACGGTCATTGCATGGTTCCACTGCATGTCGTGGCAATTTTTTTTCTGTAACGCCGTATAACGAAGCTGTGGGGTCTTCTCGGTGAAAAAATGTCAAGTATGAAATGGGATTCCTAATCATGACAGTATCGGTTCTTTGTGTTATTGATGACTTGACGATCATCAAAAATTGAAGTAGTACTTTGTCGCGGTTGCTCGAGGTGTCAAAGTAATTGAGGTATTTAAACATGTAAAGTGTTGATTAATCGCAAATTCCATTCGCATTCTACATTAAATTTATTCGCAGAGGTATTATCAGGACCCATCATGCTGATTCTAAAATGAAGTAGGGCGGCATTTTATATGCGTAGGATTCACGCCCTCACGTTATGAAGAAATTGTGTAATGGATCGCCCAACTTTGCTTCGATACGCGATACATGTTTTGCAGGCTTACGGTAATCCATTCATTCGTTACAAAAAGCTATGCGACACCATTTTGGCTGCATGATTAAGATCACGAGTTGCTAAAAAAGTGAAGTAATAGGAAAGAGTTGTTTGTTGTCTGATTCGCAATCAGCATTCGCCATTTTGCAAATTCCGGTTATATCGTTTCCTGTGAGTCGTTTCTTGATACTGCACGCTATTCTGCGCTCTAACTTTTTCACTAGTTGTTGAAGCATAGCATATATACTATACTTCAATTAAGATACATTGTGTAAGTGTGACTTTAGAGGCAAGATGGAATCACAGTATTGTGATAAACTGATAATATATCTACAGCAAGTGGTATAGCAATGGAGTTAGTCCATATTATTGAAAGTTTATTACTTTGCACAGTGTCCGCGGGGCAAGAAAACTTATTTCAACGCGCATTTCACCATCCATCAGATATGGAGGTAGGCCTACTTGTTTTAAGCTTTCATATTTATACCAAAATTGGAGCAACATCACTCGCTAAGAACTCCGTTCCTGTAGTATTGGAAAAATCGTTTCAAAAATTGTTGTCTAATTTGGGGAGCCTCGCCAAAAACGAAACAAAGCTTTTATAAAATAGTTTAATTTCGTTGCTCTTTCATGCGTCAATTTTGAAATGGCTGACTCAAAAACGGCGGGATCAGTCATAATAAGTGTAAATTGAATCATCTCATTTATACAGAAGAGTAACGGCATGTGAATTTTCTCAACCGGCATAGCCGATTTCTAACGTCAGTGCCGATACAGTCAGTCAAAGTTGATGGCTCGAAAGCCGTCCAGGTATCGCGGTGGGATCTCCCCGTTTCATCTGGATGAGTTCTCATCCATCTTCATGGGCAGCCTGTCAAACGTTTGCTTTCTGAGAATATTTTGGCCTTTTTACCGCCGCAGATGCGTATCCTATTTCTCAAGCACTGACTGAATCGACACAGAGAACGTGAAGCCAGTGATCCGAGATTTGTGTAGTGTTTGAAATACAGACAGCGAGGAATCCCCGAATACTGACAGCTGTCAGCCTGTCATTGCGCTATTCAACGACTACATAAAAATATCTCAACGATTTCTTAGTATACGATGGAAATATTCTCTGTGTTATATAAAAAATCGATTCCGTACTGTCCTGCCTTGCTTCCTTTTATTATGGATATATTGTATTCGAAAAACCGTCATAACATGGGTCGTTTCGCTTGATCTGAATCAATGTAGGGTGGAGGTAGCAGTCAATCCTTATGGCCAATCTCTAGCAATCAACTGTTGTTCCACCCCGAACGTGTCAGTTACGATCTATTGTGTATTTACGTGGATTTATTCACAAAAACACTTTTGTATTTTGTGACACTCCCTTAAAGATAAACCCTACTTTCAATACACTATAACACGCAATAAATTAATTAATATGGTCATTGAATACGCATCTTGTAGAAAAATTGCATATTGGTGTTAGGGATCAGACGTTTTCTGTCAGTGCGGTAGGCATTGGGCTCAAAACTGTTTTTAAAATCTGCTACAAATAGTTTGACAAACATATACACCAAGTGATGGATTAGCGTCGTTTCGAAAGATGTATGACTAATAGTTATTTGCTGGAGAGTTTACACAACGATTTCACCAGCCGTATTACTATCGCAAATGCCATGTCATCACCTCAACTACTCAATGTCTTGAAGATAGGCCCATCAGTGAAATTTTCCCAGGCCTAAGCTGCATTCCTAAAATCATACACACGCAGACGAATATCGGGACAGCGGACAGACACTTGCAGAGTGTGTATTGACAATTATATTTTGTTCGTGATTGGATTGCCGGAATTCATCCGTCTTTGGTTTTTGCCCATATCGGTTTTTTCGATTGGTAACAATAAAAATGTAGTGATCGTAGTTTATATGACGGATGTTTCTCCCGCGTCCGCGGCAACCCGTCCAATTGACTTGGGAGTCGAACCGGGACGCGAGTAGGCATCATATTTTTGCCTTGTTCGTGCATCCGAATACGCTGAGGCGTGCGTCCCTATTGTGTTGAGAGCATTAACAAACTTCAACGTACATGCCTACCTACAGCATATCCAATTTTATTTTGATGACCGAATGTCAATCGAGTAAAAAACTATCGATGGAAAGTTAGCTGAAGGTGGCCTATACCTAAGCCAACTCATTGCCAAATAGCCGCATGCTACCATATCATTTAAATTACTAAAAAAATTTCCAATCTTCCAAGTTGAGTAGACTTGGCGGGCTCATCAACAGACGTGCTCAATGGTACATTCGAAAAATAACTGTGGACTTCGACGTGATGAGAAAAGTAATTCTGCCATAGTAATTAGCTAATTGATACTTTTGTATAGTAGAACATTGACTAATACTCGGCTGTAAGGCTATTCGGGCTAAGTCTAGCGCTGGACTTGCATTAAATTAATTCACATATACCCGTTAAAACGCAATTCCATATGTTTCTCTTCACGATACGTGCCATTTATTTGCTGTGCTGGTATGACGTGTCAATGTTTTCGCATCATTTTCGGCCGAAGGAAAATTGGGGTGGGACACGAAAACGTTTCATAAGAGCCGTTAAGTAAGCCAATATTCACGCGGTATCAAGTATCAATTACGCAGCAGACACGATAGCTCGGAAAGGCGCGATTGAAACCACTTTTCTTTCCCTGAGATTATACTTTTGAAGGTCCGTATGAATTATTGAAATGTAACGAATACTTGGATCCACGTCGTCATAATTTATGGCATGGACGCAACGGATGTGTGTATTTCAGTTGATAATCTGGCCAACGTGATCCCAATTTGTTTCTAGTCACGAGTGGCAACATAATCTCGGCAATTTATCAAGAATCCGCCGAAAAGATTGGCGCCTCGCGATCTGTGTGAAATCTGCGCATCTGACATTTTCTCTCGCACATTTCCAAGTTATTACACAGACGTCCTGCGATTTATAAATTGTCCCATCTCGTGCCGTTATTGGGGAATATATAAGTCAAGTGATTAAGCATATATTGCTATCAAGAAGCTGATGTGATTGTTTGCTTCTGGGCGCAATGTGTCGAGAACACACAAGCACCAATGTTTAATTTCCTTGAATCAACAAAAGCTTTAAGCGGAATACCAGAAACAGTAAACTGTCTGTAACGTCATTTAAACGTGAGAGGAAGATGCTATGATCACACTCGCATCATTCGCAGAAGATAAATCTCCCGTAGGATTGTATATTCAGTGGCCGTAAACACAGTGTGTCTATACCTGTCACGAAGAAGAGTGGTACAATAAGAATAGTTTGGAAATTGTTTACATTGTCGACGATACTTCAACAGGGTGGATATTACACTCCCGATAACGAAATGAATTGTCATTGAGATAGTATTAACGGGTAATACGATAAAATTTGGCGCAAACTACTGCGTCGATAAGACAATAAATTCAATATTTGTTGTTGTCACCTCATAGCAAACACGCAGGTGTGATTGTTTTCAAAAGGTCATCCATATCTCAGAATGCATTACGTATAGCGAACATCAACTACTTAAAAAATATGTTTGCTGTCACGCGATATACTGTCCCTGCTTCCCAATCAGAAATCTACACACGGCCCACACGTATGGCGCGAGACTGCAATTTCGCATAGCCTTTGGTGGCCCGTGTGTGGTTAAGAGTATGCAAACGCAACACTGGTACTTTTACACGTGGCCGTGTTTGGGCCATTTACGGCCCTACTCAGGCCATAGGTGGCCCACGTGAGTGCGATACGGCATGGGCCATCTGTGGCAGAGATGTACATGGGCCAGGTATTTCCCTAACAAGGCCATTTGTGTTCCTCATAACGCGTGACGTTCCATGCGCGAGCCTTGGCAACCCCACACGCGGGTCACGTAGGGACGCTCGCATTTTTCTGACTGGGTCGAGGCATTTACGGTATTGGCTGTGCCTCGTTATATCAATATTTATTGTAAAGAATATCACCACAGATTTAGCGTCCAGCCTTAGTTTATTGAGAATTAAAACATTCACTAGCTTTCGGAGCTCCGCTCCTTCATCAGGTGAAGATATCAAGTATCGCGACGTCGGTGTATTCGTCTTGTATATAGGTGTTTCCGAACCAACGTATCAGTTCCGTTGAAAGATGTCTATTTGAGGGAAAGTATATCTCAAACTTTGGTGTCATAAGCTACAGTATAAAGTTCAATTCTTTTACTACAACTATGATATCGTTGAGATGGTCGCTGTCTCATTGATATCAAGTCTGAGACGGAGCTCTCTTCATGAATCAAGGGCACTCTGGCACGAGTCCAGTAAACATTCATTAAATGGACGTGTTTATGTTATAACGAAGCTGTCTGAGAATTTTGAAGATTAATTGATAATGACATCTCTTTAAATTGACCCTTCACAACAAGTAATTCTACAATACTATCAAAGTAAAAAGGATTTGCTTTCAAGGTATAAACGGTGATACAAGTGTACCCACTAGACCTATTGGAGGGGTTCAAAGGATTTTACAGACGCATAAAGTCCATGATTCTCGCAAAATTGCCTGAAGTACACCTCTTTGCACTCGTTTTGGAAAGCGAAGTGAAAGATTAATTAATGCCTCGCATGTCGTTTGTCAAAGATTGGTTTAGACGCAACTGACATGAGCTGTTTATATTTTGGAATTCGCCACGATTCGCCCGAATGTTTGGTGATTCATTATAGGCGATGTATATTGATGACGGCATCATGGTTTCAGGTTGACAGTAAACAATTTCTTCGTTGAAATTATAAGTAGAGACTTGGATGAATTATACGTCTAGATTCTAGAAATCCACTGTTCATAGGGACAGATAAATGCCACAACACCTCAGCTTCAGTCATGGACTGCCCGTGTCGCGTTTATCGGTGATATCAATGTGAGACCTGGCGCATCAGTCATTATCTGATGACGTCATTGGCGAAGGCACCGACTTTCTAACTCGCGCACTTCGCTTCAACTGTTAATATCACAGCGTAATTTGCAAGGATGCAGCAACTGCATTTCTTTTCCGTACTGTGCAGTTTGCATCAGTGTGTAGGAAAATATTTGCACCCCTTTGGTCCTCCGGCAATTTATTCCCCCGCCGCACTAATGTAATTGGCAATAATTAGTAAACAAATGAAAGGCACAGAACATATAAAATGGCAGTATGTCACTCCCCTAATGGCGTCAAATGATAAAAATTTATCCGCCTACGCTATTTTCTATAAGAAATTTGCACTTTTCGCTTCCCAGGTCTTGTGCGCCACGGTCTCATAATGCTAATTGAACCCTTCTTCTAATCGTAACCGTAAATAGAACATGGCTGTTTCACCAATTTTGAGAACAAAATATTTCTAAAATCGAGTTCGTCAGGTCAGAAAATATTTGCTACTTGCAACAACTGGGTCACCTCCCACGATGTATTCAAAGAATGGGGTGGACGCGGACAGTCGCATGCGTCGAATCGAGACTGGTGTTTGCGGAAACCGTGGGTTCACATTGTGATTTAAATCATCTCAGTTATGTGAAATGTTTGTTGGCAAAGCCTAGATTTTAGCGCATTTCAATCATGAGATTGACAAGTTCGTCGCCGCAATGTTTTAAACGAGATACGGAGAGCACATATACAAAGTTGCTTTGTTGACGTGAAAACTTCTTTCATCAGATCCATCGCTT
Organism: Botrylloides violaceus; assembly: GCA_030412335.1. Taxonomy (NCBI): domain Eukaryota; kingdom Metazoa; phylum Chordata; class Ascidiacea; order Stolidobranchia; family Styelidae; genus Botrylloides; species Botrylloides violaceus. Next base: position 3,666,510 of record JASFYC010000829.1, on the reverse strand, counting down.
ATTTGCGGCTTTGAAACCTCCAACCTCCATTGTTGAACTTCGCCAACCACAGAAACTTTTTCAAATAATCAGGCATTTTGAAGATAGATAACCCCGTACCAACGACCTATTTTGCGAGGCTTTTATCAATTATATCGCAGCTTGTGTCAGCTCCGCGGCGTCATAGTCATTTGCTTGAGCTAATTTCTCGCGTGTACACCGTAAACGAAACACCCTTCAGATCTATCAATTAATCGTCGACGATGCGTTCAAGAAACGGACAGAACCGGCTTTGCGAGCTATTGAAGAAGCGCATAGAATAATCCTATTATATGAGGCGCTAGAGCTGCTTATCGATGTCACATAGTTTATCTTGCGATCGACAATGTTATGAGTATGTGAGTAGATCCTGGGTGGACGGTACAACCGAGTTTATACTGTAATCTGAAGTTTTGGCGTACAACGGAATCAACCCTTGGCAATCAAGCGTTAAATTCCTGAATGCCACTTCACGTTTAGGTTTGTTCGCAATCACGCACTGAAAACGATTCTGTTTCCTAACACGCGTCTAATTCCGAATATCTCCAGATTATCCGTATAAATGTGAGATGATCCGATGGTCAATTCTACGAATGATACTTGGATTGGATAGGCGTGCCGACGTGACGAAATTTGAGACTGTTTAAGTCGCGCACTAGACGTGTTGTACACATAACAGTATCGTAGTAGAAATAATATTACGCCGTCATTGCAAAGGTGAGCGCAAGGCATATTTTGAATTCAGACTGAATTATATTATTTATTCCTTAAATGTCACAAAATCCACATATTAGGCGGGAAAGGGAAGGCTGCGGTGAGATGAGTATCCGATGTAAATATGCGCTTCAATCTGCCCTAGCTATACCAAATGAGAGAGACGCCGAAGGGAGCAGATAATTAATCTATCATTGTAATCATCGCTTTTCAAACCATCTGATCAAACAGGACTCTATTCGAAACAGCAAATAAATGTTACGCTCTATCGTTTGCATCGACGGTCGTATTGATGGTAGTTAATTAGTGATTGCGAGAGGTCTTCTGTGGGCTGATTATCCTACTGATTGGTTGGAGCTAAAGTTCCTAGTTTATTAGATTTCTTTCTTGCATTTCCGCAGTTACATTTTTCGAGTGGCCGCAGCTGATTATACCTCAAATTGTTGTAGCAATTCAGATGGTCATCCTACCAAAACCCTCCTCATTGGCCCATCTTGGGACGGATCGCGGGATAAGGGGTTGCATATCTTGAGTCTCAATAAAGAATGTGATAGTAAAAACTAGATGGATATCACCATAATGGGTAAATTGACGGTTTGCATTGTATTATAAAAATTGCAAGCAGTATGATTTTGTGCTTCCCAATGTGACGTTATGAGAAAGCGGCTACGCGTGTTTCAAGTCGCATTCTTCACATTGGTAACAAGGCACCGTATCAGTTTAGCGCTATAGGCTAATCTAAAAATCCTTGCTTGCGACAATTTAACACTACAGTAGGCTACATATCATTTCTCAAAACCAATTATGCCTTATAGATAAATTATCACGCATTATTTATAAAGTCTAGTGTAGTGTCACGCTAGTTATCTTAGATCTCTGATCTATCTATCTGAATTAGCGCAACGGAAAGGCGAATTGACCATTTTATTACTTGCGGCTGTAGCGGGTTGCAGGAGACAGAACTGATGATAGCTTTGAGTCAATGACGCAAGAACGTAACCGCTCTGCGACAAGATATCGCGATGATTGACAGGTCTGTGAAAATACGGCCTCGAACCACGACGCCTTTCACTAATCGATATTACAGGCCATGGCTGATAATCGAAAATGATTATTTTTTACAGTGACTTCCGCGCCTAAATGCCTTCCTCTGTAAAATTTATGTGACACTTAGCCTATATGCGTTGATATCTCCGGCAAGTGACGACTGGTTGCAATGCTTTGTGGCACAGTCATCGTCTCCCGTCCATAACTGAATATTTGACCTTTTTCGTGATGTGAAACAAAAAGGTCTGTCTGGCTAGCTGACGTCAACACTGAGTAGTAGCTCAATGAGCAGGAAAGTGCATTCACCCAAATCGCTGCAATCTCGTCTCACCACCTATAGCGCCCACTAGTGTAATCATATTTCTCGGTTGTTTCCATTCGAACTTATCTAAAAGTACAGCTAAATAAGCGACACACGGCAGATGAGCAAATACGCGCGAGGTCAAGAAGTGACTTGCATTGACGTTCTTTCTAGTCACGACACTTTCGGGTTCTGGACACCTGGTTCAGCTGTCATATTGTATGTTGACTGCGAGCAATGGAATCCATAATTGATAAATAATGTGCGTTTCAAACTATGTGCCTTCATCTCGTAACCGCTACCGTCATTAAACTCCCATTACTACTGAACACCCACTGAGACTTGAACGCGTTGAAACACAATGTCGTAGGAAACGACTTGTTGACAAGGAAAGAATATAAGAAGAGCTTGGCAGGCCTAATCATTTTCTAGACCTTGTATAATCCTTTCGATAAACGTATGGGCTATATACGAATGACATTACTAGGTGCAATACATGTAAATGTAAACGAACTCGTTGGTTTCACAGGCGTTCGAGCACCCGGCACATCACGAAGACTGCGGACTGCATATACTAATACACAACTACTTGAACTGGAGAAGGAATTTCATTTCAATAAATATCTATGCCGACCAAGGAGAATTGAAATAGCAACCTTGCTGGATTTAACAGAAAGGTATAGCATGCACCCGTTGGAACTGCCACGAGTAATTTATATTCATAAGGCCAAGTAGGATTGTCACATATACGTGAGGGTCATATTGCAGTCTGTTTTTGATGTTTCCATCTGTTCCAACGCGAATGGCTCAGGATTACGAAGTCAGACGGTGGATTTCAAAGGGTTGCGCGATATCTAATCAAGAAGCTCCATCCTCCGTCATGTAATTAGCCCACTGATTGTAATTAAATATACAGCGCTTACGCTTAACATGCGCAGGAATCGCTGAAGCGACTCCTACAGATAATTATGTGGCGGGTAAGTCTACCACGCGCTCGATCTCTATATAGTTTGTGTCATGTGCGCGACTCTTCGGGATGGAAATTTCCGGATTGTACGGTGTACATTATGGCTGCCAGGTAGCGCCGGTGTAGTCAAGTGCTACAAATCACTGAATACCAGCGATTGCAGTATTGTAGGCTTTTGAGCGAGGCCGCAGTTTCGCTGTGAGCCGCAGTCGACTGCACCGACAACTTCAAGTTACTCCCTTGCTTTTATCGGTGGGGTAGGCCTATATATATTTACATTGTCGTTGGGAGACATGCGGGTCTATCTCTACTGCAATTTTTGACTTACCTCAATGTTTTTTCAGACAAGTGAAAGTGTGGTTTCAAAACAGAAGAATGAAACATAAGAGACAGCAACAACAGAACAAACATGATGACCAGAAAAACGAAGATGACACGGAACATTCTGATGAGGAAGAAAACAGCGAATCGGAAGAAGACGACAACAAATCAAAGTGCGCATCTACATCATCTGATAATGATGGACAGAGCGCAACATCATCTGTTTCGGCGAGCGGTATGCAGCTTGCACAAAAAAAGCCGGGGACACAAATCCGAAAAATGACGACGGCGGCGGAAGGAAAAGATACGTGTCAATCTACGGAGAATGACGGAGATCTTACGCAATGTTCTGACAAAGACAACGCCTCTGATACGGGTATACATATCGACAGTAAATTGGACAAATTCGACGACTCACGCACCCTAGATGCCCTCTCCGAGCTTAGCCACGTTCAGAATCCTAAACAATGGTGTAAGACAGTTCAGGAAACATCCACATTACTCAACGAACTCGCCGAAGCTAAGTCTGTCAGAAATTCTACGCCTAACAGACGGCTATCCACTGATATCGCTCCTGACGCAGTCTCGTCGCCGAACAAAATGGCAGCTCATCTGAAAACAGAAAGCCAGAGATTGGAAACGTTTCACGATACTACTTCCACAAGCAGCCCTCGGGGGTCTCCAAATTACGTAGGCGAACCGCAACGATCCGCGGTCGGTGCAAATAGCCCGGTAGATAATACTCACATGCCTCAACCAAAGGAGCACGGTTCCGATAGCATCAACTCGATCAACGACAACATGAAGGCCAGTAATAGATATCCTTTTGTCAACGCATATCAAAGGTCGACGAAGCCGCAAAATGAGATCACACCAGAGTTTCAACACCAGCGAAGATCATCGGCCGCATTTGAACGAATCGACGCGACACGAAACATGTCTCATCAGCAGAAACCCCTCGCTGCAATGGACCGTTCAATCTCAGTACCAAGCTCATCACCGTTTGAAACTCCACACAACGGTATGCATTCTCCCAATGCGTTTCAAGCTCACGAGTTACAAATGACGCCGCATATGAGATACCCAATGTCTGAATCAACATACAGACCTGAGGTGCAAATGTACAATCAACAGCCGGCAGCAGTATCTGACTCACACTTTGGCCGAGGTCAAGACTTTTTTGCGATTGGGCAAACCCAGGCAAATCATACGCCTTTTCGAGCTGCTGCCCCGAACTTTACAATGCCATCTATTGATCGAGGCAAAACAGTTAGTACTCCGAATACTACGAACGTTCAAGGAAATTACAAGTCTCCCGGTAGCGATTATTATCCACCTGTGCGGGCAGCTTTTGACAATAGACTCAACTACAATGACAATACATATTTTCAGCAGTCACATGACCAATCCTATTTCAACGGGCGAAATCGTTGGCAGTCATCAAAACAGGACAGTACGCCAGAATTTGACTCGAGATTCTCATCACCGTATAGCCACGCTAACGAACATTATCATCACTACCCGAACAACCACATCAAAGCCGGGCAGGAAATCGTAATGGGTAGATCGATAGAGTCTTTTCGCGACACTGAGACTTTGAATCAAGCTTACAAAATCCAAACCAAAGCCTTCACAAAGGTTGGCATAGCTCAAACAGCCGGGTTGCTCAACAGTACGCAAAAAGTATTGGAAATGTGACAACGAGCATGATAACTATATTCAAAACGAGTATAGTGGATGCTATGCAGAACATGTAAACTGCAATGGACTGTCAGAAAATTGTAGCTGCTATTACATATCTTGAACTTGCCATAAGTGAAACACCTTTTATATCAGTATCGTACTCATTTTTTGGATGTCAAGTCTCCCTCTCCTATAGACGATGAGAGGAATATTGTCAACTGATTGACTTTCTATATACCTTTATGGGGAGAGACTATCGATATCCCATTTAACCGAAATATATCTACGCTTTCCCATGTAAATTTGAAATTTCTCTTTTCATTTTTAAAAATAAATATCGTCGTACTTGCACAAAATATTTTTTCCTACTTTCAGTGAAGTTTTATGTCGGCTGCCTACGATTGTTTGTGCATGGTCAGTAATTCTTGTTTCCTAATTCTCGTCCTAACGTTCGAATCATATAGCTTTATACGTTTTTCTATCACGTTTTGACTTTGTGTATTTTTCGCGCAATGAGATTTCCCATGATCACGTGTCGTAAAAGTGAACGACACGAAATTTTTAGACACCTGTGCAGGATGCTATGATAATGCTTGCAGTAATTGTTCTTATATTTCAACCCTGACACCGTCGTAATTTATAAAAGAACTTGCTATTTATTCTTGTTGCCTGCGTCTATTATACAGTTTAAGAAAGCATGCTCGGTATCAATGGGAGCGAACGGAAGGTTGCGATGTGATTTCTATGAGTGACAGGTGTTCTTCTGTACGGGTCTATACTGCCCCCTCGCGTCTAGTTACAGTCACTTTCAGCCACTCAACAGATGACGCCAAGCTCACAATTTTCGTAATATGGGTTGACGTATCAGTATAGAGACTCTTCGGAGAGTCTCTATAGTATCAGTATATCATTACAGGTGGTGTACATTCAGCTCATGAACGTAGCATGCGACAACGTTTCATGCACGTTGCACTGGATAGAGAGAGCATTCGCCGGTTTCGAGCCTTTAATGAAAGGTCGATATCAGAGTAGTGCCTCCCTCTAAGCTGGCAGCACACCGGTCACTCACTTAATACACAGAACGGTGCAAATCGGTGTCGGAAGCCTTGTACTACTGAGATAGTGAGACTTTGGAACTACAATGCACTAACTGCGAGCCCTCGATATACTGTACCTTTCGTTGCGCATTCAATGAGCTAAAAGGAGTCGCAGGGGGGGGCGTCAGACAGCCGTAAGCTGATTTGAAATGTCATTTGCACCATTGAAAGGAACAGCCGGTAGGAATGTATCGGCCATGGGGTGGTAAATATATCTAATTCAGCGATGTTTTGATTCCTGTCCGTCTACACACCGTAGCGTGCTTTATAGTGAAATCAGATCCCAATCAAAAGGAATGCTGCACTCGCTAGAGACGTCGGAAGGCGACCAAGCGTAAAATTAATGTGGTTTATTTAAACGCAGCGGGCTTAGCAATGGGAACACCAATTCCAACAGCAGACTGCTTGATGAAAATCGGCTTTCGTGTGACTCACTGCTATGTCATACAGTATCGAGATCTACTAATTTTCAATCCCTTTGATAAGCAATTTGAGCAATCCATATCATCTGTAGGATGTAGCGAGGCCTACAGCTCTCTAAGCCAGCTGGCGTCCACTAGCGATTCGGCTGCGTGAAGACAGACTAGCTTGTTATTGGTTGAGTTTATGCATGATAACAGCAACAGTGCGTGAGGCAGATGGAGGATGAAATATGTCATAAATTTTTAACAATTAGCAAATATTTAGTGCTTAGTTTTATTTATGGGATTATCACATTGTTGCTGTATAGCCTACGATTTGTTCTTTGTTTGTGACAATGTCTGATTAAAATACGCGATTATAATCTACTGATATCTAATAAACAGATTATGCGCATGGGCCAGAGGTGATGCTCTTTCGAATAGGTACACGTCGGTTCATACATCATGTCTGATGTTTTTGTATGGGCCTACACTCAAAAGGGACTAAACTCAACGGCCTGGCGTGTATACTGTATATTCTTGCAAGTCTGATCTGCATGTGATTCGGTATAGGCGCTGTCAGATCGCTTTCTTTTAATTGTATTACCTATCGCAGATTCGATGTAGTTGTTACCGCTACAATGGTCGAGCGGGTTTAACTAGAGTATGTGATGTTCTAGAGCATGGCGACGGGTGGCGCGCAATAATAGTCCGCTTTAGGCTTGGAATATCGCCTGTCTCTTTCCCGATCGTGTGGTCTTGATTGCGTATTCAAATCCCTATAGGTATACCCATCTACTATGTGATTTTAGGCAAATGTAACAAGATCGCAGGATAAAAGACTAATCTATTCGCCTAAGTGTGGCGCGAAGTATACAGGGCAGGAGCAACCTCGCCATAACCTATCGTTGCAAAGTGTTACATTTCCGTTCCACCGATTAATTAATATGAAGACGTCATACGTATGATCTGGTACGTAAGGTGAATTTATCTGACACCAACATGCTGCCGACATCTGTCATCATCAATATCTCGTCGTTCGCCTCATTGCATAGAAGTAGACCTATGCATCTCTGTAACCTCTTAAATATTTGAAGAGTGTGGCTATCAAGCTTAGCACCTCTGCACGCGCCAAGGTCTTTGTACGGCTATTGATTCATGTTTCGGAAAGGAAATCTTTAACCATGGTGATACATCTCATCTAATGGCGTGTGATCGAGGTATTCGATTAGCCTGTTTTTGGTCAGGGAAAGCTAGGCAAATTGAAGGTACGCTATATAGCAAGAGGCCATGTCAGCAGGAGTTGGTGCTGTTATACATAGATTAGCAAGACAACTAATTCGAGTTGATTTGCCTCAGTTGTATGTTAGGAGGTGGGTTAGTGAGCTTGCTGCAATAAACAACCGACTAGCGTGATTCTGAAAGCTGGATGTATGAAAAATGCTTCAGTCTGGTAAACCGAATGTAATCAAGAGCCGCAGGTCGAAGGGAAGTGGACCGCTAAAATATATATACAGTACTAGATGCTTTATGATTTGCGCTTGTTGAAAATCAAAACGTTCTGAACCAACTATAATCCAGCCAGTCTAGCATAGTAATTGTAACTATACTGTATATCGCCTCTTTCACGGAAAAGGATTAATATCCCAAGATTGAACTTGAATATCAATGGGCTATTGCTAACCACATTTATAGACGCACCTATTTATAACAATCTGGACCGTTAGAATGGATAGGTAGTGGTTCAAGTAGCCTGCTTATGCCACGACGAAGAAAGTAATTCTGCATCTGTATCAATCACTTCCAATCAAGAGCACGGTAAGAATAGTACAATTGAACATCACAGTCGTACTATCAGTTGTTAGCGTTTGTACTATCACTTCACTTCTGTGAGTGTGCGGGACTCTAGCTGTAATAGAAGCCAATGTCGCATTGCTGCAGTAGATGCTTCAAAAAGTACTTTAGAAATGCTAGTGCTCTAATTAATTTATGATTTGATTGATTTTGTGCCGACGTGGTGCTACTGACGCGCATATAGAATGTTTAGACGATTTATAATTGGCTACGCTAATTATCACCTCCTGTTGTTCTGGAGTGATAGCATTAGCAGGTCGCTCTGAAAAATAGAAGGATTTGCCTAGGCTTCCTTGGCTTAGCAGGCATGCGTTTTTCTGATAGGTCTACGACGTTATGCATGATTACTCGTATTCCGATGAGTGCGCGTCATAACTGTTGTATAAAGCACAGACAATTTTGTCAAGGCTTACGAGAATATCGCAGGTGCCACGCAAGACATATATCATCCAATAAAATTTTATCACATGTGTGCATATGTCTATATGAGGAAAAGGGTAAATATATTGCCATTGACGTTATATTGATCGGCCGGTTCTTGGATCTACTATAACTGGCAGGATATCGATTTCATATTGCTAGGCGCTATAGTTGCTACAAAGAAATGTACTCAAGGAAAGCAAGTGATCACGATCAGTAACTAATTGGAACCAAGTACGGAATAACTTTATGGCCTTACCAACCACCTTCCTATAGACAAGGAGCAAGGCGTCTGCGATGGCTTAACACCCGGATGAGATGATTCACGCCACATTACTAATCAGTACCATTATATTCAGATCAAAAGAATTAATACGAGTTGAGCTAGGTAAATTTTGCAAAAACCCTCGCAGCAAGGTAGCTTACAACTATGTCCTTTTTGCAGTAGGGAAAATTCGACGGGATGTCTGCAACACAATATGAGGGGAAGAGGAAAGAAAGTGCACATTTCCTGGACGATACAAACTTTGATGAAATCAACAAGGTAAAGCTCTGCAGTCTCTGCATGTGTTGCCAGGAAAGAAAGAGACAGCGACGAGAGATGTAAATGTTGCTGAATATAGTGTGTGATGAAAAATTTACCATCAGTCTAGATTTTCTGCTAATCATCCGCTGCCTCTCAAAATCTCATTCACATCGATAGGCTGACATCATGCCCTGTGGCCCAGCGAGCATCATATCGTCGAAATCTATCGTCTTCGAGAAACGCGGAATTCTCTTTGGCGTGATCGCAAAAGACAGCTAATTTGCTCGTGGGCTCATTATGCAATCATGCAAAATCATGCAAATCATGCATCATGCAAAACCAGGAATTGCAATTGGGTGCTCAGCTCATGCGCTTGTACAATCAGCTCCGGGAATTTCGTTGTTGTTCGTCGCTATATTCGCCAAGGGTATTCAGCGAATATACGACTACGCTAATTGTTGAGATATTCATGAAGCAAAGCGAAATGAATCCCTCCATGCTTCCTAATGTCTAATGCACTCAGTTGCATGTGCTACCTGTCCCGTCGTCAAAAACTGTGTTAATTGACAAGTTCAAGTGAATGAAGTGATATATAGCCTTGAAGCTGTGTGGCAGGATTGCAGCCCGTTATATGGAATTGGTTTCAGGTTCAAAAGCAATCGTTGGCAACTCTCACAGCAATGGCTTCACCAAACGCAATTTCCAATTGTCATGAACTACCTCAAAAAAGGTCCAAGATTCTAAAATCACCAAGAAACCTAGGTAAAAAACAGATATATGGTTACTTCATCATTGTTGGTTCTACGAAGCTAACTTGTGGAATCATTTGAACACGACAAGTGAAAGGTATCCACACAGCACACACTAAATAGTCCTACACTCCTACTGATCCTATACTGTTCCCGCAAAGTCTTTCTTGAGTCTTGCTCTGCTACTTAAGCTTACAGAAAATGAATTGATTGCTTTGGTTAATATTTTATATTAGGAATGAGAGACACGTATAACACGAAGCCTCATGCAATTTAGCTAATACGGGCAAAAATTAATATGCCTATTTGGAATATAGATCTGGGAACTGTAGATATTTTTAAAAGGATATCGAATCGATATATTTTGTATAGTTTCAGTTATGTTCCACCGGGGAGGAGCGTCGAACGCCAATACGAATCAGAAGGAACATATTATAGACGGCCACATATTCGTGAACCAAACCTTCAAACGAGCTACCTTCTGCGATGTGTGTCAGCGACTATTATTGGGTAAAACAAATAGAATTTTTAACGGCAATCCAACACGATAACAGAGAATATCGTATATGTTTAACTGAGGTTATCTTCGTATCTCCGAATTTGCGGCAGCCTCACTGTAAGCAACACCCCGATGCCAGTCTTTGGGGGTATTGCAAATGGGTAGCAGGGTAGTAGTAAGCAGTCACTACTGTATCTGTATGACACTTTGGTTATATTGAACTGTTGCGGTAAGTGATCTTGGCATGCGGATAATTGTTTACCCCTGTCTGTTACATCATTACACCATCCAAAGAAAAATTGATATCAAACTGAACCGAGTTGTAGTCACGTTTCGCGTATAAGCGAATACGCTTTCGGCATTGTAGTAATGGAAGAAGGGAAAAGACCAAAGGTTAGTCCAAAGACGAGCCGGATAGGTGCGTGGAAGTTTGACAAATGCCTGTGCTTGATCCAATGCTGGATTGTCTGCATGGTTTGTTTCGATTGGGGAATGGAACCGAATTAGACCTATGACACTTATGGGAGGGCTATATGCATATGGCCATGGCAATGAAAGAATGCAAGTTCACTCGCAAGACTTTACGCACACTGATATCGTGATATCGCTATACGATATACGCGCAGTTTACACACCTATACCCGTAATATATCAGAGACTGGATGAACATATCACGATGTTAATGTATTTCAATGCGACGAATCAAGACAACACGCATGTAGGCCTACTATCGAAAAACTGGGATTACTTAACAGAAGGATCTTACGGGAGCAAAAAATACTTCAATCTATTCATCAAGAACTATCTGTTGTCTATTTACCCCACGTGACCTGACAAAATACCCACCAAAACAGCCAACGTTGATATTGTTCGAGCGATCGTCATGGTTAGAGTACAACTTATGTTTACTCTGAAACTCTGGAGACAATAGCAGCAATGATCGGCATCGGTGTGTGTTAAATACAGTGCAGTGACCGAATTTCACAGTGAAAAGAGCATTGAAGTGCGTGTGTGTCATTAGGACTAGGTGCTATCGCATGCGGAGGACGATACGCCAAGTTCACAATCGTGACCATGATGCATTGAATTTAGTGAACTTACTTGTGGTTACAATATCCCCTCTTTTGATGTCACCAACGAACAAGTGGTAGATTGACTCTGTACAGAACATTGTACTGTACCATTTGACTAAAATACAGTGTGCGTGTTACCAAGTGTATCGAGACCACGTTGGGATGAACTTTACATTGGCTAAAGCATGCATAGCCTTAACAGACACGTGTGAATTGTGGGTGCCTAATGCTGTGAAGCTATGGACAATATTATCGTTCAACAGTCTACCATTCGAAAGCCCAAATAGCTATATAGGCCCACGTATGGGTTGGAATGATGAAGTTTATTAAATGGATTCGTGTGCCATTGGAGAGTCTACGTAAAAGCTTTATCCAATCATTGATTTATATTTCCTTAAAAGTCGCTTCTAATTTTGAGTACATCTTTGATATCTTCAGATTATCAAAGGCAAGGCCTTCGATGCAGAACTTGCAAGGTCAATATTCACAAAACGTGCACGAACAACATAGGCCATTGTCACGGAAGACCGATGGTGAGAAAACTTATTATAGCATCGAAAGGCACGGTGGTTAAGTAACAGACGTAATTTGAGGAGGAAGGCTTCCTAGCAACGTCTTTAAAGGCAGTGAGCCATATATGAATTCGAGAAGTGACACGACCTTGATTAGATCAAATTATTCTCGTCAGAGAGCGTTCCGCACGATGACTTGTTCTTATAGAATACTTTCGAGTTTGGAAAGTTAATAAAGGCAAGTTTATGAAGGCTATTCCGTGATGCAGGTCTCTTTAATATCTTACACCGCGGCGTGGGATTAACGGGAATAATGAATTACGGCCGGCCGACATCAGGTCGAATTTACGTGAAGAGAACGGGTCATTAGATATATATTTCGAACTAACATATGTCGTATATTTGGAAGAAACTGCTGTATGAGTTAAAATTGTACTGACACTATACTTTATATGCTCGTGTCTCAGTCTCAGTCTCACGGGCTAGTCGTTATAGCTTTGGTGTGACATTTCAGAAAGCAGAAAGGTATCTTATTTAATACATACTGATTCCGATCATGATATCAGTTATTCATTTATAGCCCAGAATACTCCACAACATTAACAGATAGTGTATATAGGCCGATAGCCTACAGCTGTTACTCCTCATCTATTGTATAGGCCTTGGTAATAGATCGACACTAATTGCAATGCATCATCTCAGGTGGAAAAAGATTGGAAAGCTGGCAAATCTAGTAAGGATAGGCCTATTACATGTAGGCTATCGTAGCCTATATATCTCGTTTTAATAGGTCTACATGAAGGGTCCTTGTAGGGACTTGGTAGAATATAGAGCATAGTGAATAATAAAGGATCAGTTTCCACCGAATGTTTAAACTATTAGGCCAAGCATTGTGTTAACAAATTTTCTCTTAATTTTCAGTTCGGATCAGGTTTTGCTAAACAACCTGGAGATTCGAATTTAGAATCATCCAAAGAAGGTAAGCAGAATGAAATAACCCGACTAATTATGAAGGCCTATACATAAAATGTACAACGGGTAGCCTACATGGTGAGATACATTGGGAATAAAGATTCGTTGATAATAATCAATTGACTAATTACTGTAAATAAAGTATATTATTGAACTTGACCCTATAGCTTTCCAAACTGACTAGGAAAGTCCTTGCAAATGCATGACTGTATAGTCAAACTAGAATTTGTGAAGTATAAAGAACACCCCGTCCTATTGTAGGCATATTTGTTTTTTACAGAAGATGCCATTGATTCAGTTTATCAGATCCTTCAAGAAGGAAAAGTCTTGCGGTTAGGAGAAGGTTTGTTGGCCATTTATCCACAATCGTGACATCTTTTATTTTAATCTACGATATTCTTTTCCTCAATAGTTGATGTGACTGACAAGCATAAAAAATCTCAATCTCCCGACGAACAAACATCAGCGGATACTATATCGCCGTCGTCATTAACCGCTCCTGCAGGTAATTTTCGCCAAAATCTAGAATGTTTTAACCTATTTAGCGACTTATCTCTGTTTTAGTGGTACCACATCTCGATTAAAGAGCAAGTCGCTATAGCTTCAAAACTAAAACGGTGGACTTGTTTAATAGCATGCTTATGTAATTAGTGTATATTTACTGTGGCGTTTGAAATAAATCGTATTGCTAGTAAACAACGGTTGTGTTTACTTTTAGTTTATCCAAGTGAGGGATCACCAATCATGCAAAGGGTAAGGTGCATCTTTACTCGAAACTTCATTTAGCCATTTTTTTTTATAAGATGTTTGAAAAAGATCGCAATCACGTAGAGCAGAAGTTTTGTCAAATTGAGTTTCGGAAGATCGCAATCCATAGCCTATATTTAATGCAAAAACCCGCATCAGTCGGAGTGATCGTGCATATCAAAAAACTATGTAGACTAAAAATGTTTAGATTTTGTAATCTTGAGCTGCTTTGGGAGCCGTCTGTCTAGGGATAATTGCCGTCAAATTGTTGTTGGCTATAACCGCGGTAGACAGACACATGAATCAGCAAATACCTTCGCGCACGCTCGGGCAACTCGAGAGAAAGCCTAGGATCGGGGTCAATATTCCTAGACCTATTGGTCGACGAACCAAAGTTTTGAAAAAGAAAGAGCTTTTACTGCCATCACAGTTCACAGTGTCTTTCCCGCTCAATTTTTTGATCACATCGTCCAACTTCTTCCTACATACCGCGCGCGTATGACAAGGCGTATAAACAAACCAAACTGTCGGTCGGTTGATCAGGTCGTTATGCTGTAATAGCAAGAAAAAAAATGCAGTGCGAATCAGCGGGGTTTCTTTGGACAAAATTGCATAACTAGTTTTGTTTTTCACTTCGCAGCGTAGGTCCGAAAACCTTCCGAACACTTACGTCGCACTTTACAAGTTCAACGCTACAAACAAAGATGAGTTAACCTTGAAGTCAGTGATCCGTTACGTTGAATAAGATATTCGGAAATAACTTTGCCTTCTCATCTTTTCAACTACAGCCCAGGGGATAAAATTCACGTAACCAAAGACACCGATGACATTTGGTGGAAGGTTGGTGCTATAGGCCTAAAGATACGTGGTGATGATTTCTCACTAATTGACTGTTTAGTGCAACGATCATAAAATTCCTACGACTAGGCCTACGCGGAGGGAGGAGAAAATAGCCTTCAGATTTAGATGCAAAAACAACGTCGGCATCACGTTTACGAGGTTGCGAGTCACAATTTTTTTCGGTGTAAAGCCAAAATTCGTGCAACAGATTTCGTAGATGATACGTCTATAAATTCTCATGTCTATGTCAACCATCAATTAAATTAAATTATTGATGCAAATAGCGAATCCATCGAGAAATATCGATGCCTGATAGGCACAAAAACCAGAGCCCACCACGGAAACTAATCAAATTTCAACTACTTTACAGGGTGAACACAACGGCAGGAGCGGATATTTCCCCGCTATATTCGTGGCCAAAATAAGATCAGCGGAGACAATTTACACGGTAAACAAGTCAATCAATGTAAAGGACATTTACGGAAACGTCGTTTCACTGAAGAGAAATCAGGTAGGCCTACCCAGATAAGGCTAATTTGGCTAACCCTATTTTAACGCATGCCTTCGTCACTAAGTCGCGGACGAAAATGTCGTCATGGTATTCGCAAAATGGTATGGTTACCTCAATCAAGGTGGCGTACAGGCCAATCCACGATTTCTCCGCAAAAGTACTCACAGATCAACCATGGCCTATTCTACTCAAAAGTAGGCCATGGATCAACAATCAAATTTCCAACGATGCAGTTCCTAGTTTCCAGCCAGTCATCCTAACAAATTTAGGCGAAACGGTGACAAGCTTGCAACAGTTCACACAATCACCGTATGTATTTGGATCTAGATATGGCTAAATCCTGATCACGAAAATATTATTCGACAGATGGTATAGATATATTTATCAAGCTCAATTTTACTTACGGGGCCAGGGAAAATTAGTCACTTTGCAACCTACAAGCTCATAAACATCACTGTACGTCAACAAAACGACATCGATTTACGCACATATATGAGAATGTAGCCTACAGATTTTTAATCTAGAGTTGACATAAAAGTTTTTATTTTATCTATATTAGTATTAGAGTAGAAGAAAGGAGAAATAGTAGTACAGTATATTAGGACGTATACGTTTTAATCGACTTTTGAATACGTTTCCTACAGAGCGGGCAGGTTCGCAAGGCTTCAGCACATTCGACGCATGTACAAAGATGTCCGCAAGGCGTAAAAACAACGTTGGCATCGTGGTCTAGACAGACTTTGCAGCGCTTCTCGTGCTCGAATTCCCGCAGTTTTTCATCCAACTCTTTATCGTTCATGCGTTGGATTGCGGCATCAGTTGGTCTTGCTTGTTCCGCACCCTGCGACATAGAAGGCCGAACATTGTATCAATAGAACAAATGTTAATCTCACTCAATCTCGCAAGTACCAAATTGGCCTGCTTGGATATTCGCATAGGTCGTGGACGCTGAGCCGTAAGGTCGCTAAATCTTGTAATTGATTACAGAGGCACATGGGGATCACACCACCACCAACAACAACAGCATGTGATAAAACAGTTCTTACTGCTATCTACAGAACTCATGCCACAAACAATAATCTTCAATAGTCTATAACACATCTGTACCACCGCTAGGCCGCTAGGTAGTAAGGCGTTTCAGCAGTTTAAAATCTACCGTAGGTCTATCAATAACATCGATAGAGGTAACACAGACTTTGATGGTATTCAGCTTCAACTTCTATCCTATGTAGTGCTTGATCTACAAATTACGAAGGTAGGCTCACCCTGATTCCTTGCTCAGGCGTCTCATTCGCACCCCCAGTTGCATTGCTGAAAAACAAATGAGTTGTTTACCACACGCAAAATACACCTATTATTGACTTCGAATAAAATATATACTACACAGTCGTAATAATAGTCATAGGTCCACTAACAAATATTGAATTGAGAATGTACCCAGTCGCTTCTTGATCTTCATCTTCGTCTTCCTCCGAATCGGAATCCAAATCTGCTGGCGGGTGTAGAAGATCATCGAGCAACGCTGCTAGACTAGCATAGGTTTCATCCGTGCGCCATATTTTCCTTTTAATCACTCTAAATACATACCTAAGTATTACACATTGCAATGCAAAATGAGAACAAACAATACATCCTTCATAGGCTCAAGTGAAAAGGCATCGCCAACCGCACTTACATTGGAAGAGAACCGACCACGACCACCACAGCAGATACATCCATCGAAACCGGATGAAACAACTGGGTATTATTCAAGTCGCAAATATCATAGTACAGACGCTTTATCCATAAAAGCATGTCAAATATATGCAGGAAGAATTAAAATAATGCACAAATGACAAAACCTTTTGATCATAGGGAGTTCAAAACCCATTTCCATTGCGGCCAAAGCTTTCTCCGAGTTCATCGAAGTCTCAAGCAATTTCCTCCTCTTGGATTCTTCCTCGCGTGGGTCAACAACCCTGGGCGGTTGCGTCTGGCTTTCTCTGCCGTATCGGCCCCACTGAAGAATTTGATTTCCCCTTATGATAGTGATGTTACCAGGATGCGGGTCAAACGACCCAATTGAAGAAAACGGTGAATCATCCGATGAGTTTGACGAAATTGATATTCTGTGTATGTGAGGCGACTCGGGTGATGATGGAGATTGTGGTGTTGCTGGAGATTCTGGAGAAATGGGCATAGCTGGAGTAGTCGGGCGTCGGGTTCTCCGACTAGACACGTCAGAAATGTAACCAGGGCCTTTTTGTTGCAACAAGAATTCACAACTGTAAAAGGAAATTGTGTTAATATCAAGCCCGATCTTGTAATCATTCACATTCAATTAAACACATGTCGGGTTGCAACTATAAATAGCTTACTTGGGATATAATGCTGCGTGCACTTCCCATGGATCTTCATTTGGCATCCACTCATGATCGCCATAACCACAATACCAACATCTTGTCATGTTGAAATCTACGGTAAAATAGATTCAAAGTCGAACAAAGTTTTCGCTAAGAGTTATTACTAGTTACTAACCATAGCAGTAGAAACCAGCCTGAGCTATTACAGATATATTTCCGACAAGACCATCTGTCCAAAAAGCACTGAAGGTTTCTAGTCTGTCCCGTAAATTCCGCATATTAGGATGGTTTGGTTCCTGACATGGAAAGACAGAAGCCCATTCATTGTCCAGTTGCATAGCATTAGTTTGCTCTTCCGAGTTTTGAGAAATATCAGGAGGATCAACAGGATTCCTTCCCTCACTTTGTGCATTGTGTGGCCGTATCTGTCCCCGATTGCTCAGATGCCTGGATATTGAAGGGGGCGGGGCCTCTTCAGGACTCGTAATTTCTACATCCGCATCAGACACTTGAGTAGGAAAATGATAGACATCAGCGGGAAGGTTTCCACTTGGATTCAAAGGTTGTTCTTGATGCGCCACAGAATTTATAGCTTGCATATGCACGAGTCTCGTGTCTTGTGGGAATGCAGGCCCTCTATCTGAGGAATTTGACTCAACTGACACCTCAACAGCAGATGGAGAAAGATCCATGGATTGCACTGAATTTCTGGGTTCGCTCGAGATTTGCAAGCTCCAGTTGTCCCCGATTCGACTTTGTGATGCACCAGAATGAATATTTTGTAACGAACATGGTGGAACACCTTCAGTACCGGTACCTAACAAAGTAATAGGTGAGATAAGCCTAGACATTTCCAGCAGAGAATTCATAATATGTACTCACTTTGACCTGATGGAAGTACAATGGGAGAAAGTGGAACCTGACAAGAAAAATGACTATATCCATACTGCACATAGCTAAATTCATGTAATCATACCTTTCCAGTAGTATCCTGAACTGGCTCATCCAATAAAGAACCAGTTGTACTTTCAAATGATTGGAAATCTTAATAAGAAATTGGAATAGTTCAATTCAAACCCTATGTGTCTGCCGCCATGAATCAATTTAGCACCTGAGCTCTTATCTTGGTTACCGGAATTTCGATAACTGCAGTTGATCTCATGAAACAAACGTGGGTCATCATCAGGTTTCCACCCATTCACAATAGCATGGCATCTATGAAGTACCGGTACCGGTAAATGACAGAACATGGATTTGCAACAAAAAAACACGATGTTGCACAGGCAACAAGCATGTATTAACCTAATATGTTGGAATACTGAATATACTGCGTACTGGTTGCCAGAATACATCGACATTTTGCACATAATGATTCAGAAATATATATCTAAACAGAATTATAACAAGCTGAACCAAAAGTGAGAAAAACGACATACTTGTGACAAATCGTGGTATCATCATTCCCGGAATAGAAGTACCCTGATTCTTGCAACTTCAAGATGATATCCTTGTGCGGAAATTTTGCGAATGTCTGCAACCTTTTCACTTCATTTGACATCTCTGTCACAAAGCAATAAAATATCTGTAATATTGTCCAAGAAATGAAATCACTACGAGTAAACAATTATCAAAACTCCTATTTGATGCTTGGCTAGGTAATGCCCTTCCATCTGCTTTAACTGACGTACAGGAGTACAGATTACAGAGTCTGAAATGAAGATAGTTACATCCAGCATACTAGTACTGATATTTCTCTTGGGCAAATATGTTCAGCTTTCACAAAAAGTAGTTGCATTTTTGCAAACCGTGAAATAGATTTGACACATTGTCGTATTTATCTGCACACAATATTCATATGCACCATTGGAAGATGGCGGAAAGCCTGCAACGAGTTGTGGCGCGGCACTCCACACCATAGTAATATTGTGCTGTGAGACAAGCAGGAAAGCCATGGCCTGTGAATTCTCATATCATAATATGTACCGTACCTTGCCAAATTACTGTGTTAGTAGAAAACCAAACTCAAGCTCAGTCACAGTGGGAGCAGGTCAACAGATTGCGCCGCTTTTGTAACAGTAAGCAATGTACCTGCGTGCATGTAAATTTTTTTTCTCCATATGAGATTCTCGACACCTCAGTCCGCTCTTTTTATCTGCATGTTATGTCAGGAATCGCTAGCCATCTGACCACCAATTGAACAGGTGAACAGAACTGGACAATTGCAGACCTATGACAATTTCACTGAGAAAATCCTTATCATATATATCTAACTGAGAAATACATTAGTCAGAGTCAACTGAGTGAACAAGAATCACTAAATGACTCATAAAAGCGAGGGGGAATCCCCTTCTAGAGAATCGCCCTGGAATAAATCAGTAATAGTAAAATGGACTTGTGCTAGTACTACCTAAATTCAGCATGTGCGCTAAATGACTCATAAAAGCACAACTTAAAAACGTGGGGGAATCTTCTTCTAGAGAATCGCCCAGGAATTAATCAGGTTCCCGTATTAGTAAAATTGGCTTGTGCTAGTACTACCGAAATTAAGCATGTGGTCTAAGGAAATTGGTATAACGGTGAGCTTCCTAATCGAATCCCTATGATTTGTGAGTTGTCAAAATGAAATATATTTTACAGATTATATTCATAAATCCAGAATGGCCTGTAATGATGCACAATCATGTTTATTGGAGAGTCGGATTGAGAGAAGGATACATTTCGTCAGCTGATGTAACACCTCATTGACAAGAGTGCTTCAACAACAAGGAATCAACTAAATTTATGTGAAGAACTAACCAAAACTAACTACCTTGTAAAATCCTATTTTTGTTCAAATCGCTTATTTAAGCAACTCCCATTTACCTTGATCAATGCTTTCAGTTTGATCTGTTTCACATTGTGGTGCAAATAAGCCTAACTTAAACCTGCCATATCTGTCAAATTGTCAGTTATGCAAAAATATCCGTTTATCATATTAAATCAAGGCAAGACATTTGTGCTAGAGCAGAAGTTATAAACTAGTAGGGCCTAACTAATAGGACTGACAGGGAGATAGACAGACAGGAAG
The DNA here is from genome assembly GCA_030412335.1 of Botrylloides violaceus. Taxonomy (NCBI): domain Eukaryota; kingdom Metazoa; phylum Chordata; class Ascidiacea; order Stolidobranchia; family Styelidae; genus Botrylloides; species Botrylloides violaceus. Next base: position 3,645,849 of record JASFYC010000829.1, on the reverse strand, counting down.
ACAGAATCGGGTTAGGGTTGAATGTCTAGACAGTAGATTGGAATTATGATCTGATCTGACCAATGTGTTCCAAGAAAAATGGTTATCATTAGCACAGCTACCACAGCTTCCAATACAGTTGTGGGTAAGCACAGGGAACACAGGAACAGGGCTTTGTCTGGAATTGTGGATAGTCCAGACGTAGACCACCATGCCAAACCATTTACTACAGACTGTAGTTAATTCCAGAGGTTCGGTCGTAGAAAAGTCTGTATATCATGGCTGGTCAGCGCAAAAGATTTTTTTGACTTAATGTTACGCGCGGGCTCCCAATATATTTTAGTAGAGCAGGGAGACAATGGGAATGTCAAAAAATGCATGGCTTGAGCAGTCTGTCTACCCATTGTGGATCAAACGAGCACAAGGTATGTCAAATGTGAGCGACTGCGCACGGACCGAAATTTTGGCGTGTAAAAGTTCTCGTCACGATCTGTCGTGAAATGCAGTCTGGGCCGTAGATGATTCAGAGTTCAGATACGAGTTTGTAAGAGGCCGAGTAATCTCTAAATTTTTGCTTCATCATTGATTTAAACTTGGAAGATTAAGCATGAAGTTACAAGAGTGATAGAACCTTGGGTTTGGCGGATTGTTAGATCATCACGATATCTTATTCGTGATTCCCATTTTACTGTGACTGGAAACCTAAAACACCCGCAACCTGTGTTATTGTATTTGCGAAAACAAACCAGCCCAAGTCTTAGAACGACGAGAACTACCGTATATCTATAACTTCTTATGAGGCTAATTTGTCCATGAGTTGGAAATAACTCCCCCTATCGTAAATTCTGTGGACAAAGCACCTGCGCTTTGCGGCCGAACGGTCAGGAATTAAATACGCATCATACAGTATATAGCAAGCGTTTTGGTTTTGGCCTGACACTAACTCTAACGGTCAAAGGCCGAACCGTCTGTGGCTAATCCATCTGCATTCACTGACCCTTCCTTAGTATGTACGAAAAATTTCCATTCTTGTCGAGTTATCGTACAAACCCTAGGCACCCAAAACTGAGCTGACACTGAACCATTAAACTAGACTAGTATAGTATAGGCTACCGGTACCGAACTGTATCAACCATCAGCTGCAGATCATTTCCCCTGAAAATTTTCATTGATACGTGCTATGAAACGTATCCTCCATGATATCTGCAGGACCTGCGTAAAAACAATACGACATACCACGATCAATCCGCTAACGATTTAGCCGGGGTTTGCGATGAAATTACTGTACAGAGACTCTTCGAAAAGTCTCTATAATGAAATAATTCCCCGTAAAAGTCTGACGGGGAATCCCACAGGAGTATACGCTCGCGTGCGCCTCAGAGTGGCAATCTTGCTTTGAGATTGTAGTTTTTCCCGAAGAAACGCCATCACCCGACCAAGAATCTGTAATTGCCACTTTCTGTCTGATCGTTCATATCTAAATCTAATCCTACACTGCAAAACCGGTGAGCGGGGACTCAATACAGGCCAACAACCACAAAGAATATGCAATCCACGAAACGCAAGCTACTCTATGCGGCAAAACCACCTATGTAAAGATTCATCAAATTACCGCCTACATTAAAAGACGCTTGATAGGCAAGATATATACAGTACAAGGTTTCCAATCGCACTCACTACTGTCACAACTAGGTGGCCTCCTCCGCCCGAAGCACGTAGGCTACATTAAGTCGTATATTTTATTGAAAATAAATGATCGGCACAATTATATATAGACCTAGGCTATCCTCAGCGTAGGCTTGGCCATGAAATATTTTCATACATATTCCGCTTTTTTACATTATTCGACACGCTTTTGATGAGTGGTTGTCACTTCCACCTTCATTTGGGCTTTCTGCTATAGCGTTCCTAAATATGGAAGATCATTACGATTGGTCGTGTTTTCTGAAACTGGTTCAGCAAAAAGCAAAGTGTTATGAAAGATGATGCATGTCGTCGTTTTACTTCCTGAATAGCGAACTTGTCGACCGACTTTCTATTCCTATCAACAGGGGGACTAATTTCCTCATAATTGCTCGCTATTTAGTTTCCGAAATATTACCCACCCGGTGGCCACTTGGCCACTCCATTAATCCCGAAGCTTAGGCCTACCTTTCAAAATTGAAGCATCTTGATTGGGATTAGGCCTAAATATATATAGAGGCCTATTGTACTTTGTACATAAGACGATGACGATATAGCCAATCTGTGGCAAATTTTTGTAATCTCAACTGACTCATCTGGAGTAAAAGGTTTCCTTTCACACAAACAATAGGCAATACATTTCCGATACCCTACTGCTTATTACTGCTTACCGTATCAGGTGATCGAAGGCATCCGATTCCGGTTGTGCGGAAAGAATCTTCTTGACCGCAGATATCTTCATCACAGATACTTTCTTCTCTTCGAGTGTATTTACCATCATTCGCATCATATGCTTTTGCAAGAAAGGAATGAACCGTTCATTCTGTATCCGCAGTCAAATTTATGTTCGATGCAGAGATGTAAAGTCTATGACGAGGCTAGCCCTCGTTGCAGAGATATAGTGTACAGTGTAAGTATGGCCCTACCAGTTTTCTCTCCAAGTTCTCACATCTTCTGTGCAGAAGTCCTCTGGTCAGCTTATCCATGGTCATTTCCTTCAAGAGAGTGAAATATAAAGTGCGAGAAAGTTAGTTGCGGAGCACACATTCCTAGTCAAGTTCAGTCATCCCCATCAACGTGTCAAGTCATCACAAACATCCAGTTTGGGCCACTTTAAAATTACCTGAAGCACACTAGGCTAACCGTGGCCTACTTTACTTTTACCTAGAGTAGGCCATGGGCCAACCTATACGTAATATGTATTACTTGACATGGGCTATAGACTCAGCAGAATTTCTCATCGCCGACCGCGACCCTTAGCCGATAGACCTCTATATCCCGCTCCATGTAGTAGTCTCATAAACTGCCTACGTGCATCAATCCTAATCAAAATATTTCGTAAACAGAGAGCGGTTGACATGCGAAAGTTTCAGTCGTGAAGGTGAACATACGTCTAGAGGTCTAGTGCCATCCTTTACCTTCCATTTGGACTGCGTTTGCTGTAACTGTGCAGCTGCAGTGGCGAGTGTCGCGGTCTTCGACAGCTGTTTCGTGGTGAGAAGGCGTCGTCCGATCACAGGAACTGGATGTTGTTTTCCCCACACCTGAACTAAAATTAGGTATCGTTACCTTTCGAGGTCTGACTAAATGAACAACCTAATTAGCTACATATCAAGTTTCCTTTCTTTAACCAATTAATGAGCTCGGTAGTGACTGGCTTGAATCGATGCGACATTGTAAATAAAAACTCCGGATTGTTCGTGCCGCTGATGACTTTCGTCTTGTTGTCTAAGTCAAGGTACATATCATACTTGACGTAAATGTCCTGCGAAATATAGGTAGGCATTTCATATACTGTAGCTCAGATCCCATTTGCGCTGTCCACAAAAACACACAGTCTCGCAGACTCTTAGTAATACTGTAGGAGTAGCCTACACTATACATTTGGCTAACATATTCCATACCTGATGCTATCTGAGATCATGGCCTACTACATGGCCATGCTGAGATATAGCCTAAATCTGGTTGAAATTGGATTGTCCTACCTTGAATCGTTTCGGAATTCCCCGTGCATTGTCTATCTTGATTTTTACTTTGTAAGTAGTTCCTACCAGCTCTCTGGGATCATCGACAAACTCGCTAGAATTCTGCTCTGAGATCTCCTTGCCTTTGGAATCAATCGGTATCAGACTGGCCTGTTTAATTGACAATTACATATCGCGTGAGACAGTAGCCTTGGGACTAACACCTTGGGCAAACCCATACGCCTTACGTTAAGAACGCCGACGTTTTCGCCCCCGAATCCAATAATTGGGAACTGCTGCCGCATATCAACCATGTAGCCGAGGCATTGAGGAGATACTACAGACGATCCAATCAACACTTCAGATGACGCATCTTCAACAAATGGATTATTCTCCTGAATGAGAGGAAGTGTAAGACAGCAATAATTGGGTGGGTGTCTTTTATTCGTATATCGGAATGCCCCGCTGCATTTCCATAAGGAAAACTTTGGCCTCTTTATAAGCCTTACTTTAGATCCTCGTAGAAACGTTTTCGATAATTATTATCGGCGCGATACCAGAATAACGGACGGTGTTGCTGACGCATGTTTGGCCGTATTTCTGTAATTATGGGGTTCTCTCCTCCGTCTCACCCAGGGATTTTTAGAGTTCAGGAATTTCAATTGCCCCCAAAATTGCTGCCTTCACCTTACCTGGCTAGGTTTTGTGCCTGGCGCAGTATCTTCGTATACCTCCTGCATGAGGAATTTTCGATTGATAAATTCTTCTTTACTCCAAACCCATGACATCCCGTTTTCCAGGTGATTTACCCTCACCATTATCTGTACAATTTTGAATTAACATCGTTTTAGCACAGATCATTTCGATGCATCATATATGTCGTGTATTTCACCTCAGTATTTCCTTTATCCACTCCGCGATAATGTGGCGGAACTACAAGAACATCGAACTTTACTCTTTGGTCAAGTTCTTCACTGATCGAGTTCGCTTCGTCAACAGCTGGTCGCAATTCAGCCAAGGCTTCTCTTATCACGGCAGCGTCTGTTTTTGAAGCATCATAACAAGTGTTGAGTGGCCAATAGGGCACGATAAAAAAACAAATTTACCTTTCGACTTTTCTTCCGCGGAGCTAAGACCAATACATGCCGATATTTCATCCTGCGCCATTTCATAAGTCACGTTTGAAACACTAGCCGTGGAGGAACCACTTGCGGATGGGTCGGTGAATACGTAGAGGTGGGATGTTCCAAACAATATCCTAGAGTAACAACGATTTTTGACTAACTGTTTGCATCTTGGTGCGCCGGAAACGTGTCGACGGGAACGCTTACAGTTCGGACTCATTTGCGTCAGTGTTGGATGTAATATTTGTGAATGATCTACTCATAAAATAACCCATTGTTTTAGGAATGATGTGATTGAGTTTTATAGGACCAAGCTTGACATGCTTTAACTTAGCCAAAGTTGTCAAACGCAACGCCTAAGCTTAGTTTAGCTAACCTGTCATTGTGCCGTAACTGCATGGAATCGCCGGGAACGAGTAGCTGTCCATTAAAACGGACCTTCGCATCGGGGTCAACAATCTTGATGAACACGTTGTTATCTCCGCTGAATTGAATCAGAGCGTGCTCCTCTTCAATCCTGAGGTAAACAAAAATGGGCTAAATATGTAGGCCTACTGTACGCAGAAAAAGCACAATGGAGGGGGGTATAAAAGGAAGGAACAATGTTCAGAATAAGGCTGTCGAAGTATGTATAATAAGACCCCATGAAAACAGTAACTAACAGACTCAAAAAGAGCAATAACAGCTCGATATTACACTATGAATTACTGGTGACAGATGCACGACTTCACAAAGAATAGGGAAACGTACTCTCATACCAAATAAACTCAATAACATGCGTTACCCTGCTCCAGCCATAACGATGTTTGTTTTTTCTCCCTGCTTTCCGACGAGGTAATTTTGTCCTTTCTCTATCAGATGGGTGATCACATACGTCATCTGCGGATCGGCGTTCAAATTGTACAAGTGCGGCGTGCTGCCCAATTTCTTCTTCAGTTCATCGTGTTCTTTGTTTCCATGCTAATAAATGAACGAGTATGTCTGTATAAGTCAGCTCGATATAAAGGAAAATTTTAGTTTTGAAACTAATCACATGCAACCGGTATAATGATTGACCATATTAATTAAATGTCTCAAAATGTGAAATTTTTCTCATCATCTGGACACAAAACTATACGATCACTTTTCTCAAGTTGTCGTAATGCAAGATGTGTATCATGTCTCCTGTGGGGTAAAAGTCCTATCCCCTCAAATCTCATCCCCATCAAGCAATTCCTGGCTACCAGATGACCGCCACGATGCTACATGTAAAGTAACTATGGGTCGATACAATCAATCGGCCTACCAATTCGTGGGCGTTTTTCAGCTTCTCTTCCCAGCTCTTTTCCATGTCACTCATTTTCCTCTCATTTTCTTGCAATGCCGCTTTCATCAATCCCTCGTACTCTCTTTTCATTTCTTCTTTCTCTTGCTCGGTCATCTCCTCGTTATCTCGCTCGACCGCAACAGCTACTGTCGCAGCGCCACCCTGATCATGAAGGGTAGTCGTTCATGTTGCTGAGATACAATGAACCTAGGAGGGCTTCTTCCATATGACATAGGCAGAAGCTACGGTATGCGTTTGGGTTTAAACTTCTATGACTTAATCGATATGATTAAAAGACTCGGTCGATATAATGGGCTCCTATAGGCCTACATTTCCGTAGCAGGAGCTTACGCTGAAAACCACAAAAGCAAAACATGATTTACCTCCAAGGAGAGAGAGGGGGAGAGAGACTATAATACGCTATATATATAGTAGGTTTACCTGTTCCAGAAGGGCCTTAAGGCGAGCATTTTCATCCTGCAATTCTCTGACCAGTTTGGCGGTCGCGTCCTCGTTTACCTTTGCCACGGTCTTAATTTGCTTTGCTCTATCAGCGTATCTAATAGAAACGATATTCATTATTAGCAAGTCATGACATCCCAATTCCCAATGCCTGCCATATAGTCTTGGATCAGACTCATAATCGACGTCAATTTTGTCATAGTTCGAATACGTATTGGCCGTTCCCGGGTTAGGAAATCACAGAATCACAGCCACCCACCCCCCATCACCAACTTATCAATTACCTAGTCCTATTGCTGACTATGAGGCTTACATGTAGTTACCTCAGTGTTGACAGCGTTTCGCCGTAATTGATGTCAGCAGGACTTAGAGCGGCAATCATTACTGTTTTTGAATTTCCTCCCAACGCATTTTTCAGAAGCTTCGTCAGCACAGAATCCCTGAAAGGTACACGCACTTGTCTTCCCGAAATCGATCGATCGGCCAGTGCTGCAAGAACAATACAAAATGTATCGTGAAGCAAATAATATCTTTTATTTATTTCAGCACTATAATCCATATTTCGCATTTTTGACGCATTCAAATCCACACCGAAAATATACCAAAACTATCGATTCGTCTGATGGATTAGTCTGATGAGTGTGCGCCTTTGTACGTTTTACTTGTCCCCAGATTTGGCCACGGTGATGCTTTTTGTTCACTTATGAGGCTTACACCACTGCAGCTTTATTACCATTTGCGGAAAAAATATAGGGTGACTTGTAAGATATATAGGTCTGCTCTGTTTGCACAGATTACACGAATATGTAACTTTGAGCCCGAATAATATCCTTTCGATGACAACTTGTTGAATCAACCAACTCTGAAAACATCCCAATCCGACCTTAGCTATAGAATATTATTACCTGATATCACGTTGCCAAGCGTAGATAGTGACAAATTGATCGCAGCGCCCTCCTTTAGACGTGCGCCAGTGGCACCAGTGCCAGAAACCCTTTCACTGTAAAAACACAAGGACCATCTTCAAATGGACGTATAGGTTGCGGGCGTCTTCATAAAATATGCTATTTTCTCAAGGCTAAGAGTAACACTATTCTAGGAATGGCGTTCAAGCGCGTACCCATGTGACCCCTCCCGGAAAACATGACTGGTCTACAATTGTGAAATTTATGCAGAATCGGAGCCAAACGAGTTGTTTGCTAACTTCTTTGCGGAGGAGTATAGTCGTATAGCGTAGGTTTACCTTCCGGCAAGATCCACAAGATTAATAATCGAAGTTTTGGACATTTCCTCGCCGGCAGCATTTTTACTCTTCTGAACAAACTTTATCCCAACTATCGTATGAGCACGACTAGAAAAGACGTGAATTGGCTTTAAAAAACTAACTTGGATTACATAAGATGATGTATAGTGTTATAGTCTATTACCTGCTTGTCGCATTCATATTTGTCGCTGCTACGGTCCGATTTTTCGTGCCCTCAGTCATTCTTGCCTCAATATCGACATAGTTTTCCACCGGAACAGTTTGTAGACCTTCCACTATTATATAATGTTTTCTTTGTAACTCGTGTGTGAATAAGATGAAGGTAAGCAGGCCCAACGGCTCATCTCACCGTAAAAGCCTGTGGCTGGATTTTCTCTGACTTTCAAACCACCTTTAAGTAATATCGTGCTTGGATTCAAAAGATCCCTTACTTGTTCACTGTATATTTCCAGCATACTAAATTCGACCTGGCGTCAAAAATAAATCCAGTGTTATAAGCAAGCTAAAATCACAACGATAGAGGGATTTCTGCAAGAATCGCTTCCAGTTTTTGCCTCTCCTAGTTTGTCCACGTCATGTAGGCCTACACAGAAAAGAACAAAAAGGGGTTTCGCATCACGCTCAAGACTCCGCGTAACCATTTATCATTGCCGAGCTTCTTGTCGCCGTATTACGTAGGCTATACCGTATGACATGGTGCGCCCGGGATGAATCGCACCAGCTATGAGAAGCCTGATATTCTATCAACGCCTAACGCTCTCTCGTCAGTTTCCTTGATGGGACCGTATATAAGCCTGTACTCGGTCACCATATTGCTTTACTATGTTACCTCGAAATTGACCTCTCCCCCTTGTTTTTCAGATATTCCACTGAAGAGTTTGTTTGCAAACACTGGAACAATGCCTGTGAATGTGAGGAAAATATATCGGTGACGTAAACTGAATCATTTGAGCTCAAGAAATGGCCTGCAACTGGAGGATGGGTGTCAATCAAGCGTAATGCACGGGTCTCGCACACGAGTGATGGAACATGAGTCGCTAATGCCGTCAATCGTGGCTGCAACGATGTCAAGTTCAACTTTATGAGCAAGCGTTGAAATAATTTAAGAATAACCTTTATTGGCATCATATCCAACGATACTGTAGGATTTTCCAGAGCCAGTTTGTCCATAAGCAAAAAGAGTGGCATTGTAACCGTCCCATGCATTATTCAGAATACCTTTTCCGAGATCTTCAAAGACGCGAGTCTAGGAAAATAAAGTCGAGTAGGATGACGGACGATAACGATAGAGATTGCAATTGCAAAGTGAAGGCAGAAAGTATAGGGAATAACAAACGAGGACAACCCACAATAAGTTGTGATGATAGAATTTTTTTTATAAAAATGTCGCTTTCAATAAATCTATTTCACCGTTACATAAAATTCATGTCTATGATGGTACGAGGGACGGTTTGGAATAGTCTTAGACGTTAGGAGCAAGGGCTGGCAGAATTCACTGGTATAGGCATTATTTTGTTCAAGATTCTCCGTTACTCAATACAAATGAGTATACAGAACATTCTAAACCCTGAAGTCAGCGTTATGGTAGACCTGATCGGAGTATCTGCTTGACGATGATGCCTTTTCCAAGTAGCCATCAGCACGCTCCTTGAATCCGTCGTGAGACCAGTAGCTAAAATCAAAGTTGAACTTTCGTTCTTGTCCATCTTCCGGGTTCTTGATAATGGTGGTGTTTCCTGAATTTTAGCGAGTTTGTCTGAAGATATGTTTACACACAGTAATATCAGAAAGTTTACCATTCATCTGCAGCACTAGCGTAGCGTTTCTGTCCTTCTCACGCTGATTGTATGGTTCGGATAAGGAGAAACGGCAACATTTTGGATGTTGCCTATATGAAACTGATGAAATAGGATGTCTAGGGACTCAAGGAACAATAGAATAAGCAATAGAGGCTTGCACCACCACGTCATAGCGTTCATAGGGCTAGGCTATAGACATGTAGTTTAATCTTTAGTAGGCCTACGCGTGCCAATAATTTTAGTTTTCTACAGCTTTTATGAAAAAGGATATAAATGGTCGAACACGAACCGCCACCTTTACGTTTTCAGCCATTGTTGACAACTTCCTATGCCTTGCCGCTAAGGCTTGTTACTGAAATCTGAGCTATAGTCTGAAATAAAGGTTGGATATGGATTCTGTTAACTATAGGTAGGCTGATCCGTCTAGCGACAGCATGATGAGTGTGGTGCAATTGCAATTGCAATGCAGAACAACCGAATCAACCCTCAACCCAGACTGAAATGAGGTCTTTGGTAACATAGCGCCTTACACTTCAAATGGACAGCGTGCCTACCCGTTTACATACCGATCGACACTTACCACGGTATCACATTTCAATAAGACGACGTTGATTCTTTTGTGACAAGATTAAATCTATAATAGAATCAACGCTACCTATTGTTATATAGAGCCTACCTGTCGACCCTGCGGAGAGAGTGCAGTCTCGTGATAATGGCTACTAGTGTTCTGGATGACTCACCTCGGGCTCCGGAGTTTTTCGCAATTTTAGTCCTCGCATAATAGCCACTTGGACCTGAATAACCATAAAACAAAGAGTGAAAATCGTTAAAACAGAAGTGCCGAAGTCAAAAAATAAAAATTATTCCAGATGCGTAGCTATATATAGAAATCGATAGTATATTAGTTCTAAAAATCGGTACGTAGCAGACTGATTGATGTAATGCCGTACCATAGAGACTGCGTAGTCTCTATAGTTGTACTACGGTTGACACCATGCGGATGCGATTTTCACTGAAGCACAACTCGCTGAAGCACAACTGTGTACATAGCATCCTGAAGATGGCTGTTGTGTATGTGCATACATATTTAATCATATAATGAAAGTCTTATGTTGGGAGTGAGGTATATAACCTGTACCTGACACGGTACCTCACGGCTGACCTAACGGTACAGCAAAAATATTACACTTCAGTGGTGCGAACTGCACCGTAAGGACTGAATCACGCGATGGCGCTGCATGACGCGTTGATCGCTCGCATCTTCCTTTTCAGCGTGGACACCACAGAATAAACAGTCATGAGGTAAGGCTGGTATAAATTTGCATGTTTTACGTATTGTAGGCGAGTATATTGAATGCAACTGATGTTAAGATGTGAAATAAAAATTACCCTTGTATTAGTGTATCAATTTTACGTACTCATGAATGATGCATCATAATTTAATGTTCTTTGTTTAGTACGCTCCGACTGCAGAAGCGGCTGGCTGCCGCCGTCATGAAATGTGGCAAAAATAAAGTGTGGCTTGATCCCAACGAAACATCAATGATCTCTAATGCCAATTCACGTAAGCTTGATAAGTTTTGCCTGTATTCACATTGGCTCATTCCGCCATTATTTATCTTCAGGTCAGAATGTGAGGAAACTGGTAAAGGATGGTTTAATCATTCGTAAACCAGTTGCGGTCCACTCCCGTGCTCGTGTCAGGAAAAATACCTTAGCCAGACGAAAGGGAAGACACACTGGACGAGGTAATGCATCATAAGCTAAAAATTCACCTAAGCAATTAGAGTACAGCCGATCCAGTATATAGGCCAGTGTCGGTAAGCCTTGTCACTCTAAAATCGTCGATATATTTCGCAATTGGGGTTGACTGCTGCTCACTTCTACTCCGTTACATAGGCCTAATCGGTGATATCTTCTGCAGCTGAGTATGTATAATTTTCATCTAGAGATATATACAGTATTTGGTTACGTTAACATGTTCAATAACTACTGTTACCAGTTAGTTAGGTGTCTGACTGCGCAATTACATTGTGACATTGTATTTCTCTCCGTGTAGGTAAAAGAAAGGGTACCGCCAATGCCCGTATGCCAGAGAAGGTCATTTGGATCAGACGCATGCGTGTCTTGAGACGCTTGTTGAGGAAATACCGAGAATCCAAAAAGATTGACAAGCACATGTAAGTGGGACAAGTCTTGGAACTGGACGTGGGGTATAACCCTTCGCGCAAACTTGTTTTTAATCACTGTACTGCTTGTTCTCTCGATCTAGGTATCATGAGCTCTATTTGAAAGTCAAGGGTAATGGTTTCAAAAACAAGCGGATTCTTATGGAACACATCCATAAGGAGAAAGCCAAGAAATCTCGTGCCAAGATGTTCTAGTAAGTTCCTGTGTTTTGGATCGCGGTCGTTTCCTGGGATACAAGTTGTATTTCTCTTTACAGCGATCAAGCTGAAGCTCGCCGACAGAAGAACAAAGAAGCGAGACGACGCAGAGAGGAGAGGATCCAAGCAAAGACGAAGGAACTGCTTTCTCGTTTGGCTAAGGAAGATGAGGCGTTGAAAAAGGAGTGATCAAAATTGTCAAATGTTCAAATATGAAAGTAAACGTCTGATACAACAACTAGTTATGATTGTAATTGACGCTGTGTTAATGGGCAGGAGGGGAGGCGTGGTTGAATATGCTAGCTGTTAGCAAGGCAGTGGCCAATTAATTGCACTTTAGAGTTTTGAGCATTGTTATGGCGGACGGTGTGTGGAAAACTAATTTGTTTTAGTGAGCACGGTCAAGGGGTAGAGTCAGGCAAAGGCTAGTTATCAACGTGCGAGGCTGACTTTGAAACGGGTGTGTTCAATTTGTGGCCACACCCAGTGTTACTTGCTCGATTAGTGATATTCAACAAGCACCACATACAGTAGTGACTGCGCACGCCAGCAAAGACATGTATTTCAAACTTGACTCACAGATTTGAATTTCATACAGTAGCATTTGAATATGAATAACATTGATCAACGCACATAATTGCTGCACTTCATGCATGGGAGATAGAATGCATTTCATCATCCATCTCTGGTACTGTACTCTTTGTGATATGCAGAGATCACAACATAAAATATCAACATGGGCATCGACACAAGCTTCATTACTCTCACTGATTGGAACTTGAGATGGATGCATCAGCAGGGGAACGGACGTCTTCATGTTCTGTTGTCTCTTCATCTGCCATATTCAAATAACATGTTAGCTGTTGACAGGTTCATCAACACATTCAGTAGGCACTCAGAAATCTTCGGCTATCACAGAGGCAGGTGTTTCATTCAAAGATTATACAATTGCACAAGCCTTACATACACAGGATTGGTGATACATTATGTATTCACAGTCCAGCCAAATCCTATTCAAATTGCTGGAGTATACAGTATTGATTCATATTATTTGCTTGAGAAACTTTCACAGCACCAATTGGATGTCACCAAATACTTCCTCCTTAGTTCATGACGGTCAAATCTGCACTAATCACATTTCATAAATTAGACATTCCAAAACACCAACTAATGAACATGACAAGTTTTGTATTTAAGCTGCAGATTGTCAATGCCTCTAGTTTTTTAAGACCAAGTGTCCATTTAAATGTTGTGGCAAATGTCACGTGCTCACTACACAGATAAACATGAGGCAGTGGGATAAGCGCTTCATACGTCTCCCACATAAAGCATTAAAGCCTTAACGTAAGATGTGATATTCTCAACCAAGACAGGTCTATTGGTCGAATGTACGAATGTCAAGTGTCACTTCCTCTGTCGCAAGCATTGGAAAAATGATTCCAGGGATGTAGCCTGACAACATATGTATTGGCAAAGCAGACACAGATATGCACAGACAAGCAAACATCATCAATGTTGAATTAAACTTTAAAATTTCCCTTTATTTGAGACGCTCACCTATGATTGTTGAGGATTGAGTAATTTCTCCTTCAGAACAGTTACTTGAACCAGGGATACTGTTGTCACAGGTATCTGCTGCGAGTGTAGTGCCACCCTCAGCAGACACCTCTGTCTCATCATCAGTGCTAGGATCACAGTTAGATGACTCATTCATTCTTCTAGGAGAGCTCGTAGGCAATGTTGGAGCATTTGGTCGCTGTTTTCTGGCTGGGTTGAAGAACTGACAATACGCGCATCTAAACGCTGAGCACAGAATGGAGAATAGGCAATCATATGATATTCAATATGTAAATAGGTTAGTGATCAGGAGTCTGGTACAATGGGAGCTGGTGTTTTCGAGCTATTACATATTCACTTGTGCGTGTGCCCTGATCGATACATACTACTGCATTGTTACAAGGCCATGTTCTTCTTATATAGTGCTCATAGTGAGAGTGACTAATACATTTTTACAACAACACAGTAATGCTTCAATCAGCATCTTCTGCATAAGTATTGCTTAACAAAGCCAGAGCACCGTACCTCTTTCACTCAACTGCTGTTATTTAAGCCCGCCTAGTAGGCAATACAAAATAACACTTACCCAAGTACTGAAATTCCTCTCTCAGAGCCATTCCATTATGATTAGAACAGTGTTGGCAAATTAAGGCATATCTAATAAAGAGTCACATGATATTAGCACTGCTGGCATAAAGAGAATGCTGAACAGGTAGAAAATAAGTCACCTTTGGTTTGCACCATCTCCGATCATATAGTCCATGAGTTTGTCCAAATTTGTTTTATTGAGTGGAAGCACAGGTCTTGGCAAGACGACTGGTCTACGGGGTGTTTGAAATTGAACTATCAGATAAAAAATTCTCTAGCATGTACAAGTCTGTACGTCTATATGATAAGTCAAACCATTTTGTGAAATGCTCTCATCATGGTGATTGAAAGATGCATCAGCTGGACTAGGAGGTGGCCTCTCTGCAAGACGACCTTGTGGAGACCCAGGCGATGAGGGTTGACCCGGAACACGCCTCCTGCGTAGACCTGAGAGACAATAATCAACTTCTAGTTCCTGATTCCTAATATTGGAGCTTATCATAAATTGTTATGTAACATATCACACAACGTGCTCACAAAATGAGAACTTTACCCTGCAAAATCTCAGACCGCACACGACATTATTCACACCACCGAGAAAGGTTTGTCATTATACCTCCAAAAAGTGATGGAGTCAGACCTCATACTACTATTAGTTATTAGTCCCTGCAGTTGTTGAGTGAAAAATGACAACACACCCATAAGTTGTTCATTGAGATCCACCAATATGCTTCAATGTAAAGCCAGACTATTACAGCAGCATCATACCTAAATTTGAAGAATTCAAATTCGACTGTAGCAGCTTCTCTTCTTCCTTCTTCTTATCTTCCTCCATCTTTTTCTTTACTTCCGGATCAAATTTTTCCAATATCTGTTTAGCTTTTTTATATGTCTCAGTCTCCATTACATTTTCAAGCTGTCAATAAAAAAGTATGCTAAGATAAGTACAATATGTTAGATAAGAAGTCTGAAACTAAGACGGATAGTGCTTACGATGTCTTTCCGTTGATCCTTTAGTCTTTGCAATTCTTCCTCTGGTATAACAATAAATTGGGTTACTATTACTAATAAATTGGCATTTGCCATCTATGAATAGCTCACCATTTTGAGTTATCTTTCTAACAAAAAACCAATGAAGGAATCTTTTTAATAAATATACACTGAAACAAATGAAAGCAGTCTTAATGAGATCCTACCAAACAGAGACTGAATATACTTACATAAAAGGAAACAAGACAAAAGGCAGCAATCCATAAACTCTGTACGACCATTCTTGAGGCATGAAAAAGAAATAAAGAGAAAACGCGCCCAGGATATAGATAACTACAGAGTAAAGTAAGAGCTTTCCAATAACCTGTAAAGCAAAGTGCTCAGTATAAATACTTTAAAGCAGGCAGTGAAAAGAAAATAGCATACTTTTTGACGCAATTCCTGGTTTGCTCTACGAAACTTTTCAAGGTGTGTGATACTTTGGTCGATACCTTCAAGCAATTCTGTTGTACTTTCTGATTTCTGAAAATATCAATTAAATTAATCAATGCATAATGCTTATTGTTGATACAAGATATTCAACTTACTCGTAACCTTGACAATATAGTCCCCATTTTTATGACAGTGAAGTACGGTAACTCAAATATATTCACTAATTAACGGTAGTCTACCATGCTTCAGTCTGAAAATGCAATTTTAAATTGCTGGTGACTTGTTATTAAAAAAATGAATGCTTGTATCGTTGAATATTACATCATTATCCTTCCACACTGGAACAGGAATTTCTCTAATTTCAGAACGCTGAAGTGCATTATAAATATACGGGAAATTATTTTTAAGATTTCTTTCAGTAAAACGTTCAGCCATAGCGTGAAATGAGTTTCCAATAATCATAAGTTGTGAGTATCCATCCTCACAGTTTTTCCTAAACAAGTTTTCATACAGCGGTTTGTCGCAGTGTATCATATAGAAAATTGACAGTTTTTTTTCTGGTGACTGATCAACCCTCCTTCCACCTTCTTCATTCGTTGGTATGAGTCGGAGGTTGTGACCTGAAATGGGGCAGTCACTATCATCTACGATGTCAAATCACTACGAATCAATTAACATTAACACACCTTTCATAATTGCAATATCCATAGCAGAGAAAGCAGGATCGTAGAAGTAGCAAGGTACCTGACTAGCAGTCAAGAGATTGATGTGATCAATGATATGAAGTAGCATGGAATACTGTAATCTCGAATGGATATTGCTCGTGATACTTCCTAATCCATAGCAAACAAGTTCATGTATTGATCGGCAATATGAATCAGTGAGATTGTAGAGTGCATTGGTTATTAAATTCAACCAAGTCTGACAGAACGGAGTTTCTCTGAGATCACATTTGGCCTTTACAATTTTGTTCTTTTCGTTGTCCAAGTCTTTATTATCCGATTGATCTGCTTGCAGCTTGGCATTGGCACAAGATTGGTTTGAAAGGCATGGCTTCGCACATTTTCTGTTCTTTCTTGATACCAATGTCCATTCATCAAACTGTCTAGACATAGACATACCGGTACCAGCATTCAGTTCCTACGAGTTACGATGACAAAAATTTCAAGCAGAAAAACTAACATAGCCTACAATAGCTGATGAAAGATATAGATAAGAAAATGCTTTCATTGAAAAAATACATTATAATGGAGCCTACCAACTCACACATTGCACATACAATATCGGCAAAAACTCACTCTCAATTACAAAGTGGTAGGAAATCAAGTAATTCGATGATGATGATGTAAAACACAGATCTCTCAAAGTTTAACTATGATGGAATTTTTTGATGGAAACAAATCACTTCTTGACTGAACTTCTGAGCTTGGTAGTACAGTCATGAGGTGAGGACGAATGACACCTCGTGATGCTTTTTCCAATATATCCTCTAATATGTGAAGATACCGTCCTTGTTGAAAAGTAGAAATCAGCCACATTTCTGGAAACAAATGGCAGATACTTGCACCTTTCAAATGCAATATCTCTGAATCCGGAGGATCGACTTGTAGATCGCTTTCGCTTGTGACCCATCTCCCTCCTACTGAAAGGCATGATATAACATCATGCTTTGTAGGTTTTGAAAAGTCATCGTCAAAAGAAAACTTTCCGGCGTCCTCCTGTTTTATGCCATTGTCAATAATACAATCTACTCCCAAGCCTCCAGTTTCATCCATGACAAAATTGTGGAGTAACTGATGGCCTCCGAATACTTGCGGACTATCATTCGATATCATTCGTAAAATTTGAGCTTCTTCTTCATTTGAAGCAGTGACAAGTACTTTAGCACCCCACTGTTTTGCTATTTGCACCATTACGATACCAGCCGAATCAGATCCATTACATATCAACAATGTATCACCCGGACGAATATGTGCTTGATAATGAAGAGCTGTATATGCATTTAACCCGTCTAATAAGCAGCATGCTGATATTTCCCATCCAAGTTTTGCTGGCTTATGAATAAGATATTCAGCAGGCATTGGTGTGCATTCAATGCCATGTAGTGTTTTAGCCATATCTAGAGGTACAAGTCCTGCTACTTCATCTCCGGCTTTGAAGCGCTTAACTGATGCACCAGCTTTTGTAACAATTCCAGATATACTTCTTATAACAGGAAGATCACTATATCCTTCAGGAAGAAACCTTTGCTTCATTGGATCTGTTATAATATCAATCTCGCAGCATTTCACCCGAATCATGACTTCCAAGGAATCAACCACTGCAGTTGCATTTTCCTTAGAATCCATTAACATACGATAACTGCGGTAGGCCTACCTATCCTGCTATCCTATCTGTAATTCTACACATATACGAACAACACGTATGTAAGCATGCCAATTCCAAAACACCGCAATATTCTACATACAAAACTTTACCGTAGTCATTTCATGCTGATTTAAGATTAGGTCGCGAACCTGGTGTTAAAGGTCATCTATATCGCCGCCGGTGCTGGGCTCTTGCGCAAAATTGCTCAGCGCTCAGTCTCACCTCAACGACGAGTCAAACGACAACAACGCAAATCCTGAAATCTTCATTGTAGACGGAGATCTTCGTCTGGCATGATTTGATCTTGGACAGCGAAAGAAATCCGTTCTTCGTACCGCCGATAGATATCTAATCTAGATCAGTGATATCTTAAGGTGGAGACTCTCAAGTCGTGGTGCTATCTACAGTATATACGCATCTAGACGATCAAGTAGTACTTGTAAGGGAAGACCACTGGGAAGCTCGCACTCTTCTATACCAGTAGGTGGCAGCATATAGCTAGCTTTGCCCAAAGTCTCTCAAAGTATAGATAACTAAACTAGTTATCTATATACTCAAAGTCGCATAGCCACCAGCCAGAGCGAATAAAAATCGAGAGACCTTGAGTTTAAATAACTTTATACTCTATACTTTGAGGTTTTATATATCCCGGCTTTGAGCATCGAAAATGCCTGCTGCTTGGCGCATCCGCCTTGACCATGCAACCAGAGCGGCTGTTCACCGCTGGCACGTAGGTAGGTATATTTGATGGTTGGCGGGTAGGCTAGTTGTGGGTGGCTCCGTAACACTTTATCCAGGTGTGTCGTCATGCGCATAGGGATTCGTGGTTGGTCGAGGGAAGGTTTCCCGTTCTCTGTCGCCCCTCATTTCCAAGATAAAAGACGCCTTAACTTCACCGCGGCGACGCGTGACGTGATCACGAATGCTAAGGCCAATATCAGGTTCCACTAGGCCTCTGCATGTAGAATATTTATAAGTATATTTCAAACATCAAAAATACTAGCACATGTAGGCTATGTGTTTACATCAATGATTTCGCTAGAGCGTCGAAATTTCCGACGTAAAACATATTCTAGTAGGCTTGGTAGATTCCGTTCCGCTACAAATGGCAGGTATCCCGACAGATCTTGCACCAAGATGCTAGATCTCTTGTTTCCAAACGTCGTGGCTTCCAAAATTCTCTCAGTTGGATTGGATGATAACCTGGGTCCTCGTCAAGAACTGCAAAGTTTAATGTAATACTTTTAAATTTTTGATTGATCTCAAACCTCGCTATCAGCTTTGATTGCTGGTGTGTGGACATATAAGTGCTCGCCAGAGCCATAATCCTATATGCCATTAAGTTGCGAGACACACTGTCGCACAGGAAGAGCGGCAACCATCAGGAATTTCGCGACCGAATTTACCTATTGATTTTCGCTTGAGAACGCATGATCAGGCGAAATGCGAGATTGGATGGGTTTACTGATGCATTCTTGGTGTTTTAATTAAAAGCTGGAATTAGGTTTACATTAGCCTACGAATGGGCCAATTGGATCAAATTTATGATATATATATACTAAAATCTATCATCCCATCAAAATGAGCCCGATAAAATCAATAGGCCTACTAGTTCAAGCATTACAATTTGAAATCGATATATGGCTCTTTCCCAAGTCTCACCTGCTGATCGTTTACGTCGACCAATGAGTAGAATATTTCTACATGTGAAGCACAGCGTAGTGATTGAGCAATCACTCGGAAAGGCTGACCTTTTATCTAAAACTTCATTATTGGTAATCTCATTTGTTACGAGTCGGTCGTATTCATCTATACTTTCCCGATTTAGTCTTCCGATATCGAAAGCGTTCACGGCAAACGCAGATAACATCCACGAAAAGAGGAAAACCATGGTTGCCTGGTGGTAAAACAAAAAAATGCAGCTATTATATATCTATTATAGTAGGCCTATATATATATCAGACTATATTTGGTCCTGGTTCGAGTGTTATTCCAGGCCGATTGAACCGGGCTCACGGTTTGGATCAGGAATTTCGGACAGGCCGATTTTTTGATACGGCTTTGTTTCACGTTTTGGTAGGTCGGTAAGACTATTTTCTAGTGGTTAGCAACTCTGAAGGCTGCAAACAAACATCCTATAATCCATCCATGATTCGGGCCACCATATATATAGCCGTAAAATCGCATATGTTGTCGTCGTCAGATACGCTCTACTTACGAATTTCCCGCTCCAGCCAATCTTGGTCATTCTTCTCATCAAATTTATGTCTGTCTATTTAGAATATAGGCTAATAAATGCGTATATAGGTTTGTAGGCCCATAGGCTTAAAAATAGTTCCGCCGAGCGATTATGACAAAAGTGCGAAGCTGACTAGTCATATACGGCTAGAATTAATTATGTCAATAATAATCCTACTGCAGCAGAGGGAACGAACAAAATATTCAGAAAGAATGAGTCGTAACACCACCTCATCCACGCTCTCTGTAGCAACGTGTAGGTTGCATCTGTCCTTGGGTTTTGACGACTACTTATATATATGGCTATACCTACATAAAATGAAATAAAATTGTTCTATATCACGCCTCATCATTAGACGATTTCAATCCAATAATGGATTTTCGTTGTACCGCAATTTCGGGCTTGGCTGCATGATTAATCTCTTGTTTTCGTCATCTGCACAAAAAGTATTATTATATACTGTCATATGCCTTGGTTTTCCTATATATTTCATAATTATGTGAACACACAAAATATTCTATGCCTATATATTCTGTCTCTTTTCTCTAATGCCTCGTTGATAAAATAATTCGTCGATGGCATTGTTGTATTTTATGTTAAAATTTTCGCATAATGACAGCTGCAATGGAACAGAATTATTCAATTCCCCGTACGATAACGTCAATAACTGCTAGAACCTTTCCATCGAGGCTAAGTGAATGACGTTGTTAAATAGGTCAATTTTCATCTGTCACGGTCAACTTTTTTTCGAGATGAAATATTCAGGAATATAGCCCTAATTGAGTATGGAGTAAGGCATCATAAATGTCTAGGATTTGCATTAGTTAGAGGACAATTGCCCCTAACGTCAACCCGCTTTCACGGCCCCCAGACCAACTTTCTAAATAATGAATGCATTTTTCAAGGCCTGGCTTATTCGATTTAAACGCCAGGTCGTCGAGCAGGAACTGAACTGAGCCGAAAATGAGCTCGAATCACTAGAGTAGGCCTATAGAACAGCTTTGCGAACCAAAATGAAAGAGAACTTGAACCAAAATTATTCATTGCCAGTAGGCCTATACCAGACTGAAACTAAATTTCGTATAGGCCTATGGTTCATACGTGTCGTTCGGTGCGGTTATGATTGCCTGCTTCGTGTCGGGCTATTCAAATTGGGCTTAAAGCCTGAATGTCTGTCCAAAGGGTTCTGGTTTAGATCAAGCTCTACGTGGTCGATCCAAAACGGTTTTTCAACATGCTCACATACCACAAATGTTTTGCGCCATGGCAAGCCATCCATTCATCCCTAGAGGAAAACGAAATGCCCCGAGTGAGGATCGAACTCACGACCTTGAGATTATGAGACTCACGCGCTGCCTACTGCGCCATCGAGGCCACCGGCATTTCGTCTGGTGAATACCATCGTATTGATCGACTTTAATATTATTCTTCGCTAAGAGATCATAACGAAGGAGGGCTGACAGCCGACTTAGCACCGATCGTATCGTTCACCAGTTCGTTTTTGTGGCTATGCGATTCCGATAAGGTTCATCACATCACATTTTAGCGCTGACACTGACGTCCAACTAATAACTAAAAACTAGACCACACAAAATTTATTCTGTCAAAACTGAGTGTCAAAACTGAGCGTTCAGCCGTTTAGGATGATGAATCAATATGCTCCGATTCGTGAAAAACCAGCAAACATCATGCCTAATGGCCAAAATAGTATTGAGTATGTGACCATTTTCAATATGATTATATTATATGAATCGGCAATGATAAATATCAAATAGAATTCGACCAAATTAATTATAAAATCTAGATTTAACAATACTCGTTCAGAGCCAGCAGGAACTGAGTCTTATAGAGCCGCCAGTATAACTGATATGACAAATTCTCCTAATCCGTCCAAAGGGTGCAGCACAAGCTTTTGTCCGTAACTGTGCAAGTGTGCATGTACAACAACAGCCCTATAACAGAAGCAGCACACCTCTCGCAGCACCAGCGTTACTATAGTAGCTCCAGTTAGCTATACAACACATTAAAGTTGTCGAGGGTAATAGTCGCATGAACCACAACCTGCGGAGGTCAAAGGTCATCATGTCTGGAAATCCCAATCAATATCGTCAATGGATATTTGACTCAGTCTGTTCAGTAAGTCCTCTTGCTCTTGGAATCCCCGAGCTGAATATGGTAAGGATTTGTATCCATGGTTTAATAATAATTCAATATTTCCTGCCACGTACCTGGAGCATTTTTGCTAATTGGATCCATTTTTCCAATAACTGGTTGAAGAATTTGCAGGTTTGAACATCCATCCAATTGCTTGAAAAATGCATTACTGAGAAGCTGATTTGCGTCCATCCGGGCGTCTGGATCTCTTTCAAGACAACCAGTTACAAGCTGCATATCAGAAAGGACTCAATTGTATGGATTACAGTCACAGCCATTCAAACTATTAACCTGATGCATTGCGTCAGTAAACCTTCTAGATTTGGCCACTTCAATTATATCTTTTCTTATTGAGTCTTCGTTTGCAGTTAAGTCTTTAAAGTAATTCAGTGTGTTGAAATATATTTATCACCGCGAGTGCAATACTCTTACCATCATCACCCATCAATGGGCCAATTGTTGTCTCATCCAGCATATACGGTATCGTGCCATTTAACTTTTCCAAGAGCATCTAAATTTACAGTCATCAAATATATATCCAAATGAAATGTGCTTCATATTTATTTGACCTGTGTGCTTGACATGTCCGTGAATGGGGCGTGTCCATTGGCAAGTTCACAGGCTGTTATGCCGAAACTGTAGATGTCAGATTTCGGGCCATATCCCTGCATATCCTATGAAATGAGTGCTGATAAGTTTAATCAGGTTTTGAACAACTGCGTATATAGATATTTTTGCTTAACACTGGCCTTGTTGTGCTGCAAAACTACAGTTATAAACCTGGGAGATGGTTATAATTGTAGGCAACTCATAGATAAAGATAAATAGGGACAGGGTGGTAGTCAGTGGCTGAAGAGTGGTGCTCGGTTGGCGATGAGCGGTCTTAGTGAGTGTTAACAGTGGTTAATTGATAGTTACCTGCTGCAGAATCTCAGGGCTTAACCAAGGTAACATTGATGAATCGTGCTTTGGAAATTCGTGAACTTTTTGCACTGGGACACCATCTCGCATCAGTTCAATCATATTCCTATGGCCACTTAATTTGACTTCACCATTCCCTGATATGAGAATATGGCTGCAGCGGACTCCCCTTTAAAACAGATCAGAACACCTTCACCAGTTGGGTATAGGCTAAGTAGACTGCAAAAACCCAGTGGGTCCATCTACCTATGAATCAACTTCATTTCATGAAGATATGAGAGAGCCTTTAAGATCTCAAGCATGATCAAAGCAATAACCTTTTCTGGCATTCCATGGTTGAAATGGCTAGATATGATATCGGCACAGGAACCTACAACATTCGGAACTGAAATTATTAAACAGTAAATATTCCAGCAGCAATCACTCTTCACCAACCAAAATCCATTAGGGGTGATGACATACATAATCGACTTTTGGAAAGCCATACAGAGGAATACACATTGATATTCGGGTGCTTTATTGTTTTCATTAAAGCAACTTCACGCTGTAACAATAAATATGTCAACAATTCTGTTTGTTTCAGGTGGGCAAATTTTCAGATACCTGAAGTAACAGCAAGTGGGACGTCGGGCAGTCATCCACATCAATGCATTTAACGGCTGACAAGGAATTGTCATCATCTGAACTGCAGCATAACACAACTCCATTCAAAAATGTACTTCGTGCTGTAGTTGAGAAGGAATTTGCACATTGCACTAATACTGGCATTTAGTTCAATACAGTAGGCTACTTACCAATCATCACGAAGCTACTGTATTGCTTCCATATTTTCAGAGCAACCAACGCAATGAAGAGCACAACAATGCCGCATAAACAAAACACCAAAGAAACAAAGATTGAAAGAGCTCGCCTCTCACTCTTTTATCCCGTAGGCAGTGACATCAAGGCATTCGTAAGAGAAAACGACAGTCGTCAGTGACGTCAGTTGGAAAGAGTGAGCTAACGAAGGCAGCGTCTACAGCTATACGAATAAGATAGAAGTGTCTCTATAAAGCAACTAAAGGTTAGAGAAGCTATTCGATAAACAAATTTCAAGCCACCTGGTTCAGTACCGTGAAAAGCCTCCATTCGCGAACATAAATATTGGGTCCATCAACGGGAATATATGAAATACTCGCAGAGCCGCTTGAAAGGTTTTTTATACTGTAACATGGCGTCGATCGGTCATTTGTTTTCTATCACGAGAGAGGCCTCTGTCGCTTGCCAAGTGACGTCATATAAAGAAGATACAGTGAGCGGTTGCGAAACCAATGACGACTTGCTCGGGCTCGCCACTCTCTAATCTATGCTCTGACGACCGACTTGTGAAACCGGCCAACTGTACCGTTATGTAATACGCTAGTGGCATGTTGGAACCTTTGATATCATATCAGTAGCCTATATCAGGAGAATAATAAGTATCTCTAGGAGCAATGTGCCGTTGGTGTAGATTACATTAGGCGTGCAAAAGCCGTGATACCATAGAATGTAATCTCCGAATAATCGTGACGAGGGGAATCCGTAAATTCTATGACAACGGCCCCAGTATCGGTTTGTTATTACTGTATTTGATCGGACTTGCCAACATATGACGCTGATGAAATGCAAGACATTGCTCTAACGGGGCCTACTACTGAG
Source organism: Botrylloides violaceus (assembly GCA_030412335.1). Lineage (NCBI taxonomy): Eukaryota > Metazoa > Chordata > Ascidiacea > Stolidobranchia > Styelidae > Botrylloides > Botrylloides violaceus. The sequence continues at coordinate 3,620,956 of JASFYC010000829.1, read as the reverse complement.
CGTGACGTGACCGAAACGGACCAAATGCGTTTCCATTAGAGATTCTACCTTTCTACATTTTTAATGAATCATTTGAGCCCCGTATTCGTTCCGCTTCATCACACATCTCTCGTGCATTGCCCTGTTGCGCTCAGCTTGCTTGTCTGTTTTTCTCTCGGTCATGAAGACAAAGCTCGCGTATGTTGACGTAGCGATTATGCCCTTGGGGAAGTGGTGTCGTTTATTACGTAATTGAGGAGGGGAATTACGTCAGGGCAGCGATGATAATAACTCCCTTCCTTACGATTTCTGACCAGCTGAAAAGCAATCAACTGTTTCATACGAATTATCGGTATAAAATCTCATATGAAGAACGGTAGTATCGACAACGGATCTGTGGACAAACAGCAACTCTGAGAATAGCCTTCCAAGAATCTCCGAAGGTAAGTGCGGGTGTTGAATGGCAACTGAAGTTGAGTTTATGGCCGTCACCCTGAGTCTTTATGGCTTATACGGTAATTTGAATCATAGACGTTGTTGTGCGGACCTTTTTTTTTTTGTTTAGACCTAACACATAAGTCTGTTCATTTTATTCTGCTTTTTGGTGATTTATTTTGTTCCCCATTCCAAATTTCGTCACTTTGGTATGCATGAAATCATAAATATATATCAGTTTTTAATGATAGTTAGGGGAGGGAAATGTCCCATAACTATATGCAGACAGATTTCTTCGATAAAGATTTGTCACAATTTTTGTGGAAATTCGTGGTAGTCTTAACTTTTTACTATAGGCCTACCATGTATTCTATTAATCATCCGCCGTCCATTCCATATTGATAACAGCAATACCATATCGAAAGGTACAACTCTTTACTGACTAACGAATAGTTCACAAGGTTTTTTTTGGCAAACCAGTCAACTGCTATAATCCTATAAATATGTTTAATTTTACAGAAATGCATATTGGCATTATGGAGCATACGAAGAGGTCACTTGATGGCTTTTCAGGACAAAAAATTGGTGAGTGAAGTTTGATAATATTGCTGTTGATACCATGACCTGCCTATAATAGTGCAGCCTGAATAGAGATGGTATTGTTGTGTGGTGGAATTGCAAGCTTACATCAACAGCAACCCGGCATTTTGTTCAAGATAATGTTGCTTCATTAGTGCAGTTCAATATTGTGTGGCTGTATCTCTCGCATCTCATAAGACACCACAGAACAGTCTGGTCATTTTCTTTCAGATGAAGCACAAGCCGTTGCTGAAGTTGCTGGACGGCAATCTAATTACATGACCAACATGGTTCTCCCTGAGATAGTGCAGTCATCTAAAAACTTCCCTCTGGGTCCAGATTGTGTCATCACACGGGACGAAGCGCCAGAGCAGAGCATATTGTAACTGTCTCTCATAATTGCGTACAACATTAGTGAATTACTAATTTCATATTTGGTCTCCAGGTTAGAGATGGATTTATACTGGCTCGTCTCTCATGAAAAGGGCTGTGTTGAATGCAAGGTTATGGTTAGCAAATCTGCTGGAGGAAAGCAAGGTGTGTATTGATTTGCCGATTGGTAAACAAAGCAATGTTTAATCCTTATGACATATTATGTTGATGATACATCCCAATTATACCTAATTTCAGCAGTGCTAGGTCGATGATAGTCAGACTGATAGATTCGTATGCAACCATGTTTTAGAACACGTTGCAAAAAATGTTAATATTGAATTGATATTATTGTTACACCTAGCAATTTAATCGGCTAAACGTAGTCACTGTATATTTTATGATATGTCAATTGCTAGTATGGGTTTCCTTGAATGATTTGTAATATCCTTACAGCTGTTACACAATATCCCAGAGTAATCATCACTCGGAAGCCAAGACGTTTTGAAGCATATTGTTGTGCGGTGTGCCGAAGAAATTTCGTTACTGTTGTCCAGGCCCTGTTGCACATGAAAGCATTTCATAGGTGAGTAGTCGTCGAGTTGTGATCGATATAGTACTTACATTCGCACTATGGCCATATTTACTGGTAAGTACTATTGTTTCCTAATTTGCAGGAAAGGAAAAAAGATATTAATTCAGGATCAGAATGTGTTTCATGATATTGAAAAAGCCATGGAAGTTCCTCCTGTCCCACTTCCTTGGTATGTTAGCAAGCGTACAGCAGAACAACTTCCCTCCACAGTATGTAATGAAATATATCATTGACTTTGCAATTTGCAACCAATCACCTGCAGCCCTTTTATCTTCCTTTTTAGACTGTTCCATTTTCAGTTGCTTCAAGTAGCATTCAAACTACTGTCACAACAATTCCGGATGTTGATAATATTTCGTCAGCTGGACAGGATATTAATCCTGTTGCCCTACTCTTAAAGGCTGTTGTAAAAGAATATAACAAATCAGTTAAAATGGTGCTCTTCGGAGAAGATGTTAAGACTGTCACTATCAAGTTTGAGGACCAAACATCATTAGCAGCTCATTTGCCAGATATAAAAAATCAAGAATGCCACAAGTTTGGTAAGTCATTGGATGGCCATCATTTCCTTTCCTCTTTACCAAAAAAGAATACCTTTTCCAAAATTCCAAAGCCGCCTTGATCACTAGAGAGGAATTGCAGCTACTGATATAGTGGTAATGTGCAGAACTCTCTGATCAAGTTGCTTGCGTAGTTCCGTATGAGTCAGTATTCTGCTCAGAACTAATTTTTGAACGTTTTCTTTCTGCCATGAAGTATCATTGAACGATTATATATCCTGTATATATATATTGCATTTATGTGTATTGCGTACAGGCTCGGCAATCTCACTGACTGTCATGTTGCAAGTATACTACAATGCAAAGATTTGCTAAAATCCAATGATTAATATATGTTTTCAATCTTTAGATTCCACTGAAACCCTTGAGTTCAAGATTCAGCGATTTAAATCAGAATCTCAGGACCAAGAGTCTTGTATGGTTTATGCAAACAACCCACAACTTGCCAGCGAATTGTTACAGACTGCGATTAAAAGAGGCGTCTCACAAAGTTCAGTTTCGGCATTGACGGATCAGATTGGTAAATTTAATCATTTTTTATCCCGCGTTATAATATGTGACTACTTCTGATCATTTGCTATTTAGGTGATAGTATTAATAAAGTCAACCATCCAGAACAACATGAAAAGAATGATCGATCTAGAGGTAATGATTTTCATCACATCAAATTGGCCGGAAGAGTCTCCTGGACCCCAGATTGACAGAATGCAATTTGATTAACTATGGGATCGACTAGTCTGTGAGCTCAAGAATGCCTCGTTGACTTTGACTTTTTCTCCTCGTCTCAATCTAGATGAGATACTCACGGGACAAAATATTCCTCACTATCGTTGCCATCAGCGATATTCACAGCTCTGATTTGTCCTGCTTAGTATAATTCAACTCTCGTAATGTTTTACAGATTCACAATCAAGTCAAATTAAATTAGATAGTCGAGGTCGTCCAAGTAAAACGGTACGGTTTATGATCGGATCTCCAGACAGTGATGAAGATGGCAGCAGTAGTGCCAGCGACAGAGTTGGTAAGTGACCGTTATTTTGGGTTATGTACATATTCTTATGTATCAATGTGTATTCAAGTTGGACGGGAAAGCTGTTCCCCATTGGTAATACAAGGCGAATCCCCAGCTCCATCAGACAATGCTACCACCACCACCACCAGCGCTACCATGACAAAGACTACGCCATCAACAGGTTCGTATGTTAAAAAATTTCATATTGCATTTCCATGGGGGAAATGTCCCATTACAAATCATGGAAATATGATACTACGACAAGATGTTCAAACATGTTCCCCATTTATGTTACAGATAATAATAATAATACAAAAGATGATGAAGGTAATTTTTGCTTTTTATTTGAGTAACACCGACTGGATATTCACAAATAGAAACTTTTTAGGGTTGAAAGGTGTTATAAGCCAACTTATCTCCACTGCATCAAAAGGGGTGTAAGTTCTGCTCATTTCGATGCGATTTTTCAAGGTTTGCGGAATGAGTAATATTTGCATGTTTGCAGAATATCTCCTGTTTCTCCTACGCCGTCTGCAGTCGTGACAGCTGGAATTCAAGAAGCCGTTATAACTAATGCAGCGTATCATGCTCGTTTTATGCCAAAAAATCTTTCTGTTCCGAACTTTCCAAGTGTTTCCATAGCGGGGTCTAACAGTATGAAATCTTCAGTATCTACCTCATATACGGCACCATCTGCCGGATTAATCCGTGTTCAGGTTGGAATCATTGACGATATCTTGTAATGTGATGTTAGTAACTCTATCAATCTTGTTTATTGCAGTCCTGGGGTGGCTCTAATCCAAGCAATAAGATGTCACTAGGAAACTATACACCACATGTGCCTTTAAATGTAGCAAGAGATGACTTGAGAAGGTCGTTTGCGGCTGGAAGAAGCTTCACATACGCTGAGAAGATTAAACTCATGAACAAACTGAATGACGAAGACAAGCTTATTACGCAAGAGCATGTCAAAGGCGCAGGTATGAGAAATGAAGTGATTGTCATATTTCATTAGCATTTGCTCCAATAATGTATTCTTGGTATATTGATTATTCTATTTGAGTTTTATAACTATGGTACTTATTACTTTTTGTACTTTGTTAGGAAAATTGATGGGAGTCGAAAGTTCCCGAGGTCACATTCCACAAGTTGCATCTTTGCCATCTATACAACAATCAACTGTTTTGGAAATGCCTCTTTCTCCAACCGTAATATCTTCAACTATGAAGATGAAAAAATCGGAATCAGATTTAGGAACGAAGCTCTTTCCAGCTTCTGACGTCAGACGAAAAAGGAGAAGCAAATACGATCTCGATCAGTTTGGTAATTTAGGTGGGATTATGCATATCTTTATTCATATCATTGCTTGTCTGTGTGTATGTTCTTGTGGTGCATCGCAGCCACAGCCTGCTCTGTAATCAGATAATAGGCATTTTACTGTAATTTCAGGATCTTCACACCTTTTTCATGCAAGCTCTAATGTAAGAAGCAGCTCTGAAGGCTCCTCGGTCTCTGATAAAGAGGAGTTGGATGACACACCGCCAACGTTATTGGGCCTCCTCAGGAATAGGGCTGGATTGCTTGTCGGTACGACAGTCACTGGCAACACTGCCACAGTAATATCTGATTCCGATTATTATGGATCTGGTGAGTGGGCAAACGCTGCGATGCAAACTCTCAAAAAACTTCAATCTACCGTCAATGCTTCGAAAGTGAGTTTTTCTGCCTTCACTGCTTGGTAATTCATAGACATTTGGACAGCAGATGTTGAAATTCTGAACCGTCCTCACGGTGGCCTCTAATGTGTCTTTTTCTCTGTAGGTGACTGATCATTCATCTACCAAATTAGTTGAATCCAGACAATGGCCATCTACAGAGGAGGTGTCTGTATCTTCGGAGATGAAGCCTCACTCGGCCACACAATGTTCCTCCTTGACAACATCATCTTTTGTTCCTGTTGCGGGACCTGGGTCTTCAGGAAGTGCCATAGATACTATGGTTGCTCTCGCCCAACAAATCACCTCAGAGAAGGCTCGATTACAACCACATGTTACGGATGCTTTGCATTCAAAAATGAAGAGACCGCACTCTCCAATTTCGGATGACGAAAAGGATGTGTGCGACGCCTCACCAATTGATGAGCGACATGCAAAGAGGAAAAAGAGATATATATCTATGACTAATCCAAGTTCAAGCTCAGATTCCACATTATCAAAGTATGCTCTTCTTTGTGTGCGTTTTGAACCATTATCTGAGCTGCAATCATATTTATTTTGCAGGCCTATTAAGACAAACCTAGTACAACAACGACCCCACGTGATTGCAGAAAATGGGGACTGTCTGGTCTTTACGGAAAGGGTGACAGACACGTCTTTGCATGATAGCAATAAGATGATACTGAAATTCTCACAATCCACGAGTCTGGACACGTCAAATAATACAGAGAACGAAGTGAGTCCGCCGCCAAATATTAAATATTTGCCACCATTGTAACCAAACTGAACCCTTCTGCGCCTCTATCTCCCCTGTTCACGTGTTCCACATTGTGATAAATTCTTCAATTAATAAGCCCCATATGTTTTTAGATTGAGATGCCAAGCCTGTTTGTGAATAGCATTGACACATACATGAAAGTGAGATACATCGAAAAGATCGCCAAATGCAGAGTTTGTGGATTTTCGACACCTGTAGACACTGTCTCAAATATGGAAACTTTGAAATCCCATGTAGTTGAGCATTCGCTAAAAGAACTGATGCAAGCAGGCTGTGGTGCAAAACAGCCGTTATAAAAATATAAAAATGCAAAATCAAGATGTAGCAACAAGTTCACTTGCTTCAACCGCTGTTGCTAGTTCACAATGTTCCATTCTACATCGTATTGTGTTGGGGTGCAAGCCGATGGATGAACTAGCATTTCTTCAGGCGTAACAATTGTATACCAGAATTTAACCTTGTCTATCCTATTGTCGTGCATGCAAATCATGTGCCTTTTCATTGTGGTACTTCATAGCCTAATCTGGCAGTCTGCCTACATAACTGCCTTCAACACTTCAACAGTTTTAGGCTTGTTGCTTTGCCAACCTGATCATTTTTTTTGCGTTTCTATTATCCTTTTACTACTACAAATGGTAACGGTAGAAACCGTGTCTTTCATGATTAGTTGACTTATGCATCACCTTCTTCTATAGTATTTCGTTAATAAATTATAGATTTTGGGGCAATCAGCCGCTCACTCTATTTTGAAGCATAACAGAAGTGCGATTACTGGTCCAGAATGTTTTTAAGCATGACAGTTCAGTTAGCCGAGTAGTTTAAGACTGTTCGACTTCTGATTGGGAGGTTCCGGGTTCGATTTCTGACCGAATCGAATACTTTGAAATTGTTTTCAGGGGGAGCGGAGAGTCGTGGTTGTAATAGTGACCTGCGCTATAAGCCAGAAGTATTGACACTAGTACCCTTAACATTGACCTGGCGTATATGACCTTAGTAGTTGAAAACGACGTGAATTCCAAATAAATATATAAATGAAAAGTTTGTCAGATCACACTACTCTACTACTACTAAACTGATGACACTATCAGCACTTACTGCATCTTGCATACACACATTAATCACACGAAGCTTCCAACTTCGAAAGATTAGCAGTCAATGGTGTTATTTACAAACTGCGTAGTTTCTCGCCTCCTCCAGTCACACTTACAGTAATTAGCTTCATGCCTGACTTTGTGGATTGCAGTTCCCTATCTTTTAATGAATCATGATTAACCCCACAATGCAAATTTCATAATAAGCTACCAGCTGAATTGCAAGAAATATTTTTATCTAGTTCAAGACCAAGTTGGAACTGTGATGTGTAAATAATAAAATAACTTTGCAAAAATTCAACTAGCAACTTTGCCTGAATGAAGGCAGATATATTCGTTCAGTTCATGAATTCTTATTCGAATTGTCATTGACGTCATTCTTCAAGCTGCGATGTTCCCAGCTGATTTGAGCAAACCAGCTTGGCCAGAAATCGTAGAAGCAACTCAAGCATTCTACTCTGGTGTTCGTAGGAGATCGCGGAAGGACGGCCACTAGCAGTTGCGTTGAACCATGCCATCTAAAAGTCATAACTCAATATTTAGTAAGTTATGTTACAAACACACAGCATTTGCAGTATGCATAGTATACAATAGTTCTTACCAATAGAACATTCTTCCAGGTTCATTTCTCTATACCAGACTCCTCATAATTTCACACCTGTTTCATCAGACCTTTCCTCAGAATTTGCATGAGGCGCATTTTTCTCACACTTTTCCTTGCATAGACTTTTGTTCTCGGTTGCCAAGCTACAAACAAATGAAGACGAATGAACAATATGGCAGGTTTAAGGCCTAGTCGGGCCTGATCATAGCACACTTTTGCCAAATCCAATGCGATCACTTGCCGTCAACATAATTTGTCTTGTCGAGGCCCTAGTGGCCGTTACCTCAATTCCACACACAATGTCAACCAAAATCTCATTTGTCAAAAGTCCATCAACACTGCAATTACCTTTCTATTTCAACTTTCATCTGCTCTTTTTCATTGTGGAGTACTTGCACTCGTGCCTCTAATGTGTTGACTTTTTCCATTAATGATAGTTTAGTCATTGACATTTGCTCCTGCACATTCAACAAAATAATTTTAACATCAGCATGTGGCTAAATTCCAAATTCAAATTAACCTGTAATTGATTGAATTTATATTCTAATTCCTTGTGCTCTTGTAGTAACTCATCTCGTGTCAAATTTTCAAGGCTTTCTTCATGAACTCTTTCATATGTCTCGCTGAAATCCTAAGATCAATGGAAGGAAGTTTGATTGCAGTTAATAAATTAGCCTAACAAATATTTACCTGTGATATAAACTCTGAAACCATATGTGGAGAATCTGTGTAGGCAGTAAATTGTTCTTCTACGCTACTTCCATCATCCTTTGTTTGCATTTCCTCAAATTGTTCTTCTTGCTCATCACTGTATGATTCCCCTTCATCAGTCCCGGTAGTCATACCTGAGCCACTTATGCCTGAAGGAAGAATGCAACGTTTGTACATATTTTCTTCCTTCGGCACAAATCGTGTGAACTTGCCTGCTGGCTCAAATCCGCTTTCAAGTGGATCATGCTCTGCCATCAGATATTGAGTGGTGTTGTAAGGAGCAACCGGGCGACCTAGGGAAATATAAATTAAATTATTAACTACAATTTGCCTAATAACACCTTGGAGTCTCACCCCTTTCTTTCATTGCCTCTCGCATTCTTACAGCTTTCGATTTTTCTTTTTCATTAAGAGCCTCGCGTTCCTAAAGCAAGATTAAAATTACCTTGATTCTACACAACTACAGAAATATTTTTATCTGTGGACAAACCTTCCATGATAGTTTGTTGTATGGCTTCCACTTTCTTTTTTTCTTCGAGGGTTTCCGACGATGACCCTTTCTTTGTTGGTTACTACCAGCGACTTGATGAGCCTGCTCCTTCTTCCATGTGTCAGCAGTTTGTTGACACCCTAATAAATCAATGAGAAGGCGAATGACCAATAGCTCTACATTAGTGTCTACTGCTGAGTTAAAAACCAACCATTTTCGCCGATTGCCACATCGTTGTCCAGACTTGGATTTCTGAGTGAGCTTGACAGTACTTCGGCAGCCATTATATCCTCAATTCAATTATTCATTAAAATCTGCAGATATACAATCATATGGTATACACATAAAGCGCAAGCACGCAAACCGTCCTTTATTCACAACGCGATCGGGACGCGAGAAAACGTATGTGATACGTGATGGCCATGCTCAGAATAAAAATACAAAAGGAAGAGTAAACAACATGAGAAAAAGGTTTAAAGCTCGACAAGCTTAATTTCATTTCAACCTCTGCATCTCTCGTTTTTGCAACGGCGGTCCGAGGCACACACGATATGGACACGGCAATCGCGCCGAAACAAAAGGACGCCAAGGTATTTAAGATAATACGTTATAGCAGCAAAGTAGAACAATAGATAAATTGTAACATATAGAGCTCACTGATTACGAGCATCGCTTCTCGATTACTAAAACTGCGTCATCCGCCTACCAAGTTAAGCCAGCAATACCATACCGACGCCATAACCTCCGTATCGTAACGATCCTGGCCTCCCTGGACTACTGTTCGATGGCGTCATTCGGCCTCCCTACCTCTACCACGAGGCGGCGCAACACCGCACCCTCTGGCCACTCGGTTCAATATATTCGATGAAGTTGACATGCTCTGTAGATATGTAGCAGTATGAGCGTAAAAGAGAAAAAGGTGAGTGGCTGTTGGCTCTCTCGTTTTCACTAGGCTCAATCACAATCGGATGGAAGGGACCTGCCTTTGTCACACCCACTTTTGCGAATATTTGCTCTCCTATCTTGTCAGTTTGCACGCCCTGCTCATTTTGCTCGCTGAAGCGGAACAACTGATTGAACTGAAGACTTGAGGAGTGAAGTACCGATGATGGGGAAATCAAGGCGTCTCAAGTCTGGGGTCACTTTCTAGTCTAGTCTCATCCCAGGGTCTGAATATAGTGACTAATATTGAGACAAACACTAAAGATCACTACTACGGTCTTTGATCCTCACCCAATCGCAGACAACGACCTCTAACCCCATTTCGCCAAGCGCTCCCGCAATAACGAGAACGGCGCTCATATATAAGTTATAATATACGTTCTGCATCCAGTAAATTGGGTTCACTTTACAAGGTCCAAACAACGACATTGTTCCAAATCAGCACGTCTGTGCACTATTTTGCTAGCGTGGACTGATAAAGCGCGCGACTGTTGAAATCATAATATCTTCAAAGATTTGCATCAGCGAACTTCTTTTATATAAAAAAAACGAATCTGAGCAAAATATGTGTCGTCGATCTTTAATTTACAAATGCCTAATAGTCTTAGCGCTCGGCCTATCTATGCCACATTTTAGCAATGCTTGCCGAAATTCTCAAACAGTGTGCCATTTTCTCGTTCACCAAAAATCTTATTCAGCGATATGGGCCCCGGGACAAGATATGTGATAGGGCCTACGCAATTGTTAGGCAGAGTATAGAGAGTATGCGGCTACACTTCGAAAATCACAATTCTTCCTTTCGATTTTGCTGCTTGCGTTTATTTTTTCTAAACGTCTTTGCTGCAGTGATTCGTTCGTCTTCTTGCTTATATTTCGAGTTTACCTTGCGAGATTCATTGACCGATACACTGAAATTTGGCCAATGCACAAAGATGATTTGTGATATAACCCGAACCGCCACGGGTGTACAATAAGAGATGCTGTATCGGAAAAGTATAATTTCACATACCCGTCACTTAGCTTTATCAGGGCATTGATAACATCTGTAGCTTGGGTCCAGCTGAACTTCTTCGCCTTCAGCTCTATAAAGTCGGATGACACCAGGTAACATAGAAGACGAATAATTTGTAAAATCAGTGGAGTTTATAAGCATGTAGACCCGCTGGCAACATTGCTTTAAGCAGACGGCTTATAAAATATTTTCGATGCAGCCTGTATTCATAACTTGTCCTCAGCAGCAATTTGTGATGTCTTGATAGGACCGCATGTGCACAATTGCAATGTTTAATTGAGCCTCACTTCCTACCTATAGTTTTTTATGCATTCAAGCAAACCACAAATTTGTTACCTTCCATCGATTGTGCCCCAAGGAGCGCGCGAAAGAGTATTTCGAAATTTTCCCCATGCATATTACTGTTCTCTTCGACATAGCGCAACAGTTTTATACCGTCAACCTTGGATTTCCCTTGAGAGAAAAGCTGATCGAACTTGTCTGATCGCACTAGAAGAAAACGTAGATAACTTAATCTACATCCAAAATGTGTAAACTCAATCACCACTAAACCGAAGCCAAACAGGCGAACAGGGAACAGCAGATTCTACAGTCGTCAGCAGTCAACGCACTGCCAGCATCAGAGATCCCGTAATTCGTTTCACTGAGGACACATTCCAGCATCTCTGCTTACTGCTTACATCTCCAGAAACTCTCATTTCACGTTCGTATTTTGTATCAAAACTCACCAATATCTACGAGATCCTGCGTAGCCTGTCAAACCCAATAAATCGTAAGGATCGTGTAAACTTTACTTCGCTAGGTTTACTATTACTTACGCCTTTCATATCTGGAAGTTCAAATCCCGTCGTTGCCCCCAAAATGACAAAATACAAAAACACAACCGTCGGTATCACGCGACTCATGGTTGCTTTACTGGAACTGACCTGACTACATCTCACACGTTATCAATCGATCCAGCGTTATAAATGCATTTCAATGACCTGAGGCAATAGATTCAGACTACTGCGTGACAGCAACCTCCTGCGTTTATTTTGTGGCAGAGCTCAAGATTTGCTAAAAATTGATTACTCGATCAGAAATTTCGAGTTCCGCATCAAGCAAACGTTCGTACGCACTCTAGATTAGCTCTAAGCCGATAGTCTACAGTCTACACTAGGATATTTTTCAGATGTTCCAAAGCTATGCTACTAAGCCTACGCTGCTACAGCTGTCTAAAAGCTGAAATTGATTGATTGATATGTTTTCGAAACCTTAGAAATCACAACTATTTTCGTAATGAGATAGCTCCGGTCCATTAGCAATTTGATAGATAAGATAAAGCAAATTCACAAGTTGCATTAGCTTAGCATTTTCTCTACAGTCAATGGGGGTGGGGGTGTCTGCGTCAAAGCTCCATTTTTAAGGGTTCTGCATTCGCTTCATACGACGAAGATGGCCTTCCCGCGTCATCAGCCGCCCTGAAAGAGAAGGGTATGACTGAAACATATATTTGTAATGCTAGAGGGTTTATGTCTATATCAGGACTGTACGCCAATCTCTATGACCGAGATACATATATAGATTTGAACAGTGCGTCTGGAGGGGTAGGAGTATAGCCCCCCTATCCTACGCGCCCCTCTACCCCTGACAATGCACTCTATCGTCGTCAGTATATACACACTGTAGGCCTGTAGTGATCCTCGGAGCTAATAAAACTCACCCACGGGCGAATTTGTGATAACTACGAGAACTGAATTGTGAATGTTATTATAGGTCACTTCTTGGGGAAGTAACTACCGATTCTGGTAAAATTCTTTGTCAGTGTCGCTAAAGTTATGCATCCCTGAGTGGCTGCGTTTGGTCTACCAATCTAGTCATCGTTATCTCGCCCCGAAGGTATGCCTATACTCACTCTTGAAAGTGTTTTATCACTTTATTCATCATATCAACGGACTCCTCAAGTTTGAATTTGATTTCCCCAAGATCTGCAATGAAAGATTTTTCGCGGTTGCAACATATACAAATATACAATGCGTCAACGGAAGGAAACTATAATAAAAGAGGCTATGCTATACCTGTATCTGATGATACACCGATGGCCTCGTAAAATACTTGGGTCAGATATTTGGGATCGATTGTTGTTTCTTCAATACTGTACCTCAACATGTCAAGGGCGGACGCTTCACTTTCATCACCGGTAAATATTCCATCAAATTTGTTGCTAAGCGCTAGCGACAATAACATATACTGTAAAGTAGCTTCTACCGCATTTTCCACAGGCCAATATACGAATTCACTTACTTGCGTCAATAATCTCATTCAACGACTGCAACAGATAGATTTCATTAATGCAGTGTACTGTTAGTTTGGACAGAAATTGTTTCTCACCTTGCGGTCATCCAATTCTGTGTTGCAGTACGTCACCGACAATGCTACCGCAAACAGTGTCGTCGCTAATCCATATGCCATAACGAGTAGTCTACTCCAAATAAATCGAATTGTGACAAGAGAGGACGCCTACCGGTATACCTGATATGCAAGCTACTGCTAAGGTAAAGAAAATACACCGACACCGTGTCTATCAATTAAAACGTCACAGTCGTTAGTAAAACGCACTACACCTTATACTACTCGCTTGCCAACCGTTGCTGCAGGCTATATAGCGTCAAAGTCAAAAGCCTACTTTGACTCGAGAAAGTGTATGCTTTTCCATTTCCTTAACTATTACTTGCATAAGTGCGTAAGCCTTTGCATAAAGTCTGCAATCAGGAGATCGATCACAGGTCTTCAGGACTGAAACGATACCACGATTTCGTATCATGAACTTCCATAGCGTATGTAGATGTATAAGACAGTGGCCGGGTGGCGTGTAAATATATTATAGATAGCATATATCTCCTTTCTCCTCGTCCTCATGTTGAAGAGTTGTTACTTCGAAGTAAGCTACATTTCTGAGCAGAAACAGCACTGTGGCCTACAATAAAGACTCTTACAAACTGCTCGGGACTGTCGCATGCAGGATATATAAATTGCGCATATGCATAGCCCACATAGAATACGTGCAGATGTCTAACCTCTTGATTCTAGGCCTTGCTTATCTTATCCACCAAATTTCGTACTCGCTTTGACAACTTCTCAGTTAGGCGAATACAAATAAGAAAATGGGCGAAGGGCGTATCCAAGTACTATCCATTGTGAGAAATCACAGTAAACAATCACATTTTCCAAAACTGTCAGTTAATTTCCCCCTTTAACTGATAATCGATGATTTTCAGCAATTTTAATTAATTGTAGGTCCCCAGTTCATATCAGTTGGGCTTATAATTCGTCTTTGCTTTTTTGCTCTTCACTTTCACTTGATTCTTCCTTCTCGGCCGATAATTCATCATCGCTTTCTACTTCAAGTGGGTTCCTGCCCAGGCAAAAAATGTGATTTCAAGGTCATGACCACTAGATCAACACATTAACAATAAACAGCTTACGACTGCATATGGTGAAGAATCGACGATAAAAATTCTAGTGACTGTTTCTCGTTGTACGTCTTTTCGGCAAGAGCTGCAATAAGTTGTCGGAGGTTAAAATTTCGCTCATCTATATGCCCCAAAATCGAAGCTTCATACCTTCCTTCGTATCGACGGCTGCCTTTTGAATGAAAGCATTTGTCATGTATTCCGGATCGAGGCTCGTTTCTTTGAGCACGTATTCCAACATCAAGAGGCCAGATGTCTTTTTCTCATCTAATGAATATATTCTATCCATCTTTGTAGATGTGACTGAAATTCACGATAAAAGAGTACCACCATTCAAGGCGAATCTCAGGACGCTTAACCGATGAGAAACTTACCTGCTGTACCAAACTCCTGTAGAATCTATAACAAAGTATAAACATAATAAGTCACCACCATCTTCACCTGATGAAGGAGCAGAGCTCCGAAAGCTTGTGTATTATATACCAATAAACTGGACTGGACGTTAAATCTGTGGTGACTTATTATATTTATTACTATTTGAATCGTCCGCCATCGGCTCGATCCACTATTTTTCGTATAAAGTATAAACAGATATACTTAGAATCCTGCTTACCATATTTTGCATTATAAAATAGTGATGCTGCCTAATTTTAATTTTATCCTTGTGTAATGTGATCTATTGTTCCTGGAAGGGCGTCGCTCCTAGATACGGACTAGGGGGCACAGCATCGTGGCGCCTATGTGTCGTAGCATCTTCTATATTTACAGTATTTACGGCGCCTGAGATTAGACTAGTCACAATGGCAGAAATTATTCGATCTCTATAGTCGGTCGAAAATATTTACGCCAGTGTGGAAGTTGGGTGGAACATTTCCGACGCCAACTCCCGCGGATTTGTTCTGTTGCTCTTAACATGCATATAATGGTCAAGCTCAAGCCCTTTGTGGCACTCTTGTGAAGCATGGAGTGGACCAAATAATCACTAACCTTGTTTCCGCCGAATGCATTTGGGTCTTCGTCGGCTTCAACGAATTGGCGATTACCGTCGCTATCATACGCTTCATTGAAGATACCATCATGTTCCAGTTCATTTGGATCAATGTCAGCTGTTAGAATATCAGACAAGCCATCACCTTCGGAAGCTGGACAAAATCCACAAGCCAAAGGTAAGAATATCCCGGATAGCACCAATGCAAATCTCATTATTGCCTAATCAATCTCCCAAACTGTGTACGTGTGTAGCCCTAATAGCAACTTAATTCTTGTAGAAGCCTACTTTTAATGCTAAGCTCTGCGTACAAAAATTGCCTCAAGCAAGAAAACCACGGCGATGTAGTAAACGTGACATATTGTAGCGGAATAACAAGTCCTAATTGCCGTCTTTGGCAGACCTACACGTGTAGATCACTGTACAATTGGTTGGTCTTAACAAAGGCCAACAGCTCACGCTACGGTGTTGAAAGGATCTCTGACCAATTTCTGCACAATTGACGCGTCAAACCGCTGCACACCGACATCATACACAACTCGCCAGTAGCAGGCCTATCGCCCCCAGACTCAGCGTAGCCTAAATCGGTTATTGATTATGTCTATATGTGTGTATGCCTAGGGCATATGAGATTGAATTGGATTCCACATCCATCATAAGTCGGGCTTTTAAATGCAATATTGGCAAAACACACGCGCATGTATATGTATGTATGTATATATCAATGCGATGGAGTCTACTTGATCAAGATTACAGTATATAGATGAACTAGTTTGGCGCGTACGATAAATGCGCGCGGACGTCCATCGCTATCCATTGGGGTCGCAAAGCAAGTAGTGATAGCGGCGAAAATGATCACGAGATGGCGCAGCAGAGCGTGAAACAGCATTTCAGTATTTTCGCGTTATCACGTTCACTTATCGGGACTCGGGAGTGGGGTGTCGTACACTATTCTAACGTTTGATGAGTTTTGACACCAAGCAGAAACCGTCTATACTGGGAAGGACGGAGCATCGACAATTCTTTTGAATAGCAGTATCAGATATATAAGATTACTCTGTTTGCCCTATACTTCTGACGAGAGTACGCCGTGAGACGGGCCAGTGGATATACTCAGGCATCCCAATGTTACCGCTATTTCTTTAATCTACGATTAATTCCCAGCGCAGGTATCCATCCACTATTTTATAATCTCAGATCAATTTTCAACGCGGGTTTCCAGCTCAGGAAATTGATCTTAGATTAGGAAATATTGGGTACCTGCGCTGGGAATTAATCGTAGACTAAAGAAATAGCGGTAACATTGGGATGCCTGCGATATCCACCATAACTGTTGAACCTGCGATACCTTAATATCATCCACCGAGCCTCTGAGACAGCCAAGCATAACAAACAATTGATCGTTTCACGTCTTTATTCTGCATTTCAAAATCTAGACAAGAAGAAATAGGGTGCACTATCTAAGCTCAAAACACATCCATAATCTAACAAGAAAACCCAGAAATCAGTTAATTAACTTACTCCTCTTCCCGTCAGGCACGTAGCGATGCACAGATAATACTAACCAGCACAATATTGAATAGACAGACAACTTCCAAAATATATTATTTACATATAGGCCTACGACGATTTGTAGAAACGTCGGCAGCAGCATGCCCAATCCATGACGGGATGTTTCGAGGGTCACAATTCCCCAAACCAGACATCCCCAGATAGCGATAACGTAGCTGCAATACGTCATTATCAGTCATAACCCTTTTCCGGTCTCCAGGCACTCTTCTTCGCTGCCAACAATGATATACAAGTCAATCGCGTAATGCCTCGAATTTATTACCCAAAGTCAAAGCATTTCCTTTCGAAGATTCTTGCTGCTGTTGTTGCTGGCTTCGTGATATCGACTTTGCACCAGATTTCACCGTTTCAAAACCAACATGGTGCCTAAAAATTGAAGGTTTCAGAGTACAGAAAGGGGTATTATTGTAATTAATACTAAACTTCACTAATAGGACTCCAGCATAGAAATTATTTGATTACACCTTCCACGTTATGGAATTTGTAACCTCCATCCCACACTACTTACACAGTGTCTTGTACAGCAGATGCCAACGAAGGAAAATCTATTTCACTATTGATAACCGGAGCTTCCTTGTTCCACCTCCTCCTTCCCTGACCTGGAAGTATACCAGGCGACGCAGAACTTGCGGATAGTCTGAATTAAAAAAATAACATACATTAAGCACAAACTCAATCAGTCACAGGTAAGAGGAGATCTCACCTTGCATGTGGTGGACGATACACTGATTTAACAGCTGACGCTGGTTCTGGAGCAGGCTCTGAAAATTACGTTATATTTATCTGCCAAAGTGGTTTATTAAAACTTAGAATGAGGAATTCGGGCACAGCCTTCGCATGGTGTCATTGACATGTCCTAAGTCCTAAGCAATGTTTTATCAATACGCATCATGGATGTCAAACTCACCTGGCTTCTTTATTATAGGGACTACATCAGGCTTTTCTTTTGCCTGCATCTTCCAAGGCCCCTCTTCTTCCTTTGGCAAAATCAGTTCCCCTTCATCATTATACTGTGGTTCTGGAGTTTCATCCTGTCTCGCATCACTGTACGCAAGTCATGAATCATATTCATGTTATACTTTAATTACATGTGATACTAACCTTATTTGAAAATTTTGAATCTTTAGATCACTGTAATCTCGCTGAGATTCATCTTCAAACTCATGCCATTCTTCTACATCCTGAAAAAGTAGTTAAACGATGGTATTCCGCAGCCTCCTGAATCAAAACCTATAAACTGATTTACTGCTCCATCGTTCTTCTTTTCACTGACGCCAGATTCCTTTGGTTTGGGTTGTTCTTCATCTTCAGCTCCGGCATTGACTGAACAGAATATTGAGAAATTTGTCAGGTCAATCATGAAGTCAGATGGTTGCAGTTTCAAGTTTCCCAAGCCATGTGATACCAAAGACATGAAAAAAGGTAGCAGGAGCTTCCTGCTTTATGACCACTCTCAACCAGCGAATTGTGGATGGTACAAAGGGTCGCTGATTTTGACAGCCAACCGGCATGTATGCATGCATGATAAGCAGACTTAATACGTATTATGTGAAGTATGTTAAAATAAACAGCAAAATCAAAAAAAGGTCAAAATATAAACAATGTCTAATTCTCCTGCTAGGCCTACATCATTGAATTATACCATTTTCAAGTTACGCCTACTCATTGAAATCAAAAATTGCCCGAGGAACAGCACCACTCCCACATAAGGGATGACGGAACCATAGAATAAGCACTACGGGTAAATCTTTTAAAAAGCGGGCCACTCGGAATCGGCCAAAATTGTACGTAGATCGATAGAATTTAACCTGAACACAAATATACCCGTCCCACATTCTATTTATTACTATTTACGGAGATACCGCCCGACGAAAATCGCTACAGCTAAAAACATAGGCGAAGCGCACTGCCGAAGCAGTGCCAGATATACTGAGGAAGTCGTAAACGAGAACAATGCCCGAACCATTGAGAGATGAATGACTGGACTGATTCACAGTCAAGACAAAACGCCATTCCCGCGCCGGTTTACACCGATCGGTCTAACTATACATTCTGCGACAATCAACGAGAATGACGAATAAACAAGGATGCCTATAAAGTGTAGGTGGACGGCACCGCTTGACACGGCTCCGCTTCGCACGGGTCGCGATGCCTTTGGTATCATATACCATCCCCTCCGCCTATGCATCACAGTCCCGTGCCTGTCGAAGGTGCATGTCTCGGCGGGCGGGTGGTGTCACGCCTTAACCCGGCTCCGCTTCGCACGGGTCGGCTAGATTCTACCCAACCCGCCCCCTCCTCTATCCTAGGAAGTGGTGCTCGTCCATCTCCTTGCGACTGCACGTGCACTATTACATTCATTTATTTCAAAATCTGGCAGCCACAAATCGCGTGACGTCATTCTTGACTCAATGGCTCATTGCGTTTTCTCACGGAGAGAGATCACCACCGCGTCCTAGGATAGAGGAGGGTGTGTGTCGCAGGCGGGTTGGGTGGGATTTCGCCGACCCGAGCGGAGCGAAGCCGGGTCAAGCGCTGCCGTCCACCTCCTCGACATTTTGGCTTTTTTGGTTGTGTCATTATCGTTGACGACATTCTCGGTATATATGGCAACCCCAATTTTGGCTGATTCCGAGTGGAAAGATTTACCGCACTACGTACTCTTTTCAAGAGTCTTTGCCAGGGCCTCAGTAGTGACATATTTAGACTTTTTCTTCTTTCCTTTTTTGGTCTTGTCTTTCTTTGCAAAGAAATCATCAAGGCTGTCGTCCCCATCAGGAAGTGATAAAACAATATCCTGGTTATCCATTTAGAATCTCTTGTAAGGCCTTAATCTACGACTGTCAAGGTAATGCACTTTAAAAGATGATACCGTGTAACAAACAATTGTAACGGCTATACAGAAACTGTACCAGTACTGGCTGCAGCTGACTAGATGATCACCCGATCGCTTCGCTGCAGCCCAGTCGTTTTTCCTCTCATGTTTTACTAATTTATTCATGAATGACTGAATCAATAAATCTGTCTGTCTGTCTGGTCCTAGTAACGTGACTAGTGTAAACCAGCAAAAAGTGCTGTTGATTAAATACGAAGTCTAAACCGGGCCAAGATCATTTCGAGTGATCGAGCCGCCTTCCTGCCTATGGCCGGAGACCAGGCTAGAAGAACTCAGGTAATCCAAGCTGTATTGCGTCTAAACCCATACCGTTCTATATATCTACCGCGCCGATCCGCCGAAGAATCAAAGATCTAATCAAGTCATGTTTTCCCGTCGCTGACTACCGTACCGGTATTGCGGTACATAGGCCTACTGTATGCAAAGGCATGCGCCCCGCCTGGTTACACCTACACCACGAAAGACGAGTCAATATCGACACAGTTACCAGACCGATACCCACCAAACGACTCCACCGAGGTGCCACAAGCAGACCACACACATGGTTGGCTCTTGGCTTTCATGGTTGCTCGCACCCGTCGCCTGAGCTCTCTCATCTCAAGCCTGACCTGCTTGGCTGCTCCTGGGCTTGGGCCCGCACGAGGTGTCACCATTGAGTTGCGTATCTCAGTGAAACTACTAACCGGATATTACAGTCCGGATTTGGATGGCAAAGAGATGGGAGGTCTACTCATGTCTGTGGGTGTGGGTCGCGTAATGGTTGATGATAGCTAACTAGTGTACGGAATAGTTATAGGTTAACTGTCTATAGGCTTATAATGCCTTGTGATTATTTTTCGAAATCGGAGAAGCGCCTTTTGTACAAACAGCATGAATGTTTTAAACATTCCGGTGGCTAATTCCGCGACGAAAAAGCGCCGTAATTCTTACCCATATCACCGATTCGTCTTCGGGATTGGATGCTCGACAAAGAGACAAGATATAGATGAGATCCCTGTTGCTGAAATGATTACAGCGAACTAGGCTACAGCGAAACTCGGCGTCAGCTTTCTATGGGTCGCTCATTATACCTAACTATAGCCTACGGGTAGTTGTAGCGAAGTCCGCTGTAGTAATTTCTGCGACAGTAGGAACGGACATGCCTGATGAAATATGTCGCAATCGCAGCATTCATTTTGAAATAAACCCTTATTTTCTCTGTATTTGTAATGTTGTTCCCATATATGCTGACTTCTAAAATCCGCGAAGAGCTAGAATTACGCAATCGCACAACAATAACATCGTGACCGGGTGAAAACATTTCGTGAGAACTTACGAAGAGCGCCAACGTAGGGCTAGGCCTATATTTCATGTAGAAAATACCTCGAGTTTGCCATTTATTATAGCCTCGGTTTCTTTTATGCAAAACTTGAAAAACACAATGAAAACGGATGAGCGTACAACGCAAGGAGGGTAGAGGTCTATCTGAGATTGTGATTTCGTATACAAATATTATGTTACATCTAGGGAAGAATATGCCAGACACTTCATTGATCTAATATATTGCTGATAACGCGCACAAAAACCCATAACATAGATGAGTTATTTTGGATTCTACTGATTTCAAGTCAGCCGACCATGCCATATTGGGCACCTAATCGATGGGCGGGTTCCCATATTGAGGTCTCTATACATGACATGTTTCATATGCAGCAAAGATACATTGCGTTTCGCGATAGGAATAAACTTCGTAAAATAAAATCAATTCCTGAAACTTTGAAGTTTCAGGTATAATTTTCTTTTCGCCTAGGTGTGGAATAGTGAACTGAAGGTCCCGATTCGTTTGCAACTTTAGGGAAATGGTAGTGGCTCGTTTCTGGGACACTGCTGCTGCTCAATTTCGATGTACCTAACAAACTAGGATGAGCAGCCGCTAAAATACGTTTTCGAAGTTCTCTTACATCGTCTGTGGAAGAGTAACCGTTGGTCATGACGTCTGGACATGACGGTCTAGGCGAAAGATAATTTTCAGCATCTTCCGCTAATGCGATTTGTTGAAGATTCGGTAATGAGGGTCTGGGACTGGCATACCGAGTCATATTGTCCTCACCTCGTAACAAAGACGATCCTTCTTCGCGTTGGATTTCTCTATGAGATTTGGATAAATGTAAGTCGGTATCGCTATTTATATAAGTGTCAGTGTCAAAAGTCATAGCTGGATTTATGCTCATTTGAGGAGTCATCTTGTCGTAATGAGCGGAGCTTTGCGGTACATTTCCAATTGTATGCTGAAATGGAGCGTTCATAATCACTGAATAATTACAGGGGTCGTTTGTCAAGCCATCGTCGTCTGAAAATTCATCGGAAGTAAACGTAGCGCACGACATAGGCCTGCTGTCGACACCTCTGAATGTATTCATATCTTCAATTTTTTCATATATATTTGATGCCCTGGCTTTTAATTTGTCGTCTTGTGTGCTGCAATGGGCTGGAGGGGGAAGTTGTGGCCTGGTATCTCGCCGATTCAAAGCTTCATCACTGTCCAATATCCCATTAGGGAAAATGCTAGTAATTCGAAAATTGTCATCTTGCCCGTCCAAAATTTGGCCGTACATGGCGTTATTTATTGATTGTACACTAACAGCAGCAGGCGACTCGTTTTCAGCTGCGTTTCCACGGATGTCATTCTGCGAAACATTTTATATATGCATGATTCACAAGCTGTTCACGCAGAATGGACCACTTAGAGTTACTCACTTTCAGTCTCAATGATTTAACTGATTTTCGTCTCTTTGTCTTTTTCCGCCGAACGTAAAATAACCCTAAAATAATCGAAAACAGTACAAAAATTCCTCCGCAGCCGATTCCGATGATATGACCATATCCTTTTGTTTCATTGTTAGGCTTGATTGAATCTTCGAGTTTACCGCCAACAGTCACGTTCGTGGTAGCATTACTAAATCGTGGTTGCTCTGGAAACATGAAAAGTTATCAATCGATCGATCAATCGAAAAACAGATGTAACGTGCCGTGGAGGGGATGTTTCTACGGGAGATCACATGACCTATAATAAAGTAGGCCTATTGTATATACCGTGTGGTGTTTTTGACTTTCGATGATGGTTACCAGGGTGTTATAGAAAGTAAAGAATATAGTGATTACTTTCTAAGCGAATATCATGTCTGTAGGGACATTAAAATGCAGATATTTATAGTCTATGTCCTCTTGTCGATTTAAGGACGCTCTCCTGCTGAGCAATGCTTTGGAATTACCATCATGCGATGTTGACCTGTATGCGGCGCCTATGACTGATGATGAAACCATCGTGACCTTTGAGTTATGCCACATCGGAGTACTACGTTCCACCTAGTCTAGGACATTTGCTTACTAGCTATAGCATGAGGAAGGCAATAGCTGATATATACCTGTGATAAATGTGGATGTTGTCGGCTGATCCACCCCTTCCACTAATTGCAAAGACAACGAGAATCTGGCTTTTTTGTGTCCAATGATGATTCGATCTGATCCTACACGTGAAAAAACGGGGAGAGTCACCCCGTCTCTATAGTTTGAATTTGTTTCGTGATTACACAGTTTCTCCTCATTGCCGGGGAGCAAAGATCTTCCATTCTCATCTGTAATTAGAATTATGATGTTATGACTAATGTCGTCGTAGAATATTTTGAAATAAACACCCATCTGTATATACCTTCCGCAAATATATATCTGCCTTTACATTTAACATTCTTCGCAGCTTCCATCGTTACGTCTTCGAGCATTGCTTTTATCCTCATTCGTTTGTCCGTTGAAACGAGTTGAACAACGCATGTCGATTTACGATTATATGGAATCTTGATTCTTGCTGCTGATTGTTTCACAAG
This sequence comes from Botrylloides violaceus, assembly GCA_030412335.1. Taxonomy (NCBI): domain Eukaryota; kingdom Metazoa; phylum Chordata; class Ascidiacea; order Stolidobranchia; family Styelidae; genus Botrylloides; species Botrylloides violaceus. Next base: position 3,597,313 of record JASFYC010000829.1, on the reverse strand, counting down.
GAATGTCCCGTTACAGCCTGAAATGCATTTCTTCTTATCAATGAAAATTCTATTCGTTTCATGAAACGCCTCACGGACTCGATGTCACACGGAACGAAATTTCTCCTTCTTCAAACTTCCGGCAGTAAGAAATCTGCATGAAGCCTTGCCCACTCATGTTGTCCGGTTTCCTCCTTCCTTTGCAGTACCAATTTTCGTCACTATTGGTTTTTATTCGCAGTTTTGAAATTCTGTACCAATTGTAAAATGTTTTAGCGGGCTTTCTCCCTGTGGTGTAGGGATTCGGGAAGCGCTAAAGTAAAGTGGCATGATGTTCTTATTGACGATGGGGCCGCCGACTTATCGCGAAGAAGTTTAAAAGGAAACGAACCCCCATCAGAAACCATATAAGTATTTTCAGAGTTTCCGTGCTCAATTGGGTAGGCTTAAGCCACGAGTCGCGTAGGTCAAGTAGTCTCAATGATAAGGTTGGTATATACTGTTTTAGAACAGTTCACCCTTCGAGGTACTGAATGCATGAATACTTCAGTAATGGCATTTAGGACTTTTGAGATCGACACTGTCGCGGCTAAAAAATCCTATGCCGGTTGTGTATGCGAAAGTAGTTTGTTCAAGGAATTGTGATCGTCCATCGCTACTATCATAGTTGAGTAAGCTATAATGCTTGTGTCCAACGAGCAGTAATTTCCGTTTCTGAATCCTGCGTATTTACGCTGTGTTGTAGCTCGAAATAAGAAAGAACAACACGACACCAGATAACAATGCATATGTTGCGAAATTATACATTAATAAGGGCCCGCCGATGACGGTTTCTGACGAAAATTTTGATATCGATGCCATGTCAGTGGTTGGATATTTAGGAGAAATGGTTGCTGATTCACGGTCGTGGTCAAACGTCAGGGACGTCAGGGTAAACAAAAGATGTGATGACGGTGCATGAAAAATACATTACATCTTCCGCATCGAGCAGTATTTTTTTATTTTATTTGGATTTCATGGCGCTTTTCACCTACTAAGGTCATGTACGCCAGGTCGATGCTCACGGTATACGTGTCAATACTTACGGCTTATAACCCGGATCACTATTATAATCACGGCTCTCCGCACTTCTCCGATAGCGACTGCCAACCAGAGAAGGAACAGATACCAATTTTAAAGTCTTTGATTTGACTCGGTCGGGAATCGAAACCGTAACCTCCCAATCAGAAGGCGGACGGTCTAAACCACTCGGCCAACTGAACGGTAAACATCGAGCAGTAGATCTCATACATTGTGCCTGCGGTTTCGAAACTTAACGCCAACTTCAAACGAATCAATATTGCTGAGTCGGAAAGAACTATACATAGTTGGCGTAACACTTCAGCTGTTTGTCCTATGCTTTTGTATGATCGACATTGCGTGGTATTGGCTAGTAAACGGTGACTTGGTGAGTGATAATCAGACACCGCGATTTAACCAGTAATGTACGAATATGGATTCAAAGAGGCATTGGCGGATATGCCATGCCGGTTTTCGTTTAACGTAAGCACAGACCGGATGTTTTCAAATCAATCCCCACTTTCCTGCTCGAGAAATGCTTACTCAGTTTCTGATAACAGAACCAGCCATAATAATAGAATAGATGCTGTTATCACAACCAAGTGTAAAAGTGATGCCGCATTTATCCATTGTGTAGAGCTAGTCCGTAGGAGCGCAATCCCTCCCCCCTCATCAAAATAATTGCGCGTCACCCACAACGGAAACGTCCTTGATATTACACGCATTGCAATTGCGTGGGCCCACAAGTTTGTTCGTTTGAAATTTATGGCGCTTTCAACTACTAAGGTCATAAGTCTTCGATTTGACTCGGTCGGGAATCGAACCCGGAACCTCCCGATCAGAAGGCGAACAGTCTAACCCACTCGGCCAACTGAACGGTCGGTCATTGACTACAGATGTCTATAGCGTGCAAGGTCTTACCCGATTTGTGAAGACGAAGTGCATGTTGGTCCTGACAGTTCATACTTTAAAAATTCGACGTTGATAAAACTAATATTGTCGCTTGGTCGGAATAACCATTCCTCGTTCTTTTTATCATCAAATTTCGACAATATTGTCTTTCCGTCAAAAGGCACAACAATTTCAGTTGGACTACCCGTGCGGTCTCCACATAGACTTTTTTGACCTATAGCTCCTGTTATCCCGGTCGCTACAATGACAAGTAATAGTATATTCGAAATCCCAAATGACCGAGGAATCCTGCGTTGTTTCGTTGATTCAGCCATCATCATACTATTTGCTATTATTATTGAACAACCAACCTTTCTAAACTGCTTCGACACGATAATAATGCTTGTTGATGGTACTCGCTTCTGCGACAAAGCATGATGGTTGTTGGACAGTCATATTTGACTCATTTTTTCTCGATGTATATTTGACAATGCAAAAGTTCCACGCATCAATGCTGCCGTTATGTGACAGTGAGTCGATGCAAGTACTCCGCCCTTCCAACAGCAGCATCTGGTCACGACTAGGCACGGAAGAAACGCGCTTCGTTGATTTATCTCACGACTGTTGTAAGTCTTTGATATGAATTCGCAGCATTAAATGGCCTCTGTGACGTTGGCTGCACTGGTTTTGGCTAGATATGACAGTTACATATTCCGAAAGGAAGTGATCTCATGCACGTCGTGTGATGAAATAAGTGGCAACGCGGAAGCACCGTGCATTCGATTCGATCTCTTTTGTTGTATGATTAATCAAATATTGTCATTCGTTTCATCCAATCATCTTTTTGTTGATGACGTTGCACCGACGAAATTTCCTGTCCACTAACTGAATCATGAAATGGCTTATATATATGAATATGATAGCTATGTGCTGGGAATACATCACAACATAATCGAAAAGAAATGCTCTGAAGCCATGTGTCACGTTCGGCAATCCGTGGGCTGGCGTTATTGAGGCATCACGATCACATCTGTGTACCTTCAATCATGATTTCTGAGACTGGAGGACTGATATCCAGAGCTGCTATAGGCGTGTCATCAGATTTCGAACCGGCGTTGACCGCTTACCTGATCAGATTCCACGCACGCTAAGACTATAAACACTAATAAACAGAGCCAGCAATTATGCAATCGCCATGTGTAGTAAAGGCCTGCGCATAGGACGTATTAATCATCACGAAATCGCTGATGGTGTTACTCTCTCCTGATTGGTGCGTCAACCAAGCTTTAATGCCACGATTACCAACGCAACAATATGTTCCAACCACAGCACAAACGCGTTAATCAAGTCGAACCAATACGACCGTCGTATCGTCACAATCATCAAAATTGGTAGTGACGTGATTGTGACGCTAAGCGTACAATGCATCAGACACTGATGGGCCATGGCCTACTCTAAAATAGGCCATGGATGGCCCTACGAAACTTAACAGGAATGAGCTGGGCAAACAATCCATCTCTATTTTATGCTATTTCTAAATTGTGTACGGAAACGTGAATTCTATCCCTCATCAAAAGCCAACGTTCTCACAATCCCAAAATTTACGAAAGTTCCCACAATGTATACAGATCTGGTATATTAACATCACCCCAATTACAAATATCTAGCCCGTCGCCATGAGACGTCAATCGCTGCTTTAGGCCTACCACGAGGTTTGGCCAGAAAACGGGCCAGTGTCGTAGAAGCGCGGTGGCGAAAATGTTGAGAGATCACTTCGGCGATGACCGTGGGGGAATCATAACAAAACAAAATCTGCGATTCTGTGACTGAGTGATATACTAAAATGCCATAAACAGAGCCCTAGCGTTGTTCCACAACTTTCATAAACGAGCATTAAAACGGTTGTGCATTTGCACAATCGCGGTATGGAAGTATATCGCAGTCGCATTTACGTAGCATGCCATGTGTCCCGCTAACTACAGCCCGATATGACTATCGGTATGTAAAAGTTGCTCTATCCAAGGGCTGTCCACAGAAAAGTCCATTTACAACATTATTATGTCCTTGTATTGTGATTCCAGAGTATCCTGTAGTCTGTAGTGTATATAATAGCAGCCATGTCACGAAGTCTCTCGGATTCGGCAGGCAATGTTTCTGAGGAGTTTCTGTTGTATCGACTTTCTGTGGCACGTGAATCCTAGTAATTACCGTGGTCGTTCTGCCGGATCGTCTGAATGTTAATTGTCTTGAAGATGAGAGGTCGTTTTCCCACACGATCCGACTTTTACGATAACCGTGGCCGTCGCAGGATCGAGATTGTCATCATGCTCATTATGTAGGACTATCTGCTAAAATATGGCAGGTGCTTCGAGTTTCCCCGCTGGGGATAAAATACACAATATCACTGAACTTGATGCTGAATGGCTGCCCTGCTTTCATCAGTATGCCGTGATTTTTCTATTCCCCGCTCTCTTCGGCCGTCTCTGACAGATCCCCGACGACCGAAGCACACTACAGCGTCTTTGATTCTGGAAGATAAATTTATATAATATGTGAACTTTAAAATGTATTTTCCTGTCGATTTATTATAACTAGTCTATATGTAAAGTTATTACTTTTTCTTATGGCTGTTTACGTATAGTAGTAAACTACTGTACATACATCCGGGTTCACCCAATCGCGGCGTATGAGGATGCAGGCCAAGGCGATCTTATTAAAATCTTCTTAAAATCGCCTTGATGCAGGCCTATCTGCACGCTAGATATTCGCTACGTATACTATAGATTCGTTGCTGGAATCTGGCCAATCTGGCCAAACATCTGGACATACGTATAATGCCGCCCTGTAAAAACTTAAAAAACCTTCGTATTGTGAAACCTTTTGCGATATCCACTTCCAGAAAAGGCATAGAGAAATGGGTTTAGCGCAGAATTCAAGTGAAGCAGGCAAACGCTCGACCAAAGCAACACCTTGTAAGTGTCTCCTCGATGAATGTCTCCTCAGAAAAAAAAACAGTTATTACTTAATTCAGCACATAACTATTTTGATGTGTTCCATATACTTATACCGAATAACTCAAAGGCTTCTCCCATCACCCAGAGAGCATTAAGTACTAAGTTTGGAAAGAAGCAAACCAGAAACACTGTTGTAACAAGTAGAATAAGCCTCGTGACCTGAAAAACAATATGTCATGTCCAACATATAAAGGAGGACAAGGCGAAGTGAATATTTAATCACTACTCTTTTTTCTCCCCGCATTTGTTCATTCGCTCTTTTCCTAGTCTCCGCATTGTTAGGTTTCGCGCTGAGTTTCTGTGAATAATTCATTTGCGCTACATGAAATTGTTGTGTTTAGAATAATGGGAAAATCACATGAGTAATGCATGTATTGTATCAGTGTTTTCGTTACCTGTCGATTATGACAAAGTCATTTACAAGATTACCAGCAGACGTTGAGAACACGATCGGATAACACGGTGACAGAATCAATGACTATTTTCGTATCGGTTAAAACGACATTCGTATATAGCTGATAGCTTATGATAGTCGGATTTGTGACAGGTCTTGTGTGGTGTCTTGCGCCCAACACGGCATGCGAGTGTGGTACAGAGGAGCTAACCGCAGATCCTGTCATTCATTTGCATTGTATAAGACTATAAGCCATCCAATGGAGTGACTGGTCGGAAGAACCTGGACGGGGCCACCAAGCAGTGGCTGCTGTGCGGCTCCACTGACGTCTAGTCCGAGGAAAAAAGCCAACCGAAAGTAGAGTGATAGGTTTGGGGTACAAGTTTCGGATTTGAGTTGCACCTGCATCAAAATCTTGGGTTGCTCAACATAGCGCCGAATCTATAGCATCTGGGACAACTAAATAGATTGGGGTATGCGATTCAACTGTATGATGGGGCTTCACGACAAAATTAATATTATACCGGTGGTTAAGGTTGGAAGTAGCCATACCATGGTCTAGTATGCCTAGTAGGCCATGGACCTACCGGCTACCGTGGCCATCGATACTTCTCGATGGCCACGGACCTACCTTTTGTCTTCGTTTTCGAAGAAAATGAATGATTGTGAGATTGCACAGCACCAGTACTACAAACGGTATCAGGAATGCCACCAGAAAACGAAAGATTGTGTGAATGACAACAACTTGCCTCACGTCAAGCGTTGATATGCTAAAATACGATATGATGGATTCAATGTACGGTACACGTCATCATTATCATGTCAAAAGCCGATTAATCGAGCCAGAGCAAGAGTGGCAAATATTTAAGTTTATAGCTCTATTTTATACTTTATAGGAACCTTACTTTTCAAATTTCATCAAGCACTTTGTAGTATTTTCTGCATTAATTGACCTTAAAAGTAGACAGAAAGATGGAAAATTGGACGTTGCCGCTTATTATCAAAAGATCAAGCTTGATTACATACGCTTGCCAAGCACCAGCAAATACAGTAGCAGGAGCCATGTACAGAAACGCGAAGAACCATATAACGCAGATTATCCTTTTCGCTCTTTTGGATGTCCGTATTTTCCTTGTCTTGACTGCAAACACGACACTCTGTGCACAAAAGAATGAATGTAAACGACTTGTTTCGTACACACGAACCATAGGCCTATTATAGAGTATCTAGGCCTTACCTGAAACCTATCAATGCTCATGGCCATAACAATTAAAACGCCTGCGCATAATGAGAAATAGCCTACGCTGACGAACATCTTGCAAACGACGCCACCGAATATCCAGCTACCGCTGTCGATACAAAAGGTTTCGTTCCGTTAAAAATGCTGTGTAAGAGGCTACCACTAAATATGTTACCGCTTACGGTGAGCACTGACTGCGCATGCAACCCACTTTATCGCTGGAGATTCAACTACAGAATTTCCGAATCAATTATTACGATTATGCGATAGGAGCAATTTCCACTTTATGGCCCTATGGCCGTCGTTTTCGTGCATTGACCCGTGGGAGGAGAAAAACGTCATGGTGTATTCAATGGCTTATATTGCCATCCTGCCGACATTGATGGACAGTTTTGGTCATATTTTACGGCATGATAATGCTTATCGGCAACTCAATGTAGATAAAGCATAGCTTAGATGAGAAAATTTAATGCGTACATGCACTTTATTGGTCTAACCCGACGTGGTACGCCAATTCTCAAACTTTCTCACCCCATGGCCATATCGATCGCTGCAAATGGTGAATTGAGAACAAAGAGAAAGTCACTGGTAGCCAAGCTCAACACGTACAGGTCCGTAACAGACAACTTGCGCAAATTGCGTATCATTCTCAGGAAAGTGTAAAGAATAATTCCATTTCCAGTGATACCTGAAAAAATAAGCAAGTTCAGAAGATGGATGTACAATGTATATGTAATAGTAAAACGAAGTGATACTACACTGTTGACACGGGTGCTACATTAGTTGTCTTATATTATAATGATATTTCATTCATATCAACAGACCTAGGCTCTACAAGGCCAATAACATATTGCCAGTTGTTAGAGGCCTTGCAATGTATGCGACGCTACACTGATGACAATTGTATTGTAGCTTTATGCGATACAGCGATATTACGAATTTGATCGAAATTCTCGCGAGTTTGTGAGAGATACTGTATGGTAGTTCTCTGGTTTCTAGCTGCATAGGTCTACATCACTACATCTAGTCTATAGGAATAAATAAGTTGTTGATACTGACCTGTACCAAACAGAATCACGTACGCCATCGCAATCACTGTTCGTGTTAATTGAAGGTTATTTCGGGAGCTCAGCTTTTCGACGGAATTCGTTGGTTCCTGAAAAGACTGTGGAATAAACAGTCGTAAGAGTACAGGCTAATATCCAATACCTAAAAGCATGCGACGAAAAAAAGAGATAGAATTCGACAATGGAACAAAATTTAATAAAAAACGCTAAGTGAAGTGCTTGCGAGACGGGGCTAGTCCCGCTATGCGGAAAGTGACCGGATCGAGTATAGACCTATACGCTGCAAAGTTTGCGGTCGCAAACGGTGTCTCTCGTGTGTGATGTATCAAATTAGACCGTCAAACCCATTATTTGTACTTACTAGACCTGCATAGTGTAGCCTATATTACGTCGTAATTATACGCAAGAATGGCAAAATAATTCCGAGAGCCTTTAATATTTTTGCTAGGAATATTGTCTGATTTGACGGTATATCGGTCTCTACAAAAAGCTCTTGACGCTAGATGTTGGAGGTTCAATTATAAAGGCGCTGAAAGTTTTAATTACTGTCTCGTGGCCATTAAAACCTTGCCGGTGGGGACTAAATGTATACTTGGTGATTCAAGAAAACTACATCATGGGCTTTGTGACTTTTTATGAGAACGTGAGAGATGAGCGTCACCGAAGTAAGCTGAGGATTCAACGAAGTACAATTAATATATTCCTGGGCAATTGGAGAAACAAACTGCTGGCTGCATTAGGTTCCGCGCCATCAGCGGGATTTTCCTTATTAGATTAGGCCACGCAGCTTATGGCGCATTTCGTTTAGTGACAATGTAATGATACACACACATAGGGAAAGGTAATGAATAATTGACGTCTTTAGCTCACTCAGTCTGCAGTTAACGAGGTCAACCTGGCCGATTTAGTAGGAAAATAAAGATTTAAGCATTCCGATTACAAACCCTTTTTTTCTTGTATAGTAAAAGTGATGGCCTATTAATCTATGATTTAGTGGATAGGCTATATGCATGTTTGTACATATTTATTTTAAGCGTGTTGCGTGTCCCCGTTCCTCGCAAGAGCGTTATTCAGCATAAGCTCGAAAACTTGTTAAAATTGATTTCTTTGTCGTCATCATGAAGTGCTTCAAACTACCTTAGTCTTGCTTGTTTGAGCACAAGCCTCTGTAAATATTCTGCCCGTTCGACGTAGACGGACGGTACCGAAATGCGTGAGAAAAATAAACTTATACCCAAACACTTGGACGTTTTGGGAATTTTCGGAAAAGCGTAAAAAATTGAAAACGTACTTTATATTACAAGAAAATTTATGATGATTTTATTTATTTCACCTGATAGAATATATTTGTGGCAACTACAGGTGCTATTAAATAAAGGGCTTTTACTGTCATCGATTTTGCGATCACGTGGCCTCACATATTTCTCTAGGGAGAATTAGTCACCACAACTATTACGTCCATCTGTATGCGTCAATTTTAAAATACTCGGTTAATTGGCAAAATACGTTCTTTCCTACGCAATTCGATTGTCATTACAACGCTAATGAAAAAAAAAGTATAATAGGAAATAGACAATGGACATTGGCACATTTCCGAACGAGGTGTATCAGAAAGCCATCAAGCAGGCAGACATAACACGCGTTCTCATCGAATCATAGCATGCAATCAATAAATGTCTGTTAGACTGCCATTCTTTCCCGAGCTATTCGACGAGACTGATCATTTATCGAGATGCCGGGCGCAAGTACGACATTCCGTATTTACGTGAGTAGTATTTTCAGTTTAATGCCTTCACCTATGTCATCTCGCAAACGCTACTTCGAACCGCTTATTTCCTCGAGAAGTCTTGTTTTAAAATGGCCCTATCTCACCTCGGTCCTCTACACTACACTACACTCACCATATGTTCTGATTTCTAAATGGCGTTAAGAATCAGTGCTTACAGAGATGATTTTCTACACACAGCAAGCTTAAAATTAAATCTACAGAAGTCTGACTTACTACTGTCGTCCAAAAAGAACCGTTTGCGAATTTCGTTGCATAGTCGTGTCCTGTAGGATCCTTTTCCATCCCAGCGAATGCAGCAATTTTGTAAATCTAACTATAGGAATCATACAACTTGTTGCTTGACTGAAAACAGAATAAAAGATACAGAGAATCTATAAAGCTGTCGTTACCTTAGGATCCCAACCATACCAATGGAAGATCCGCGTAGGTAGAGCGAAACGACACGGAGCTCGTGAAATCTCGGTAGGCTGATATATACATCAAGCATTTACATGGAGCACCGTCTCCTGAGACGATGTGCCTCGTCGTCTCTCTCATTTTCGGCGAGAAGAAAAAGGCAAATGAGCTATGTCGACTTGTCGTCTAGGTACTGTACTCTAGGTCCTAGGACGATGTGGAATTTATCGACTTGGCGGCTGTAAACATCGCGCTGGCAGCTGCGGTTCAGGTTTTATATATCCCAGGTTCAGGTATATGAAAGGGTGCTCGGCGATCTCTGTTTGTTCCTCTTGGTGAATTATAATGTAACGCTCATATAACATTACCGATTTGTCGCTTTGCGCCGTCAGTATTCTCAATTATGTTCATCTCTATTATTACATCCAGCAATAAAATCGTTTCATCTTCTCGATCACCCGCGACCGCGCCTTCGCTCGTAGCAATACCGCAACGTCCGCAAAGCAGCACCGCACAACTGCCCAAGTCGATGTTTTGAATATCGTGTAAATAAGAGGGCTCTTTTAGACTTGACGCGCGGGACGTCAACTAGTATCGAGGTCGACACATCCAGTCATCCATGTAAATGGGGTTATTGCTACTAATACGAATAAAACAGTGTCCAGCTGCCAGCATATGCAATTTTACCAGAACGAAACAGTTCAAAAGAGTTTCACCATAAAATCTTTTCTATTCGATGCATAGAATACACAGAATAACTGTTGTTAGACGAATACCTTCTAGCTTCTAGACAGGAAAACCGGCGAGGTATGGCAACACATGCTCTCTCCTGAGTAGCGAAACGGTTGCTGAATTCGCGAGAGTTCTTGATTTTTGTAATCCCCATCTCTCCAATGGCAACGCCATCGGTGCAATATATCCGAATTAAAACAAATTCCGCATAATGCCTTTTAACATTGATTCCAATCGATGACGCTAATCAGATAGTGAGCTCGGAAAAAAGATAAAGAAGCGTAGCCTAAATGTACTTCACGACTATAAGTAGCCTATATATCGATATTAATTGATTGTAAAGGCAAACCAATGAGCCAACACAATTTCTTGATTACAGTCGAGCACTACAGAATTAAATTGAGCGAACTTGTTATGAATGGAAAATGCATTTTGAAGTTAATTCACTGACCATAACCATAACGCATCAGAATAGGACGCGCCGCAATAACGAGTTTCTTAAGCATGCCTGCCGTCGTGTTCGTATATAGCTCCATGAACGGTGTTTGTCAATGATATTGGAATTGTAGCCTATCGTCTTACTCACATATACCCCGTTCCTTCCCAAAAGGTCAAAATAAATGCAGCCCAGCTATCCTGTCTTAACCGACCAGCGAATTTGCGAAACGACTCAACTTCGTGCCACAATACCAGTAGGCATACTTTCCCCCATTCACCCTAAACACATAGCAGAAGTGTGAGTGCATGTATTTCATGGCAAATATTGTTTAGTATATTTGTAGATACATACAGCACAAATCGAGCCCATCTACTGCTCTCCGTCGTTTGTAACAGTATCAATCTCAGCTATACAGCTACCAGCACAACTCACAAGAGAGAGCCGGCGCGATGCCCCAGAACTCGTGTTTTTCTGGGGTCTGAAAAATCATAAATTGAAAGGAATTTCAAGGAACAGCATGATATGAACGTGGGCTCATCACTTGAAGACATCTTCATATTGGCGTGACCATTCTCTCATACGTGTACCTGTGTATTCTCCCAGTCTCATTCCGATAAATGGCATTTGAGAGCACTGTGTGGAATCGAATCCGATCACACGTGGTTGGCATGGCGACCCATATACAACGATGTACCAAAGCTGCTAAGCACCATGTGAAAGTGTACTTACTAGGGACTTAGAAAGTGCTTACTTTCAGTAGATATTTTTTGGATTATACAAACCGTGCCCAGCGGTATTATTATTGTTCGCATTCGAAAACATATTCTTCTGATGTAATTGACGTTGTCCTTGAGACTGTGTAGGTTGGTTTCTGGAGCCATGAGACGATGCTCCAGTCATCGGTTGGTTGTGATGTGCATGAACATGATGCTGTTGAGATGCCGTGACCATAGGCTGGTTCATGTTCTTTCCATTGGACGACGACATACCTTGGTATGTTGTACTTGGCCGGACTCCCTTCAAAGTAAACACCAGAGTCAGTTAATCAGTTATATCACTGAGTGTCTGCATTGAGAAATGATAGTTAATGCCCCTCAAGAATACAAGCATTATGTCTTACCTGGTTGTGGTGCATATTTTGTCCATTTTTGCCAGAATTGAATTTTACCCTTTTTGCAGGAGGTTGGGATGAATTATCACTTATCATGACATTTTCTCTGTGCTAGAAGAAAAGAAAGGGTCAGACAGTTCTATAACTCAATCAACAACATACCAATATACCTTCAACTGATTCTTTTCTTTCTCTTCATTCTCCTCATCATTGATAAATTCACGCCGTGGATAAGGGATGGGATTGTTGCCAAATACACTGCGAATGGAAGTTAAGTCAAAGCAACACAAAAATTTTAACCCTATAAGGCACAATGCTGCATCAGTACTTACTCCTTGCTTGGAAGAGGTTCTTCCATAAAATATGAGTCCGTTAGTGCTGCATCTGAAGTAATTCTTTTCAGTGGGTCCATTGTGAGAAGCTTCGACAACTAGGTGAAATTGAACATGATCAAACTGTGTCTATGCCGACACTGATGTGTCAACGAACCAGTACAAACGCTTTGGAATCAGATTTAACTTTGTGCTTATCCATGTACTTTGCTAATGATGCGGTTGCATAGTTTTGTTTCCTGAAATCCTTCTGAAAAGTTGAATACTCGGGCATTCTTCTAATATCTTCCCAATCCTTATCAAGTGGGTATCCCATAACAGAAAAAATCCTGTAACAACATAACTCAATTAACCAAACAATGTCGGCAAGGATAGAAATGAATAAAAAAATAACCTGTCTAATTGATCTTGGTGGTATGGACTTGATGCCTTGATATCTTCTTGTCGGCAATGAAATATCGGCTCGGAAGTGAGGAGCTCAGCAAAGATGCATCCAATAGCCCAGATGTCTTGAAGTGAGAGAGAAAGAATGCCAATAGTCAAATGGCATAGTTGATAAAAAATTCATTTTTAAAGCATAAAACAAAATGGTGCCTGATATGCCAGAGTCATACTGCTACAAAACAATAATGCTGTATTTATAGCACCACGAATACCCGGAGATTTCTAGATTCCTTGCCAAAACCATGTAGGCATAGGCTGATAGGCATTATATCATAGCAAACACATGACAGATATGGTAGCTATGCAAATTTGCAGGTTATAATATAAGATGCCAAAGTGAAATACCTATTGCTTTGGTGTAATGTCTTGCTCCTAGCAGAAGCTCTGGAGCACGATACCAAAATGTCACGACTACAGGATCCAGATCAGCCAGTGGTTTTAGAGGCGAATTGAACAACCGAGCAAATCCCATATCTGCAATCTTTACCTATTAATACAATGGACCATGCATTAATACCATTACAGACTAGTTGGCTTGATTACCAAAATTACATTTTGTGTGGAATAAAGCACAGCGGACAATCCCTATGATGAAAACGAATAGTTTTACACATATGATTTCGTGCATGATTAATACCAGTAACCATCACTTACTCTGCCTCTTTCAGGACCTTCACCCATTACCAAAATATTGGCAGGCTTCAAGTCCCTATGAAGAACCCAGTTGTAATGTAAATAACGAATGCCATCTAATATCTGATGCAACAATGATTTGACAGTATGAGCTGGAATGTTAATTCCTGGCTTTTTATTTGCCTTAGAAGCTCGGTGATACTTTATAATGTGCTGAAAATATAAATCCCCGTTAGGAACTCAGGCTGAATTTAAAATACCGGAAATCATAATGAGCTTACCCATAAATCATGCTCGGAATAATCTACTTGTAACCATACTTTTCTGTCAGCGTGAGAGAGGAAGACGGCACGTAGCGAAATCACATTCGGATGATTTAGTTCACGTAGGAGCTGCAAAGACGTTCATGCATCATCTATGATATCTGCTATACATAATCAATCTTGGCGAGAGGGGTGGCTGCCACATTCTAGCACCAAACCAACCTCCTATATCCAGATTCCGTACAGAATCAGCAGCTAGCTGTGTAGGGAAGGCATACCGTTTTAATGTTTCTGCTTAAACGCGACCACACGATTCGTACCTAATAGGATTAGCAGTCAATACCTTTGCCGAAGATACCATCAATCTTCGGCCACAAAGGAAATGTTATTTTGATACCAGAGTAATAGGTCTTGGGCCGGCACAAAATAATTCTATGACAATGATAGAAACTCTCACCGCAATCTCCCTGCATGCTGACATCGATATGCCAGTTCCCTCAATCAATTTAAGAGCATATTCATTCTTGTCCGATGAATCCTTTTTGATCGCTTTATAGACATGACCATAGGTACCACGGCCAACTTTGCACCCTTCGTATTCAAAAAGGTCTTCAACTTTAGGCCTTTTGGACGCCAGAGATTGTTTGAATTCGAAATCCATCGTTAAGGGAGCGAAAATTCGATCAAGTTTTCTTAGTGAACGGCCCTGACCGCTGACCAGACGACTCAACAGGAGACGGCGACGCTGGGCCTAGGAAATTTTGTTTGCGGCTGAATGATATCTGAGTTGTACGGAGTCTACTTTCTTCAAGTCCGAATCCGCTCCTGCTCCGGGAAGTTTTGACTGCAAATAACAGAATCCGACTCCTGTTTTCTCACAAGATATAGTTAATTAGGCCTCTAATTACTGCTAGAGAAACCAATAATGCACTTATCAAAACTGGGAAGTGTCGTATACGGTTAATATCCTGCTCCGAGTCAAGGGAAAAATTTGAGATTCCGGATTCGCTCCAGCATGCTCCGGCAGGAGGCAACTCCAGACCCGTTGACAGATATCTGACCGGATTTGGAATATGGCTCACGTTTGCCACTCTGGTGCGATTTAGAAGATCTCTCAATAAAAAATCTCTCTCATCTCTCAATAAAAAATCTCAATCTCAATAAAATCTCAATAAAATCTCAATCTCAATAAAAAATCTCTCTCATCTCTCAATAAAAAATCACCTATAGACCCTTGCAGAAGGTCGCTAGAACGATGTCCGTTAGAGCGGACTCGGCTTTGTTTACATCGATACTCGGACAAACAAGGTGGTGAGCAACGTTAGCGCAGGTGAAGACAAGGGGCAGTAACGTTGAGGCGTGCCTCAGACGTGCCACTAGTAGCCCTTTAACCGAGGCACGTCTGAGGCACGTCTGATGTACTTGCATATGCGTAGTAGCTGTTGAGCCGAGGCACGTTTGAGTACACCAGACGTGCCTCAGACGTGCCTCGGTTAAAGGGCTACTAGTGGCACGTCTGAGGCACGTGCCTCAAACGTGCCCCGTTATGAGGCACGTCTGAGGCACGTGCCTCAATTGGGTTTGCCCTCCTCGGTGAAGATGGGTCGTGTCTATCGGGGTATTTGGCATTAATGGATGTAACTGATATCTTTAATATGTGTCACGGTACCAATAAGATCCATAGAAGTTCGCAAGGCCATATATAGTTGCGTGAATTTGGCCTCCTGGTGCGATTTTCATCATTACTGGCCTACCGGAGTACTGGTATATCTTCAGGCAAATCGTGCAAGAGCGTACCGACCGGTGTCGGACCAAGTAGACGTTGGATGTAGTGGAATACGAAAGCACTAACTTCAAATATATTTATGCTGTAGTTTACACCAGATTTAGCCCAGTCTCAGCCTACTGACATGCCGAAAAACTGCTCCTTTGGTCTGTGCAATAGTGATAGCAGATATCCTAAGAGGTCCCCTGGGGTACGCTTCTTCCCCTTTCCCAAACCCCGCCTACAAGACTGCAAGATTTGGATTCGGGTTCTCGGTGCTGATCTCTCTCCGTGCGATAACGCGACGAACCAAGTCGCAAGGAGAGGGACGAGCACCGCTTCCTAGGATAGAGGAGGGGGCGTGTCGCAGGTGGGTTGGGTTTTGCCGACCCGTGCAGAGCAAAGCGAAGCAGCCGGATCAAGGCCTGACACCACCCGCCCGCCGAGACATGAGCCCCCGAAGGGCACCGTCCTGTGATGCATAGGCGGATGGTATATGGCACCAAAGGCATCGCGACCCGTGCGGAGCCGGGTCAAGCGGTGCCGTCCACCTCCCCGACTTTTTGACATTCTCGGTTGTGTCATTATCGTAGTAGCGATACTAGCGTTTAATGCTTACGATTCTAGCTCCTTGATACTTGCGATACTGTAGTAAATCCACCAGGCCAGTGATAAAAATAATCTTTCCTAGTTCTCGTTGATTGTCTTTCACACCTTGACGAGTCACACTTCATAAATGTTTTTCTCCATTACTCATCGTGTATTTCAATAAGCTATCTTTTCACTCGATCCCAAACGTGGGAAGATATGCCGTAAGCGGATAACAAAGTTCGAAGAAAAGAAACAACAGGATTCAAGCTAGTCACATTATGTAATCTGTAGGGTCTCAGCCTACTAACGACCCAAAGTATCTCTCTTTTCTTTACTCACTCTGCTAACGTCGCACCAGCGACACAATGCCAACTAACCTACTCCGTCCCGAGAGAACGACCAGCGCTTTATATCAACTTGACAAATATATTCACGGAAAATAAATCCGCCTCATATGTACATTTCACTACTTTTAACTGAAGTACAGTACTTAAAACAAAATTGCCAAATCGCCTATAGAAGAAGGATTGAGTATAGACCACTCCAGCAAGGTAGGAAACCAAACCAACTAAAAACGGAAGATTTAGAAACTCAACACAAAACATCATGGACAAGGTGGGCTGATTAATTTATGCAAAATCGCCAAATGCCCTATTTTATCACAATTAAGGTGAGAAGGCGGGTGCTGATCCAGAGCCGAAATTAAAACTAGTGGGAACACTTGTGGTATTAAATTGATAACCACCAGTCTTTTCAATTTTCTTCGATTCTGCTTCAGCGCGCCTTTGTTCTGCAGTTACAAAAATCTCTTGAATGTCTTTTCTTTGATCATCGGTCAACTTAGATATAAGCTGGTGGTACCATTCACTGTTAGAAGACTCCAATTTGGACAAAACATCCTTAAAAACACAGTACTCGCTTCCGTTATCATCTTCATCAAATGAAGATGTGAATATTTCAAGAGCAGTCTCTCCTTCAGAGTCAATACTTTCATCATCACCATTATCTAACATTTCCAAATACTGGGCAGATTCCTCATCAACTTCATCTTCACTGGATGCCAATTCATGTGGGTCAAAATCACTGTCTACATCTTCATCTTCAGATGTTGAGTCGTCACTACTATTTCCATCTCCCCGGCTTTTATATGCTCTGGTCAAGCCTTGCAGAAGCATGATCAAGGATGGCAAAATATCAGTTGCAATTTCTGTCAGAACCGGCGGTCTTTGAGTACAATCCAAAATGGTACACCAGCCATAGACAGCAATGCGGCGATCGTGAACACCTAGAAAGCAGTCAGAATCCTTGATCCACTGACGGAAAAACTGTTCCGTAACGGTTTCTGTGGTGTTGGGAAACTGCATGTTCTCCAACGTCTGAAATAATAAAGGTGCGTTATACCATATTGCTGCTACTACGACCTGGAGACACATTGTTCGTAGTTCACTCATTTTGACCTCCTTAGTCAATCGGGAGAGAGCCGAATGAACAAAAGAAGGAATACATTCATCAATCTTCCCGCGGCAGTGTAGAATAATAACTTCAAGAAGTTTTGCAGCATGGCTTTCTGCATCTTCTCCAGCGTCACCGCTCAGGGTCCTGTTGCACATATCAAAAATAATTTCCACATTCTGTGGATTGGCAAGTAGTGAAGCTGTATCAACCGTACAATAATTGTGCAAAACCGGCATCATCTCTGCAAAGTAATCAAACCCATCATCATCAAACACACCTTTAATCAGTGGGAGAGCTTCCCACATATGTGACGAAACAGCCTGGCATGTCAGCGAGTACATAAGGGACAAGACTTCTTCATAAAAGTCGAGCACCCTGTTCTTAAGTATATGCCCAATTACAGGGGCAACAATAGCTTCGAGTTGTTTCGTTATATCGCGCTGCTCTTCCATGGAGTCAAGAACTGTTTCAATAGTATTCAGAACTCCCATTGCTGTTACAGTTCTGTTATCGGCAGTTTCATCATCTATGTTACTAGCTTCTCCATTTTCCCCATCTGCAGAGAGCAGTTTGAGGAAAGTCATAGCTAATCTTTGTGTTATTTCAACAGCATATGGAATAACTTTCTCATTATACAAACAAATGATTTTTTGTACTACTGTTGTCATGTCTTCATTTTCAGTATCATGGACCAGCGTTAATGAGCTCTGGATGATGGAAGCCAGATGGGGCAAGCATCTCTTTTCGAGACTGTCTTGATCATAGAGAAGGGATTGAAGGGCAAAAGCAGCTTCCATACGAACAGGAGGGTCTGGGTCTCCATTTAGCATTTCAATGACTGAATCAGATGCAACAAAAAGATTGGCAGCATTTTTAAATTTAAGTTCACTGAAATTTTTCACGACCCAAATGGCGCGTGCCCGCATGAATCCATGCGTACTTTTGAATTCCGGGTAAACGTGTCCTGCCAGCATAGGCTCCAGCTGACTTTTGAACATTTTTCGCTTCATTAGAGTTGATGACAATGACCCTATTATATGAAGAACGCCATCTTTCTGACGAGGATTGGTGTTCGAACTCTGCACAAGAATGCTATGACAAAAAGCCATCGTCTTTTGAATCACTTGCTTCCTCTTTGAGCACGCTGCTTGTAAAAAGCACTGTGCAGCACTTGAAGGTGACAAGAAATCTTCGAAAGCGTTGAACTTCACCCGAACATATTCATAAGGGTCATCTTCCCACAATTCCTCATCTTCATCAGTGAAGCACATCAACGGGTAGATAATATCCTTGAGCAATTCCTGAAAGACACCTTTCATTACTTTCCAAGTTTGAGCATGACTAACACCTTGCTCCAAAAAGTGTAACACCAGCTGCAGGACACGTGGTGAAACATAGTGCTGCTGTCGTTTTTCATCCAACAATTTGAGTAAAACGTGGGTGGCACCAACAGCATACCTACGTAGAAAAAACTCGGAAAATTCAGTGTATTCCTTTGTGACAGAACCAGGACTACCATATCTTTCGAACAATCTCATCAAAATGTGAAGCGCCCACTTCTTTTCTTTCCACCAAGGCAATTCTGGCCTCTCAGATTCATCCACTGATAATGTTTCTTCCGGAGGACTTTTCTCAATCACATGATGAATGAACCTCATCCATGCATCCAAGGCAGCTTCATCAAAAAGGCTCAGAGGTAATGAAAATTGCGTGAGAGCAAATATTATTTTCAGACATTGCTTTTTTAGTAGCACTGAACGAGCAGAAGAATCATCCAAAATATGTTGGAAAAGCTGAGTTAGGGCAGGTAAAAATATTTTCATCGCATCAATTAAAGGCATACGGTCTTCGTTTTTTTTATATTCATAGTTCTTTGCTAATTGATACAATGTCTGCAATGCTCCCATCCATGTGTTTTGATCATTTGCTAAATTGCTTGCAATTTTATCAATGATGCCGGGCCATCGTTCAGGAAAATCTTCTTTTATTATTTGATGGACAATAACATTGAGTTGCCGACGTATTACATCTGGTGAATGGATAACAGCTTCTACTATGTTTTCACGAATAGAAGCCTTGTCATTTTCATGAATAAAGAATATGCCAGATGTACCTTCATCATCGGGGTTCCTCTTCCACCATTTAGTGCACATGTTTTTTAGATAGATAGACCCAGCTTGCCGAATTGGCATCTGAACCTCTGGAGACATGACTATTTGTAGCAATAGAGGAGAAAATCCAATAATTTTGTGCATTTGATCCAAATTTTCTTCAGCTTCTTTTCGTACAGCTGGATTCATTGTCCCCTCAAGTATCGCAATGACCTTATCAGCATCCATACCGAAAAGTGGGGAATTAACAACTAAATAAAAACTGCAAAGAATTCAAACAATGCCATGGTTCATGGTATATAGATATGCCCATTTATAAACAATTGGGCACAATATAAACAGGTTTTACTTTAGCACTTCCACCCGTGATAGGCTATATAACGTATGCAATTTATATATTATATATAATTGATCGCCAGTCAAATAGGAAGACAATCGCAAAGAATCTTAATTCCTATTACGCAATAAAACACTAGACTGGCAAGGTGGCGAAGAGATGAGCCGAACCCACCACAGTCTACGTACACCCTGTCACAAGTCCTTCTGATTGAGGAAGACCGAAATACAATAGTCGAACCGTCTGGTGCCTCGATGCCTGGTCTGGTCCCCTGTACTCTGCACCAGCGAGCCGCGACTCGACAAGAAAGACCGCGAACATGCCTGTATCTCACACGCAACACGCTAAACTCCGCCTCAATGGCTTTCGGCTTCGGGCTTTCCATGTGAGAGATTCAGTTTGCTGTAGCGAGAATCGCATCACAGGAACACTGAATAACGAACCAAGGGAACGGAGATGCGGGGGAGTTGCGGAAAATATCGGCTCAGACATTCGATCGGCAGACGTGGTGGACTACATGAATCATGGCATGCTACGCAACGCGAAGCACGTTGTAGGCTACACAATACCGTAGGCTACGCACTGGCACTCCGGCGCCCGTTCATGCTGGGTCTTGCCGTCGCACGTGATGACGTGACAATTGTCATCGTTTACAGTTGTGACTAGACTGACACAACCAGAAAAACACGCTACCTTCTTATCTGAACTGGTGCTTTTTGTTCAGCGAGCTGAGAGACTTCATGCTTTCTCACTTGGATCTTCTCGGAAAGCTCTCGGAAGCGCACACGTGTCAGAATAATTTCGAAGTGCCCTCCACGAAAGCGGCGGCGCGAAACGCGCGATTGTTTACTTTTTCTATTTGCCCGCCGGCCGACAGCTTTTCTGATCTCCAACATATCCTACCATAGAATGTAATGATTACATTATATATATGATCCTACCATTACTTTAGACTTCTGGGTACGCGTCGTGAACACAAGCAAACGTCCATGTCTGAAATTGAAGCTAAATATTTTGCCTCGATTGGCAAAATACATTAATAATACATCCGCTGGTATAAGGAGGTTGTAGGCCTATCTCATCGTAAAAAGTTTAATCGGTTAAATGTGATTGCGCACACACCCGGTGATACTTTTGGGATATCACAATGGCGCAGCGTACAGCGCCTTGAGGATAGTGCGAGTAGGGGGGGGGGCTTGACTGCGATAGCCTTCTGGGTCTTTCAACCAGGTCTAATTAGTCTAGGTTCCGTCTTGGATCATTAAATAAATAACTAAATACACAGAGTGTGGGAGTCATAATATTTTAGATAGAATAGGCTATGTGCTGATTGCCAAGTTTGAACATCATTAACGTCAGTGCTTGTCTTGAATGAGGGAGGGGGGAAGGTTATCAGGTCCTAAGAAGAAAAAGCTAGAGGAACCCCTAGCAGGCAATATAAAACAGATTACTGCATGAGGAAAAATAATTGTAATTTCAATATCGCGATTTTAAATACAGCGGAAAACTATACGAAGCGAGCGTCGAACGATTTCCGCGATTCATCAAAAACGTGAGAATGCGTCGAGTCGAGGGTGCATCAGATTTTGGGTAAAAGCGCGGCAGCTTTCCGTATCGTTGCGATTATATTATATAATATTCCACGTGCTCAGAAGCTTGCAATACATTTAGGAGCTCAATGTTTCTCTGGGCACTGCGCGTCAGAAGAATTTCGAAGTACTCTCCACGAGAGAGAGACAGCACACGCGTGATTGTTTACGTCTCATTTCAATTTGCCTGTCGAAGTGCCAGGTGGTGTTCTCTTTTGGATTCGTCGTCAACGAAAGCGAGCATGTCTGGAACTAAAGCTAGGTATTTTGTCTCTACTGGCCGAGAACAACAGAAGAAATCTAACATTGGTACGTCCAACCTTGAGGGTCAAAGTAGGTCTACGCGCGACACGTCTCGTTCTCGTGAGACCGATCCATTTCCGGGCGAGGCACCGTTATCGGAAGAAAGGCGGAGGCATCATAAGCGAGGAAGAAATAATAACACTGATTCCGCCGTCGCAAAAGTAAGGCGGCAATTGACAAGCCAAGAGGAAGCTTATCATGATGCAACTAACCAAGCTGCAAGACACGATATATTTTTGTTGGAAGACCCAGGGTTCATTGACACAGATGTTGACCATAAATCCTACACCATCCGGCAAAGCGAAATTCGTCAAAATGTGGATGTTGCAAGCTGTTGTAAACAGTTTGAACTTAAACTCAGCCAGTTTGGTCCTTATCGAATTAACTACAGTTCAAATGGAAAACATTTACTGTTGGGCGGTCGGAGAGGACACGTTGCTGCGTTTGAATGGTTCTCCAAGAAGTTACTTTGTGAAATCAATGTGATGGAATCAATCAATGATATCAGGTGGCTGCACTCAGAAAAGATGTTTGCTGTTGCTCAGAATAAGTGGACGTATGTGTACGACAACCTGGGTACTGAATTACATTGTTTAAAATCCCTCCATAAAGTTCTGCGATTGGAGTTTTTGCCATATCACTTCTTACTCGTCGCCTCAACTGCAACCGGTTTTCTACATTATCTAGATACATCTATTGGTAAGGAGGTTGTATCTCACCGTACAAAGTTTAATCGGTTAAACGTGATGGCGCAAAATCCGTATAATGCAGTAATTCTTTTGGGACATCACAATGGCACAGTGACAATGTGGAGTCCAAATATGAAGGAACCACTGGTAAAGATGCTTTGTCACAGAAATGCTATTCGATGTCTCGCTGTTGATAAAAGTGGGATGTACGTGGCAACGTCTGGCCAAGATGGACATATAAGAATATTTGACATAAGAAAGTACACCCCTGTACATTCGTATAAAGTCATGCGTAGTCCCTCTAACTTGAAATTCAGCCAAAAAGGTCTTCTTGCCGCAACTTTCAGCAACATAGTTGAAGTTTACAAAGATCCATGCAGAGAAATTCAAGAGGAACCATATCTTATTCATAAACTGTCCCACCCTGCTGAAGCCGTGGAATTCTGCCCTTTTGAGGACGTACTTGGAGTAGGACGATATGATGGGTTTGAAAGCTTACTTATACCTGGATCTGGGGAGCCTAACTATGATAGTTTTGAAGTTAATCCTCATCGAAGTATATCACAACGAAACGAACGGGAAGTCCAAGCTCTGTTGGAGAAGATCCAGCCAGACATGATCAGTTTGGATCCTTTCCATTTAGGATCAATGGACAGGAAGACGGCTGTGCAGCTACAGAAGCAGAAGGATGAATCTGTTATCAATCATAACCACAGTGCAGACATGAAGTATAAAGCGAAAGGAAAAAGTTCTGCGGCCAACGTCGCAAAACGAAAGCAACTAATTAGAGACGCTGGCATGAGGGAAAAGGTCAAACAGGACTTGAAAGAGAAAAATGAGATACTTGAAGGCACCGGTCGGTCAACAACCGAAGATAACGGTCCTAGGTGTGCCTTGGAACGATTTAGTAAGAAAAAATGACAGATATTACTCTTTATTCTTGATATAAATATTCCATTTCATGTAAACTGTAGCTTGAATAATCAAAAACCGTTGACAGCTTTGTTGACACCGGTAGTGCTTGTATGTCATATGAATCAAGATAACTGTCAAAGCATTGTAAGCCGCAAGCACTGTTCTACATTCGATTTAGAACTTGATAGAGCAGAAATGTATTTGGTAGGATTTCAGCAATAGAATGATGGATAGCTGTGTGATTAGGGGCAGGACTGACTTCGTGGTGTAACCGATATAAGTTTGTCAGCAGCCAGCACTCATTGAGTGCAGATTCTTGTCTTTCGCCATAGTGTCAACGAGATCACAGCCCATTTCTAAAAAGTTCACATGACGGGTGATTGATTCATAAAGCTTGACACGTGAATGCCAAGGTAACCGCGAGAACCAAAGGAGAGGATAACTCGTGATTTCCTTCTGTAACAAATAGGGCGAATATATTGATATATATCAGCCACCTCACTATATGCGTAGGCCTAACGTTGTTACTCGAATAAGAAGTATCATCTTCGACGCCTTGAATCGCATTCCGTATTTCCTGGCGTATCATGTTGATCGATGATTTGAGGTCACTGAAACTTGGAGCGTGCACCACTTCTTCGGCAACAGACTGCAGTTGTATATCGCTGGTTTCGAATTGTCCGATCGGAACCATGACAATCTTTATTCCTTTCGGATAGATTTAGAAATGTGGTAACATGATGTGCAGGCGCGTCAACACGTAGGCCTACTCATTGCAAGTGTCTTACCCTTTTCCCTAGCACGACGCTTCGGTTCAGTGACGTCATCATAAGAGACGCCATCTGTGAGTATCAGGACGACTCTGTCAACCTGCGATCTCCCCATGGTGTCAAGGTGTTGCACAGCTCTGTTGATGGCATCACCCGTCGCGGTGCAACCCGTCAGCCGTTCCATTTCCTCAAGTTTTTTCCTAATGTCTCGAAACGATCGTTTCGCTAAATCAACAGCAACCTAGAATGATTACAGGCGGCCGAATGATAACGCCAATGTGATATAACTGATGGTTTAGGGGTTAAGCCCTACCTCATACTTCGGCAAAATCTTGCCTGAGCTGCACATAAACATGGCGTCACCGCTGTACTGTATGATTCCGATCTGTTCAATGTGTAAATTTCGTTATATCGCGACACAATTGCCAAACGAAGTCAGCTTTCAGATGGCCTGCCGAAGTTCTAGCCGAGAAGCAGGTGATGGGCGATGACCAGAAGGCGTGCACCGTGATCGGACGTTGGGCTACTCGGATATCAACACGCTCAACGGCATTGGTGCGATGGGAAGAAAACTAATTTCAGGTGAGACGTGCTAGTAGTAGGCCTACATCATCACCTCGTCGATATAAATTGCCGCACCGCCACTGTGGAACGTTATATGAAACGCCCCCTACCTGCGTGTCACCAGAGTCAATTCGGCCTTCGTATTCTTTCAGAAATTGGAGAATCCAGTGTCTCAGTCGTGAAAATTCTTCAGCTTCGACACTAGAAGAGCCATCCAACAAGAGGATCATGTCGAGTTTGCAATAACGATCAGATGACTCACATTCTGTTAGGAAATTCATTATAGTTATATAACACTTATTATTATATATAGTAGCCTACATCCTGCAATACAGATCGCGCCTTATATCACACCCATAGTTTTCGTGCTCTTCTCCACTCTCGTCCACATATACGCACGCACTTTGGGGCAGAAGCAAGTTAAGTGGAGGCTCTAAGCTAAAACAATATATATGGCTTAAATTACCTCCGCAGGTTGGCGGCGTATCTTTCCATTCTACGCTGCCGTCAGAGAGTACGTTCCCACAGTGAAGTATGCCACCGCCAGACAACTCATATCGCTCGTCGCACGAGAAATGACATTCGCTGCCGAAAGTGTTGAGATGACTACAATTCAATGATCCATGGGCAGGAGGATCCAGCTTCGGTTCGCATGTCAATGCTTCGAAAATTATCAGTTCTCAATGACAACACCCGAGTCATTTTAGGCCTACCAGTCAAAAGTAGTACGTTTTACGCATAGCGGGACTGACGAGCTCCAACGTGCAATTCCTTCGTTTGTAGGATCTCCACAAAATGATTGCGACAAACCCACCATGTGATAGTCCGGCAAGCATGTGAAAGAACAGAAAGAGGCAAACGCATTTCCATTCGTGCAGTCAGAGAGTCCGTTTTCAAGTGCTTGCCTAGCCGGGCATTCAATCACTTAAAAAAGAAAAGAAGATGAGACAGGTCAAAACCTACTCCTACATTACAACGGTATAGGCCTACAGTACAATTCGCCAGGTGGCGCAATTGACGTATTGCGCCTTCATGTGTCATGTTCCCTGACCGTGAAATAGAAAATTGGCGAAGCATTTTACCTTCACACGATGCCTTTGGTGACATCCATTCCATTATGCCATCCTCATTTGTATCACCGCAGATCGCAGTTGCATTCCCAACGAGTACTGATCCATTTGAGCAAAGCACGGTGCAAATTTCATCATACAGCTTCTTTTTCGAGGGAATTTGAGAACAGGCAAGGGTGCCGTTACTAATTGGCTCTTCAGCGCACATCGACATACCTTCAATCAAAAGGGCAGCAAAATTATCATCTGCGAGACCATAGGTAGGCTACACTTCCACCGACATTGCATCTATCAAGCTCAATATGATCAATATAGCTCTAATATGTAAATAAACAAAGTAGCTGAGTAGAAAAGCGTGACTGCGCTCACTCGCTAAGTTTCCAATACGGTTACACGAATTCTTACGTCCACTGGCGACTCAAGAGAACTCAAGACTGCGCAGTGTCCGCCCAACTATTTCACTCAAATCGATTTGAATAATAGAATAACCACATATATATACCGCGGCAAGTCCTCTTGACGACCGTGTTGCGCATTGTCCTCGTAGCTGAATGCAGCTTACTCAACGACGCAAAATGCATCGAGGCCTCGCGGGATATGTGTGAGAGACCGCTACTTTCTTTCAGTCCAACCCCGATTGCAATGAATTTCGAATCTGTGAAGTCAAAGAGTTCCATTTTAAATAATACGTCGGCTGGCCTTCTACAAATACACTATATAAATATTCACCATATTCATCTTTAAGCCTATCAGTGACATTTGTGTAGTCGTCAATGCTATCTCCTGCCAGTAGGACCATAGCTACCAAAGGAATGCCGTTGCGGACTCCGGTTGAAAGGCCATCAAATGCAGTTTTGATTGAGGACGACAAATGCAAACAGCCACCGACCTGCTCGAGTACTTCCAGTTTACGGCGAATCAAATATGACGACATGTGTCGAAGGGGAAGTATTATCTGAATATTGCAAACCATGCATAGTGAAACAGCTGGAAACAATGCAAGCAAAAACTAACGAAATTACATTACATCTTCCACACCTTGGTAACTGAAACGGAATTTTGTCTATTGCATTCGGGAGAATCCCCGCCTGCAACAGCAATACTGATCCAAGCTGATCCTGAGTCAAAGACGCCGCCCATATCTGAGAATAAGGCCCCAAGCCAACCGGTTAAACGCCGGAAATCAGATGGTGAAAGATTTGCTGAACCATCGATGATAACCAACATATCCATAATTCCTCTGCTACAGCCTGAATTCGAATAAGAAGATTAGCTTTGACGGAATCGCACGTTTTCAAGAGCCGGGTTTGCGCGGGGGACTTTGACTTTTGGCATTTATAACTGATCGGCAGAACAGCGTCTTTTAGTCGGGCGCCGATGAGGACAGTAACGGATCCATGCCGCAGGGAGTGCCCGCATATCGCTCCATTCCACCACTGGCTAGAACCATTTACATTACAATGGTGGCCCTGGTGCACGTATATACTCAGACATAGACTCTCTAATGGAGAGGGAAACGTACGAGAGAAACAACTGTATTACACATCCGCATCACACCGGTATATGAATTTTTATAAGCTTACCAAGGCATTCTGTTATATTTCCACTCCATGATCCTGCAC
The DNA here is from genome assembly GCA_030412335.1 of Botrylloides violaceus. NCBI lineage: Eukaryota > Metazoa > Chordata > Ascidiacea > Stolidobranchia > Styelidae > Botrylloides > Botrylloides violaceus. Next base: position 3,569,749 of record JASFYC010000829.1, on the reverse strand, counting down.
CAGTGCCATTCAAAGGGCATGAAAATGTTTCTGTGTTGGATGAATTTGGGCAGACGACCTCACAATTCGATCCCGGTGAGTTCTTCTGCGTACACTCGACAGCTAAACCAACGATCGACTCCAGGGCCGGTTGACACGAGGAAGCTATTGGCGACAAGAGAAAATACACAAAAATGCAGTAAAAAGTACCAAGCGTTAAAATTATGTGCCATCCATAAAATGTTAGCGCATGATATTTCTTTTATGATAGACTCATTAACTTACCTACGCAACGAGGAAAGTCACCTTGCCAACGACCGTATTCATCGCAATTGAAGGGAGTAAAAGATGAGGGATGGAATCCAGGCGAACACGAAATTGTACAAACAGCACCGGGGTCGTATTTATCGCACGTTACATTTCCATTTGTAATGACTGGCACTTCGCAAAAGGTAGCTGAACAACAAGCAGTGACATCGTCAAATGTGCGTAATTTCCTACCACATCCGATGCTTACATATGCAACTTGGTATGTCAGGATTCCACAATCCAACTCCACCGGTATTAGGGTCAACACACGTCGATGAATTGCTTCCTGACAACTTCGCGCGTCCCTCACAACTGAATGCGCATACGGACCCTTGGAAGTCCTCATCGTCACATTGGTATCGCATGTGCGGTGAGAACGATAATGACCGAAGCTCTGGGCAGCGCACGGGGATCTCTGTAGACAAAGACAATTTCGCGGTAAATATTGGAAACACAGTAACATGAGCAATGCGTGGGCTAAGTGATGTACTTATGCAGTGGGGAGGTTCACTGTCCCATTCATATTCTTCTGTTCCGGATGGATTTGAGCATGTTACCACGGAGTTTGTCTCAGAAATAAGATACCCTCGATCGCAAGAAAAGCTGCACACCGAATCTTGAAAATTTTGGTCGGTGCATGCCACACTCCCGTTCGAGAAATCGATCCTCTCCGGCCAGCACGACGCTGCAATGAGATAAAGTATAATTTTGGATAAAATATTATATCGTTGGAACATCCTATACGTTCTTCCTTAGCATATAGAATTCGCTCGGACATAGCCCACACAAACCGATAGTGATGTCCGTCACATGCACTCAGAACGAAACCGTCGAAATGTGTTCTCACTCGAGATTTGCGAACAAGGTCTCATCTCATACGTATTTGGTTGCATATTCACGACGTAATCCCATGCTATATAGGTATACGTATTTTGTACACTTACAAATGCAAGCAGGTTTTTCCGGTAACCATTCAGCGACGCTTGGTTGAATTTGGGTACAGGTGACATTGGTGATGGTCGGTTGTTTAGGATGCTCGCATGAAACACTGCACACCGACCCCACAGTAACGTTCGTGCTGCACTGAGTGTCCATATCATCCATTTCAATTGATTCACAGAGAATACCATAGGTTCCTATTAAAAATATGTGATTCGTGAACTGTATAGCAATTGAATCGTCTGCTAGAGTTGATCAGAATTGTTGATGTTCTTCTTACTCGCTATGGTCACAGCCAGTAGGGTTGCCGCGATGAGTGGCATGAATTCAAAGCGCAAAATCTTCGACATTGCTCAGTGTGTAGCAAAGAATCCCGACGTTCAAACAACCCTTCAAAGTTTATCTAACGATACGAGGACGAGGGTGACGCAGCCTCTAAATTTATCTGTAAGAAAACGAAAATCGGTTTTCTGAATAGGGACAACGGAACCGGCTTTAGTAGTCTGAGCCATATTCGTGGAAAAGGTCCGACAGACACCCATATACTCGCCAGTCACGACGGAGTGCGGAAGGTTTTGGTTGTGATCCGGGCCATAAGCCGGAGGTATATCGACATGCACGACAGGCGTATTATCACACTATAGCAGAAAACGACATAAATCCAATAACAGCAACTCAGTTTTTGTTTCTATCCCAATCTCACCAACCGTAGGCTATACTGTACTTTATTAGAATTTGTGACGACACTGGTCACGTGACCACACTTGTGAGTGTTCACACGGCACCGCATATGACGTCACAACATGTGACGTCATCGTGTCACCCCCGAAATCGAAAGCTGGTTGCGTGCCTGTGTGCAAGGTCTCAGATTGTCCGCTGTGCTGTTGATTATAATCGGTAAGCTGATTACATAATTTGCGACAAGAAAATTAGGAAATGACTCTGATGTGGTAACGATAATGTGAATGAAATAGAAAACTATAATATTCAATAATATAGACACAATAACGAGTCGTTAATCTGCTCGGTCTCATTGGGCAAAGCATATAGGCTACGCCTATGCTCTTTTTATAGCATGTAATTGTCATTTAGTCAATAAATATACATATCGAATATGTTGTACAACAATTGTCCCGGTACAATGAGGCAAACACAAAAGAACTACATCCGATTCAACAACAATTATAAATAGCGATACAGTATTAAATGTCAACATCGATCATGAAAATATTACGCCGCAAGAACGACGGTGATGAATAATAGTTTTCCAATGACAGACATGGCTATTCGCCATAATGTTCTGATGTAGAGAGTATAGCCTAAAAGTTGGTCAGACGATAGGACTCTACAATAATGTTGAGTATAAACATAGGCTATAGTAAACAGAATATTTTCGCGTCGTAGATTTGACGTTTTCATGGGGGTATGGGCGAACAAACTATACCAGCCACCGCGATCACAATAAACGCGTGATGCACTTTATAGATTATGCCAACTTGCGCTCATTATTTCTGGTAGTGACAGAAGATGTCAGATAGAAAAGCAAGCGGTATGCTTTCCGATAGAGCGTTACTGCATCTTTCTGGTTTCATCGGTCACGAGTGGGAGGTACTTGGATACAACTTGGGGTTGAGGCGTGACCAAGTAGCGGTAATAGCCTCTCTAAACAGGAATGATCATAAGAAAAAAGCCTTCCAGGTATGGAAAATGCGTTTGTTCGCAATACGATAAATGTTAACACCATCATGTATCATTGCAGATGCTCAAAACATGGCGTGATTCCAATAGGAAAAGACAAGTTGAGAGGTGCGTAAGGGCTATGGAAACAATCGGAAAAAAAGATTTAGCTCAGGTAGGGGGCCTAAGACAAAAGATTTATGCCTTAATCATGGCGGATGCAGCAAATGCCGGAATCCCGTGTCGAAAATAAGTCCGTATCCGACAGCCAAATGCAACACTGGGTATAGACGTGCAGCTCTCCCTGTCCACTGGACCAAACCCCGAAATTATGTTCGAGCGAATATCATAGCAGCATTAGTTCTTACCGATATGCGGGAAAATACCACAATCCATCGGCCGTGAAGGAAGCAGTCGGCCTACAAGTCGCCATGAGCATTGAGAAATCTACCCGCTGCATTATGGACTAATCATAAATCATTACACCACACCTCTCGTTATCGATATGTGGGCACTTGCGAAGTGTGCTGAGACTGATTATGATAATTTTCACGCTTAAAAATTAAGTTTATGTACGCAGGGGATGCAAGGAAAGGGGCTTGATGATGTACTCTCCGATGCAACATTACTGAATCTTTCTGGTTCTGTCAGCCAGGAGTGGGAGCTACTTTCTGAAAACCTCGGACTGACACAGGAAAGAATCGCGGCTTTAGGCACCTTGCATAAAAATGATCAAAAGGCGAAAGTCTTTCAAGTAAGAACGGAATATGCAATGAAACATTCATTAGCTAGAGACCACATAATTGATTGCAAAGATGGGGGATATTTTCTTTCAAGCAGAAAGGCTGGCCGTTTAGCCACCGGGAGTGTGCAATGTGCATGCATCATGCCAAACGTCGATTGCCAAGCCTGGATAACTTGGAATGGTCGAGACATCAACATACCTGTGGTTTGGGTATCTTACTTTCTCCCCTCACTCATCTCCAAGTCCACGGCCCTTTATTTGTGCAGTCGTCAACCTCAGAGAAATTACATCAATTTATCGAGATAGTTGGCCTATGATCGATAAATATCGGCATATTCCGGAATACAAGATGAGACTGTCACCCTTCATCAAAATCGTCATTACAATCGTAGGCCTACTATCTTATATCTAAATACCGTAGCTGCGGTGCCTTCCTAATTCCTATTAGTTCTATGCCAGCACGAATAGTCACATCGTTCGCTTCAGGCGGACAGAGGAAAGCATTTCACGGGCCATCGGGCTATGGTGACGCCACAGTGACGCTCGGATCTTAATCATGGGCAATGCGTACATTGCGTAGGCGATTTTGGCGACGAAGCTGCGGATGACATCCATCGGATTCTAACATCGTTGAACCACGAACTAACCAGAACCGCTAAGTCTGTCGTTACGGTAGATACAACCGACGATCTTCACTAAATCGTCGCCTATATGTAATTGCCTACCCCACAGTATACCGGTACTATTTCACAGGCGCTCAAATTATGGCGTGATAACAACTATAGGGATCTTGTGGAGAGTTGTATTAGAGCAATGGAAAACAGCGGCAGAAGAGATTTGTCACAGGTATGAAAATTCGCGGTAGTTCTTTGTGCGTTTACATCCATCTCACAGACAGTGAGAGCATTGGATACACACAAAATCTAAGTCGTACATCGCAAATCATAGAATTTAGTAGGCCTAGTAGCTCTAATCTGTGCACGGGATATGAAAGTATTCCATTACAAATTCACATTGTATGACTTCTAGAAACTTTACTGCGCTAAATGGCCAGAACAAAAACTGGAAGTGCGAAGACCGGGACCTATGGACATCAGGATTGAACGAGTAAGATATACCGTATATATATATTTTAAACATTAGAAGATCAACACCCATTACAACGTACCTATCTTTCAGGTCAAAACAAAACAATTATTGGATGCAGGTCCACCAAGATACAATGATCTGAACCCAAATACTGTTCGTCCACTACGTTCTCCCAACACAACAAAACTGTCTTCCAGTAAATAAGTATTTTTACTCAAAATACGGGAATTTGAAAATTATTGCATGACTCTGACATAGATCTTTGCAATTTCTATGTCTCGTGTGATTGAAAGCCATAAAAGAGATGTCAAATAATGGTGCAAGTCATATTTTATGAGTTTCAGGAAAAGGCAGCGATACCCATTGATGACATTCAGAGCCTAAAATCCCCACCATGATATTCCATATCAACACACAACACGATATCGCTCATCACTTCAAGTGCCATCAAAATAGGTTAAGCTTACTCCTACGACATTGCAGTCGAACCATCAGACGTCAAGTTAACTAAAGAATTGCTTGCTTGGGCTAAGTCGCTTATAGAAACGCGCCCTCGTTGGTTGACAAATTTAGCTACAGCGAGTAGTTCCTCATTTGATACATAGATGAATTTTCCTCTGTCGTCTATAACCCCACTTAATATTTCATCATTCAGCATTGTTTGCACTCTATCAATTGCATCTTGAGTGCGTAGCCCAAAATGGGAGGCTAAATCTTCAAGCAGGACTACTTTCCTTGTTTTAATAAATTCCACAAATTGTAATAACATATTTTCACCTCCTTCTTCGGAGCCAATTTCCTGTTGGCCTTCTTCTTCCACTGAAAACATTGCCTTCAGCTTGAGATATTCTTCATGCTCTCTTTTCTCTTTTTCCTCTTGTTTCATCCGTTCTTCCTCCAACATTCTCTCTTCCTCTTTCAGTTTTCTTTCTTCTTCCAGCTTTCTCATTTGGTCCTTTTCCGCCTGTTCTTGTTTTCTCTCCTCACGCTCCCTCATTTCAATTTCCCTCATCCTTTTTCGTTCCTCCTTCTCCTGCAGTTTCTTCATTTTCTTTGTCCCTATTTTAGGATCTTTATATGTAACATCATCTTCATCATCAGATTCTTGGTCCAGACTTTGAGCTTCTGCACAAGTAAAAGATGTAGATTGTTACGTATATACGACGTATCACAGTCTAGTAAATCAGATGATAGGCTTGTGTGGTTGTGACTTGCGAACGGATTTGATGACAGGAAAGTCAATATCCCAAGATGTCAAAGAGTGCATTAGGCCTTCAATATCAGCATGGACAGGAGGCGGGGTGAAAGTTCGAGTCAATGGCTGGGAAAAGTCAATACGGTACCATTGCATTCACGTGATTGGTTTGTTACCTGCTGCACGCTGCTGTACTCTTGTTAAGACATTTCTCCGACGTACACGATTCGGTTGTTTTGGCCCTTGTTGCTCCGTTACAGACCTTGCAGGTTGAGAAGTCTTGTTGCTTTTGTAACGAATACTCAACCAAAGCAATATAGCAACTACTAACGCTGCTACAATGTAAATTAGAGGATCCATCCCGTTCCTGGATTATCGAGTGCAAAATATATCAACAGTTATCACTAATCATACAAATAGTTCAATAACTACGGGTATTATCCATATGGATATCTCAAATACCATTTCTCTCTGAATGCCTACACATTTCCGCCTGTGGTCGTGGCGAGGGTACGGTACGTGCGGAAGTTTCGCTGAGCTTAAAACAAGTAGCACTTCGAAAAGATGAGTTACTGAACACACTACGCACAACAGCCTAATCGGGTCTACGAGCGGCTAACAAGGAAGGAGCCCTTCGCACGCTGACGCGCCGGCCAAGAGTACACGAAAACCAGAGTGAGAGACTTTGACGAAAACCATCTAAACCACTGAGATGTACTGTATAAAGCTTTGCTCAGCTAAAGCGTTCCGGTCTGGTGATCACTCATACGCATATTACTAATATATTTATGGCCAATCCTACTTACCATTTAATACTTTTTAGATTAGATGAAATAAATTGCAAGCATATTTTACAATAACTTGTTTACAAATCTACCTATGCCATACCTTTGCGTGTTCGTTATCCGGATTTTGCCGAATATATTCGGCTAGTGTCACCATGACAACCGTATGTCTCCGAAGTCCAAACAAGCCCGTATGGCGCATTGTCGTTATAGTACAGTCAGTCGGTTGGTCTGTTGTTTTGTTTGATGCATGAATTACAAAGCTAAAGCTGAAGCTAAAGCTGTGAGCCAATAGAAAGTACCGCTGTGGACATTTAAAGTAAGCGGCATCCCTTTCCGGTGCAGAAAACTTACTGTAGCTCTGCCGATATCGTACCAGCGATAACAGACAGACAGACAGGACCAGCCAACATTGAACGAGAAGCTTGATTTCTATAGCCTCCTGGCTCCTTCTTGTCCGGCCATCATATGCACATCATACCCGTATGGTATGCATATGCACCAGTGTGTGTGTGTGTATCATGTGAGTCTGTGTAAATGCAGCAAAAATCAAAATATGGACAAAAATATGACAGTGTCCTTTCTCCTTTCCCTATTCACACATTTAACATAATTATAAACCTACCGTACGCCTACTTAACTATTATAGGCCTAGACGGCCGACCTTATTCTTGTTAGATTTGCTTTTAAAGCAGAAGCCATATTGCACCAGTCATGCAAAATAAAGACATGGATGACGCAATCAATCCGCGGGAAGTTGACACAAACACCTACTTGCAGAGACACAGAATCATCGAAATGCTTAACAATATGACATCCATGTTGATATACAGCAAGCCTGATGATCCAAAGGAGTATTTGATTGAACAGCTTGAGAAGTTGAAAGTATCTCAACAAACTGGAATGTACTTTCCTTGTTTGTTTGACGAGTCTAATCTTCAAGCAATATTTGGGATGCTTGATCCAACGAAACAAGGATTTATTTCAAAAGACCAATATACGGAAGCTTTAAGAACTATCGGAGTGAAAGACTTTGAATTGATGCCAACTGGTAGCGACAATGACAAAATAACTTATGAGACATTCATGGCAGAAGCGAAAAAAGGACTCTCAAAAGCCTCGGCAACATTCAAAGTTTAATATCTCATTAACCTCTACTTGGATTCAATAGAATATGCGTTCAATCAAAACCACTGAGATAAACACAACGTGCATAAAATACCTTCACTTGAATGCACCGTTATAATCTCTATGCCTCCGAATGTGTTCGCTTATGAACTTTGATTTGTACCGACTCAATACACTGTATAACAAGCTTGGCAGTATTAGTTGGAACAGCCGCGCCAGGAGTACTACCTATTTCAATTCCTTGCATTTACTCGCTATGCAGATAATCATGCGTCTCACGAAGATTTTCCACAACACTGTCCTTTCGTTGGTAACGTTCAAGTTGGGCTCATTTGTGCTAAATTTTCTCACCACCATGCATTTTAGTCCTAACCACTTCTCGCTTACGGTAACTGTTTTCTGGGTCTGTTTAATCTACGCAAACCACGGTAAATCAAACCAAATAGCATCACAATAGGAATGGGTCCTTTATTAAGACTTAGTATTAGAAGAAAATACTCCAATGAAACAAAACGAAAGACATGATTGGACAACAAACATAGAACGCAATAAATGAAGACAATGTGATAATTATTAAGATGTGGTATTGCTGAGAGCAGATGGCTACATGCCTACCTGTAGTTCCTAAGGGCAACCATATACGAAAAGTCTTAAAATAAAATCATAGTAAATATACCGCCTATTTCGGTTGGACACGTCCTAAAATCTTTGCAGTTCACCAAACATATTTTGCTAAGCCTCAAGGCTTGCATTTTAGGAATGATTCTGATGCCACAATTCATGTGACTACTTCAGGTTAGGAAAGTTTGGATCAAGATTTCTGTCATCTGTGCTCGTTCGTTGGCTCACTGACGACGGATGATCGAGCAGACTTATAATCTCCTGATGAAGATGAACCGTGAGATGTTCTTGATTGCTTTGACGGAGAATCGATAGGACTTACTGCTTTCTTGAACCCTGAGTCTCGTCCATGCAGTTGTTCATCTAAGAATAAAATAATTGCGATTTACAAGCTGCGTTCCTTAGAGTTACATTGGCTCATAGAAATGAGGCGACACGAAACATCAATATCAATATCAATAAACGGAGTGCAGGATTTTCCCATAAAATACTTCTATATACAATATACCTTACACCACATGTGAAACTGGACCAACCAGTTACTCCATGGACTGCTGTAAAGTAGTTGAACTCAAACGGTAAGGTGAAGTAGCTTATTAATTGGCAACTACCAAACAAGAATGATACTACCATATTAGGCAGGCTAATCACTCCAATGTTGCTGAATGCAGTCAGGCGAATTTGGTATTGTATGCACCATAGCACGTATTGTATAATACTTTATACATAAATCTTGTATGACGTAACAGGACGTCACAACAGGCCTTATATATCATAGCAAATGCTGTGAATGAGTAAACTGACCTCCATCCAAACTTCCCGACGATCTGTCACGCTTTTTTTGATCCGGAAGTGTTGTAGGTTTGGTGCCCATATTCTTTTTGTTCAAATCTACACCAACCGATGGATCATTACTGCCAGCTTTTGTTAGACTTTTCTTAGCAGAGCCATTGGGATTATATGTTGAATTATTGGTGGGATTTTCATCAGGCTTAAGGGTTAAAACAGAACCCTTTGTCGTAGAGTCACTATCTCTGTCTTCGGAAGAATTTTGACCGGTGCTCCGCAAACTAGCCCGACTTGGCTGATTTACAAGTGGTTGCTTACGTAAGCTTGCAGCTCTCTCAACGACATGACGAGGCTTTGGAGCCACCTTCGGCTTCTGGGGTATCGTTGGGTTGGGCAATGTGACATATTGAACAGAAGGCGATCGGTCAATATCCAACCCGCCAGATTCGTTTTTAAAGAACGCCTTACGTGCGTCTTTCATATTGCTTGTACTGTCGATTTTTGAAGAAGTTGAGCGCTTGTGCTCGGGAGATGGCATGAACTTAATATCACCTTTTCCTCCATCTTCGTTAACGATATCTATGATTTCGTCATCGTGTTCAGCAGCCATGTCTGACATTCCAGACTGGTTTGGTTTCACCTCAATGGTCCATGTCCCTTGTTTACTTCTTTGCAAGGTGCTGCACCTACAGTGTATTGATAGGTCAAATATAGAATTCCACTCACAGGCATCAGTGTTATATCTTACATTAGTTTCTTTCCGCCGTAAACAACGTACAGAGCAGAGCCCGGCATTGATTTTGTTCTTGCAGGAGGCACTCTTTGTCTTCCACTAGTTTCTCGTAAAGAACTTTTCCGTGTGACCATTCTTTCAGATGATGCATCCGAGCCGTCGTCACGGTTATCCACTGCATATCAAGAAATATGATTGAATTTTATGATTCGCCGACAGGTTAAATATGGCAAAATAACTCACAAATATTGTCTAAGCTCCGAGCATTTCTCTGGCTCGGTGAGGGAAGTAACCCGCCTTCGATATCGCCTGTAACAAGGATTGCATTAAACGGCTGAGATAGTCATCCCCATGGCTGAAAAACCTATCAAAATAGCTCAAGTGGCCTGGTGGGTTCTGGGGAATTAAAAAATAGGGGCAACTAAACTGGATTTAGATACCAGTAATGAGCCAATAATGTTATTGGGTGGGTCTTATCCCCCACTCCTGGACAAATACTCATAGATATATGTAGCATAGCAGCCATAACGATTACACACACCAGTGAGTAACATGAAAATCGTATGTGACTTCTGTTAACCATTATAAACTCACCTTCCATCGGAGATTGATTAGCTGGCAATAATGGTCTGTTCGCACGGTCATCATATTCGCTCTGATTTCTCAGGAGGTCAGACTTATTATTGGAATTATTAGTGCTTGGATTGTCCTTGATTTGTGCAGATGATGATGCAGTTACAGCGACAGTATACCCCCTGCAATTGAACAGAAGCATTCTAACGTTAAGGAAATCTGCAACGGGAACAGGACATTGTAGGCCTATTCACATACACTGTTGCGTATTATACAGTACATCACCAAAATGCATAGCAATATTAATCAATAATAATAATCAATGCTTCCAGTTACTCATTGGGTATTAGACATTTCTAAGTAAACTGTAACCAATAGGAAGCAAAATGGGAAACACAGATTTTAGATCGAACCTTTGAAAGAAATTGAGCAAAGCCTTCACAACTAGTCAGCTGGATTTTCAAATTTATCACAAAACAATAGCATTCAGTAGGCACTTGTCAGTCTCTAGTGCAAAATGATCGGTCTACATTTGACCATTAGTGTTATAATACAATATATAATGTGGTGTAAACAATCTGTGTGTTATTAAATATCAGCACACGACATAACAGTGAATCTTACTTGTCGTGCCCAGGCGTGAACTTGCTGCTTCTTCTTTTAAACATGACTATGAACACCAAGACCAGGAGCAAGGTGGCGACAAGCGCTACTGCTAATCCTGCAGAAATCAGAGTGACAGTCACAAAACGATTCAAACTAGTTAGATGATACATTTTAACAATCACGCACCAATTAAAAGAAAAGTGGAATTTGCAACGGCGAGAGTTGCAGTGGTGGTCGTTTCGTTTGCACCGATGGAAGGCCCAATTTTATCAGTTGTCTCGTCAGGTATATATTTAGGAGGCACTCGAGGAAGTGTAACTGAAACCGACACAAAAATTAATTGATCAATTACTGACATACACGGCCTGACCGCATGACCGATTACACCCTTGCGATAGTGATGTGACAGAATGTGGGCTACAACGGGTCAGCTCGTTGACTCTTATATTCTCACAGTTGCAGAGTCCACTATCATTTATGAGGATTTGTCCAAATGATCATCGATCATACTGGAAACCAAACAAAAACTGCAGTGTCGGGTAATGATTCATCAATGCCAGAACATAATCTCGCTAAATCTAGTCATGTCTCTTTCACTTCGAACTCAGGCATGAATGGGAGCATGCGGTCAAGCAATGTGATGAAATCAAATATAATTAAGACAAAACAAAAACATAGGACGACCTTTATAATTTGCATGCTTTTCAAAAAATAGGCGATACTTCTTACCTGTTACCAAAGGTTTCTGATCGGACGACTGGCCAAGTTTATAGGACGATATCCCGAGCGTTGCGGTTTTCACCGCATAATGACATTCATAAATGGCCGAGTCAGCGCTGGGATCGAAGTTTAAGATTTGAAGCTGTCCGTCGAATTTGATATTGTACTTTAGGTCCGAAACTAGAACAAAAACGCAAATGTTGACAAGAACATTGGTAAATTTCATATATTGCCAACCCACCTAATATCTTTCGCTTGGCCGGAGAGTTTGGACTGTCATATTTGTACCATGTAGCCTTCACTGTGGGATTTGTGACAAAATGACCGAGCGTCACGGTGTATCCTTTCGATGCTAAAATGGAAAAGGCACGTGTGATGGCTTTGTTGATTAGAGGTTCGCGTGCAGTTATCCTGACCTTGCATCGCCTCTGGTGAAGATGGTTGAGGAATCACAGGGCATTGAGAGGCGGCGTTTCCATAATAAATATCCTGCTTAAGGTTGCTTCTGTGGACGTCTTGAATGGCGACACATTCCTAAATACATCAACATAATCATGATAAGTGCAAGTCTAAGTTCCTGCTCAAGCTGCCCACAACAGCAATACATTAAAATCCTGTGCTTCAAACATGGTACAAAGTACTTGTACTTCAGTAAGCAAGAAAAAAGTATCCACCTGTATATCTTCATCCCAACCGCAGCCCGGGTCTCTTGACAGTATGCACATATGGCACGGATCACAGAAATCACAAGACCTTGTGTATGCAGCACAATTCGAGGTAGAGATTTGATGAAGTGCGTTCTCAGTACCAACGTAGAGTTGACCTTTTCCTTGTGACAATACCATGCTGATAATAGGATCTGTGGTTGGTTCATAAGACGCCAGATCCACAGTTTCAATTTCACCATTCTGAATAGAACATAATAATGATTACCGGTAATGGTCACCATGCCAAACACCACATGCTAGCCCAGCGACATGGATATACTCAAGTATCACAAGTATCAGAAATCAAGTAGCAATGTAGTGAAAACAAAAATTTTCTTACTTTATCAAGAGAGTAAAACTTGTGGATCTGTCCGTTATCTTTGCCAACATATATAACATCATGAACGGCTCCTGTTGAATTAGTAACCTGATGAACAGCAATCTGGAATTGGAAAGTAAATTGTTGATCTTTACCAATGCAGGGATAAAAACATTAATGTACCTTCTGGAACTTGTCTCCCGTTCTAACAAACAATGCTCCCGTTGTCACTGGCTCATCGCTAGCAACAGTAGATGGAAAAGCGGGCGACACTTCAGTCGCGGCCAGGAAGTTTGTAGACATCAATTTCGCGAAATCATTGGGGAAGTCTTTGCTGGTAGACTTGGAAGGATCATCCGGGTCCATGTTCGGATAGGCACACATACCCTGCCGATATGGTTTCACCTACAATAAAAGACACCTTAAGTATTGCCCTTGTACCCACTGGCATTATCCACTATTATATCATTCTTACACCATCTGCAGTTACTGTGGAATATTCTGATTCTTCAGTTTTCAAGAAATCACTTCCATTGAATGCTTTTTGAATGTCTATGAGCCTGAACGAGCAAACTGCATTCGACCGCGTCGTTTCATGCTGAAATGACAATATCAATGGTAGTACAATATTTTAAAAAAATACTTAGAAGCAACATACCATTGTCATAAAAGTACCGTAGATGATGTCATCTCCTCCCCGTATCATGTCTGTCATGACATTAAATTTTAGTGGGTATTTATCCTCGGTAACACATCTTAGCCGTAATTTCAATAGTGACGTCCAAGCATTAATGAGTAAATTCTTTCCTCCCATATCATTGACGCATAGCTACAAAAAAAGAACTTGATGATGAGGATCAAGTTAACACGCTTACAATTTACACTGTTACCTGAGTGATAGTTGGCTTAGGCACAGGCGGATCTGATTCTGCCCCGATCTCATGGGATGCCACATAAATTTTGTTCATCGTATGTAACATAGTTTCATCGACAGCAAGAAAGGATGCTACGTATTGAGGGTTGTCACCTCCTGTTGTCTCCGTTGAAAACACGACCTCTTTATCCATCACCTTCACCAATACAATAGGCTGTTGAATATTGCTCCTTCCAGTCGAGAAGATGTTGCTATTTCTGTCTTTAGTTACAGCCAATGAGGTTATTGAATCGCCAGGGTCGGCACTGCACAGATTCTCAATAAATGGATTACTATCTTCGAGAACGAAGTCACTTTGCGCATTCTAAAATAAGATAAAAACTCCTGTTCGGTACTCACAAAATACTGTTTACCACATAAAATTTGATGCATACTTGTCTGCGAAGAAGCCGGCTTTGTGGCAACATGGAATTGCTTCCGCATATCACTACGTGGGTTTCGTTTATTTGTTGAACAACTTGAATCTGGTTGTGACATTTCTTTCCACCATCACTCAGCGATGAATGGAGAGATTCACATGCCACTCTTTTGTTATCCCAAACTATAGGAGCAAAAGCTTGAGTTCTGATGTCATCTGGTTTATAGACATGACAGCGATTAATGAAAGCAAAAACATACTGATTATTAGTAACTCGGTTTAAGCATACCCAGTGTTTGTCCAAATACTGTACCCCTCGCTCCTACAAATAAAGTTTCATCCTTGTCTCCTATAGTCAGAGTTTTGAAGCTTCTGGAACCAGATGGCCGGAATGTGAAGAAAGGTTGCAAGTCTGAAACAAGCAGTAGTAATACATGCTTTAAAATTTCGCTAAGCGATATTACCGTAATCTTGCCACATCATGATGCAGTTGCACAAATGTGCTGCAGTACAATAAGACCAATTGCATGGAATCATAAAACACCATGAAGATGCTACTAAAGTTATTTGTGCTTTCCCCTTCTATTGAGCCCCATCATTATATACACAGTGTGCCCCCTTTATTAAGATCCTGATGGGAAATGCTGAAACAAAGGGATGTCAATACCCATTCATTAATATAATTAGGCAACACTGAAGGATTTGTAAAACTTGGCATATAAAGTGTGGCAAGCATGAACACAATACAATGTAACACTTAATTTATAATGCCTTTCATTATAAGCCTACAAACAATAGCCTTTTTTCAACACAACCCCACAATTGGTCAAACATGCTGGGTTTAATAATAATGGGCGGGCATCTGCAACAGCATTACAGAAAACTTGTAAACTTGGAGTTATGTCCTTGAAATGCACAGCATATATAACATACATGTTGCCAGCCTCTATTCTAAAAGACAACAGGGCAAAATCAATAATTAATAATTAACTACAGGGTAGAGTATGGACCTTATATCATTATAGTTTAGCAAATGAAACCCACCAGGCAACCATCTTGAGAGTTTAAGCAACCTGGCCATAATAGGCCTACATGACGCTGTCATATTTATAGCACCAATAGCAAATAAACGTAGTGTACATTATGATAGCTAAATATCTTAACTAGCAGAATACGAGTCTGATTAACGATGGATAAAAGGCATGGAATAATTTGGGTGGAGGAACATTATACACTAACCAAAATATATCAAAATTGTCGCGTAGTAAAATTCACAATCTCACTGGCACAGAGTAATCGAGTTTATGTCCTCTGGCTATAAACTCAATCTCTCATTCGTTAGGTAGCCAGTTGTATGAAATATAGCATAACTAAACACAATAGAATACCAAGTCAATATGACCTTGGCAGTAATGGCGAGTTCAATACTAATTCTATAAAAAGGGATATTCGCATTGTTTAGAGAAGACAACGACTCTAGGAATCACAGTGTCATATTTCTCATCCAGTACCCTGGTACCTATTTGTAACAGTACTACTTAAAATGGGGTTATAAAGATATAAAGAGCTATTGAATATGAGCTGGAGAGATGTTGGCATGGATTCCTAGTGACCTCATTTTGAGTCACTCCCTATAAAAATTCCCCCAACGTAGACATGACGTGTCTAAACAATTCATTATTCATAGTACCAGGCCCATTTATTGCTGTTCTGGATTTGTACAAGAAATAATTTTTCACCCGAAATGACGAGACGCCCGTATTCGGCAAAGTGCTCGAGCGAACCGTCAAGTGTGTACATAGGACCGTTGCGTAGCGTTGTGCCTTTCAAGTCTGAATATGTATCACGTCTAAACCAACGAGACCCATGAATCCTCAACGGCTTTACAGTCAAGCTGGATCAATGCGCTGGTTTTGATATAATGGATCGGATCCGCGCTTATGGAGTTATGTGATCACTGATTCACTACGTAAGTGCACTCAGCCCGCTTTTAACCGTGGCTAGAAGGGAATAGTGAAAAAGACGCGTCTTTGTATGAGATCGAGATACTCTGTGTTGACTAAGAGATGAGAATAAAATAACAAGAATCTGAAGCACTACTCGACCTATCCAAGGACGTTACGAAATCCTACGTACAGCACGAAAACTGCGAATACCGGATTCGCTGTAAAAGAGATTGAACTTGGTTTAAATGTTGAATTCTTCACGCCAGCCATGAGCTCAAGAATATGGATACATTTCGACCTGCTATTCAATTGACGCGTATTAGGATTACAGAATACAGATGTTCGTTGAACGTGAAGACAAAAAGGGAAGTGTCGACGAGACGAGGAGGCGAAAATATCACATACGCGCTAAAAATGCATCAGTGACGTAGTCGATACGCCCTAAGATTACGCAACACCATCACCCTAGCGTCCTCGGGAATGTGTTTAGATTTAGGCGAGTCGTCCAGACCGCCATCGGATTAGTAGGCTTAGGAACATATTAAAGGCATAAGCCCACAACAACGTCAATAGCTTGGTGTATCTTCAAGGGTTAAATAGGCCTACTCATAGTATGGGTCGCCTGCGTTTGTGGAACGCAATGACAATGAAACCGCTCCTAAACGCAGAATAATACAATAATCTTGTCATATTTTGAATTTAGAGTTCTCACTTCTCACATGTCGTTTTCCATAAAGTCATACGACCAATAGTGACGGATCGGATAGTCTGTCTGATCAATAAGATAGAGAAATCTACTCGTATTGTCGTGATTTTTGTGATCGAGTACTTATTCATAAGCGGTATTGAGTCACTCATAACGCTGACGATTCGTCATTGTGTAAATATTATCACCGTACATGCGTAAAATCAAGAGGGAAGGTTACCCTCACCGCTTAGCGAATTAGCTACCAATTTCAGTAACCCGACTCCAATGTATTAGGCAACAAAGAACTACATTGGTAGCGCTCAGATTCGTAACGAAACGTTAGACAAAAAGACGTTTTGCGAAACCAATGACGCAGAGAGTCCGCAAAACAGTCCGTTAATAACAAGCGGTCGATCTCGCTGAATACAGCGTATGAGGCAGAATCGTTTCAAAACATCACATAACAAGCAGCCAGCAAACTCCGTACTGCTGTGCTGTCGCTGACTTGCGTTGATATCTACACAAAGATAGCAGACTATACAATAAGGACCGACTGAAAGTTTCGCTTCTTCAGAGTTCCTCAAAACGGTTGGATCATCTAACCATAAAACGCAACCTGTTAGCGCCGTGTAACTGTGACTGAATAAAGAATACACAATATGGGTCGAGGTAAAGGTCGAGGTCATTATATAAACAAAGGCACGGTGTTGCATAACTCACTATGAGAAATGCATTCAACAAACATTCGGACGGGCCTATTCGGTGTATTTATTTACATCGGGAATTTCCAGAGTACAAAGGCAGATCTTTGAGGAAGACAAAAGTTTCGGTTCCGGCGGGTCTCGCTTCCTTTATAGCATTCGCAATTGCTCTTGAAATAACATCACACCGCGACTCCTAAACCCGAAGTTAGTCTTATCATATCCAGGAAAACGTGATGGATAAAATACACACAGCATCGCGTCTCGTCACGCAGCGGTGCCCATTATAACAACACCGATTGGGAGAATGGTGTGCCGCCTTCCTACCGACGGTAAACATCCAAGTAAGTTAAGTACACTGCTACGCCGTCCTCGAAGATCAGAGCGTCAGCTGCAAGATTTGATGCGATGAAGCGCCACGGGATTCATCAATAACTAATTATGGTCCGTTCCTATTTATCAGCGGTGCGGATAATAATAGGCGAATTGGAAAACCGAGAAAACGTTTATTGTCGTCAAATCCAAGGGTGATCCAATCCACTGTTGACAAGGAGTTCCATCACCTGCACTTCAGTAATAACATGCCTACACGATATGCTGAGAAATCCATTGACTATTCTTCCAGTCAGGTCAGGTGTATTACTAACACAGCAAGGGATTCAATAAGATAACACTTGGACGTTCACACTCCACCGCTTTACCAAACTAAAAAGATACCAAAGTTAAGGGAGTCCCCAATTTGCTACAAGAATTTCTCAGACACGCTGTGGCCCGTGTACGGCGATTTGGCTGTAATTAAGATAATGGCAATAACATTGATAGTAGTAATAGTACCCCGAGCATGAAATCATTTTATGAGTGCGTTATGTGTCGAGGATATAGTAAAGTGTACGTATAGCGGAAAACGACCTTGTGATTCAGCAACATATCAGCAGGGTGGAAGTAGACAACTCATCTTTTAAAACAGCGGTAGATCAATACGAAGTACAATACCGATAAGGTAACACG
Organism: Botrylloides violaceus; assembly: GCA_030412335.1. Lineage (NCBI taxonomy): Eukaryota > Metazoa > Chordata > Ascidiacea > Stolidobranchia > Styelidae > Botrylloides > Botrylloides violaceus. The sequence goes on along the minus strand of JASFYC010000829.1, from coordinate 3,551,200 downwards.
ATGCGGTTAAACTCTTCTTGACTAGGTCATGCTTGTGAAAATACGCTATCGTTTGCAAGCGAACTGCAACATCGTCATAAACCGCTCTTGTATTGATTTTAGCATCGCTGGTACAAGTTGTTATCTACGATGAGGGAATTCTCGGTGTGTTCAAAGCTGTTGATAAACTCACAAATTGGTAGTTGTTTCACGATACGACCAAAGGAAGCAAAACGTTGTGTGAAAAATCTCACCTCATACATAGATCGCTTCCATGATTGTGTGTGTCATTCAACATGTTCAATTGTTCATTGCGCAATGTTGAATCGGGACTTGTAAATCCTGGCAATCACTAGTCATATTCAATATCTCGACGTCAAAGCACGGCAAACAGCAACATAATAACCGTCGTGTGAATCATGACGCCATTCGGATACAGCCCCAGGAAATACTATCAACGAGTAGATGACGTAGTAACCACAGCAGCGAAAATATCGACTAGGCCTATGGGAAATGAACATAATTATGAGGATATAATCCCTAACAGTGTGTCATCGCAAACAAGAAGGATACAATAGCACTCAAAACTAACATTAGCCTCTACAGAGTCAGTATTGTTTGGAAAATTAGTTCACCATTCGCCTATACCGCGGGTATTTGTTGTTAATAGTGCAGGAACCATGCCGAGCAGTTAATAGATTGCGGTAATAAAACGACTGAAGCTCGAAACCCACGCCCGACACGTTCCCTCCATCACATCATTCACATCCCTCATTGGCAAACGTATAGATAAGCGAGGAATGGAAATCACTAAGAATATGGTTGACTACTGCGAGAATGGCGGATGTAGCGGGATAGCAACGATGACATCCTTTCAATACTATGCAATTTATAGGAAGTAATATACAGTTCCCGTTAGATTCTCTCACTGAGAACTCTTCTCATCACACAAATACGGAGAAAAGCACCCGTAAGGAGTGATTTGGCATAAGCCGTATCATGGCCTACTCTAGGAACTAAAGTAGGCCATGGCCGTACTTTGCCTAACATGAGTGAGTTGTAACTCTATAGTCAATCACTGCATTTTCGAACAGTGATCCTACAGCCTACTGGTATGAGAGCTATCCAGTACTGTAAGTGCGTACTTCGCACGTAGGCCTTCCGCGAGCCTACATAAGTTGGAGCTCCCAAACCCAATATCACGTGTTCTGAAAATTCTCGTGTGCGATATGACACATATCTCAATACACTATGCGAAAATCGCTCTTTCACGAGAATCACGAGCGGATATATTCCGCCATTTTCGGTCATACGCTGCGCAGATCGTAGAAGTAACAGTTGTTAATCATTATTGCAATGCATCAGCATCCACAAACGCTAATTCAATGAGTTGATGTCGCAATATGACAATCATGCACCGATTGCGCACGATCAACGGATATGACATAAGATGATACATTCCAGTAAATTTGTGCATTTGATGAGAGAAATCGGCCACCACGGCAGCACTGCACTGCGAAGTTTTCTGCAGTTGTGCAATTTGAGAGCGAAAAACATTACAAATGTAAACAATGAGCTGTTTCGGAATTCAAAGAACTTCAAGCAAGGTACTACACTGCTACCTGACCATGTCAACATCTGGCCAGTGGCAGTTTAGTACTCATATAGTAGTAGAAGCAATAGTAATAAAAATCGTTACGCAAACGACCCTTGCCGCACTCGTCATCGCCAGGCAACAAAAAATGCTAACACGCGTATTTCGCACGGACGAAATATGATCGTGGCAACACATTTACAAGATTCGGCCAACTTCGAATATATCAATGACGCCATCAAAACATTGAGTCGTATTTTTACTGCGTGCGGAATCGAGGGCATTACACAGAAACGGCACAGGGCAGAGGCGTTACTTAATAACGACATACAGGAAATTACTTCAGAAGTGGGCGTACGAATTCATTTCACTGAGATGAGCCACTGAGACACTCATGAAGTAGCACCGGATTTCCCCAACACTCTAAAGATAAGTACGTGCCCAAAGCGGAACGATGGCTACCCAGTTTACCGGAATTAACCACAAGACTGAAGTTCTGCTTAAGAGCGTGATGAGGCATCTCGACCGAAGTAAAACGTTGTTTACTCCAAACTCCAATGTCAAACTTTCTACAGTTTCTAGTGTTGTCCTACTCAACGTTTCGTTTTGCAGGGACGTACGAAAGGAGAAACACCTTTCTCACAATTATGTAAAATAATATCTCAAAATTCTCATCGCGCTACAAAATTTATTTATAGAATCGGCTTGAAAAATTTTTGACATAACGAGTCCCCGAATCACATTATGTAGTATAGGCGGTTTATAAGTCTCAAGCCTCCCAACCGCAAGCTTAGACTACTGATTACCACTGGCAAGTGGAAACAGATTGACCACAATTCCGAGAAGGAGTATTTGCTGTAAATCCCGGATAACATTATGTAGCCGCACAACGTATGCACTCATACATGCACCTTGAACTCTTTTACACGCCCAAGAAAATTACGATCGATTACGTACCGTTTTTTGAAAGAGTAACGAAAGGTATCTTTTGCTCCATCGCATAACCGATGCTGCATAAAATCAAAAGTGCCAAAAATACTTTAATAATCATGGTGCCGTCGTAGCTGAAATGGAAGATGATGATGGTTTTGGTGGACATAAACATGGTAGCCTTCACTTGATATAAGTGACATTGAATAGACAACTCACCTGGAAATTTGGAGGATGGTACAGTCTAAAACTTGTTACGTCGAGATGTCAGTTCATTCCCGTTCGTATTCAACATTCATTAACTATTATAACGATTTACGTTAAATAATAACTGAATAATTTTTGAAATTTTTATTTATGTCATACGAAACAGAACATCACAAGTCGCGAAGAATAACTATGCTTCTGTTTTCGATATCAGACAAAAGACAATCCGGCTCTGCGTGACAACAATGTTTCACCTGCACGCAAACGAACGATCCGTTTTCTCACGGGAGTAAATACTAACTCTCTTCCAACCGATATCTAGTATGTACTACATACGTAACTAACTAACTACCTCTTCTGCGTTTATTGCATCGCCGACTATCGTCACCTGTTCAAACGGTTTCATCACCAACCGTCACTCAATAGTCTGATTACCGTTAAACTCAGCAATATGTCGCAGTGATCACACCTATGCCAGATTAATCACACCAGCATTACTTTACAACAACCACAGCCATGAAAAGTCTCGGATAGCAACTTGCAAGTATTCATAAAGCTTGATATCAGAAGCGTTTTGCTGACGATTGCACCATTCAGGTCAACTTAGCACTTCACAGTAGGTAATAAAGTTCATGTATATTTCATGACTGCCTGAATAGAATGATCGCTGGAAGCGAACTGACCTTCACTGGTTCATTCTCACAGCAACCTTGAACTAACGGAATCGAGCAATTGGCATCGCTGCAGTGCGTCTCGATAGGAATTAACGCTGACAGCGAGTGTTTTAACATCCGTCTTGATTGCTACTGCTACTTACTAGCCTAACTAGCGGATGAGAGAGACAAACACTTTAAAGTTTTTCCTGGGTCAGACACACAGTTAGTAGCCTACTCAGGATGTGACACAAATCGAGTCTCGAAAGGTGATACATTTGCCGCATCAGTGACAACTACAGCTAGATCAAACCCGGCGCGATGCCATAAGGGCGGTTTTTCTAAGAGTGCAACTTCCCTTGTTTGTAGTGAAAGAATAAAATGGAACATCTCGCCGCGGGCACTTAGCCCGTATGCAGCACTAAGAACTAAAATTGCGACAGTCATGCTTTCAGCTGTTGCAATAGTACACAGACTGATACAACACAACACATTATAGTAACCTACTTCAAGCGTACGCCTTTATAATAAACTAATGGTTGCCTTATAGCGTGTTTCTACCACAAAGAAAGTAAAACTATGAAGTAAAATAAAATTGTATGATTTATAGCCAACGTTGCAAGCACAACTACAAATATGGCAAAAATAGAAAATGAAATTCTATAATCAAGCATATGTTGCAACTATGCAACTTGCAAGCAAGTCCATGAATGGTAGCCTAAACTTGACTGTATTGTTCAAACATAGATAAGAAATCGGCTTTAGGAAAATTTTCCTTTATTAGCGTAACTGCAAATCTGACACTTCTTTAATAACAAATAAGGAAATCCTTGCTTTCCTGGGCAGGTTGATAAAAGTACAGCCATGAAACTTATAGGCTGCACCTTGCAGGGTCATGGTATTCCAATGACTTAGAAATATTGAAAGCCTTAGACGGACTTGGTGACTTGGGAATCATTCACCACACTACACTACACTCTAATTGGTGTTGTCACAAATGAAAACAAAGGAACAAATCACGTTTCCTATAAAATCTTAATCCGTTGTAAGAACTCAGAAGACAATAGAAAAAGATAAAACACTTTTGTATCAACCAGACATGTTCAATACAGACAATAACACTGCGTGGTTCGGTCAACCAAGCTACCAAACAAGAATTTTTTTTCTGATGATGACATGCATTCTCATGCCCTTGGCTGCGAATCTAATCTACCACCAGGAATGTAAGCATACATATACCTCTCCCTAACTCCCACACAATCAATGTTTCTTTATCTTGCACCTGTAAAGACATTAAACAGGAGTACAGTATATAGGACAAGAAAAATTTTCCACTGAGAGTTGGATCTGTGTCAGCCCTGATTTTCATATAGCAGCAAATATTCATACGAAGTCAGCACCAGATCATACTTTCGATTCATAAGCTGGCTATCGCTTACCAGGAAACTGGCTGTGTCTGATAAACATTTAGGAGTCAAACAAACAGTCAACCATTGGTAGATGAAAAACATTTAACAGAATTTGCCCACAAGGATCTGCAATCTAAAATCAACAACAGCTATATATTTCTGAAACTAACAATTTTTCCAACATTCAGTACCAGTATACCGGAATATTTTCGGTGGTATATATCTGCACTTACATTTCTATAGACACCAATCAACAAAAACAACGGTCCTGTAGTGTAATGCTTACATCATTGCAGGGATATCCATCGGACTTCATAACTAACCAACAACCTTTCTACATGTTTTCAGACTCCAGTTTGGCACCCACCTGCCCTACACCCACACCAACCGCGCCCAGTGCTGACCCCACCCGATAGACCCACCGGCCCCGCCCATTGCACCTGGACGCCTCAACCTCAATTCGACTAGACCCCCAGGTGGCACATAACCGCCTCCCACGCGCCCTCGCTCGCCTGCAACAAGCCGGGTTTAACTGAAACACTTTGCATCCCTCGACGTACTCGCGGCACTGCTCATGCCGACTCTAGAGACTGTTTGGACGAACTTTCGGTATAAGTGAAACCCACTGGCCTGACCCTGCCTTACTCATGGACTCTGAGGCCCCTCAGTGGGGGATATACCTAACCAACACCCTTTCTACATGTTTACAGACACTAGTCATCCTTTTCTGCCACTTTCAGTGACAGACATCAACAAGGGGGAGGGGTGTGATTTAGACACAATGTCGATTTCCTTGCACGGCGTTCTGCCACATTTAATAAAATGTCAATTTCGTGTTACACTTTGTTTCGTACACGTTCAGTCAATTTCGTTGAACTACTGTGTTTATGATGTCTGTGGTCCTCGGAAAAGGATTTCACCCTTTTGTATACTCATAGGTAGACATAGATGTTTGTTTACTTCAGCAAAAAAGTCTGTACCAATGCCTTATGGGTTCGAGCCCAGATGCAGTATATATTATATCAGATATATTTTAAATGGTACAGTAGGCCCAATTTGAGCTTACCTAATGAGCCAATGCTATGGGATTGTCTTGGCTTGTAAGAATGCCTTTTCGAGTCTCTGGCTTTGGCTGTATCTATTCCTCTCTATGCAGACCCCACCAAACCCCCCCTATCCTCAGAAATTTGACATTGGCCACGCGGAAATCAAAAACAGGCGTACGTAGAAATGATTACTTGCGCCCAAGACTGATTTCGGCAGAGGTTTTCTCGCAGGCTACTCATACCAGTCAAAGTAGGGGCCAGCCAAGGTGAGTTTTAAAAATTTTTAGTCAGGGGAGGAGTCACAAGTTTCATTTGACACCGTAAATTTGAATACATGGAGGTACTGGTGCAGTTAAGGATCTAGCCAGCACTGAATTTATGAATTTCATCCTGTTTTAAGCTTTTGATAGGCTAATATCCGAGTCCTAGGGAAGACACAACAGGATCGCCAGTTGTCCTGCATGCTGAACTCCTAAACTGTGTTTTATCTTTGTCTGCCATTGAAAACATTTGTGCTAAGCGCTAAATTCTGTACTACATATACGCCGGAAAATATGATACATGAAATGAAATAATAATATATAAAGGATAAAGATATCAGCAAAACTGTTGTCTAAATGCCTACCCACGTCTCGGTACCGTACTAGTTCGGTACTTGCACGATCCTTCAGCAATAGTAATACACGCCTTTTTGACGCTACAGGTAAAAGGTAGCTATTTCAATCTTGCACTCATTTTGACCACCCACCCACCAACAATACAGCCTATCCACAAACCCCCTTCACGAAGCTCAAGAATTAGGACAGCTCTCAAGTGGTAAAAACAATTATTTTATCTCGGCTCATGGGGGACTCTAGCTGAAGCATGAGATATCTACATTTTATTAACTTTAATAGATACAAGAAATTGTAACTTTCACTGTTTCAGGACCTAAAAATTAAAAATCTGTTCAAGATGATTTTCGCACTGCCATCTACCCGTTAATTAACAGTCCTCACTCATCAACAAAATGTATGCCGCTAGATGACGCAACGCAGGAGTTGAAGATTTCTGTGAAACTCGTTTTGTTTAGGCAACGGTCGTGGCCCGGGTAAATGCAGACGCAGCGAAAGAATGAGGTGAGCTGGCAGGCACCATGTCTGGTGGACTATTGTGAATAGCAAACAACGGTACTCCCCGAACAGTCTTGGTAATGCGGTGACACGTGATGATGGAAAAGTTGACTTTTTGAAAGACTTTGCAGATTGGCTGACAAACTGGAAATCACATGCACCGTTCAAGTTTTGCTTTACGAAGCAGACGATGTGAAGATTGACAACGCAGCCGCTTTTCAAGAATTTCAGAATGACGTTGACATCTTTGCTTATGATTTCTCTGAATCTTCAATTTCAGATGAAACAAAAGAGGTTGTATATTTTGTTGCTGGCTTTATAGCCAAACGTATTGCCAGTTTAATGATGTGCTTTGGATGCTCATTATCCCTGTTAAGTGATGGTGGTGAAGATGAAGAAGAATTTCCTGAATATTTCAGGCATTTGAACAGGGGCAAGTTGTCAATGCCTACCCTACAAGTTGCTCACTTTGTGTTTGACGTGTTTGCTGCATTAGATTCTAGCAGCAAGCTTATATCTCAACACAGTTCTGTTCCTGCTAGGCGAGCAGCATTGCATTTGTTAGAAGTTGTGTTGGGTACTTCACGAATTGGTTGCGCCATCCATAGTGAAAAAAAGGGAAAAGATTTGAGGCGGGTTGGCAGAATCTCATTTTTCGCTTTTACTTGTTACTTTGAGTTATATGTATATCACATGCAATGCAATATACAACATTTACGTACTACTACTCCGTGTTTTAGGGTTCATGTGCGTTACCGATCGCGCGTTTTCCTAACAGTGTGGTTTGGGTGGATGGATAGGATAACCAGCCTCCTAATTTTTTGCTCATTAGGCTGGGTGTAAGGCCGTATTTTAGTAGGCCATGCAGGCACCGATTTTCGTGATTTTCTTACCTTCAGCATGAGCAACTTCGTCCCGCACCTAAATCGCTCAAGGGTGCCGGTCAACGCCCAGTCGTTTTGATCTTGTAGATGCGCCCTATGTTCGTCTGACTTCTGAATGTTTCAGACGTTTCATGTTCGACAACCTGCGCTATGGAGCCTATGTTCGGCCCCTCTACTCGCGCGCACCTTTCGTGAACTTTCAGCGTAGGCGTAAATGCCCGTCGACTTTCCAGAGCCCCCGCGATGCCATATGTTTTAACCTCTTAGCTTGCTCCTATGCCGGTATGGCCATTCAGTTTAGAAACTTGAACGACAAATCGTCTAACCATCTCACACCACTGTCTGCGTCTGTCCCTTTTGCTAGTCAATCACAACACATTGAATTTTTTTCCAATTTTGTAAGTAAAGGTAGACCTACCATACACAGAAGTTGTGCGATTTCGAGTTACACACTACCGAATCTTGAAAATACTTTGTAGCCTATAATATACAAACGCAGCAATAACACCATAGAAAGTCAACAATCTTTTTCAGAATCACCGGATGGATCATACTTGCTGGCATCGACCGACGACCAGGCTAGCAGTGCTTTGTATAGTTATTTTACATGACACGGCATTGTTCATGTATGAAAGCTCTGCTACGGCGCGCTCTCCGTCAATAAGAGGGTTCACGATAATCTGTGAACGTCGAAACATATTTTGTATTAGGCCTACCTAGTAGCCTAATTGGATTGTTCAGAAACCTGATGTCTCACCTTTAGCGTGTATTCTTTATTATTTGTTGGAATCCCCGTAATATCTATCCACTGGCAATCAAGTGACGCTTTATAATCGTCATAGCAACCTGGAGAAATCGCTTGTGTGGGTCTGTGGTGAGGGCTTGCTCCAGTGCAGTTATACCTGAATATCGAAATTACAACATTGCGAGTCGACAACGTGATTATAAACAACACATGAATTATAACTACTTTGCGTCGGAAGGATATTTGCAGCCGCTATCTTGGAGGCAAAAACTGACTTTGTGTCCTTCCCCAACAAGGGTTCCGTTGTCGCTGTAAAGGAAGAAGTGGGCGAACTCCTGCATGCTGTGGTAATGCCTTTAATTGAAATCAACGGTAATAATTAGAATCTCGTATATATAAGAGTGGCTGATTTTCACAGAATATGTATATGTACTTGTGGCATGTGTGATAGGTCCAATCTTGAGGAGGAAGATCCGGGAAAAAGTCCGCGGTTCCGATATTATGTACAATAGTAGGAAATCGAAGAAGCAATCTCCTGTAGAAAACAAACTGAAATAGTATTCCTCAAATCCCAACTAACTGACAGTACTGACTACAGACCGCGGTGTTCGTGAATGCACTTTGGATAAGCAATTTTCGTTTACAGCGCATGGAATTTCGCTTTTGCTTCTTGTGTCGAGGAATACACTACCGTCCTTCTTCAAATCCGCGGGATGTATTGCCAGATCAGGCAATCCTGTAGCGAAAGGGTGACATCGTTAAACCTGGGTAGTCACCTGATTATACACAAAATGCTTGGCATTACCATCGCGTTGCACCTGGCTCCGCGGCAAGGAAGTCGCGACTGTGGTTTGCGAAACTGAAGCTGTCTTGACAGTGGATTGTTCGTGAACCGGAACTCCTGCAAGATTAGTTAAAATTTATCCACAGTAAACTTCCCCGCCACAAATTAAGTAAAGCCTATAGCCTATACTTTTCGTTGTAGAGACAGCGCAAGGCATCAACGCGCGCCTACGGGGGTGCGCGAGATTCTTGCTCAATTTTTTTCTGGTTAATCAGAAATTACGTAATTGGCCAACCGGCATATGATTGGACAACTACAATAAGATGAGTAACTAATAATTGCGATTTCGCAAAATCCGGCAACGCATTTTCAATCATTTTTATGCGTAGAGTGATTGGACGATGCAGACAAATTCCATATATTATGCATAACATTCGCTTCCAACTTTCAAATGGAGGGTTGAGAGTGCGTGCACGACTGCAAGTCAACGGCTTAGGTCTACATCCCTAGTAAGCTATATGCCTAATAGTCATCGCTATACAAAATATTTGGCGTTTGGGCTACTCCATGTAGCAAACAACTTATATAGCTGATCGGGTATATAACTATATATACCTGAAGTCAGCATGACAATATGACTGATGCGTGTCGGTTTCAAACGAGTTCCACTCTGCTCATCCTGAAATCTTGTCCTTGAATGCGATACCATGCGGCCACCATTGGGGTTTTGAAACACTAAAAACATTATTAAGTGTACGCCTATAATGTCGACCTGTAATAGGTCTAAGTAGTTAATTGCGCTGGAAACTTGAGTTTAACGGAGGTCACTAATAAAGTATAGGCTACTTACCTGGAGTTACATCATCTGGCCGATTCCATTGAGCTCTCTGAAATATATTTACGAGTAAATATTCTATACCAAGCGTACATAATCGGGAATTGACGCAGAACCTACTTGGTAGCCATTTCCGCCGCGCACGGTTGCCGGAGGGGTGATCGCCTGTGTCTGCGGCGGATTGAAATATCGCGAAGGCGACCCGTGACTTTCTACGTTACGTGATGAGTCATCTTGGCCCGCTTGGTAAGATCTTGAATAAGACGAAGATCCTCCTGAATAGTCCGAAGACATTGAACCATGCATATTTCTTGTTGAGGTCTGTATCCTTGAATTTGTGGCGATTCGTGGATCGGAGTATCTCTGAGCAGGTTGCATGGACGACGCACTGTCATATGGTTTTTGGGGTGAAGCAGAAATGCCTGAACCGGTTCTCCTGACCCCTGAGTAATCGGGGTAATTAGGTGATTGAACATCTGGAATAGGGCTCTGCATCGAAGAACCGTATGATCCACCGTACTGTTTTCCCTGTCCATAGGCGGCATCATCATACCTTGACTGGGATCCCATTCCGAATGAATTGGCAGCGTCAGAACCGTACTGGTTTCCCTGTCCATAGGTGGCATCATCGTATTTCGCCTGGGATCCCATTCCAAATGAACTGGAAGCGTCAGAAACGTGTTGGTTGCTGTTTGATGCTACATACGGGTATTGAGACTCTTGACTCTGTCCGTATGCACCTGCATTGGAACCGATTGCTGACTTACGATCTGAGCGACCATAGCTGTGGTACGAGTTACCTTGTTGGCCTTGTCCATAACCGGATGTTCCTAAGGCGCCCGATGACGGAACGTTTGCAGATTGGTAATTGCCATAATAACTGGAACTACCATCTGAGCCAGAATACTGACTTGCACCATAATGTGAATCTGAAGCTCCGTACGGATTTGTTAAGCGATTTCCAACTTCAGTTTTTGGGTGGACGTAGGAAGAGTAAAGAGAATACGGATCGCGGTAAGGTGAGCCAATCGCTGCCGCTCCGTACGTGTTATATCCTGTAGCCAATAAACATCTGTAGGTTCGCCTATAAATTTGGCATTTCACCATGACTGTGCGAATATGCATTTATTGTATAAGCCTATACTTTTGCTTAAGCTTTGATACCTAATAGGTCTATAATTATAATTATAATTATAATGTTTCAAGATTGATTGTGAGCGTTATGCATAGATTCCGTGCTGAATGTCGATCGACGCTTACCGAAAAAAGAGTAAACCTCTTTCCCGTCATCTTTGTTCTTATCCTGGGTGCAAGTAAAATAGTAACCCTAATTGGTAGTGACCGGAGAATATTGCGGGTCCCAAAATCGTCTGTCTAAAGCCAATACTCTATTGAGCAAGACACACTCACCCGCTCCGCCGTAAGGTGTCGGTTGTTGTCCATAACTCCCATAAGAATACGACATTTGAGGACTCCTTGCATAGCCACCGTAACTTGCGCCACCGTATACGTTTCCGTATGGACTTCCTTGCGGAGAATATCCCCTTGCATACCCAGCTCCTCCTAATTGTTGTTGCTGAGGATAGAGCGGTTGCTGAGCTGCGTATTGTTGCTGAACTGGAGTTTGATACGCATTCTGCATTCCGTAGCCTGCCTGACCGCCACGATAACTCGACGGTACAGGCAATTGTTGTGAAGAATATTGACTCTGACTTGGTCCGGAATAGATACCCTTGGTGTCATATGGAAATGTGCTTGTTCCAACCGGCACAGCTTGTCTGCCTCCAGATTGCTCTCCATACTGCTGTTGATAATCGTACTGTCCATTACGGGCATATCCACTATTCGTTTGGTAACCATACTGCTGGGGTCTTTGAATACCAGATGAATAACCGCCGGATGATCCATCGGAATGAGTTTTAACTGGACGCTCCGAACCACTTCGTGACGCCCCGGATTCCGAGGACGGTCTTCGGGTCCTCAGACGGCTTCTCACTCGTGACGGAACTACACGTAGAAATTAGAAACAAATGTGTTTAGGACTTGAAAATCTAAGAAATCCATACATTAGTCTACTTACTAATGCCAGCTGACAGAGCCGCATATGGTATTTTCGAAGACCCAGCCGCTTTTCGTCTGCCGCGACGTAGGCGCTGCTTCGGGGCGCTAAAAGCTGTTGTCGCGTACAGAATAAAGCAAATCAATAGTTTCAAGTTCATCTTAACGTAATCGATAGGAAGCTAGAGAAGTCCTGTTGAAAAAACGCAGTAGTAAAGTAACATAACAAGGATCCGTGTCCCAGTATCCCATTCAATCTAGTTCGAACCAAGCTACTGAAACCCCCACAAGGAGCCAAGCAAGAATGCGCGGCGGGCATGCCAGGAGATATGCTACATGCAACCATAGTTTTGAGGTCTGCCATCCAAAGTTTTTCATGGCCCTCCTCGCCTTCACCTGATACGTAAATAATATCGACCTTACTTTGATGACTGCCGATGCTTACTATCTCACTAACATAAATATCGGGCTAGATAAATCGCTCGAACCCTACCAAGTCAGCGGCCTCTTACGGCAACCGAATGCTGAGGTTTGCATCACCCTTGGAATGCCCAATCGTCAACCGTACGCACACGAAACGCTGAGCACTTGCGCACACGTTACCGAATTCACTATTGTTTCTACATCAATCACATTCCTAAGAACCTAATACAGCGAATTCAACGACAGTACTAGGTTACTACAAAGTTGCCGTTCCACATTTACACAGAGATTTGCAACAAATCGTACGATCGCCCAAGCCGACACTCCGAAGGTTTCAGCCCTTTATTTGGAACAATATAGTGGGCAACAAAAACATATATTAATCACTGTCGTCAAAACAGACCCTCTTTCCCGTAAACCCATGCAACTGTTTCTGCTCCTGCTTTCTTTTTCGACTTGCTTCCCATGAGGGGTGCAACGGCGCGAGCTCTTTCGCCTGTGATTTCTTATGCGGCTGCGTGCTTGCCTTCTTAACAAATGTCTGGCATGTCTTCGCTTTTATTTCGTTGCTTTTAGTGTTCTTATCATTTTTTGTTGCTAGCCTTCTTCTAGGTCTCTGACTTGGCCTGTTTTTACCTGAAACGGAGATTAATATCGTCATCGAAAGGGTAGCTACAACATACTTAGTAACGCACCGCTGACCAAGCGCGCAAACTGTTACCTTTATTACGTTGATGAGAGATGCTCGCTAAACTTTGTACGAAGCAAGATTTCACTTGCTTCAACTCTTCATAATGCGACAAGTGCGCCGCCCCCGCCTTGCTTCCACCTTCATACTTCTTGTTGACAACTCCTAATAGAAAAGAAAGCCATTGTCGAACCTATTATGGTCTGAAATTTCTGTCATCGCAAACATCGCATCCATCTTTCACAACGCGCAGCTCGAAATTAGCGCACTCGCACACTGCACCTGCCGCGTCAACTCCCGCAATCGAAAAATGCAAGGAATTCCGACAGAGGTTTCCAGGTGGCCAATTTCGATACATTCGAGTCAGACAGGAGATGAGTAAGATGAATAGCGAGCAGTACAAGTAAATATCTAATGATAATGATGATGAAGTAGGTAATCTGCGAACCTGCCCAATTCAGGAAAAACATGTCCTGAACCTTGGTTGATGAATCATCCTTTCCGCCTGGGTTCTCCAAATCTTTTAATTCTATATTCACAGAAATATACACTTTTAGCACGTAAATCGTCAGAAATTCGAAGCAAAAATAGCACCGATGTCGCTGCCTATACTGGAATCATCCGAGTCGAATCTCTCTCCAATGTTGGTTAGAACGTGAGTGATGTCATCAAACCCTTGCGTAATCTCTTGAAAATCTGGCCTTGAAATAATAGGGTGATTAGGAATACTAAATGAAATGGACTAGACAGTTTTAATACCGACTTAAGTTCTGTCTTGTCTTCCACTTCAATAGGCGTATGTTTTGAAAAGTTTTGCGTCTCTGCTATAGCTTCGGTTTTCTAAAGAAAGCAGATAAATCCAAAATTCTATCAACATCATTAATACACGAGGTGGTAACCCACATTCAATTCCGATAGGCTTTCGTCTTTATCAGAGTCGTGAACGCACGTGTCATCACGATCAGACGAGGCGACCTCCTTATTCACGGAAGCAGTGTTTTTATTAATTACTTCGTCAGAGACATGATCGTTACGGCTCGCTTCGTCAGAGACATGATTGTCACAGCTCGTTTCGCTATCAGTAGTTAAACTGTTGATACGTTTACGATGGTTTTCCGATATTGATTCTTCGACGGTATTTTCAGAGAGAGTCGATTCGTGTTGGTGAACTGAAAGGAAAGGGTTGCTATTGACCAAACGGCTTACGACTGACCATAGGATGACGTCAATAGACTCAATACGGAATTGTAAGCAACGCACTTTTCGCAGGTATAGATCACGCTTCAGCATTTCTCTTAACTATTGACTGAGCGACTATAGTCATGACCCATGAGATATTCACACTGCTATTGGACGCAGTACACCTAACTTGCGCATGCGCCCACAGTCGCTTAATGGAATTTTGGAAACGTCGTCTGTCGTCTCACGCGTTCCCTTGATTGATATGGCATGCGGCATACATATGCCACGATCTATTGGCGATCGGCGCACTCCTTAATTACGAACAAAAGGCCTCGTTCTACAGACGGCTATAGTGGTGACGGAATTGGGGAGGAGTATGTCGAACGGTGTATGTCAATCCCGAATAAATCCGGGTCGCATGTTCGGCTGATTGCTGTGGATAAAGTGAATGACAAGCTGGCTGTCGGCGTCAGTCAGGCACGTCACTAGCTGAACACATCGCAGGTAGCAGGTAGATGGGACTGTAAAGAGAACACAGAATAGGAAGGCAACTGGAGCCCAAACGCAAACTACGACTGGAAACGCTGGGTCCTTGTCTTTTGTTTTTTTGCAACCTCAGCGCAATTACGAGACTTGAGAAAAAAACGACTTAGCAGTTCAGCACCTCCCGCGTTGCAAGTGATCACACATCAAAGGCAGTAACGAACCGTAAAGAGCACCACCAGACGCTGGCGCAAACGTGATATCTCAACCAAGATGAAGCGGAAATGTTTATACTATCAGTTATCCGTGTTGCTGTAGCTACTCATGCACGTCTTTTAACACAAACTACTCTTTCAGCTGTTGGTAGTTGATACAACCAATGGAAACAACTTTTTCAAACGCCATAGAGTTATTGAGTGTTGCGACCAACGCGTATAGGCTTTTTGGGTTGTTTTGAGAGTTAAGGCCACGTCGACGTCGATGCAAAACGTGCTGTTGTCGCTCGACACGTTGACTGATGAGCATGTGCTTGGTATGACGTTGGTGATTCTTATAAATGAGAATCCAAGTAAGCGCAAAATCTGCGTTGAGCACCAGCTGGGTAAATGTGCCAGTCGAAAATACTGTAATATGGGGTATCCCAATACCTGTGCTTATTCATCTCTACAATAGAAAATTAATCATACCTGCATCATTCAGTTCGGTATTCACAGGTGAAATATCTTTCCCACTTCTCACGAGATGGAAGGCAGAAACGTTTGATTTGATATCAGTCATTCTGTGAGATTGAAATTTGTTTTAAAGAAGGCGTGGATAAACCTACCTACTTATCGCATAAGGCATAACATCACTTACTTGTTTTTTATAAACGAAACAGAGCCAATACGAATCAAGGCCCTTTCTTGTAAAGTATGCTGCGACTCCAGAGTCTTTGCATCTGTATTTGAATTGATCAGTTGCTTGAACACATCATCTGGTTTCATGTCCTGAACATTGCATGTTGACACAGTGTGAAAACGAGAAAATTATAATGTCAAGTCACCTACTTTTATTATATCCAGTTCTTCTTCAAGTCGTTGAGCCCGTCTTTTATTCTTTGTAATCATAACATCATTCCCCCTGGCAAATAGTAAATCGATACAGCATGCAATTAAGTGGTGAATGATAGTTACAATTTGCATATTTATCTAGCTTACTTTTTATTTTGGAGATTTCTGATTTGCCGGACTAATTTTGACGTCACCCACACCTTGGCGCGCTTGATTTCTTTTCTCATCTGTATTTTCTGAATAGAGATTATATAATAGATAGTCATTCCAAATTAATCTACATACCATCCTTAAACCATGGTTGGTTGAAATGAATTCAAATTACAGCAATTACTCATTCAGATGTTCTACTGGCTCTTAGGCAAGAGCAAAGTAATTTGCACAAGATTTCCTCGGAATGCTCATGTGCTTAATAATTGAAATCGGACATACATCCAAGGCATCCTTTGGTTTTAATAGCAAGATACCATCTGACAGCTAGACACTTGCTCAGATACAGTCAAAAGATATATATATATACACAATATACTCAGCACAATCGGAACGCCGTTACATTATCCAAGTTGTGGCAGATAGATCCATTACTGATTGGGCTGTGCATTTCTGGGGAATATATAAGAACCAAATCCACCTTTTTTAATCAGTGCCCAACTGCCCATCTACGATTGCAAAGTCATGCTAAAGATGATAATTGCAAGGAAGATGAAGGAAAATGCCAACTCACAATATATACATATATTTGAACATAGCACAACTTGACCTCACACCACACACAGGTCAGAAACCAATGACAGATAGACTTACCTCATTATTCAGGTCCATTGCACACTGCATTGTGTCGTACACCTTCAACAAATCCTTTCAATATATAAGTCGACTCTAACGCACTATACCAAATTCCTGAAAGTGAAATACATTACAGTTGTAAATATATCAAGGAGCATAAGTGAAAGTATTCACGAAATGAACACGGAACACACATTTACATAGAAATGAACTGAGAAACATCATAATATAAGGGTAACATCTGACAATGTTAACTCGCGTCCTCCAAACCAACAGCCACAATTATATTTATAGGCATACGTTTGTTCATAACATAATCTCACGCACACTGGGCTCCAAGCACTATAACTAAATCAGAATTTCATATTGCACAGAAGTAGAAGAACACAAATAAGAGAAACAGATACTAATCAAGACATACAAAACCCTCAATGTCGTACAATAAGAGCAAATACATACAAAATATCAAGCCCCCATACACCACAGTGCACAAACTCTACATGTTACATATATACTGGCACTATATATCGCAAAATATAAATACCAAGTAGTGACTGCAGAGAGAATTCACCTCTAATATAACACATTAAGAAAAGAATATACAAACATATTGTACTGCAAGACGGTGGGCGAATTTCTATGTCAGTGGTCAACTAAGCATAGGTTTCAATCATATAAACAGTATATTATGGCAATCAAAAACCAACTACACATCTTGATGTACAATAGTCAGATGTAGTCTTAATACACCCAAATTTTGCTCACAGGCTTAAAAATTATGGTGTGCACGGACTCTGAAGCCATAGCACATATTCACAGTCACAGCCATGGCCTACGCAGCCACAGACAATAAATAATGTGAAGGAAAAGCAGAAAATAGCAAAACTGAAAACTGGGAAGCACAGACATGCGGAATTGTGTTTTCCATGGCAAACAACCCAGCAGATTTAATGAACGGCACGGATATAATACACCATTTAAAAATGGGCTGCATACGACAAGGGACGGAATTGGTCGGGCAAAACTGCTTTATCAGTACGATACAGTAAAACAACAAATGTTCAATACATTAGATGGCAATTTTAGGAATGATGAATGAACGCTCTGTACTCATCAACTGTTATCGAATACTAAACCTATTTGTGCCAATATAATACAGAGTGAAGTGAGTATTACAAAACTACAGTAAAGCAAGAATAGTGCACAAAGTACGCAGAAAAACAAAGTCCACGACACCTGTGCCTCTACAATATATGCATAAACAGTATGAAGCGGGATGTGAAGTCAATACTACATAATAGAGCATGATATGTTGAAAGCGTTACAACATGAGCAAAATCTAGCTTCTCGGAATTCTCTTGGCGGAATTAAGTCAAGTTCTTCATCATCCGGAACCTCATCCAGTCTGTATCCATCTTTTTCCAACTGCTTAGTCAATTGCCTGTTTACTTGATTTGCAGTCGGAGTCGTGTACGATAAAAATAGTTCATCTTCGTCACTGTACAAGTACAAACATAAAAGTTAACAATTGGTACATCAGAAAGATATCTCGCAATAGTTAACCTGTCAGATTGAAGGTCAAGCAAAGGAGAATCATCCAGTTTCTGATACCTTGCACCACGTGGAACCTGTAACCTACAAGGTAAAATATATTCAATGATGAAATTCAGAAGAGTTCAAATAACTAGTCTAGGCTCATTCCAAAATGGCATCACCTCGGTTAAACCGACGAGTATTATGGTGCTCCGCTGATTACAACACTGAGTAAGTAGGTAATCTAACTACTTTTTTAAACTACCTTGTAACTGACATCAGGCTTTTCTTCTTAGGCTGCTTTGTCACAGTGACATTCAAACTTGTTCTTGTGTAGCTCTTATGATCAGGCTTTCTGACGTTTGAAATCCCTCTGATAAATATGGAAAATCCTTAAGTCATTGAGCAAACAAGGACTGGTAAAAACTTCAACAGCTAACAGTGAACATTGTCGGACATCACACAAGGAAATATGCTTAATGGTTAACTGACCTTTCAGTCAATGGTTGCTTCTCACTCTGCAAAACACAATAATAAATTCATCTGGTGTGCGCCAAACAAGTGTCATAAAACAATAGCTGCCTATAGTAAGGATCCAAAGTACATAAAAAAGAAGTCTCAGCAATATGTTATTAACCTAATCTTTGAAAATGCATATATGTTTCTTGACTCACTGCAACAGTGTTATGACATCATGATCAGGCAGTTCTCAATTCTATGTCGTAATCAAGTACCATACACATTGATATGAGCATCACCAGATCTGTCATTCCTGAGGTCAACAGCATAAGTCCAATCCATTAACCGTCTACTTTACCAACCTTAGACATTAGCTTTGCAGTACCTTCATCGTCAATCTTATCCATACTTGAGCTAGACTGCCAGTGTAATAGGCTATACAACAAACAACAAATAAAAGCTACTCTGCAAATTTAAAATTCCTACATGCAGAATAAAAATTGTCACCCCAACCCCTCAACATGTGCTGAGCTGACCAGCTTTCACAAACGACAAGGTCGGTTACGTTACGTCAGTTGAGCACCAGTACCGGTACTGTACTACACGATAGTTCTGCGCACCCACTCATTAGTCTCTGCGGACCTGACACCAGGCCTGCTGTCCCTATCTAGGAGCCTTCGACCAGAGAACTTTAGGTGACTACCAGTATGCAGTACCGACAGGTACCTCGCTTGAAGTGGCCACAGAGACATGGGTTTACCTCGCTATGGTTCACTGTGTCTCGCTAAAACAACTTGGCGTACAGAGTCCGTATTATATGCATGCGGACCTTGGACTATAGATATCTAACATTAGATATCTATATATACTATACTATATATATATAGAGAGAGAGAGTATGCCTAATATATTCATTTGGCTGATTTGACTAGAATGTGGCAGAAATACAAGATACAAATGGGGTTTTCCTGGTTAATAGCCAGGGATGCCACGCTGGTAGCGAACACTAGGCAAGAACTACAAGACCCGTCTAGATGGGGGTAGGCTATTGAAGAGGTGATATGAAACCTTATATATATATATTGGACCTTCATTCGACGGGTTGCGGATTTGACGGTGTAGACTAAGGCTAATGCATAATCCGAAGGATTAGTTGCGCCGTGACAGATTTTTTTTTTGAAATATTTTTGAAAAATCGTAGCGCCTATCCGCAGTTGCTCGGCGGCTCGGCGCCATCGTCAAAGGGTTTTTAATGGATTTGGCAATATAGGCCAAGCGGCTGTGGTTTAAAAGAGGGTATTTGATAATAAAACTTACATATATACTGATGTTTACTCACATGTACAAGTTCCACTATCTATTTGAAAATTTCACTACTTTAATTTAGATGGTGCTGATGGTGGTTTAAAACCGTCGTATTTGCGCACCACTATACGCAGATAACGGATGGATCTCTATCGGCATCTAGCGCTATGCCTCGTGTTTAGCCTACATCAGTTTACCGGGATAGGCCAATAGGATAACGCGCATAATAGCCTACCACATGCCTATTGTACAGTAATATTGCCCGTTATCCCTCAATTTTTCTCTGCTTTACATTAATTAATCATTTCACGGATCGATGATGTTTAGGCCTACCGCAATCAGGATTCGGCGAGAAATAGCCCGCACACCGTTTCAAAACATTTTTGTAGTAGTTTCCCACCAGAATAACGCAGAAAATAGTGATCAACTGAATATTGCAATGAGTCTGAGGTCGGATTTTGAGATTAACATAAAATATTGATGTCTCATTTACTCATTATCATTTTTACCGACTCTCATTTTTCAGAATTCACAAACGCGAGTCGGATTATACATAGACTACGCATTCATCGAGCAGACCTCAAACGAGGCAGGAGAGGCCTATATCTATATATCTAATAGGCTTATATACGTATCGATTTACCAGTCCATATATGTTTAAAATCAGTTTTCTGCCAACTCGCCACAGGAAAGTTCTTGCCAAAGGACCCCCCGCAAGTCTTTCCTTTTTACCTTATTGGCTCATCTATATGTAGAGGTTTATTTCGTTAGATTCATGACAGTAGACAGTTCTGTGAGGAGTGGCACGAGACTAACCATCACCTCAACCATATCGCAGCTATCGAGTTTCTGACAAGAACAAAAGACGTGTTCTGGAGTTTAAGACGCCCGATCGTCCGTGGCTTTAAAAGAATATAGACTCTATGCTTGCTGTAGCAATTACTGAAATGAGTATTATATATATTTCTCAAAAAAGGCTTCTAGCGTGGATGATTTCGAATTGGAAAATTAAAACTCTTATTAGGCATATCCTATCATTGTCGACTGTACCTATAAGCATAATATTTTATAACTGAAACTGAGGGTAGCATAGCGGCGGAAATTAGTGATAGTCAGTGGACCCCATTTTAGCAACCAAGAACGCAGAGGATAGATATTTTTATGGGTTGTCGTGAAATAACTACGACACCTCTCACACATATCCGAATTCCGTTAGCGGAACGAGCCATTTGCTGCAGTATCGGTATGACTGAATATTACCCAGATAAGATCTACATTTATGCACAGCATAGGCTACATACATCCTACTGCATATGAGGCTATATATACTGTGGGCTGGGGCCGCGTTTCAGTTCAACTGAATATCCTCGACGAGCAGAAGGCTTTTAAAAGAATAGTAATATATGTTATTAATTTTCGTAATAAACATAGAGCTTATAATAACATTTGTAAGTCTGCTAGTTGCTCTTCGGTTTACAAAATAGCTTATTCACGTGCACATATATGAACTGTGAAATAGCCTTATCGATTTTCACGACTGGGGATGAATTTACCGTTGCACTTGTGTAAGCCTATTCCACATAATATTTTTATCATTCGATCTATAATGAAGTGGAAAGTCAATCAAATTATTATTTATATCACTTTTTCATTGCTGATCCAGCGATTGTGTTATAATAAAAATTGTTTCGAAATTCATGTTGAAAATTTTCTCACTTACTTTTTTTCAAGCTAATTATTCCTTCAATTTCTCTACTTATTCCGCAACGACAGAATATAGTGACTAGAATTATTTATTATTATTACTATTGATAAGAACAGGAAGGCCCACGGCGTGGCAATGAAGGGAAGGTTACGGTCCTAACTACACAGATCTTGACATCATAATCAGTGGATCTCAGTGAACAAAGTTAAAGATATTGATTAGTACGAAGGACAAACGAAGCTGAGTAGATTTTCTTCCGACGAATCAATTGGTATGTCGTCAAGCAACACAAAGAATATGAAAATTTTGCTAATTCCGTCGCTGCATTTGATTTTCGGCATCATGGCATGTGGTTGTTTCATCGCACGAAATTATGGATGTAACTGTACTTCGAAAACCCTATTGTGTGAACGGTCGACCGTATCAGTAGATACTGCCCTTCCAGGATTTGTACCAACAGACATGCAGGAAATAATTATGAAACGGGTGTGGGTGTCTGAAGCAATTGAATTAACATCAAAGCATTTTTCTTCCTTGAACCGCCTTCGTCGCATCGACTTTTCAGAGAATCGAATTTCGGAAGTTCATGCCACGACCTTCCGGTACGTTGACCTTAACGAACACTTCGGATAATACGTGAATGGTCGTGGGCATTTAGGGGAGATACAAAATTTGCACAAAAACGCAGTGTAGCCTTATGCGGTCAGGGTGCCGCCATTTGTCTCAACAGAAGTGCCCAAAACCAACCGCGGTGCCGCGTTACATTTCAGTAGTCAACTTGGCTTCTGGGCACCGAAGGATTCGTCAATAATTAAGATCGATTTGAGCTGCGGCAGCTGTGCAATAGCATTTGGGTTGTAAAGAAGTTAAACAAAATCTGTGGTGTGATTTCCCGTTTATTGCAAACTCGGAACGAACTGAGTGCGAATTTCCACAATAACATTGAACGATCATTAGCTCCGTATTATTCCAAATTCCCGGCTCTCTGTAATTTCGACCACTTTGTCGGGCGAACGCTACAAATCAGATGACATTAGGCCGCGTATACTATATATCAAAAATCTGGGAATCAAGAGTTACGAACCGGTAGTATATGATATAAATCGGGGCAGCACGGTCCCCCTGCCCAGCTAGTAGAATATAGTAGGTCTAACGAACTGTCCACTCTATGAAGATGGAGCATCCGTGGTCCATGTATAACCTAAGCTATGTCGTGACGGATAACGCGTCCATAGAATAGGTCAATTTCAAGTGATGTACCTTATTCTTTGCAGCGATCTGGAGGAACTGGAATATGTCAACCTGTCGTACAACAGACTGAAACTTTTCGATCCGGATACATTCTCAGGACGATTCCCGTCTTTTGAAGAGTTGGATCTATCTCACAATAGGCTTCTAGTGTTGAGGGATCGAAACTTTCACTCACTTTCTACCATGAGAAGACTTGATTTACGTGGCAATGCAATTTTGTACTTATCGTCAGGGTAATATTCCAGACAAATATGGACCTAACTCTTATATGACTTTGCGTACCAACGCAATCAGGGATGCGAATATACTCGGCGGTACATTAATATTTTCAGAGCATTCATCGGCCTAGCAAATCTGGAACGCCTATCATTTTCAAGAGCAAACTTTACGCAATTTCCGATCGAAGCGTTGACTATCCCACAAAAGATCCAATTCGTAGAGTTGAAGAAAATGCCTCTATTGTCGACAATTCCAAATGGTGCATTTAGGTATGTATGCTGGCATGTATACACATATCACGATTCCTGGGAATTTTTTGCGAATGAGTCGACTGGTTAAATCATAAATATTCGATCCATTATAAAATGTGACTCGATTTTATACATTCCGATCGAATCAGTATATTAAAGGGTGAACGAGCATGATGCTTATATATAGCAAAACTCACAAGCATATCCTGTTTATTGTTATAGCGATATGAAGGCACTCCGGATCTCCGAATTTGATTAGCGTGTCAGCGTTATGGCTGCAGACTAACGTTAAACCCAATGGTAGAAAGTTTCAAATTTGAATAAACCCATAACATTAGTGACATTAGCGCATTCGTAAATAATTGATAAGGAAGTATTACTTTTTCGGCAGTCAATCAACAGCTGTGGCGATGTAAGGCTGCTTGTTCCATTTGAAAGGTTGGCACTATTCACACGTCTATGTGTTTGCCACAGTCGACATATTAGCTTGTCTGAGCAATCGGGAGAAAATCTTTTTTCCCCCGCATCGGCTAGTTTGCAGGGCCGGGTCTAGCGAATCAATACGAGATCCAATATTATGAAATTGAATCAAATCGAATTGCTTGGTATCTCATTTCATAACCTTAGATTTCATATAACTCCCCTGTCGTTTGCTGAGAATGTTTCTAATCCGAAATTAACTTTACTGGCATCAATACTATATACTACGCCATTAACTAAACCCCGGATTTGTTAAAAATCACTCCATGGAGAGTTACCGTAACGCCAACGAAAAGAGCATTGGCACAGTGATATCAAATGGGATCCACGAGTCCATGACATAACGATGATTACGCAAATCTTCTAAGAATGACAGAGGCAAATAAAACCCTGTTTAGGCATTTGCACTTGGCAATGTCCTTGGCCATAGATGCAGACATTTCAAAATCAACTGAAACCGTGACATCCGCAACATAGTTTATTATCAGTTGCATTGGCAGTGTTGGCAGAAGAAGCTTGTAGAAAAAAAAAATCTATATGCACTAAGTCTGCTACGAAGTTGTTCGATTTAATGCAGATATACTGATTCTTCCATATCGGTACAGTCTGTCGAGCAAGTGCGACGCACGTTACTCATAAACGACGGGTTAGCCGTCGCCCAGTTATAAGTTAAAGGTATCAATACAGCTTTCGTTCTAGATCTTGCCAATCACACCGTGATGTCATCATTGAATATATTCCATCACAGAAAAAATGTGCATTTGAAGACACTTATCCTAGACGAAATCGCGTTATCTACTGGACTCATACCCGAAGATGCTTTCGACGGGCAGCATAATCTAACTAATCTAGCGTTGAAATCATGCAATCTAACATCAGTTCCTAGAACTGCTCTGGGAAGATTAAAAAACCTGCTCAAGCTGGATCTTTCCAACAACCCAATACAGGTAATTTGATTTTGTGTAACAATGAAATTACAGTGTATATGCTCAACCTCAAGTATTTGCGTAAGCCCTAACCTATCGCAGCCACTGATATCGCTTGTCTGTCTTTAATTACGGAGACTGGATATTTCGATTTGCGGTGGTCTCGCCATACTGTATCCTATACATACATAGGCTCAACGGTCACTCGGGATTAAAGTTTATGGTGAAATCAGTAGGAGATTGGCTTTGGTTGAATTTACGTGGGATATACACCGCAAGTCTTATCCGGGACTATCTTTTGACCATGCTTTAACATGTAGTGCACAACTAACAAGGATATATAATATATATATGTTCTATCCTTGTTGGATAATCGTGAGCGTGACCACCCCTCCTATGTCCGCGATTCTGGACAATAGATGAAAAGAAACAGAGGGAGCGATTGGCCTATGATATGCCTATAGTTGGAGTGACGCGCAGAATATTTTGGGTGTTGAGATCATTCTCATGTATAATTTACTTCAGACTTACGGAGTTGAGTCACATGATTAAGCCATAAATATTCATGACAAAAATCTCAAATACACACCTGTTTTTTGATAAGGATAAGAAAGGCCATTCAATTACATTGCAATTTCATAAACTTTTCTACATCGGATACAAAAACCAAAGTATGCCTTAGCAAATCCCATACACCATGAATCGTATAGCTCCCACGTCGGAAAAATTGCTTTGCATGTTAAGCTTGTAACCTTCCGGTATTTGATGCCAATGGTTAAGCCTGACTAGTCATCAATGAATTTTCTTAAAGGGAGCCTAGACGCAAGAATGAATTGTTATATGATCATCTGATCATACATTGACTCGCCTCTGTACGATTGCATGGGAAAATATTAATTAATATAATTAAATATTGTATACATTAGTTGATTATTCATAATTCGATTTCGTCTGACGACTATAATATGATATATTTTAACCCTTTCGGTGGTACTCTGAAATCTGCAATAATTCCCGACCATCAACGCGACTGAGTAATCTAGAGATATATCAAAATTGAAAATGCAAGACAACGTTACCTTACGACCAACCCAATCAATCAATCAATCAATCAATCAATCAATCAATCAATCAATCAATCAATCAATCAATCAATCAATCAATCAATCGGGATTGGTGGGTTATCACTTTACTGTTAGCCTATAGCCCTATATCATAGCTTCTATAACAGTAAAGTGAGTAAACTCGTACTTATTGAATTGGAGTTGAGCCTATTCGGAGTTGGTGTTTTCGTGAACTCACGACAATCGATGACGTGTTACACCACTTACACGTATTGACCTATATCATACTCACGGGTGGCATAGATATAGGCTCTGTTGAAGAGAGGACGCGCCGGGCCGGAAGTCGGGTGGGGGTCCGGCACGAGCAGTATATGTCGGATTAGCGGGCTATATTTCCGGCTTAAGGATATATCCCTCACGCAATTCTCCATTCCGTTTTATGTGTATATACATTCCATTTCCCATCAAGTAATTTGTAAAACCATTTCTATCCTACATATATATAAATATTTGATAACGTGCTGGACTTATAGTTTGAATTGCATTTGTATAGTGGTTCAATTTACAACTATACTGAACTACGATATGGAATGAATAAGCGTCAGATATGCAGTAACGCATGAGGTAGAATAATTACGATATATTACGTCCGCCCTATATTATTCATGCGAATAACGCGATATTGCAATTCATCAGATGATCCTTTCGAAGATCGTATATAGTGGTCTAGTTCATTTATCAAATACACGACGAGGTAATTCAACAAGAAATTATTTTGGTGGTCGGTAATGTTCCCGTACCGACCACCAAAATAATTTCATAAGAGATAATATGACAGTGAACACAAAACGTCGTATAGTAGGAGTATCCAGAGTATTTCGTGGCCCACATCAAACCAACACGCGACCGGCCCGGGAAATATACTGTAAAATGTTCTCGGGTCCGAAATGCATTTACTTATTATATATAGGCAAATGCCGCTTACCGTCGGCTTTCCGTGTGGGGACGCATCTCGTGTCGTTGGACTTTACTACCGAATAGAATAGTTTACACCACAAAGGTTACGCATCCAGGAATTTTGAGTAGACTCAAATCAGCTCATCCCCCGTATCGGACGGGTTAGTTGCAAGGCGGGTTTGAGCTTGGGTTATATGCAACACTCGGGCCTAACCTTTCATCGTTCGCATTTTAGATAATCCACCCGGGCGACTTTACATCGCTGACGAAGCTGCGTAAATTAATTCTTCATCGTAACCTACTGATGGAGATTAAAGTCGAAGCGTTTTCAGCGCAGAAGCTCATGAACTATATTGATTTGTCAAACAACATGTAGGCTGTTATACAAAGCCAACCACAAGCCTCGAAATATTTCAACCGTATATTTTTCTCAGTTTGAAAACACTCTATCGACAGTCGTTCGCAAGCAATCTTTCTTCATTGAAAGGCTTGATAATGGCTAACAATTTATGGTCATGTGACTGCAGTTTGGAGTGGATAATAAAGGCAGCTATCTATACAGGAGATGAAACGGTCACTTGCTCCAAAGGATTTACGGTGAGCCGGCCCATCCAACCCCCCTTATTCATCGAATTTACCCAACCTAACAGGGGGGATTAAAATATCACTGTTTTGTTACTAGCCTACCGAGTTATTCGGCTGGTCCCGCCCTTAGGTGTCGAATTCATATTTCTCTCACGAGGTGCAGACATTATCGGAAATGAAGCAAGCTACACCGGCTCAACAACCGACCTGTGCCAAACCTCGTGGTCTGGATAGAGCTGAAGAGGTTCGCACCGCATATATAGGCGAAGAGGTCGTTCTGCCATGCAGGTACAACATTTCTAACAGAGATGGACATTTCACAACGTTTACTTGGTATCGTAATGGTGAGTGACTTATTACTTCCACAATTCAGATCCTTAGTGGGTCGTCCGACTAAAGAAGGAGGAGGAGGGGTGAGGTGCACACGCAATATGCTGGTGACGTGGTGACCTCCGCTGCGCCAATAAACCGAAGACGTCCTAGTCCCATCTCTCACCATGTTCGCCGAGGCGATCTTAATCATTAATGATCGCTTTGGCGCGGCGTAACCAATATTGGCAATCATAATATTCGCTGACGCGGCCGGCTCCACGTCTGGACACCCGGACAGAGCTGCGAAAGAAATGACGCGTCCGGAATCTGCAGCGGGCGTTCTGTACGGCCTATCGCAATCACAGGAGAGGTGCACGGATTTGACAGTGTCAATCCAGGAATGGATTTGATAGACTAGAAATCTTCCCGGTCCCTTGTTTTTCGGATAGGAACAGCCAAAGTGACAGGTCGGGAAATTGAAATAGGCATGATCTATATTTAATGTTTGTTGCCTTTAGACACGATACTGCCGGTACAGACGGTGGATCGCGACAATGCAAGTGGGTTGATACTAAAGGACGCCCAGCTTACAGACTCGGGAAAATACAAATGCATGATTCGTTCAGCGGGAGGAAAGGTATCATTTACCGTTTATCTCAAAGTGATGATCCCCGTTTATGGAGACTGTTGTGTTCCCCGGCAAGGAAACGTACTGGATATCGTTATCGAACCGACCACGAACTGCCGCACGAGCGCAGCTTCTTCAACCGTCTTGGTGGGAGTTCTTGCATTTGTCACTGCCCTTGCAATTACAGCAATATTTGTATTCATTGGTCGGTGGTGGAATAAAAGAAAGGAAGATGAAAATACACGGCACGTTGCCACTGCTGAAATGAGGAATAAAGGCACGGTTTTCCACCGAATTGAAAAGCAGAAACCAAACGGAGAAGCACGGGAAAGAGGTGTGGTGATGGGGGGTCAAGGTACATATTCGAAGCCTCTCCATGACATTGATAGCAGAGCGACCCGCCCGACTACAAATTGAACAGCGGTAGGAAGAAGCACATTATTGACGCCCGTTCGAACCACCAGACTGAATGCCTCCTACACCACGCGGCCATTCAGGAAATATAGTTGACTTGATATCCGACACGCAAACAATATTTGTGCCTTCTAGGACGTTTTGACTAGTCCGTCAAATTTGTACGAGAGACAAACTGAATGCTACACGATTATACTCTTATTTATGAAATCTACGCCAACACTGAAGCAGTTGGTCAAAATTACACTTATGAGAAGCATTGACGCCGTTCAAACAACACGTCAGACACGACCAATTTTATTCAAACACGTCCACACAAATCGAAAAGCACCGCGAACTGTTATGTATTACGGACAAACAAGACTGTTCTATAGTAGGTATCAGGAACAAGCAGGATACATGAAAATGGCTGTAAGATCCCATATAGCTCATGACACAACAGACAATTTCACGGCTGACATCTTTGAATGAATCGCGGGTACAAGCAAACATCTCTTATATGATACTGGTTGCAAAGCCAAGTCAGAATTCTCTCCAGACCGAGTCCATAGCCACCATGAGGACAAGTTCCAAATTTTCTCTGTATTGAAATTAGAAGTGGTTTTGCTTTTTCTCTTATCCAACGACTAGATAAAGTCTTGAGTGTTAGGCTCAGGTAAAATAGACAGTGGAGTAGTACGCAGACTAGAATCGATTTCATTTTATTCCGGAACACTCTCCCCTCGATCCACATATTTTTTGCGCGTTGATCACAATTACGCGAGTAAGAAGGCTCTACGACTCCTCCACGTGTGATATGGACGATAAACAGAGATAACGGTAGTCAAATATGCGCATATGACCGCGCTTCCTGTCCGCAGATTTTTCTTTAGGGTTTTTGGAAAAGTATGTATATAATTACACTATGAAGGCCACCCGTAGTAATTCGCACGATATTATAGCCTATATCGAGCCTGCGCATGGATCCTTGAGGGAGTTTTCTTTCACGTCATCTCAGCAGCGTTCTTTTTGTTTATTGCACGAGTTGTTGGCGAGATTAACTGTTATCTCGCATGCGCAGCTGATCTTCAATTTAAAACGATAAAACAACCAGCAACCTAGCGCCAGGACAATCGGCACCTAAAATTTCAGGCTGCGGGGCTGTGTCGACTGGCACGTCCCTCAAGTACGTGATCATTATATACGTCGAAACAGCTGGTTCTACGTCGATCACGCACGAATTCAATCGATCTTACCAATCGAAACGCGAGAGGTACATTCGAAAACAAAACTGCGAAAACTTTGATTACATGACATTTGACATGGATATATGAATGGCATGCTTGATCAGAAACAATCATGACGTGATCATAATGATGGCCTCTTCGACAGCTTGGCCATTCCAAACTGCTGGTTTCATTAAAGTTTTGCATCGCCTTTAATTCTATCTCTACTGGGTAGGTGGTTGACAAGCAACGGAGCAGAATACAATTTCATGGACAATGGTCACAAGTGAAATGAAATACCAACGAGATACGAATCTCTGTCCCCAAGGACGTAACTAATGGACTTAGTCAGCCAATGATAAATAGTACGCCAGCAAAAATGCCATTGTAGTGTTTGATTATTGTAATTCATAAACATACCTGGTCCGTATACCAATAATATGGTTTCGGCGAAATTCCTTCTCTCTTGTAACCTTCCATTAGTTCATCATGATCCCACATTCTCATCGAGCCACCAACTATTTCTCCTACGTTCGGCATAAGCACATCCACCTAAACATTCAAGATACAGTGATGTATTATACTTGAACAAGAGGATTGAATGACCGTACCGATTCTGTAAGTGTTGGATCATCCGCACATTTTTGCATGTAGAAGGATTTTATGTGTGCAGGAAATTTACATAACAAAATTGGCTCATTGATTGCATCAGTCATCTTTCGCTCAGGCATTTCGGGAATGTCTTCACCGTGTTCATAGTAAGTCCCTAATGATAATTCAAAAATGGCGTGTCACAATGTGATGATCATGGAAACAGATAGGCTTATCTAACCATCTTCTTTCTTTACATCGTGTTCCTTTAGCCACTTGATTGCTTCTGAATATTCCATCCTCTTGAACGGCCGTTTGGGAGGTTTAAAATCCTATCAAAGTGTAGAGAGGTTGAACAATATTATGTGCAATTAAGGTATAGCACTTGCTGGACAGTAAACACGTAGTAAGAAACTAAGAATCCAAGCATGATAATACTGGTGGTATTTTGTCTAAAGACGGACTGAAATTAATTTATTAATTTACAGCACGAGGAAATTGCTACTCTAATTAGGATTTCCTAAAAAGATATCATGGCAACCTGACAATGGAGAAAGCTGAGCAATCAGCACCAATTTAATTAATTACAATGATTGTGTCGGAAAAGGAGATGACGTAAATCTATAACCCTACATGTCTAGTCACATCCTTCCATTATGGCCAATATTATCCAAGGGTTCTGTGAGCTAAAACCAGCCCTTAACAGGCTACATAGAATATTAGAATTCGTACCGGATTCAGATCTTTGATGCATTGGCCAGCAGGAGTTTTCATGACTCTGTCAATTACATCGCAGATTAGGTCTTCCAGTCTATCCAGCAAGTCATCGAAGGTAATAAACGGACACTCTGCTTCAACATGAGTGTATCTGAAAGCGAAGAGCAATGGTAAGAAATTTTTTTATAACTGAAAGACAGGCAGGCTGGTCTCAGCAACCGGTGCTTTGACAGTTATTTAGCCAAAGACTACTTTTGTTTACTCTATAAGTACACCTCCTGGCATTCTAAAAATATGGAAATGGGTCATCGAGATGCAACAGGAAGGGACACTATGAGATTTCATACCAGCAGTACCGAAACCGAAAGGCCAGCCAAAATCAAAGTAACATAAGTCACTGGCAATAGTCTCAAGTATTTTCATACAAATTTTGAGGTCAACCTGTCTTGTAGATCAATAATTGATTACAAAAACGGTCTTAGTTATATTAAAGCTCACTCTTACTCAGCAAGATGTCTCCTTGTTCTGCTTTGTTCCGCCCTGAATGATTCAGCGACGCAGAACACATCACCCAGCGCTGGCAAGCATGTCTCGAGATACAGCTGAGATGATTGGGTCAGATATGCCTCTTCACCGAAATAATCAAATTTGAACAAGGTTGCTCCACCTTCACATTGAGTCATTACAAGTGCAGGCGGCGTCACCTAAACATAATGATATGGAAATGACACATGTGAGCAAACTTATTACGATCACAAACTTTCCTTAGAAAGAGCACTTCAAATATAAGAGTACTGTGTTGTTCGCTAAGCAGAAAATTGCTCACTTCATAATATCCATTAGCGAAGTAGTGATCTCTAAAAGCTTGCATCAAGTAGGAACGAACAAGTAGTATTTTTGATGTCGTCTCACCACGAATAACCAAATGTCTGTTGTCCAGTCTCACATCGACATCAGCTTCCTGGTTGAGAACATTCTCAATACCTCCAGCTGGTGCAAGTCCAATTACCTTCCAGTAGTCACAAATAAGCTCATGTCCACCAGGAGCCTGAAAACGTATGGTTCCAACAGTTCTCATATAACAGTACAGAAACTGCTACTGTGTGAACTAACCGTTTTGCCCTCTGGAACAGGAGTCAGGGTACCATATAACATGACAGTACTTTCAGGAGAAAGTATAAAGGCTTCATAGGTTTGACAAAGTTTATCTTGTAGTACACATTGCACATATCCACTTCCATCTCGTAATACAATGAACATCAGTGTTCTTCCTATAAGTAAATGCATATACATATACGGTACATAACAGGTAACAGTTTATCACATACAAGTAATAAACCAGCAGCACTTCAATTCACGAATTGGCAACTGATACTAAAAATGCCGCGTTTGTAGGTCTTATCAAGCGTCTTACGAGTCCACCAAATAAAAGCACATCTAGCTTCGCACTGAGCATGGATATGCAATGAAAGAATAACAATGCTACCTTGACGCCTCAACCGGTGAACCCAACCAGATATTTTTATTCGTTGGCCTCGATGATCTGTGCAGTGACGAATTTTTATCTGAAGAATCATGACACAGTGATTAGTAACAAGACATCCTGGTACGGTATCACGATGATTTTCATGACATGAGGTCGAAACGAAACAGGTCAGACATATGTTTCAAAACTATAGGCTACTCACTGCTTTTGCATCAGGTAAAGATTTATCTTCTTCAATCGTAATCTTTTTAGCTTCCTCCAGATTTTTTTCGCGCCTGTCTGCATCTTCCTGTTCACGTTGCTGTAACAATCAAATTGAAATCGGTATAGGCCTATACAATACATGTATAATATGCACGAATCCGCTGATTTGGTAACTAATTTTGTTATTGGTCCCCATTAGTGTGTTAGGGCAGTCTTGATATTTTGTACATTTAACCTTGCTGGTAAACTAATGAAGTAACCTAAAACTGTACGGCGTTTTTTCTACATACACTAGTTTATCAGAAATGAGGAGGACAGCCAAAAATTGATATGCGTGAAAGAAAGAAACTAGCAAATGATACCGTTCGACTTTCTTGCTTCCTCTTTTCTGCCTGATATAGTTTAATTTGCTTTTTCAATTGTGCTTTGGCAACTTGTTCGTAGTCCTATACAACAAAAGGAGCATGATAAAAACATAGCAGATTGCAGCGAACAATTTTTAGTGATAAAGAGAACTTGCTTAAAATGGATGGGTGCAAATTACCAAAAATTAGCGACACAAGCAGAAGATTACTCCAGGTGAGCAGAAAACTTACATTGCCTTCTTTTGCATCTACATAGATGACAGGCCATGGCTCACCCCCAGAAGCTTTTAATGCTCGGAGTACTGTTTTAAACGGACTCGCTTCAGAACCAATGCCTTCTGAATCACATCCTCTCTTTTTGCTGGTATATATCTCATCTAAAGAATTAACATATTTTATTGACATAGGCCTATTGCAGAAGTTTCTTATTTATTCTTATACTTACTAATTGTTAGTTTTTCCATGGTTGCAAATGGAGCTCAAAGCTCAAAGGATTTCTATAAGACCCCAAGTACAAACTGTATCAACATAAAATCTCATTAAGTATAGGCATGTATATTTACGGTTAAATTGTAGTAGTGTCAATCTTTACAGCGCAACAGAGATCCAGTAATCCACTAAGCTTATTACAGTTGGGTGCTGGCTGACTCGATACCTCGATTTGCAGCGCACTGGCATTTATAAACCTGTTCATTGCATCATACCAGAAGTACTGTACTTTAAACATCGCAGTCGTATCTGCCTCCTTATAGAAGACGGGAGTTTGTTCCTGCATGTCCATATACCCAGGCCTACGTTATGATTATAATGTGTACCGGTAGTTGGGTAGTTTAGATCCAGACCTCAGCCTCTTATAGGCGAAGCCTCTGTATATTATCCTCATACGGAAAAAACCAACATGATAATAAATTGCATCACATACTGTATGATATGAATGACATCTGGCATGTCTAAATTACACAAATACACGGCCAGCACGTACATCATATTTCGAAAATAGCCACTGTACAAACCCGGCGACGCCTGTGACACGGCCAAACTGTATCTCCGCGACTCAGCCGACTCTGCCTCTCCCTCCCTCCAGCGTCCACGCACGCAAGAATAACACATGTTTCATCATATAATGGTACACTCCCTAGTCACACCTTCTCCAACGTCTCTCTCGCTTTTCGTGTTTCCCGGTCTCTCCATTCATGACCATTGAGATGGATTTGGCGTCTGCCGTCCACCCTAGTATACCGAGCTCCATCTATGGTGTAGCCTTTCAGTAGCTGTGGCCAAAGTCAATAAATATTCACCATAGAGTGCTATACATTCACAAAAGTATTCACTCTGGCTGTGGTAGAGGCAGTAGTTGTGGCAGTGGAGGTATGGTACCTTAGCTGGAGGTTGATGGCTGCTGGGGCTGGAGGGCAATGATACACCGAGAAACGGAGGAGTCAATCAGTCAGCACACAATGAAAGGGTTCTGAAGTTGTGAAGCTGCGGTACATTGCGGCAGCCAGGAGTAGGCAGGAGCGAAGAGAAAATTGGTGAATCAGCCTATCATGGTCAATCCTATGTTATTTGGAATAGGAGAGCCATTGATTTCATTTCATATGACACCATAAACTCGCAAATCAGGAGGTTTTCGATAATTGTAGGTCTAATTTTTCTTCTGTTACATTTTCGTAAAAGCCCACGAGCTAAACGCATATGATTTAATTCATCAGGTCAAGTATATATACCATACCGGTATAGGCACTAGTCAGCACAATTGTAAGGAAGAAGTTTGATCACAAACCTTGTTGAGATGGCACCAAAATGGACAAAGGCTCCACCCCGCAATAAGCGGAAACCTCAACCAGTCACATATGAAAAGCATGTGGTATCCAAACCTGGATCAGTGGAAATGTATCTAATTGTGCATGGTGCCACAAGCTTACCGTCGAAATTTGATGGTAGTGACCCTCTTCCATTTGCATCAGTTAAAAGCATCGCAAATGAAAGGGAAAAAGAAACAGCACAGAGTGCTACACATGTGACTGTAAGGCCAACTCACTCTCCCGTGTGGGAAGAAGTTCTTACAATGGAAGTTCCTGAGGAGGATGTTGAGGAAGAGGAATTGATCTTTACTATTGCGGACAACGAATCCAAGGAGAAGTTGGTTACATATAGAGTCCCTATTAGTAATTTTGTTCCCTTTCATCCTTACCATTTGGAGCTTATTCAGCCAACTAAGTCTATCGGATCAGGTGTCCGAGCATATGTGTCTGTTCAACGTTTGGGATCTTACCTGCCAAGATTGGCTAGTTTCGGATTCTGTGGCCTAGAGGTCATTCTTTCAGGATTTCACAAAGACCTGGGTTCGCCAGTCAGTCCTTTGCTGGCTGTGGCTAGAATTGTTCCTGATTATTCTGTCTACAAAGAAAGAATTTTAACAAAACAAGCTGCTGGAATCACTACATCCACTGTTACGTTGCCGTCGCCGCATCCTTCTGCGTTTGAAATCCCAGACAAACAAATACAAGGCTTCCCACAAATTACAACCGCAAGTGAAGGTGAAAAGAGACCGGTATGGGATCATACATTCATGTTTACGGGACATGATACTGCCACCATGTTCACAACTCATTCTGCACTCGTTTTGGAATATTATACTGCAAACACAAGCATGAGTAGCATTACATGGATAATTCGTAATCCGATTGGATTCTCGACTCTTTTGTTGGATGATGAAATCTTCAGTGCTTTGCGATCCGAAGAAGGAAAAGTAGGTATTAAGATTGAAGATTTGCTCATTCAGTCCACTGAGTTCTTTGATTCCAAAGATAGTGCGCCGGGAGTAGACCTTTATCTTCGACTTGTTAACACAGAGAGGCCTGATACTATGATATCAGTTGGAGATTTTTCTTTGCTTCCAACCCTCACTTCCCTCCATAACCAAAGAAATACAGATCCAGTTGATGATCATGTGCCTGTTCAACGACAAACTCCTGAGGAACTTCCAACAACCAGTGCTGCAGAAGATATTCCCATAACGCCAATGATGCCGTTTGATCGAAAAAGGACACAGATTCTAACCAATGAAGATGAATATCCACCAAGTGATATTTTAGAGTCTTTATTCCCTGCAAGCATGTTTGCAGTTAAGGATACCAAACCTCGTCCTGGTTCGAAGCCTCATCATGCTGAAGAATTGAAAACGTTGAAGGAAACTGTTAGAAAAATGTCAGTAGACATTGCTCGACTCAAGTCAGCAATTGCAAAATTACAAGATGAGAATCGCGCTCTGAAAAAACAATTGTTCAATAAGAAGAATCTTGTCGATATAATTCAGAGTGATTTAAACACGGGCTCTCTTACCGTTGAAGAATTAGCTGAGAAATACATAGCTACCAAAGCAGAGCTAGACTTGGAAAGTGCAGAACTGAAAAAATATCAAGATAAGGTCCAGCAACTTCAGAATCAGCTAATCAAAGCAAACGACCGCGAGAAAAAATATCTCAGCAAAGCTCTTTCGACCCCAACCCTGCCTGAGGTGGACAAGAAACTGGATGAAAAACAGGACAGAATAAAAAAGTTGGAAAACACGACAATGCAACAAGAGAAAGTTATCGCAAAGATGGAGAAATTACTATCAGATTGCTTGAGGAATGAAGAAAAACCAAGACCCAAAATGCCCACTCAGAGACGACCAGAGAAAATAGATCGAGCAGCATCTGACCAAGCAGCCAGCATTCTCATGCAAGAAAATTCCAGATTGAGAATGGAGCTGGAAGATTTGAAACATCAACGACAGAGATTCGACATGGATAACAGTCATCTGCAAGCAAATCTTGGTCAAGCATACAACAGAGTCTCTTCATTGGAGCAACAACTGAATCAGAATTCACGCCAATGGGCTCAAGAAAAACACGAACTCACTGTCCGACTTCAAGAACATAGAAATGGAATCGTACGCACGCAGCAACCTACTACTGACTTCCTTCGTCGTTCTTATGTGGATTAATTGATCGAATTGATGAATGGCCAATTTTTTTGTAGCAAAATCATTGGGGTGTTATTGGGAATAATTGCATAAATATATAATGAAAGAAATACAGTAGTAAGTAACGTTAAAAAGTAGCCTGCGTATGGCGCGTTGCATAGCCTAGTAGATGAAATATGGTATTGGTACATCTTACGTTGATGAACATTTTAGCTTAGGCTTAAAGTATGTCAGTATGTATAATGACTGTAGTACAATGATAGAATTTAGTCTATAATGACAGGATTATGGTGGGAAATATCATTGGAAGGTTTACTTTGATAAAAATTTTGCTGATAATATTCATAGTATGGTAATATTTTAGACTATGCTCTAATACTAATCCGTCATTGTATTTGTATTTTAACTTTCTGAGATTCCTAACACTAGTTCTTTTCCATATTTCGAGCTATGTCTTGTATAGCCTATATATATTACCTAATTTTATTCCTATTTTGACACTGTTGCACCCGCACCTTATCCATTTTAGTTATATATAGGCCTATTAAACTAGTGAAATTATTAATATCGGTAGCGCATAATTATATATTTACAATCTTTTTTTTAATCTGTGTTATAATTATATATATATATATATTTAAGGGGATTTTGTTAATAATTTTACGGTTTAAAGGTAGTTGTGAAATGGATAAGCCTGTGCAACCTGTTCTTTCAAAAAAGGAGTTGAAAGCCGAGAGGAGAGCGAAGCAAGAAAAAGACCGAGCCCTAAAAAACGCCAAGAAAGCTGAAAAGGATGGTGCTACAGATAAAAGAAAGTTGCAACAAAATGCACGGATATCTAGCAACGTTCAAGCTGATGATCCAAAGGTAATGAAAAGGGCAGCCAAAAAAATGGAAAAAGAGCAAATACCTCAGCGTGCCGAAGGACCTAAAAAAGTTGGTCTCTTCTCTCATTTGCATCAGTATCAGAGAAGTGTTTCTATAACTAAGGAGCTAGGATTCGGTAGCACCAAGATTCATCCTACTATCCTCCGACTGGGATTGCATTATGCTGAAGGCATAATATCTGGATCCAATGCAAGATGTGCAGCTCTGATCAATGCGATGAAGGACGTCGTAATGGATTACGTCACTCCACCAGATAAGGAACTAAGTCGACATTTAGAATCATCGATCAAGCCTTGCATCACTTTTTTAAATCAATGTCGTCCGCTCTCGGTATCCATGCAAAATGCTATCAAGTTTATGAAGGCGCAGATTAACAAATGTAAAAACGATTGGAGTGAGGAGGATGCAAAACTTAAGCTTTGTGAATCATTTGACAATTACGTTCGTGTTAACATTCATCTAGCTGGCGAAGCGATTTCGAAGTTTGCGAGACAGACCATCAAAAACGGTGATGTCGTCGTCATTTTTGGAGGATCTTCCCTGATTAACAGGGTCCTCATTGATGCTCACAATTCAGGCTGCAGTTTTCGTGTGATTGTTGTAGACGGTAGACCTAAACACAATGGAATTGGATCGCTACAGAAACTCACAAAGGCTGGCATATCGTGCAGCTACTCTTTGATCTCAGGCATCACATTTCTCTTACCTGAAGTCACTAAAGTAATGTATGGTGCGCATGGTTTACTTTCGAATGGTTATGTGATTGGGGCAGTCGGTACTTCGTTGGTTTCATTAGCTGCGCAAAGTCAGAATATTCCTGTTATTGTGTGTTGTGAAACGTACAAGTTCTGTGAACGAGTGCAAACTGACTCGATTGTTAATAACGAAATTGGTGATCCTTTGGATCTGTTGGCTGACAATTGCACCCCACCCAGTTCGACAATGATTGATTTTGAATCTTGGAATACACTTGATAAGTTGAAATTACTTCATTTAACTTACGATGTCACCCCGCCTGATTTGATAGCTACTGTTGTAACAGACTTAGGAATGATACCATGCACTTCCGTTCCTGTTGTGTTGAGGCTTAAAAATCTAGAATTAGATTCATGAGAGAATACTTCAGCACGGTATGGGTCCCGTAGGAAACATGTCAACATGGAGACATGAGTTATGGAAATAATGCTAGGCTTATAAGCATACATGTACTGCATGATATATAGAGACTGTTTGGTGTTTCTCCTGTGATGTAAAATGGTGTGAAGAGTTTCATTGATGTTCGATTATTAAATGACTGCCTAGATAGCACAGATGTCTCTTATCAGGCTTGCTCCTTTCAAACGCTTTATGTTCATGAAATTTTTTTGTCAGATATGAAGGTGCTAGGTGTCTGTATGATTAGAAAATGTTGTCGGTCTTTGCAAAATTTCGTTTGTGCTAACGCTTTTGGCTTGCAAACCATGACAACCGTAAACCCATCAAAATTGCATCAACCTGTTATGATGAAAGAAGTCCTCGATAATCTGTATTTAAAACAAGGAGATGTCGTTCTTGATATGACTTTTGGAGCTGGGGGCCACAGTGAGGCTATATTGCAACGTTTTGAAAATTGTAAAGTGATTGCTTTGGACAGAGATCCAACCGCTTATGATCTTGCCCAGAAAATGGCAAAACAGTATAGGTATCTATATATTTTTTCAACTTAATTTGAAAGAACATGGTGTCTAGCACACAATATTGGCCTACATATTATGTGCCGGTACCAGTAGTGCTCGTGTATGTCATGTGACTGTCTAAATGCCCATATAAAGATGAAAAATATAGCCCATCGTCTTATTCCTATAATAATTCTTCATAATATTCAGGGATCGTGTTTTGCCGCTTCTTGGCCAATTCAGTGATTTGGATGAACTGCTGTCGAAAAATGGGATAAGCCAAGTTAATGGCGCTATCATTGATGCAGGATGCTCTTCCATGCAATTCGATTCAGCTAGCCGCGGGTTTGGTTTGTCTACCGATGGTCCACTTGATATGAGGATGGATGGGGATCGGTAAGCTATTAACATTATGGAATGTACACAATCATTCATCAAGAATTCAGTACTTATTGCTTTTAGAGACTCCGATCAGATGAGGCTCCTTCTGCTGCTGATGTTGTTAACAACCTGAGTGCGCAAGACCTAAAACTGATCTTTGGTAAGCTATGATATGTTTCGGTTACAGTTGAATGAACTTGTCATTGGCTAATCATAGCGAATTTCGAAACAATTTGCTTAACCCACTGCTCTCTTGAAGACAGCTATATCCAGCAAAAAGAGGGGTGTCAGTGCAGGGGAAGGTTAACATATTCCTCAAATGATCAATCTGAAACCGCATGTGACCTGATTCGCTTGGTTGGTAATTGAAGATATTGGAAATTTCAAGCTTCCATGTCTTGGTGACCACATTGGATTTTGCTTGTAATAGCTTGTAATACTGCTTTTGAAACAACAGAGTTATACGGTGAAGAGAAGCATGCAGAGGAAATAGCCCAAACAGTTGTACATCACAGAACAAAATGGGGTCCAATATTAACCACACAGCAGCTGGCTCAAGTGATAGAGAGTGCTGTGGCAGGAACCAAAAGAGTAGACGCATGTGGCAGGAGGTACAGTATGGTGCGGGATAAGCAGGGCAAGTCATAGACTGGACTTTGATGCCGTGTGCAAATGTTGCAGGATTCATGCTGCTACAAAATGCTTCATGGCACTAAGAATATTTGTCAATGATGAATTGAATGAGCTACGTGCTGGTTTACAAACAATTGAGAAGTATATGTCTAAAGGTGGGGCAATTGACAAGTCCGTTTTTATAGTTCAGTACTTGAAATGACAACGTTATTGTAGCGTGCCTTGACGACACTGGTTATTTGTTTACTTAGACCTGAAGTTTGAACTAAACAGGCCACACGGGATGACGGGAAGGCTACCACTTCTAAGCATAACCCAAACCTAATCAAACACGAATTGTCACAAAAGACCTGTAACTTCTGATCTCTTGTGTCCTTGAACCTTTCGTTCTATATACAGCGGAGGATGCTTTGTACTCAATTGTATTGACATAGCTCTATGCATCGGTCACCCTACTGTTTAAATGCATGGATCGTGACCATTAGGGATATGTTTGTATTACACAGCTTGCTAACATCTGGTGTTGCAGTCTACCATCCTAACAATTACCTAATTTTAATTGGTGATCTGTACTTTGCACGTTTGCAGATAACCCTCTCATGGTTTTGTTAAGTACAGTAATTTTTTTTATTGGACACATTGGCTAATTTTTTCAGGAGGTAGAATCGTTGTGATCACGTTTCACTCGTTGGAAGACAGGATAGTGAAAGAATTCTTTCATGGAAAAAAGTCACCACACCCCAAGGTACTAGTCGTCCCCGTCAAGGGTATACTATTCAGGGTCTAAAGAATCTCATGTTGACAGGATCATGCCTCCAATGACGAATGGTTAATCTTAAAGAAAAAGGTTGTCCTCCCTCAATTTGGTGAACTAAACATTAACTCTCGTGCGCGGTCCGCCAAACTACGTTCTGCCACTAAGACCTGAAGCGACGCGACAACTGCCTACCAACACAGAGGCTAGTAAATTATTTCACAGTGTGTGATAATTACAGACTGCTGGCAATGTTATACTTTGAAGAAATATTTTCGCTTGCATTGGTATGGTCTAGGATGAGACAGCACAGATGAAGAAGACCAAAAGGTATTCTCAACAGTGTGGGGAACAGTGACTCAGTAACAGTTATAAAGAAAGGAGATCCTCCTTTCTCTTGAAATACTCTTCCATCCTTTCTTTCGCATACCTTTGGAGTAAAAAGTGACCATTTCGTATACCATGTTTTGACACAATTATTTGTTGTTACTTACTTCAGGTAGTCGAAATCAATTGCTGAATACTTGGCTTGCACAATCGCCCATATTGCCCAGAGTAGATGTGAAGCCTACAATATTAACAGGTGGCAGTAATGATCCGTGAATGTCCACGAATTACACTTACCAGAGAAAATTTATTAACTTTGATGTAAAGTTCTTCGACCTCGGCATCACTTATATCTTGCTCACTTTTCCAGTGTTTCAGGTATTCTCTCAGCCACATAAGCTGAAGTGGTCGATTAGGATAATATGAATAGTCCACGTCATTGACCCCTAAATCACAAAAATATAGTTGCGATCATTGTGAGCTGGACATAATGGGAGCAAGATATAGGATCAGCAATCCACTGGGCAGAAAGGTTTGCAGTTTCAAGCTCTTTGAAAATTATTAAGTGAAAATGCGCACACCGACACACAGCTAGGCGACATTGTGGGAAGGAAGACAGTCCAACTTAGCTCATTTAACACGGCCTACCATGCATGCTAGTGTAACAAAAACAGCAAACACTTAATCGGCTGACAACCACTATTTTGAATTGGAATACATCATGAGGGCAGCAGCAGAATAGCACCTTGCCTATAACTACAGTAACAATTGATAACCAGGTACCACGTCATGATCTACTGGTGGAATGGACGTGCCAAAAGAGATGTGCAACATGCAATCAATGTATGACATTGATTAAACGAAGGTGTGATTCCATGCCACTCAAATATGTTGCATCACCAGTGCAACTGCAATTCCATGCCCTTTACTGGGTCAGCTTGGTCAGAAAGACTTCAATTGCTACGTCCCTTCCGATAATGAAAGGCGATGAAAGTTACTGTGTGTCCCTGAATAAAAGCCTGAACGCAGTTATGATGGCACCATCTGGCACCTTGAGATTAAATCTAAAAAATACTTGATTAGCAATTCTGGTCAGTGCCCAGCGTAACATAGCACCTACCGGCAAATTCGCAAAAATGATTTCCTATGTCAAATGCCTGGTAATTCACGCCAGTGTATTCATAATCAATAAATTGCACGGATCCTGTAAATATGTAATGCAATTTTTTTGGTTATGTTCTGGCAAACTTACTTATTTACCTTTTGTCTTGTTGAATATAATATTGTTCAGCAATAGATCATTGTGGCAATATACAAGGGGAGATGATAATTTTGAAAGATGCTGTTCCAATACCCTTAGCTCATCTCGCAAAACACTTTCACTAGGTCCGTCGTAATTTTCCATCCTATGATAGCAAAAAATTCAAAATAAGTAATGACCCGATAAC
Source organism: Botrylloides violaceus (assembly GCA_030412335.1). Lineage (NCBI taxonomy): Eukaryota > Metazoa > Chordata > Ascidiacea > Stolidobranchia > Styelidae > Botrylloides > Botrylloides violaceus. The sequence goes on along the minus strand of JASFYC010000829.1, from coordinate 3,507,640 downwards.
ACATTTTTGTTTACCCTCGTCCTGGTGGAGAGCATTCTGAGAATCTCAAGTCCAAAAACTTCCTGCTCAAGGCGAAGCATATAGGTTCCTTTTGAGTGAGCTTGGTGTCAGAAATTTTGTGCAGTCTAGCCATCTCTTTTGCGATTAGGCTATATCATAACAAAGTGTTGAGTAGTACTGGCAGTAGGCTAATAGTGTAAGAATTAGTGGTAATATTATACCTGAATACCTCTGGGCTTCTTACTTCATCTCTGGTAACTGTATTACCAGGGATATACTCATAGCACAGTCCATTTTTGAATGTGAAATACAATTTGGGAGCACAGCCAGCGGAATGTAACTTCAAGAAGCTTTCAATCTGAATAGTTTCAAATTGACGAAGTAACAGCCCCATAAATTATATGTCCAGTCTAGTGTATTGTGGAAAAGTTTGCTTTCACAGTTCTGCTCCCTGACTAGATGAAAATGGATACGACAAAACTGTAACGGAAATCTGTTACCATAAGGATGTCTACACCTATAAGTAAAAATGTATAACTTAAAGTATTATCAATGGCACCAACTGCAGAATACACATTCCGCTTTTATACTAACCTCATTCTGCCGGTCAAGAAAAATCTCAGTTTTATTTCCATTTATGCGGACCAGCACTATGTCTGATTCATCTCCGAGTTGATAATACCCTAGCATTTTATTGGTTATTCCATTAGAGTAAACCTGGGAATGTAATTTTTTCACCACAGTCATAGTTGTTTATTGTACTGACTTGCTCATGCAGGTCTCATACCTTCAGTTTAATATTTGCTGCAATCCAATTAGGTCTCGCACGACGTACCAGAAGTATCGCATCCTCGTTAAAATTGTTAGGATCAAGATAGACATCAACTTTCATCGCAGAATCCATTACGACTTGCGGACGCCGACTCGTATTGGTATCCAGCACAACGCCCAAACGTTATGGGTAATAGGGTGGGTGGTTTTCACCACGACACCAACTTCAGTTCATAGAGCTTTCTTCAGGTTAATAACACGAGCGTGTCGAGACAGCTGCTAATGATCACACGCCCCTCAGCAGTGATAAGACCAAAGGTCGCGACGGCAACGTGCTAGAAGATCAAGAGGGTACTTGTTTCTTAGCACTCATCAGTTTATATACCCAACTCTAAATACAATACAGTACGTAGCACTGGAAATCATGCACCGTGCAAAATCATTCAGCCATAGCAATCACCGCAGCAACAGTGACCGACCGAGGGCGCCTGGTTGCCACACTTGCCAGCCAGCGCAACTCATCCAACGGGGCCAGTAATAACGACCCACCTACCGCCCCAGCCGAAACTTTCTTTTCCTGATGTTTGTTGACTGCAAAGCCCACCTCCATACTTCGTTAGGTGGGCAAGGGTGACTAGTGATACTAGTAGGCTACACAGTGCTGCTTACTACTCCTCAGTCTCGACCAGATGCCAAAGCTGTGGATGTCTGTTTTTCATAACAAAATATCTAGTCTCCATATCATGGACACGGACGCGCCAAACAAGCTGGAAATTGTGTATAGCTATTATGAATTGGTACATTCAGATTGGAATGTAGCTTACACAGTTGAACAGTGACCAGATTATCTAATAGGTCATCAGCGACTCGTAAACTGGCATTTATTACGGTGGTGATTAATTTTGTGAAATGCACTTTTAGGAACCTTTTCAAATAAAACGATCCCAGCGGCTTTCTCAATTGTTTCAATTGAACACAAGAATTTATCATATGAAGTATCTAGCGACTGATTCGGAATAATATATGACAGTAATTCTAGATTGGAGCCTTGCTCACAAACAACTACTTTAAAGAAATGAGTTGGTACAGCAATTTGGTTAGGACCAATTACTTGGTAAGTCACATGCATTTTCCCCATTTGGTCTCTTTTTGGGAGATAAAGCGGACCTGAGCAAACATAGACATTTTCAAAATCGTTAGTCAATTTGCGTATGTATCTCTCGAGATTATTCCAAGTGTTGCGATTGAGGATAGGATCTTGGGGTAAAATATTGCTAAGGTAGAAGGTTTCGTCCATCCACTCTTGGTGAGTCCTGTGATTTGATGCAGCAGCAATATGACCTCTATCATAGCCTGTCTTGTAATAATCTTGATTTCTTGCCCGAAAATATCGATGGATAGTAGGATCTTCAGTAAATACACTATTTTCTCTGTCAGAATTCTTCACATTCAACAAATCTTTAGACAAATGCTCAAATACCCAAGTTGCGTTTCTTAGTCGATTATCATACGATAGGACGTAATTCTTGCGAATTTTCATTGATGATTGACTTGTTGGAAATCCAAGCTTCATGATGGCTGTTGGACGGTTATTACCAAGTGGTTCAGCAGCGTCCACCGGACGCAAAGTTAAATTTTTATGTATAGTCAAACCAAAAATATTGCCACCCACAAATGCCACAGCTAATCCAGCGTGTCTCCACACTTTACTACTCATATTGCAAATGATAACCTTAGTTGGTCAAATGTATTTCCTGACATGATAACATAACACCATAAATTAGTCACGACTCACGAGCACTATAGATTACCAACGTTTGGCACTGAAAATTTGGGGGTTACAGGCAATGAATACCTTTTAAAGTTACATGATTGGTCACTACGCAACACTGCTACTCAGTAATGAAATGGGATTTGGGATCATGACGTTCTTAAGCATAATGGCAAATGCCTCCCTGGACTGATTCCTGATACCTTCATGAGGTAGGCTTACAGTGACATGGTATTGCTTTTCACAGCATGTATACAATTTGACATAAATTACAAATGGGTCAAACATTACCAAAGAGAGGATTAGCTACTGGGCTGAGGTCATAAAGTGCTGTGTATAAGGTTGTTCCATAGCAGATTTGAATACATTACATGTGACTAAGGTGTCTAATCACTTAGACATTTGCCTGTAGTCATTGATGCAATGTAATCTGACAACACCCAACAGGAAATCACAGCATTATATCCCTGAGTTGCACAAAAGAATTTTTCAAAAATGAGCAGTACTATTTACATCAGAAAATGGCTTGCATTCTACCCCAAAACTACACAGCTAAATTTCCCTGCTGCTCTCAAAAATGAGCATTACTACCGATATTTACATCAGAAAATGGCTTATGATATCTTAGACAATACACATACAAGATTAGCAGAGTCTGATATAGAATTGATGGGTCATTTACTTCTATTCGACTTTAGGTCGGGAAAAGGATCAGACCTTAGCCTAACAACATGTTTAACCGATATTATATTGAGTCAGTTGAAATGCTGATATGGGTGTCTGGTGTTTGCATCATTAAGATCCCATACTCGAAAATGGTTGGAATGAAGTGAACATGCTGAGTGTGCCCCAATCATGATATGCTTGATGCTGGCATACTCCTATTTTTGGAGGCTTTGCCAAATTCTGTCAAGTGTGTTATTTCTACTGTCCTATTACTCAGCAGACTTGTGTATCAATAAGCAGTGAAAGAAGACGCCTTTGAATAATAGATAAATTGCTTTTGTGAAGTTGATGCAATATTCATAATCTAACCTGACTGTTGAGTCAGTAGTCAGTTGACACATGAATAGGAGGAGCAATTTTGAATGTTAGGTGGTACAATGTCCTTTGTTTACAACCTACTAAATAATTCACACACATGGAACACATGGAAAGTTTAACTCTTCAGAGCGGCTGTTTTTCTTATTGCTTCTACGTGTCTTCATAAGCTGTTGCAACTCTGTGTTGCTGCGTGAATTAAAGAAGACAGTGGACATGCTTCCATAGTCTTCCTTTCTGAGGGATTTTTTACTCACAGGCCTACATGGGCAGGACACCTGCAATTTAAAGAGTATGGAATGGCAGATTCAGCATGCTGCAAACTTCAAGAGGCAAGAAGACGACATGGTGCAGCTAAGAGGTATGCCATCATTAATGAGTTTTAAATGTCCTGGGGATTTACAGTATATTGTTGCATAGAGTCGCATAACCATGCGATTTCTGTCTAGCTTTTTCCATAGAGATCCACTATTTTTTATAGATATCTGCAGACGAAGACTACAGCATCTCAAGCACTTCCACAAACCATTTTCTTGTATTTCAGCCTTCCTTGAAGCTGAATTTTCCATCATGAGATTCATCATATCGTCTAGCGACTAAGTACAATTCCCTGCAGGTCTTTTTTTGGAAGACTAGTGATTTTGTTGTTTCAAAAAAATTTTCAACAGCAGATCCAAGTCTCTCAAAAAAATATTCTGAGCTTCCATCATTCAAAGACCAAAAAGTGGAAGTATATATCATATTCTACTAATATTCCTCAAAATGGAGGTTGCCGACCGTGGAAATCTTTCAGGATAAGTCATGACTCATGAGGGGCCAAATTCTGTACCGACTGCGAACAATAAGTTACCAAGAAACTTGTCTATAGCTAAACTGTTCTTTGTTGAAGTGGTCTATAATAATCGGGTCGGTCTGAAATGTAGCATTGGGTAGTCTTGGAATAGATGATATACAATCTATATATATATATATATGCACATATTCAGTCTTCGATGCATTGAGCAGCTCTTTGTTTCAGAGTACGCTACATATTTTGAGAGCTCTGCGATCTAGGCTTTGCATCTGACAGTACTGTCAGTAATAAAGTCATTGCATCGATTGTGTCAGAATTGTAAAAAACGGCAAATGTTCTGAATTTACCATGATGGTAATGAAGCCAGCGATCTTCTAGGTCCCGCCTCTCACTATACAATTGGCATCATACTGGGTAGGCCCTTCCCTATTGCAGCAAAGCAACATTGTTTATATCCAGACTTCTTTTGAAGATTCAGCGTTCAAGTCCTGTCACCAGGCCACTGTTTTTTCTCATCCGTAAGTGGAATATATACGACATGCATTAAATCCTGGTGGGAAAGAGTTCCATCAGCTGACTTGTCCCATTGCTGGTAAGTTTGTGTTTGACCAGGTGGCCCGACTGGTAGAATCATTCTACCGCCTGGTTTCAGTTGGTTTAGAAGTGCTTGAGGAACTTCAGCAGCTGCTGCTCCAACATGGATGGCATCATAAAGTCCCGTCGCAACATTTTCAGGATTATACCCCAGCCTTCCATCACCACGTGTCATTATCACACGTCCAGATGTGAGAATTGTTTCATCGTCTTTTTTAATATTTTCAATAGATGATCGTAAGAGTTCAGGAATGTGGTCAATACCGACTGCAACCCCTCCAGCTCCCATCATTCTTGCCATGCAAGTGGTGAGATAGCCAGTACCAGATCCAACGTCCAAGGCTCTAGCATTAGGGCACTTAGTAAGCTGACTTTCCAAAACTTCAAGGGCATATGCGTGCATGTGAGGTGCGCTTATTGTGGCATGGTACCCGATTCCTTGAGGCCTATCATCGTATGGATGGTGTTTACAGTAATGTGTCCTGTCAGTGGCTTTCATGACTTGAAGCACAACGTCTGATTTTATTACACCATTTTTCCATAAATTGGTCATCAATTCAGCATTTGTTTTGCCATGAGATCGCCATGCCATTTTTATTGAGCGTCAAAGCTATAGCTAACTTTTCTAAAACACGTAATTGATAGAAGTTAAGTTGTGATCAAACCATTGCAAAGACAGTAAACATTTTTATATTGATTGAGACTTCTATGCATTTGCTCGAATCACAAGAGTATAGTCTGGCACTGGCGGAAACCCCTACCGTACTAAGTTATTCTCTGCCCTTATTATCCTTCAGTTTTCCCATACATGATGTAGTAGTCCGAACTGGGATGGGTGAAGTGAGAGATACGCATTGCATCAATAATTCAATATCAAGATATCAATCAATAATAAATTGTAGCTCAGAGGTCTCTCATACCCTAGATTACTATGGCTAATAGTAATAGTCTACACTCATACACACCACATGTGCTGCTCTCAACGGCGGTCGTTGGGCATATGAATTTGAGAGAAATAATGCCTTATGCCTAGACTTTTTCATGCAAAAACGAAAATTCTTCAAGTTGCATTGCATCATCAGGCACGCGCCCTCTATGCTCAACGATATTTTACTAGTATACTGCAATTTAAACACAACATAAGTATATACTTGCGCCATGCTGGGCAAGTGCGTGGCAACCTCTACCTTGGCAGCTGCCAGCACAGATACCCACGCAGTGCAGCCAGCACGGACCTTGGAGCCCGGACCAGACCAGAGTGAATATATTTATGACGATTTATCATTTATTATTATGACTTTGGACCTAACCTGTGTGTAGTTTCTAGTTTACGTGTTTACCAGACCGGGACGCATTAAGAGGTGTGTTTATCTTGTGCTCACCACGAAACAGTGGTGGTATCAGGATCAGCGGATAGGGCGGATAGCGGCTTACTTCAAGGGCACTGGCAGTGTTATTTCAATAAAAGGTCGAACGAGCAGTTTTGTAATTTGTCCCCATTGACTATATCGAATTGCGAAAATGACTAACGGAAAGGATTTGCGATGAGAACCAAATGTTACACATGCATACCCGCCGGTAGAGTCGTCACATTACGCTCCCGATTGCTAACAGTACCCCATTAGTAATTTGCACTTGCCTTACGCCATCTACCTGAAAGACCGGAAGAGGCGGATTTGCATTCATAGAGCTGTGAGTACCGGTAGTCAGTGGCGTTTTAGGGCGAGTTGCTTGTTGTAAACACGAGGTGCTTTTGTATTTCATGTGTCCAATGTAATACGGTACGGTATGTAGAAGCCACCGTCGTAAGCCTACGACAATAATAAAGAACTTTTTACCATTGGTTCTTTGTTCCCATATCACAAAATTGCAGAATAGATTTATTGCATTGAAAGTTGCCTGAAAATCTACAAAATTTAAAAATGGGCAATGAATTGTCACTTCCGATGGAGATGTGTTCTCATTTTGATCCGGAAGAGATTGCGCGTCTTGGGAAACGCTTCCGAAAACTGGATTTGGACCAATCTGGTTCTCTGAGCGTCGAAGAGTTCATGAATCTTCCACAACTTCAGCAAAATCCCTTGGTTCAACGTGTTATAGATATTTTTGACCAGGATGGCAATGGCGAAGTCGATTTTCGTGAATTCATTGAAGGTGTATCACAATTCAGTGTGAAGGGCGACAAGTTGTCTAAATTGAGATTCGCGTTCAGAATATACGATATGGATCACGATGGCTTCATTTCCAATGGTGAGCTGTTCCAAGTTCTTAAGATGATGGTAGGGAGTAATCTCAAAGATACACAGCTGCAGCAAATTGTTGACAAAACTATTATATATGCTGACCTTGATGGGGATGGAAAGATATCATTTGAAGAATTTTGTGCGATGGTTGACACTTTGGATGTTCACAAGAAAATGGTTGTTGATGTTTAACTCTTCGGTGTATTGTTTCGTGCAGTACCGGTACTCCGGTTTTTGTCGAAATTCAGTAGTTCTGCACCAAAAAACGTACTCTGTCTTGACATGTAGGCTTGTAAAATGCAGCTATATTTGAGATTTCTCAACTGCACACCATCTATGGTATGGTTTCAAATTTAACCAATGAATTATCAGTCGGCGTGAACGCTCTTCTACGTACACTGACATTTGAATGATTTCAAGATATAAAAAGCCACTTTCCATGTAGCATCTCTGTCAAACTGCGATCTACATCAGCATTTATTGTTCCGCGGTAAAATTTGATATTAGGCCTATGCTCTATTACGGCTGCTTGATTTTATTTTTCTTCATAAATGCTAAGACTATACATTATTGAAAGTGGTTTTCTGACTTGAATATTATCTGCCGTTCATACTTAATTGCAGTATTTACTTGATGCAATATAGGTTATCAAAAAATAGTAGGCGTAGGCTTATTTTTGAAAGGGTATTTGTATTTAAGTAAAGCTGACCAAAACTACTGCTCATACCAGATCCAACAACTAGCCTACCTCATCCCATACTGTTCTACTTGAGCGTTTCTATATTGGTGATACAAATCTCTAGATCTATGATAGTCACCAAAGTCAGTAGTCTCGGTTTATATGCGTGCCAATGGCGTAGATTGTTGTCCACCATTGTTGTAGTTGTTAGTCAGTCTACATGGGCCTAATTGCCCCGACTGATTTTCTAAGTAAATGTAGGCCTACTGTACATACGTGATTGCTCAAATATAAATATAAAATGTAGCCTATATTATGTGCATGAGTAGTTTATGCGGAAAAATCATCTCAAACCCCAATGAGTTGATGACCTACAATACACCTATCAGCATCAGGTGATTCTATAGTACTATAACGGCAAAATCTAGATATAAACGCAATGAGTTTGTGTGCAATTTGAAGTGTGATAGGCCAATACTAATTTGAGTGCCATGCTTATCTAACTATTTACATAGAACTTGTTAACGGGCGCTTGCAAAAGTTGAATATTTCAGTAAGCCTATGTCATACTGTAACATAGGCTACTCAACATTCGTGTTTCATTTAGTATCCTGATATTGGCTACAATTTTCTTAACACAATTTCGTGCACAACAGTTTCACATTGTTCCATGTTTTTCACAGTCAACTTTATCATAAAATGTAAACTACGGTAATGGAGTTGTCAGATGCAGAACAACTATCATGGATTGTTGTGAACCTCACTACAAGTGGAAAGCAAGGATTTGATAAACCAAATTTGAAGAAGTTGAAGTCCATGTGCAAGAAATCTGAACTTGCTTTGGAAGAAACATTCCGTTTAATATATTCACAACTTGAAAAGGATCATTCCGAGATCAGACTCGCGGCAGTGTTATTGATCGATGAGTTTTTTCAACGCTCTCATCTATTTCGAACATTACTGTTGGAACAGTTTGATGAATTTTTAGAGCTCGCGGCGGGAACAAATTTTGACACACCACTACCAGAGCCCAACGCCATTGCACAAGACTTGATGAAAACCACCGTGAAATGTGTCTATAACTGGCACAGCAAATTCGGCATTGCTTATAAGCGACTGTCGTTGGGATATAACTTCTTGAGAGGCACTAAAAAGATCCGGCTTATTAATGCTGATGAAGTTCAAACAGAAATCCAAAGGAATGCTGCTGAATATTTAAGGAGGAAAAATGAAGAGCAGAAGAAGCAGAAACTTGACAAACTTGTCTCAGAAATCAAACTTGATGAAGGGGATATAAAAGTTTGCCTGGCAGAACTTGACGCTTGTATTCGGCTACTTGTGCCAAAATTTACCGATGATGATGATGATGAGGTTGTAAATATACAGATGAAAACAGATACAGAGAAAGCTCGAGCATCGGGCATAATTTCGCAGGATTACAATATTGTTTTAGACATTCCACAGCATGTGGTGAACTTCGTCAAAATTCAACGTAGCAACGACAATGAAGTGATTCTGGAAAATCTACACGAACGTCAGACAATTATGATAAACTCCTATTTACCTAAAGTGAAAAATTGGGTTCGGCAGTTGAGTGTGTATGAAGCAGAAAGTGAGACTTTGAAGAAACTTCTTGATATTAAGGTCGCAATGCAAAATTGCCTGAGTAAAGCCGACGACCTTGTTATTCAAAAGGAAAGAGATGATGCTCCTTCCACAAGCCGAGTAAAATCGGTTGTGGATCAAGTTTCTAGTGATTGTGAAAGTAGTGATGATGATTTTGTGGAAGTGCCGGAAAACCTTGTGGTGTCTCCTCAACAGATTTCACCACAGACGTCCAAACGTACAGAACTCTTGACAGATTTCCAATCTGAAAGTCCAGATGTAAACTTCTGGAAACCAATTCGAGATGATGACAATTTAAATGATCCTGCCTCTTACTCTCGAGCTCTTGCGGAACAACGCAAGGTATTAAAAAGTAGTGGAGGGTCAATGGCTGTTCATGTCAAAGTAAATCCGAAGAAACAGAAAAATGGTCATTCTGGTTCCGGTAATTCGAAAATAAAGGTGGATGCACCTGTTGTGCCGTTTGGGCAAGATCTGCTGGAATGGGACGATTTGAAAAAGAATGAGCTGAAAGAAACTTTAAGTTTAGGAATGGCCCGCGAGCTAGATATTGGCCATCGGTGAGTCTCTTTTTTAAACCTTAAAACAATCGGTAATTGTGTCAAGTCCTCGAGTGTGGGTTAAGTCTTTTCAATTTCAACTACACGCAGTCCCAACTCCTATCCACTCCATGATGTCTGATGTGGTCACAGTCGCATTAGATTTAATTTGGTTCGCAATGTCGCAACTAGTCGGATTTGCTTTATTCAGGGTAAGCCTTCATCCACTTGATGACAAAATACTCGTATCGTCAAAACCGCGTATACATTTCCATTTGTGGCACAGCGGCTTGCGTCCTATACACCCTCCTAGGCTGCCGGGCCCAGCCACCGGCTCTGGCTGAGATATTCATACTATGTAGCAGTAGCACACACCACCATTAGCATTCACACGGAATATTCAACTATTTAGTAACTGGAAAGGAAGAACATGTAGCATAAAATAGCACTTCAACAACATGCCGTCATTTCAGGTTCTGGAGCCGCGACACTGCGTCCAAAGGTGAACAAGTGTCAGAGGCTGCAATAAGTGCACTTACGTCACGCAGTATAGCATTCGTTGGAACCTTTCAACCCGTCAACCACACATGTAGGGCTCCTTTACCAAATGGAAAGCTTTGTCCAAGAATGGACAGATTGAAGTGTCCTTTTCATGGTGTCATCATTCCGAGGGATGCAAAAGGCCAACCCATCGATCCTGCTGACACGAAAGAAGAGAGCAAACGACTTGCTGCTGCATCCAAGAATCCTGAATGGCAAGACCCTGAATTACTGAAAGAGCTACAATTAGCAACTGGGGTGGATTTGAAAATGCCAACTGAACGAAGAAAGAAGACTAAGAAAAGTAGCAATCTTACAGACGTTAAAAATTTGAAAAATACTTCGCGTTACCGTTTACAAAGGAAAGTATTGAACCCCAAAAGCATGAAAAGAGTATCCGAGACACTTGACTCACTGGATGCAAAAAGAAACTTTCAAAAGTTTGGTAACAATTTCAATTATGCCTTGAACTGACGATGGTCATTTATTGTTGACTGTTCAGGGGGTCATAGTGGTCAAGTTATCATCAAACCAGGGCCTACGATTATGTATGCACAGTAGGCCTATATCACTGTGAAAATGCATATGTCCAAAATTGAAATCCTCCAGAGCTACCGAAGCTACAAATTCTTACTGTATCAACGGTGGTTGAACATGAAATGAGGGCACCACCAATCACACGCCCAATTGCTCCGTCTTCCCATTCTTCTGCAACAGTATTAGGTCGTTAGTTCTAAGTTGTCACTGTGATAATAATCATAATTGAAATGCAATCCGACTTCGATAATTCTTCATGTTTAGTAACAAGGGTATGAAGGTAATTGGCTTGAGAAATGAATTGGTATTTAGCCTGGGCCGGGAACAGAATCCACCGCTACCGATCCAGTTCGAGAAGCCCGACGCTCTATCTCAAGTGAATAGAAACCATTTTTCTATGAGGATCGGAACAACCAACTGGACTGACAATGTACTACAGTAGGCCGTAGATCATCACGTGAAATCACATCCGTAGAATGCAGTGCTTATAATGCAGGAAACGATTCGCATCATAGAGGACTTCCGGTATACTCGGACCCGTGGGCACCAAAGGCGTCGAGGCCTGAGTACAGAGACCCTTTGTATATTTCAGCGCGCGAATCGTTGGCTCCATCAAGTGATTACGAATCTCCCTGACTTTTATCCGCTTGACGGTGCTATGGCACACCCCATCGGTACGCGGAAGATTGCTTTTTCTGCAACAGCAACAGCTCACAATCTGATGATAGCTTCTTTGCGCGGTAAAAAGTGGGTTCGCTCTGTTATCGACGTTTCAAAGAAAGAGGCTTCAGGTCGCGGTCTCGAAATCTGTTATGAATGATAATGCTGACCAGCATGTTATCAAGGTGGGTTGACTCTTGGCTATTATTATTGCCATGGTACCTCAATTTAGCCTACTTATTCCTGCTGCCCGCTGGTGCCTTGTCCAAGATTTGCACTATGAATTGTGATGCTTTTTCTACAGAAAATTCATAAATTTCGGGGTGAAAAGAGAGAGTTTTGGTTAGGTACCTTACGGTATATCTATTTGAATAAAGTCGGTAACGAAAACCGTGTAATTGCCTGTGAATTCCAAAACCTTTCTTATTTTCAGGGATTTCCCCAGTGTAGTTCATCAGGCGGTCAAAACAATACATCAATATTGACTTTGGGAGAGCTCGAGATGTCAACAATTGAAAAGCAAAGAAACGAACTTCGACTATTACTCACTGAATTGAAAGATCGAGATCGTGAACTTAACATGATGGTTGCAACTCATCAACACCATTTGTCTGCGTGGGATAGGGACAGGCATCGAGCCGTGGATATGGAAAGGAGATCGGAAAGATTTGAGTGTGAGGTTTCACTGGCATGCTGTATCAACGAGTAACCTCCATGTAGCCTACCACACTTGTAAATTTTGCCTTTGCGGACAAATTTGCAAGTTTCGTAGAACTGACAATTATTTGTACTGGTAGTGAATTTTCACAACGGGATCTTTCCACAATGGATATTGCAATTTAAAAGAATTTTCCGTGTTGTCCTTCATGTGATGTGTTTTAAATCTCCAGTTGAATTGAAGAAGAGAACTGATCAAGTAAAACAACTTCTCCATCACATCAAATTGTCTGATACAAAACATAAGAGTACACTTCACGCCCTTGAGGTTGCAGTGACGCGGATAAAGCAGTTGGAGAAAGATGCTTTCATTACATCGTCTGAAGCACAAGATCTCAAGGTACAACTTTATCGATTCACATTAAAACTACTGTATTTATATATATATATATAATTCATTGAAGGGTAGTTAATGAGCATACCGGTATCTGCACAAGAAAAAGTAGGGAAATATCAACATTAGGAAAATAGGCTTCAGATAATTATATTGCCTATTACAAATATGCCAAACTGCCATTGGTCACTGCAAGCTAACGATTGGCCATCACGACGCCTTTTACGACAGAAGTTGAAACAGTAGGTTATCCAGAGCTTCCTCACTATAGCCAGGCAGGCCAGCAAAATGGGACTGGTGCAGAGTGGTGCGCCTAGCTTGTAATTGTAGTAACATAACCCATTTTGGAATTTTCTTGTCTAGCTTCTTGCACGGTCCATGCATTATAGTATTACAGCCTCATTTGTGCATTGATGTGTAGTGTGGTGTGTGATGTGTGTTTTGAGGTCTGTTTACACGCAGCTTAAAACTGAAAAGAACAATGGGCCGTTCCTGTTACTAATGATTGTCTCCTGCATTGCTATGTTATTAGCTGCTGCAAAGTCATGCAGCTCGCAATTCAATGCTTGTTTTGTGGCTTTGCATGAAGAATTAGAAGAAGCCAGCTTCTAACAGTTTGCAAACAAATTCTGCAGGATAAAAACGCATCATTAAACGACTCTCTCACTGATTTGTCCACAAAAATTGATGGTATGGAGAGCAGAGAGCAGAAACTTTGTACTGCATTGCAAATGAAGGAACAAAATATTTGTGAAACCACTAGTTATGCCGCCTCGTTACAACGTAAAATCGGAGCTTTTGAAGCACAAATCCAAGAGCGTAAAAGGAAGGAAGATTTGTTGCAATCCGATTTAAAATATGAAAAGACTAGAAGTAGTAATATCAAGGCCGAAAATGAATGTCTGAAACGTAAGCCTGTTTTGCTGTCAAATTGAAAATTCTTGTAATCCATTTTCAATATCTTATTAAAGATGATTTGCGAGACGTCAAAAACGATCTGCTCTCATGTAAGAATGAAATGTCCAGGCTTAAAGAGAAAATTAAGATTCTACAAAATGAATCTACTACGAAAGGTAAAAACTCATCGCATGTTTGCCGAGTAGCACAGCAGTAAGACAATATAGGTAACTGATGCATGGTATCATTTAACAATGGTGAGATGAGATTGTTAGCCTGTTAACCATACAAATGTTGCATTCCCTGTCAGAAGTACCTGTATATCAGTAATACAGTAGTTTGTTTGTTAAAAGGGATATTTACCTGTTATATTTGAATTAACCTGACCTGTTCATACCTGAATGGAGACTATGATACCGGTACTGTGATGTTTGCAGATGATGAAATTAGTAGGAAAGATGAACTAATTAGTTCTCAAAGGTCCAAGCAGGAACGAACCGACAAGGAATTTGCAGCACTACACCTGGTGAGTTGGCTTAAACTTACTTTCGTATAAACACCGCTTTGGTATGACTGTTGGCCAACTTGTAAAATGGTAAAATTACGGTTCAGGTGTATGAGCGCCAGCGAGAGGACATTCTGACCATGCAGTCCAATCTCAAGATGTTACGTGATGCCAAAGAGAAGGATAGGTCAGGGTAAGTTGAAACACAGGTAGACACACTTCACCAAGAAGGAGATTATAGAAAATTTACTGGTACTGTAGCCACATGGCCGTAAATGCCATTTGTTGAATAATGCAAGTCGGGCTAGTATGAGACCGAGTCCTTTAAATTTTGATATAAATGGTGATGAAGGTCATTGATGATAAACAGTAACTGCTGAAATTGGATCCTAGTGAAAAATTCAACGTGGCAAACCTGAATACCGGTACTAAAAACTTGTAATGAAACATGAAACACGGTGCAAGGTCTGCTATGACTATGACTTTTCCTTTTAATTAATTAATTTAATTAATGTGCCACAGTTTCACCAGCGATATCGATGAATGCGGAAGTGATGCAACAGAAGAAATTTTGGAAGAAGCTAGACGCTCCACTCTTGCAGAGGAAGTTAACACAGAAGAGTTTGATGCCTCACTGAAGGTAATATTTCTCAGAACTTTCTGACATACAGTATTATCAATTCTCCATAAATTATGTATTTTATGGTACTGTATATATATGTTCAGTTACATTCTTCACCAACGAGCAAACTTCAGAAACTATTGGAAGAATCAAGGGAGATGGTTCATAATTTGGAGCTCGCTACTAAAGCACCGGCACATCGCTCTGATGACACTGGATTATGATGAGATGGGAATGTACTATTCTACTTGAGTCGAAAGAATACAATGGGTTACTCCTTCCACTGTCGCGCTTGCGCATTATGTTTCACTTTCACCTATGATTTAGCAAACTTATATATAGTTTTGTACTCAATTTTTGTTAGATTGTCAAACATGTCACTGTTAGCCTTAGTCTTGTCTGTCGCATATTGTTTTAGAAAATCTGTTTAACATGGCTCTACGCACCATTATAGTGACAACCAAAAACCATGTAGTTGGTGACGCAATAGCCTGCCATTTTGCCAGTTCCACATGCCGGTCTTGTAGCTGACAACATTACCGCTCCACCATGAAGTGGGTGGGGCATTTGCCAAATATTTTTCACCAGTTCCTTTGTGCCCTTGAAATTTGTGGCTCCTGTACGCGTGCTGCTGCTGTCGCATTCTCCATTCTCTTTGCTTACCGCCGTGCCATGCATAGACGAAATTCATTTGTAATCCTTCCTATAAATTTGATTGTGCACTTTCGTCGTAGTTTTCAAGATTTCAGTAAAGTAGTTTGCAGTGTAAATTCGATTCACCTTGCTTGAAAGTCACTTCGCGGGTACATTGCCGGTTTTGTTTTGAATATATAAACCACTGCCATGCCGTTTTATTACGTTGCTACTTGGTGATATTCATAGAAATGAGGCTCTGCCAAGATGTCTTTCATATCCGAAATAGCGAGCAGTGCGCCGCGCGTAAAAGAGGAGAATGCGATATGTTGAGAGATGAGGGAAGTTAGGGACGGTGCCTCACAACTACAGTTCACGACTGGATTGTTGGTGCCTTGATATGTTAATACTTGTCGAGTGAGGCACGAGCATCTTCGCCTTTCTGCAACTGCGGGACAACGACAGCGGTTGAAGTAGGCAATTTTTCCATATGCCGTTTTCACGGACCAATTATGGTGGAAGGTCTTATTTTAGAAAATTTATAAACTAGTAACTTCTTGAGTTTCTCGGTGTATAATATACACTGTAATAGGCCTCCCACGTCCTACCCCTTAGTCCCTTACTCAGCCAAGGCTTCATTCTTCGTCCATATCTATGTGTCAGCGTACTCAAATCGACAAGTGCGTCTTTCTTTTGCGGGTGAAATACTAACCACGTACGGATATTCGCGGATATACTTTTTGACAGGGTAATGGTATGGTCTGTGCATTGATGGCAACGGCCGAGGCGGATGCTTCATTCGACAAATTAATTGGTACCGGCAGAATATGTGATAGGCTAGACAAGGCATATGCATGGGGTTAAATTTTATAACAAATACGATATCACAAATAAAATAAGTCCGGCAGTAACATTTCGCGCCGCTGTTCAGTAACGAGAAGCCTACCGCCAAGAGGGAGAGGAGGTTTTCACACTGGTGCTCAAGCGCTCAACTGATCATGCGTGAACTTCGTGACCTAGATTTAGATATCCGTTGTCACTTGTTAGCAAAAGGATGAGTAGCGGATGTGTGCAGGTAGGCCTACATCTCTAGAAAAGTAACTGCGACTAACTGGGTGTTCGTTATGTAGGCCTACTGTATATAGCCTATATAGTCCTACATAGTACCGGTAAGTTACGATTCGGCTTTTGGTAGGATTTTGGCTGAGGCGGTTACAATGACACTGTCGTCTCGAATTGAATTTGATTGACAGTCAGCAAATTGCAACATCCGGTTATGTCGGACAGTTGGTGAAATTCAAGTACGACGCAGGGGTCAGCGACGAGTTGATCTCTTCATGAAATATGTCCTCGAAAAGTGGGTTTTTAGGCACTCGGAGCAGGATGGGCTAAATTAATGTGCTTCAACGTAGGATATTTCTGGAATTGCAGTAGCCTATATAACGATTTATCATATTAAATGCTCTGTAGTTACGCAACGAAATCCGGGTTTTGGTTTGTCCTGAAGTGCATTTGACTAATCCCTTTTATGTTACAATGACTTTTCACGCAGTTGCAATCGATTAATCGAATATGATCGTTACTATTGAAGGGTGCTAGACATAAATATCACGGTCGATAATCAACTAATCAGAGGCTCCACTAATTGATGTAATTTATTCAAGTATTTTGTTTGGGACAAGTGCTTGCCAACCCGGATAGAATTCATGAAGTGGCTGGAGTAATCATATAAATATTGTTCGGCAATTTTCATTCGTTATTCAATAGACGTCTTCCGAGGGAGCGTCTTTCTGTTCCTGCAGCTGCCAGAGAACTAAGAAATCAGCGACGCATCTTCAAGTAGAAGACAGATTTATTTGGCGCATAGCGCATCATGGACTACTGTGTCCCATTATTGGCATTAGCCATCTTTTGCAGTGCTGCTCCCCACAGGTAAGCTAAGCCCTAGGCCTAAAGAGGCGAAGAAAATCCACCTAACTAGTTCCATTTCATTTTAGCGCTGTCGGATCTGACTGTGAGTAATCCAAATGTTATTGATTTATAGCCTAGGCATAGCTGTAGGGCAGGGGTGGCCAACCAATCCGAGACTGAGAGCCACATTTCCTAATGTGTTACCTCAAAGAGCCATATCATACACATCGGCACCGGCTAGTTCATTTTTTCTCCGCGAACCTAATTTTCGTAAAATTTAAGTTCGCGATCTCCGCAATATTGTAGCACAAGTAAAAAAAGGTCAAACAATTACGGCCAATTCATTGTAGTAGATTCGTTCCATCTCGTAATGCTTCATTACTAACAAACGGTGATTGCGTTTCTTACATAGCGTACTTGTACATATTTAGAAGAAATAGGGCCTGTGGAGAAGAGCCGCATGCGGCTCGCGAGCTGCGGGTTGGCCAGCCCTGCTGTAGAGCGTCAGGCGTAATTCTCAAGCCTGACCGGCCCAAGCGCGGCGCGGCGGCTTATGGTAACATTTTACCTGGCGATAAATATTACATTATCGCGAATCGAAGAATAGGAGTTGGTAGGCCTACTATCTTTACCTGATGAAGGAGAAGAGCTCCGAAGTCTTGCGAATTAAGTTTTGCAATAAATGACGCACGACGTTAAATTCGCCGGGTCACTTTCTTCTACTATTGTCAAATAATAAGAAAATGACTTTTGGCGACTTTTGGTTGCTCGCGCACATCTACGACAACCTTTATCATCATTATGAAAGGAATTTGGCTTAGAAACCGCTCGCAAGCCGTGGCGTTATTTGTAAGCTTATAGGACAACGCACCGACGTTCCTTTAAATCCTTCATTTGCTTCCTCATATTAACTTACGACTCTCAACCCCAGCTTTGTGCAATTTCAAAGCCGATATATTGTCTCACCGTTGCTGAGGTAGGTTAACTATACAGATAAACTCACACGCCATTTTTTGTTTATAGCTTCGATAACGGACTCGGAAACTTTCAGTAAGTAGAAGGTTGAAATTTAGTGAAAATAGCCGGCGCAGTCTATCGACACGATATCGAATATAGATTCGTTGATACTATCAAGAGGAACGTTTTTAGACAAGAGCGCAATACGCTTTATTTCCTAGAATCTTCTAACGTTGTTACTTCTAAACCTATGCTGACGCATGGCCTACTAAATTTAGCAGTCCATGGCTGATATAATTCGTAGCCTATAAACGACGCAAAACTGGGGCCACTATGGGGTCCGCTGGTATAGGCCTACCTAGATACTACTCACGGCATACTTGTTGAATTACTGACGTCTTAACGTCTGGAAATGTGACTCGCGAAGTTTTGGGGTCACATAATATGAAACAGGAACAGTATAGCCATTAATTAATCACGCATTAATATGGCGACGGTTGGTGAACTTGTCATCAAAACCCTACAGGATGCTTAATCTGTTTATGATCGAGTGTACTTGAAATTTTAAATGACGTGTGTCTTTAGTTAAGTAGACGCCATTTTGTTGGGCACGAAAACTTGTAATACAGTACTATTACATTTACTGTTGTAACTGGCGTATTTCGCTATAAACGTGACCAACATGTTGATTTTATTTAAACAAAAATTTGGATAACGCGATTTAACGTCGCACACGCGCGAAATACAGTCGATGTATATAATCAATCAATTTATTACAGTAATATGCCACGAAGCGACTTTATACTTCTTCCAGAAGTATAGTTTTCTCACATACGCATATTGTGATACTTTCAGACAAAACGAGTCTTGCTAAGCAAATTTGATCACCTGTAAGTCCGATGCGTAATCATAAATTTCTTTCTTCAGACCCCTGCTCTTCTCCCCCAACACCACTCTTTGGGGAAATGGATTGCGCCACGGACGGAGATATTACGTAAGTTGTGATAATATGATATTTATTTGCTACTACCGCGGTATTTCTAACATTTTTTCTTACAGAACTTGTACCGCCAAATGCAAGTTGGGTTATGAATTTGTTGACGATGAGACAGGCGAAAATTTCGACACTCGCATTTTCATCTGTCACAAAGGAACGGAGAAATGGGACATTGAACCAAAACAGCTCAAATGCAAAAGTAAATTTTCAAATTCCTCAATTCCTTATAAGACTTCTATTGAAAGACCCCAGCGATATGTTCCGTAGGCCTAACTTGCGTTGAATCTTCGGCATTATCATCATAACATACAGTGTATGCACCACGAACGCTAACGCGTTGGCCTGTTTTCACATGGGACTTTAGCCTAGTATGGATATAGGCCTACTTCATTTAAGGCGAAAATTCTACCCTCGCTTTCGACAGGCGGCGTAATTGATCAGGGCCTGAATAATTGCAGTAGGCCGTCTGTTGTGACATGCCATCGTAAACGTGATTATTGAAAATCGATGGTCTCTCTTTTCGACTGCTATTCGAGAAATCCCCTCCTACGCCGTGGCGTGATTCTAACATCATCGGTAAATACTGAGCTACTTTTGGGTGAAAAATGGTGGTCAAATAGCCTACGTACGGGTACATTGCTGCGTCCATACTTATTTTGATAAAGCCAACATTTGGTATGGGAAATTAGGGTGCCGAATTAAGAGTTACGGTCACGGAGGATCCAGTTTGCAGAATAGTCAATCCGAATGTCCGAAATCCGTTCGACGATCCCACCCCGCTTTGTAAGATGAGTCGCGAAATATGTTGTGGGCGATGTGCGTAAGATTTAGGCTAGGCCTACTGATGGAGTGGGTGTGGTGTAATGCTGAATGCTGGTAGGCCCACACGAATTCTAAAGTTTCGGACTACCGTATTTTCAAATTCCCTTCGCACCCATGAAGCTGATAGGCTTATGACGGATTTACATAGATACTTGTGAGTTGCCTTATTTATGACGATGGGCTTGTTCTCAGAAATATTTCTTAGCAAAATGTCGTTTATAAGTTGAGTTGAGGGGTGACAATAACTGACAATAGGTGTTGGCTATAGTAGGCCTAGCCTACGCAGCTGCCATGGATGGTATGCGAATGCGAAAGTGCATGCATGTAGGCTGTTGAGCGAGTTGTTTCGCACGAGCGAGATTACTGCAATCTTCATCTCATCATGGAGTTAAAGGCGTCGGCACTAGCCGATCTTTAATTGATAAAATCGCCTTACGTCGACACGAATTAATTGACCAGGATTTCGATTACGCAGTAAATGTTAAAGCAGGATTATAGCGATTGCTGTGAACACCCCGTTTACTGAGTAACACACAAATCAGACAACGTAGAGGTACAATAGTACGCTAGCACGAATTTGCCCAAGAATTAGCTAATATGCGCTCCCATCAATCGATTAGATAGGCTTGCGCGTAAGTAGTCCAGATATAAAGGATTATTATAGGCCTATTCAACGGCCGGCGATATTTTCAGCACAAATTTAATTAGCGTCCAGCCTCTCTGGCGTTCCGCTATTTCATCAAGTAAAACTGAAACGTGCGCTGTGTTGGAGCGATTTAAGCTTATAATCACAGATAAGGTCGTGGTTGACTTCTATTCTGGTCTCACTATATCCAGTCCAAATTCAACTTTTTGTACAAAGCCTAAGCCCTCTGATGTCACCATTCTGTTGGTCATATTGCTGTTGAAATTTGTTCGCGAGTATAATAACAAATACCTGTTTACATATTTCCAGAGATCGTCTGCTTTGCTGCAGAACCAGTGAATGGTGTTTCTGATTGCATGGTGACTGGTGACACCAAACTCTGCTCAATAACATGTAGTGAAGGTTTTCGAACCGTGAACTCTCACATGTACATGTGTGACATGAAATCTGGTGAATGGTCGCCTCAACTTCCTTCTGAAGAACGGTTTCCCGAATGTATATTCGGAGAGAAGGAGTAAGTTCCAACTTGTTGACATATTGCGAAATATATAACTAAGGTTTGGCATTATGCCTCGTGCTGGTTGCTGTATAATCTATCATGCATACTGAGATGGTGAATGAATATTTCTAGGTGCATCAACATGGAATCACCCACAAATGGTCGTATCATCTGCGACATCAAAGACTCTAAACACATATGTACTCCATATTGTGACCCTGGTTTTGTGCTTGATGTGATTGAACCAGGCGAATATTTCACATGTGCGGGTGGAAGCTGGACTCCCAGCATCAAGCCTAAGTGTTTGGGTTAGTTTTGGAAATTAGAAAAACGCCTTTCCAGATTTTTCAAACCTCTACACGTGTGTGTATTCTAGAAACCACTGATCCAGTTGATCCTAATGGCTACGCTGCTGTGACTGCAATATACACAAGAGAAGACACACCTATTGAGCAGACCGGCTACTGTATGACATGGGGTCAACATCATTACAGAACCTTTGATGGCAAAATATACAGATTCCAAGGAGATTGCAGTTACACTCTCTTTGAAGATACCGATCACCTCATTTCAGTCACTCTCAAAAACCAAGATGGCTGCACCGGCTTGAATTGCAGAAGGTAACAGTTACAGTGTGAATTGTAGAGATATGCCAATGGACCTTAAATATCATTATATACAAGTTGATTAATTGACCATTCCATTTTGAAAACTAATCAGTGGCGACAGTCTGTCTTAATGATCCAAATTTTTACAGAACCGTGTCCATGTTCATTGGTGATTTGGTGTTAGAATTGAAAGGAGATCCTGAAAATGATGATCCTGCAGTGTTTGCTGATGATATCCAAGTGACATTGCCTGCTTCAATGACAGGCATCTTGATGCAACGAGTAGCTGATTTCATTGTCATCAGAGACCCACAGAGTGACTTCTACTTGAAATGGGATGGCAGAGAAGCTGTATATATTAGAGTAAGCTCCTTATGAACTGTAATTTACTGCTTCATTAAGATTATGCATAATTCTTTTGGTCTATGATTTGATCTGTGCATGTAGCACTCTAGAATACAAAATTAGTGAAAATCATATATTTTGTACTTAGGAGAGCCACCTAAAGTAAGTCCTATATTTTAGAGACATATTTTTCACTGAGGATACCATTGAATAGATTTAAAGTGACATGTTGCGCTGTCATATGCTCACATGCTTAGGCAGAACCCCCTCCTCCAGACCCTGAGAATTGTGTGCACTTAATAAACTGAAACCCTACTGTGGTAAGAAATACAAGTGTTTCCGAGTCACAGGTCAATAGAGTCGTTAAGACCAAAAGTCCCAAGTCATGCCGACATTTTTCATCATTATAAAATTCAATCACATGTCATGTCAAGTCACCAAAGCCTTCAGGTCTGAGTCGAGTCCAAGTCTCCTGATCTTCAAAAATTGAAATTTCATATCCAGTCATTTTCAAAAACGATAACAATCCCAGACACCCAATTAAATTATTGATTATAGTCAGTAGTAGTCTACTGAATCACCGCTCTTCAATATATGCATGGAGATAAGTTTCATAACTCAGATGGCACAGTAGAGAGATTTTCTCATCTATGACTATGACAACATTGTATTTTAGGTTGGAGAAGATTACAAAGACCGTACTCAAGGTCTCTGCGGAAGCTATAATGAAGATCATAGAGACGATTTCCAAAAACCGGATGGCACAGAAGTTGAAAATGTTGCCACATTTGCATCTGCATGGGCTCAAGGAGGTATGTTGTAAAGTCTTTTCATCAATACGGGGGTGATGCTCAATGTAATTGTTTTTAGTCTGCGCTAGTTCCACACAATCATACTGCAGCAGAGCGACAGATGCTGATAGGAAAATCCTCGCCAAGGCTCTTCAGGGTTGCAAATTTCTCTTGGAGACAAACTGCAAATACGTAAGACGTTCTAGTAATTTTTTGAGATGTACCAAATCGCATATTTTTGAGAATCAACTACGTTGTATCGCAGTATTCTCTTAATCTGTAGTAAGAATTATAGCCTGATAGTATGACTACGTATATATGAAAATTTGAAGTACAGCATAGTTCCTCATATGAGATGTGAAATATGATAATGCGACAACGTTAGTACCTGTATTTGTTATGCGGGCTGAATCGATTCGAACATACGAGTATTCTGTAATGATTCCCATGGTGTTCTGTGGATATGTAGTCCGAATATATTAACCACACACATGCATTAAATGGTAATATGATGAAGTATTTTTGTGATACAGGTCATCGATCCTTTGCCATACTTCGAAGCTTGCAAAGAAGACGTTTGCTTCAGCGGTGATGATGATAGTGTCTGTTCTTCAATGGCATCTTATTTCCGTGAATGTTCTCGCTTTGGTGTTATTGTTGAATGGAGAAATGAAAATCGATGCGGTTCGTAGATGTTGGCAGTTAAAATTTGTACTTTCTTACTCATTGGTACTATATTTAGCCATGAGCTGTCCTGATAAGCAATGCTACGATGTTTGTGGATCATCTTGCCCAAAGACATGCTACGATACTAGCTATAATTGTGAAAATGACCATTGCATTGAAGGATGTCACTGCCCAGAAGGTATTGAACATGTGGTTTCAAGCAATTTTCAAGTTCGGGCTAACTGAAAATGATTGATTACAGGTACCTATCTTCACAACGGAACTTGTGTAACTCGAAGACAATGTCCTTGCCAATATGCCCGAAAAGAATATGCTCCCGGATCAAGAATTAGACGAGATTGCAACAGATGGTATGTAGCCTAACACAAAACTGTAGCATGTCCATGTCTAACCAGGAATGGGACATTCAACTGCTTGCTTTCACTTCTACTCATAATGATTGATTCACCGCCCTGCATTGCTCTTCTTGGATGTTAGATCCACTCTTTTAGTATTGAACAGAATAAAGTTAAGCTGATGCTTAGATCCATTGACGTGATCTCGATATTTCCAGTTTGATGCCCAGATCATTATCATAACCCCAATGTACACATTCCAACAAAACGGACTGCCAAGCAGAGAAGGAATTTTAAGACCTTTCATTTGACTCAATTGGGAATCGATCCTGGGAGCTCTTGATCAGAAGGCGGACACGGACAGTCAAACCACACAGCCAACTTAGCTGTCATAGACCCATTTGATAACGCAGACCTGCCTTTCAGTAGGCCTACTCTGCCCATTGCCCACATATGTATAACAGTAGTTGATTTATAATATAAGTTATATCGTAATAATGCTTTAGGTCAATTAACCATCTTGTTGCTTATCTCCTCGAGTGCATTCGCTCACTTATCCTTTAAGACTTTACCCACTGACCGATTGTCCCGGTCTTACCTCTCGCATAGGGCACTGAGGTTTTTCCCATGGGTGTTTTACCCCCTATCCCTCTAATACTTCATTTCAAAATGTATTTTGCATTTTATAGTTTGTGTACATCTGGAAAATGGGTATGCACAAAGAGCGTTTGTGATGCTGTCTGTAAAGCTGTCGGCGATCATTTCACCTCATTTGACGGCAAGCACTTTGACTTTGACGGAAAATGCAGCTACACTCTTGCTCAGTCCGACGGGATGCAAGACATTGCATTTGAAGTGAAACTCATCAAGAGTTGCGGGTATGTGAAAGCCATATTTTAGAACTACGATTGCAAACTTTAATGCGA
Source organism: Botrylloides violaceus (assembly GCA_030412335.1). Lineage (NCBI taxonomy): Eukaryota > Metazoa > Chordata > Ascidiacea > Stolidobranchia > Styelidae > Botrylloides > Botrylloides violaceus. The sequence continues at coordinate 3,482,614 of JASFYC010000829.1, read as the reverse complement.
CTTTTGGGACTATAGCGCTCACGACTGCGATAGATCATTAAGTGTGACTGTGAATGGCGAAGAAGCTAAAATCTTGCATTCCGGCATTGCTGAGATTAAAGGTGAAGAAAAACTTCTTCCCTATCACAACTACTTTTATGCATTGGAAAAAGTCACCACCAAATTTTATAAGGTAATTGAGAATACCGTACTGATTTGAGAGAACGAAGGCCTACATTGAAATGTGAGTAACTGGATATTTTTTAATGCAGATAACAATCAACAGTGGCTTGACTATCTTATTTGATGGAAAAGATCGTATATACATCCGAGCTCAACCAAGTTTGTGCAGTAAAGTGAGAGGTATGTGTGGTAACTTTAATGGTCAAACCACAGATGACTTCTGGACTAAGAAAGGAGACATTGCTGCCAACGCCAATGATTTTGGAGATGAATGGTAAAGTTCCTTTCATATTGTTCTCAAAGAACGTTGCTATATCCTGTGATTGGTTTTATAGGGTCTCTGGAACTTGCCTTTTCCCAACTACAGCAATGACTTTGACATCACCATGCGATGTCCACAAGGCATATAAAGCACGTGCCCGCGAAGCTTGTGACAGACTCACTTCACATCCATTTACAAGTAAGCCTATATGCATGACAATAGACTGCTAAATTTATAAAGTTCTGGGCGTTGAAGGCAGCCCGGTCCATTTCTGAATATTACTTAACCATCTTAATAGAATCGTAGACTTTACACAGTGAGGTAAACATAAAAAAAAATTTATACCGCGATTTTGTCTAACAGACTGTCACGAAGTTGTAAACTACAGACAATACTACGAAAACTGTATGGCGGACATTTGCAATTTTGAAGATACCAAAGCCCAATGCCGTAGTATCTCCGATTATGCAATTGCATGTTCCAAGCTTGGCGTAATTATTGAAGAATGGAGAGACGGTATCGAAAAATGTGGTAAGTAGAATAGCTTGCAGAAGTAATTTTCAAAGATTGGGATTGCTATTAGGTATGCTGATGCTGATCAACCTTATGTCAGGTGAATGAATTATGAATATAGTTCCATAGCATTGTCTATCTCACATATTACTGAAATCTTCTGAATCTTCTAATATTGTAAATTTGTCTTCATGAATCCAGTCATGCGATGGCACATGGAATGGTAGCCTGTACCCATTAATAATTCTTTTGTCTTACAGCGGACGAGACAATGTGCGAAGCGGGTACTACATTCCGTGAATGCGCCAATGCATGCGGTGTATCATGCGGTTCACTTCAAACTAGTGATCTTTGCTCAGAACAATGTATTCCAGGATGCACCTGTCCCATTGGAATGGTAATGCTGTAGATATATGGCAATTAGGATTAGCTCATGTTAGAGTAATATAAATTGATGTTCTGTAAAAGGTATTCGACTACAATGGAAACTGCGTGACTGTTGCAGAATGTACTTGCAGTTACAGAGAACTTCTTTATGATCCAGGAGAAACAAGAATGCAAGATTGCAACGTCTGGTAAGTGCTGAAAATCTATCTTTCCCAACTTAGCATTTTATTGCATATGTTACTCTATTTATGGCTGTTTCAACTTACATGGTGTATTGCTATTTATTATCAATAACAATATTTCATATCAAACTTCACAGTGAATGTCACCATGGTAAATGGGCCTGCACCGACAACGACTGCCCTGTTAAGTTGACATGCACTGATAATCAAGAGTTTACCAGCTGCATGGATCCAGATGTCAGAACATGTCTTAATATGCACCTGCCCACTATCAACCGAAAGGTAACATCAAGTTCTAATAGTTTAACTAGAACTTTTATGGTAAACCTGTGCACTATTAGATATCCAGATGCGTTGCTGGATGCCAATGTGTTCAAGGATATGTGTGGGACGGGGCAACTAATACATGTATCACTCCAACCACATGTCCTTGCTACCACGGAGGAAGAAGTTATGCCGAAGATGAAACAATGCAGCAAGACTGTAATACCTGGTAATGGTAGTTTATATTATTTACACAAAGACGTGAGCTAGGGGTAGTGGAAACTTTTTGATTTGTGGGGCACATTGGGTTCAAACATCTGACATCTGGTTCACACATGGCATGGCCATGGTATGCGGATTTTAAACCAAAACATTTCATGCTGGGCGGAAAGAATTGTGGTTGCCATACATAGGTTTCTAAAAAGCTAGAATTACATTTATTAGAATTACAGGGAAAATAAAATATTAGCAAGGTCTCGTGGTATAAATTTGACAATGTTAGTGAATGTTTGGTAGGCTGCATGTCATCCGCGGGCATAATTTACCCATATCTGGAGCAGGCAGTGATTGAAAACATGCAAGATTTGTTGTCTTTTACTGCTTTTTTTCAACCTCTGAGTGTCTTTTGATTTCTGATTTCTATCAATTTAACATCACTAAGCCATTGTTAATTTTCCAGCCGTTGCATTGGTGGTACATGGACTTGTGGAACTGAGGAATGTGCAGGACTTTGTCGTGCTTATGGCGACTCCCACTACACAACCTTTGATAATGCACGTTACCAATTCAGTGGATCGAATGAATTTACATTTGTACGATCTACATCAGACAATCCTCATAGCTTCAAGGTGACAAGTCTATAGGCTAGTTTTGCTCCATGCTTTGAAAGTATACTCACTCAGCAATAAAAATGATTTTCAGATCTCTATCGAAAATGTTGTTTGCGGAACACATGGCAATACTTGCTCCAAACGTGTCATCTTCTCAGTTCACACTGGCGACCCCAAAAAGGAAAACTATGTAGAAATGGTTCGAGGAAAGGCTGTTCAAGAAAGAAGGGTAAGGTTGTATAACTACAGCAAGCAGAAACCATGAAAAAATATTCCCTATCGTCTGTGTACAAAATTATAATTCCAGTATCATAGGTAAGCCTATGGTTGGCCATGGGGTGGTCGAATGTGGCACGGCTCTCTCTAACGTCCCCTCCTAATATCCATGATGTTATGAGAGCAACTATTTGTGTGTAACGAAGAATAACATGATGTAAGATGCGCAAATAACGGAGTTAAACTATAACCATAATTCATCGCTGCTCATTCCTGGCCCCATAGAGTGACATGCAAGAGTAATAAATATAGATTAACTAACAAAGTGACAGTTTTGACATTTAACGTGCTTGAAGCGGTGGTTATTAGCATCCTGCTAGATATAGACTTTTCTGACACAGCATGTAAGCTTGCTTCATTACAAAGTAGTAACTTCAATCTCTAGATTGGTTCATTTGAAATATCCTATGTTGGCTTGTGGGTATTTGTCAAAGCGAAGGAAATGGGTGTCACTCTTCAGTGGGACAAAACAACCACTGTTGTAGCTAGACTCGATGCCATGCACAGAGGAAAAGTGGAAGGTATGTTCGGTAAAATATTTACAAGGATTCTAGGATTATTCAAGAATATTTTTTGGTTGTTGAAAAGGTCTTTGTGGTGACTTCGATGGATTGGAGACCAATGACTTCAAGACACCACAGAACTCCATTGAAGTTAACGAAATAACTTTTGTCAACTCTTGGAAGGTATGCACTCGTCAACTAGTACTCATCACAAAAGTACCATCATATGTGTGTCTTGTGCACTCATACTTTAAAAATTATCTATAGAGTTAAAAACAAATAGTGGAACCGAGAGCGGATGGTCAGATAACAAACGTGTAGCCACAGTTTATTAGTAAACGAGGTCACAAGCTTTTGGATCCCTGCTCTTGCATCAAGTAAAATGGGTATAAATTGAAATCTACTTAGTTCCTTAAAACTGAGGCTGGATGTTAAATTTCCAATTTCCTTTCCTTTCTTTGCATGCATACTTGAAGAGCATTCTCCTATTCTGCGTTCTTTTGAGTACCTATCAGGAAATTTGAATCTGTTGGGGTCTCCTTACAGCTTTTATCGCAAATAAGATGGCCGACACTGAAAAACTTTTATGGTTCTTCTTTATAACGTGGCAATTTGTCTTTCTTTCAGACATACCTCACCGGTAGTGATGCTGTGAGTGCAACCACAGACATTTGCGCCGACAACAAGCACCGTAAATATTGGGCTGAAAGAAAATGCGCGATATTGACCGGAAGCATTTTCGCTGTATGTACGGAATACATTATAATTAAGATTATGAAGTGAATAATCCATGCAATATTCATTTAGCCTTGCCATTCACTCGTACCTCCACTCCAATACTATGACTCTTGCGTCTATGATGCTTGTGGTTGTGACATGGGAGGCGATTGTGAATGTGTTTGTACAGCCATCCATGCATATGCTCAAGAATGTAATCGTTTTGGAGTTCACATTTACTGGCGATCACAAAGTGTTTGCCGTAAGATATCAAATGCTGCTAGTAGTCCGCAGTGTACATTAAAATAGCAATATTTTTCTATCTTTTTTAGCGCTGATGTGTTATGGAAAATCACGAGACTATGAACCATGTATTTCTGCTTGTCCAAAGACTTGTAGCAATTACGACAACTATGAAGAAGTCGCTCAGTCTTGCGAATTCGCTTGTGTGGAAGGCTGCAGTTGCCCAGAGGGAACAGTAAGACTCACGAAGCTCTACTGTCTAGTATAGGATCTATTTACTAAATGCAAAACTTGATTTAGGTGACTAGCACTGATGGCCAAGTTTGCGAAGCCTTGGACACTTGCGTATGTGATGTTATTGATGGAGTGTCTTACACAGATGGTGAGAAGATCGAATCCATGTCCGATGAATGCAGAAGTTGGTAAGAAGTTAGTGGAGATCAAACTTCTTCCTGTGCGGGCCTCATAACGTTACCGTTGCACGATGCAGAGCAGACAAGAGCAATGACAATGTAGATTCTAAAATGGCAAACGTAGCATTGATTCCCCACCCTCAATAATGAGCCAAGAAGGGGGATGTAACGGACAACGGTCACAGAATATGTAATTATTAGTTTGACGAGATCACGTGGAAAATAAGAAAAACTTTACCTTATGGACGAGCGACCTCATCAGTTCATAGCTGAGCCCATATAGTGTGTGGGCCTAAGGAGAAGTAATGGCAATGTCTGTTGAAGTGCGAGATAAGAAATCCGATACAAATTCACCATACCGAAAAATTATATCACTCTGTGTCGTAGCCGCTTGTTTGGCAGACTGTAGTTTAGAGACCCCTAGTGTACATACTAGATGCGCCCATGACCTACTAAATTTAGTAGGCCATGATACGCTTATGCTGGGCGGTTGTAAATATTCGTGAAACATTCACTATTGCGTTGTTTTACCTTGTTACCCACTTAATAAAATAAGTATTGTGTACTTTTAGTTATTGCATGGACAAAGCTGTACACTGTCTTGGATTTCCATGTGACAAAGGCGGAACTCCTATAGCAGATTCAGGTTTGACGTTACAGCAATACAGCCAATACTTTAATTTATAGTACATGCAAATATATTCTAGATGGACTTGCTGGCGGCATGGCTGAGACCGGTGGATTCGATTACACACCTGCGGAGTTGACTCCAGGGTTATGTGAAGACTTATACGACAATTTTGTTGGTAAGGAAGAGTGATGATAGCTACATTTTATTGCCCTGAGTACCGAAAAACTTACCGATGCCATGTCATCTTCACTATAACACACATAATTTTGAATTTATTTTTAATATTTCACATGTCAATGTGTGGCTTGCATCCAGTCAAAATATACGGAACGTATCCGCTATAGGTATCTTTATGCACAGAGTAACATCTCTGCCTAAGAACATGGAAATGAAGTAGGACAAGTGTACGTCATAGACGTGACGTTCATCGTGGGGTGTTTCGAACACGCAGTTTGGAGTCAAATCAGCGCGAAGTTCAACTACATTACGATATTCGCAAAACCCAACAACACCCCTCGATAAAGGACCAATGAAAGCAAATAATGGCATGAAAGTACCAAAATGTTGAAGTTACCAGTAGGCGTAATGCCCAAGTCTGTAGTAAGCAGTTTATGACCTAGGGAGGTCCGCAAGGGTTAAGAGATTTAGAGCAATTTCTGTTACGCCTCAATTACTTTTAGATACATGTGGAAAAGACAACATCCAGGATTGTTCTTATACTTGTAATGACCTTTGTCACTCATATCGTGCGGTGTCTTACCAATGCTCACATGCGAAACTTGATGGGTGCGTTGACACATGCGGAGAAGACTACACAAAATGCCCAGCCGGACAAGCTCTTCGGGATGCTACTACTTGTATAAAAACATCTGAGTGTCCTTGTGCTATTGCAGACGGTACTATCATTGCGGTGAGTACAATTACCATATTCATAATAGTGAAGCAGTGGTTCTAGACTAGAAATAATCATGTATCGGGTAGGAATTTCACGGCGATCAATTAATCAATAGACAATATCCTAGAAACTCGTTTCTTAAACTATACATTTCTGTCTATGGTCATAGATATAGTATCACAACATTTTGGCTGTAGGGCAAAACAGGACGTTTTGTGCTACTGCACCTTGTTCTGGGCCTGTGAGAAGCTAAGTAACTTGAACTTGAACAGTTAATGCATCCTAGTGTTTTAATTTACTCAAAATGATTGTAGTCAATATCCAGATTGGCCGTATACCACAAAATGATGTAAATAGAGATATCATTATGTGATTATACAAAATTAATCAATAAGTTATGAGTATACTAGTGTGTGTGCTAGTTATAAAAAATTGTCTACTGCTAAATTGTGTCTTGGAACAAACTTTTAAACAGTAGTGGTGCTTGGCAACCATATAAAGGGAGCCGTTAATGTGAGGCAGGTGTATTTTTCAGTGTTTCATTTACAGTATAAGACATGGCAACGTTTTTTCATTATATTGTGCCATCAACCACAAAATATTTACAGCCCGGCCAAGTTAGAAGTGACTACAAAGTTTGCATCAGATATCACTGCTGGAACAACATTTTATCCGAAGAACTGTTAGCAGGATGCAAGCCATCTGGTATATCCATCAACGTGGGTACGAAATCAAAAGCAATTGCTCATGCTAGAGGGGGATTCGGATATGGACATGGAGATTCTATTGCTCATGCTGGAAGTGACAGTGGCCTGTCGCTGTTGTTTGGACCCTCCCAATTCGGAATAGGTATCCATGGTTCCTCTGGTGATCGTGGCAAAACTGACGTAGATGTAAAGACTGATGCAAAAGTTGATGCTTCTGCTAAAGTCGATAGTGATATTGGAGTTGCTGTAGATGTAAAGAAGGAAGATAATGGAGCTTTCACCACCCATCTGTCTGCGGGTTTTGGTGGTATGTTAATTGACATGTCCAACAAGCTGCAAGCCAAGGCAGGTTATACTGACGCGGAAAAGGATGCAATGCATGGAGGTGGCGCACTTGCTATCGCTGAAAGCATTGGTTCAGCACTCTTCCAGGATGCTGGCTTGGCTCTAAGTATACATGGAGATGGTGACCGTGGTTCAAAATTGGACGTCGATATTATACATGATAGTGACGTTAAAGCTGATGCTAAAGTTGATGTTCTTACAGAATTGCAATTAGCTGTTGTTGATGAGGGTGCTTGTTGTATTGATGAAGCTGGTAATGAAAGACGATTTGGCGAATCATGGCAGTACACAAAAGATGTTTGTGATACATGCACATGCTTTGACGCTGGATCCATTCAATGCACCAAGAAACAATGTGACCCATATCCGTTGTGTCCAGAAGGATATTATGTCGTTGAAGAGATCACAGGGGGTTGCTGTACCACTTACAGGCTTGTGAAAGATGATTGTGACGTGTCAAAATGCTCTTCAACAATGCCATATTGTGAGTTGTACGAAGAAGTGGTTGCTACGCCTACCACCGGTGATGAGTGTTGTACTGATTACGAATGTGCATGTAATCCTAGTCTTTGCCCTATCCTCGGAAATCCAGCCTGTCCAGATGGTTGCAAACGTATGGTAGTAGATCGAGACGTGTGCTGTCCCGTCGCAAAATGTGTTAATATTGCCAAAGCTTCTGCAAAGGCATCGTCATCTGCACTCGCGTTACTTGGAGGTAGCGTGTTCTCAATTTCCATTGACAAAGACGGAAAGAGAGATACCCAAACCGATGTTGATGTGGACACTGGAGCAGTCGTGAAGGCGGATGCTCACTTGGACAGCAACGTTGGCGCTGATGTAACTGTTGACGGAGCGGGAGGAGGAGGTGGTGGTGCACACTTCGATCTATCAATGGGCGATATAAATATTGGATTAGGAAATCTTGCTAACGCACACACAACTGGGTTTGGACCTGGATATGGACATCATAGAGATGCAATAGCAAAAGCTGATTCATCCAGTGGCTTAGGACTTGGCATTGGTGGAAATCTGTTGTCATTGTCTATGGGACATGGATTTGGAGATGGAGCCGATGTGACTGTCGACGTTGACACAGGAAATCAGATCGATGCATCTGCTAAAGTAATATCAGACGTGGATATCAGTATAGCGTCAGAGTCAGCATTATGTGTGGATGAACAAGGTCAGGAACGTTGTTATGGTGATAGTTGGTCAAAGAATGGTGATCCATGTCGGGTATGCACATGTGTTGACACAAACAAAGTTGCATGTGATGAAAGAAAATGTGATGAACCACCTGAGTTCATTCCTGACGGCAAAAAAGTGATTGAGGAGAAAGTAGATGACTGCTGTAATGAATACCGCCTGATACCGGAGAGTTGTGATGAAATGACCTGTCCATATTCTCCATTGCAATGTGGAATGCACGAAACTTGTGTTTCATATCAATTGGATGAATGTTGCTTTACATACGAATGCGTTTGTGATGAGCAAAAATGTGCCATGCTCGGCAATCCACTATGTCCAGAAGGATGTTCACGAATGGTACTGGACCAAGACCAATGTTGCCCTGTGGGAAAATGTGTGTACACCAACAAAGCAGCTGCACACAGTGGAGCTTCGGTGCATGCGATAGTTAATCATGGGGGTCTTTTTGGTTCCATTTTTGGACCGACTGGTGGAGACACCGGATCTGACGTCAACGTAGATGTGGCGTCTGATGCCAAAATTAGTGCCAAAGCGGGCGTTGATAGTGATATTGGAGTTACCATCGACACAGATAAAGTTCAGAAAGGAGAAACTGCTGTAATATCATTCAACCGTGGAGACACATTGATAAACTTGGGGTCAGTAGCCTATGCAGGGGCCCTAGCTGGACCTGGTGGATATTCAGGTAGTAGGTTAGCAAAGGCGCATGCTGATTCTAACACTGGCTTACAACTGCAACATGGTGGATTACTTTTATCACTGGACGGGTTACCATCAGGATATGGAGACACATCTGTAGATGTTGACGTCAAGTCTGGATCAGGTGTCCGTGCTGGTGCTACCATTGATTCTGACATATCAGTGGAAATTGTCAAGGAAGCTGATGCTTGTGTTGACAGAGATGGTGTTGGAAGGTGCTATGGAGAGTGTTGGAAAGACCCTAATGACGCATGCGTTGAGTTTGTCTGTCGAGATATTGGCGACGTCATACAAAGGCCAGTATCATGTGATGAACCACCGGTTGCTGGGCCAGGTGAAAAAGTTGTTGAAGATGATACCGACGGTTGCTGTAAGGTTTACTCTGTTGTTCCAGAGAAATGCGACGAGTCAACTTGTCAGTATCAGCCAATTGCATGTGGACATTATGAAAAGTTGGTATCATATAAGTTGGATGATTGTTGCTCATCATATGAATGTACATGTGATGCCGCAAATTGTCCTTCACTTGGTAATCCACCATGCCCAGAAGGATGTGTTAGGAGAGTTGTAGAAAAAGAAGCATGTTGCCCTATAGGAAAATGCATAAGAGGGGGAGCTATGACAAAAGCTATGTCCGATACAGGGCTGCTCCTAAATTTAGGACCGTCAGGATATTCATTAGGCATGTCTCCAGATAAACACAATGATGTTGACGTTGATGTACTTGTTGAAAAAACTGCTGATGTCAATGTCGGAGCAAAGGTATCTAGTGATGTTGGTGTGGACGTTGACGTTGGCGGGGACTCATCTCGATTTGGGCATATTTTAGATATGTACCAAGGATCGATATTGGCAGATTTGGGAGCAAATGCCGATTCTAAAGCCATTGGAGTCGGGAATAATCATGGATTATTTGGAAACGCAATAGCCAAGAGTCAAACGGATTCAGGGCTGTCTTTAGGTGTTGGCCCCAATAAGCTATCGCTATTCGGAGACTTTGGCACAGGACGAGGATCCAATTTAGAAGCTCTCATAGAAAATAATAATGATATAAATGCTGAAGCACTGGTTAATACAGACTTGGGTATTGGAATAATCATCGAAGAAAAAGCAACCTGCATTGATGAACTCGGAACAGAACGGACATATGGAGAATGTTGGTACAAAAACGGAGATGCATGTAATATATGCACTTGCTACAATACCAATCAAGTACAGTGCAGTCCAAAGGCTTGTGATCCTTACCCACTAACACCACCTGGATACATGGTGGTCAAAGAAAAAGCTGATGACTGTTGCTATGCCTTCAGAATAGTGGCCGATGACTGTGATGTGACGAAATGTTACGAAAAAGCACCAATATGCAATTTTTATGAAGACCTTGTCAGTTACCCATTAGACAGTTGTTGCAGTTCATATGAATGCAAATGCAATACAAATAATTGCATGGAAGTGGGACTAGCGCCATGTCCTCAAGGTAGTGTCCGTATGGAAATAGAAAGCAGCGACTGCTGCTCCATCAAAAAATGTGTAAAAAGCTTGTCAATTGCAAAGGCTATGTCAGAATCCACGTTAGATATGTACATTGGAGCAAAGAGTGCAATGATAAATTTCAAGGGAAATCATATTGGTGATGGAATTGTGGATGTAGAGATAAGTGACAACACCGCAGGCCCATGTTGCGGCACATGTCGATAGCGATGTCGGAGTCGACGTAGAAACTGATGCAGGTAAAGGTGGATTCGGCGGATTCCATGGTGCTTTGGGAATGGGCGGAATCAACATCAATCTTGATAACGTTGGCAATGCCAAGGCCATCGGCTCTGGATATCCTGGATATTTCGGTGGATATTCTATTGCTCATGCGGCATCTGATTCTGGCTTAACTTTCGGAATGGGACCCATAGGACTTGGAGTCCATATCGATGGCGACCATGGTGCTGATAACCGTGTCGATGTTGGAATACTCGATAACACCGCGGCCCATGTTGCGGCATATGTCGATAGCGATGTCGGAGTCGACGTAGAAACTGATGCAGGTAAAGGTGGATTCGGCGGATTCCATGGTGCTTTGGGAATGGGCGGAATCAACATCAATCTTGATAACGTTGGCCATGCCAAGGCCATCGGCTCTGGATATCCTGGATATTTCGGTGGAGATTCTATTGCTCATGCGGCATCTGATTCTGGCTTAACTTTCGGAATGGGACCCATAGGACTTGGAGTCCATATCGATGGCGACCATGGTGCTGATAACCGTGTCGATGTTGGAATACTCGATAACACCGCGGCCCATGTTGCGGCACATGTCGATAGCGATGTCGGAGTCGACGTACAAACTGATGCAGGTAAAGGTGGATTCGGCGGATTCCATGGTGCTTTGGGAATGGGCGGAATCAACATCAATCTTGATAACGTTGGCAATGCCAAGGCCATCGACTCTGGATATCCTGGATATTTCGGTGGAGATTCTATTGCTCATGCGGCATCTGATTCTGGCTTAACTTTCGGAATGGGACCCATAGGACTTGGAGTCCATATCGATGGCGACCATGGTGCTGATAACCGTGTCGATGTTGGAATACTCGATAACACCGCGGCCCATGTTGCTGCACATGTCGATAGCGATGTCGGAGTCGACGTAGAAACTGATGCAGGTAAAGGTGGATTCGGCGGATTCCATGGTGCTTTGGGAATGGGCGGAATCAACATCAATCTTGATAACGTTGGCAATGCCAAGGCCATCGGCTCTGGATATCCTGGATATTTCGGTGGATATTCTATTGCTCATGCGGCATCTGATTCTGGCTTAACTTTCGGAATGGGACCCATAGGACTTGGAGTCCATATCGATGGCGACCATGGTGCTGATAACCGTGTCGATGTTGGAATACTCGATAACACCGCGGCCCATGTTGCGGCACATGTCGATAGCGATGTCGGAGTCGACGTAGAAACTGATGCAGGTAAAGGTGGATTTGGCGGATTCCATGGTGCTTTGGGAATGGGCGGAATCAACATCAATCTTGATAACGTTGGCAATGCCAAGGCCATCGGCTCTGGATATCCTGGATATTTCGGTGGAGATTCTATTGCTCATGCGGCATCTGATTCTGGATTAACTTTCGGAATGGGAGCCATAGGACTTGGAGTCCATATTGACGGCGACCATGGTGCAGATAACCGTGTCGATGTTGGAATACTCGATAACACCGCGGCCCATGTTGCGGCACATGTCGATAGCGATGTCGGAGTCGACGTAGATACTGATGCAGGTAAAGGTGGATTCGGCGGATTCCACGGTGCTTTGGGAATGGGCGGAATCAACATCAATCTTGATAATGTTGCCAATGCCAAGGCCATCGGCTCTGGATATCCTGGATATTTCGGTGGAGATTCTATTGCTCATGTGGCATCTGATTCTGGATTAACTTTCGGAATGGGACCCATAGGACTTGGAGTCCATATTGACGGCGACCATGGTGCTGATAACTATGTCGATGTTGGAATACTCGATAACACCGCGGCCCATGTTGCGGCACACGTCGATAGCGATGTCGGAGTCGATGTAGATACTGATGCAGGTAAAGGTGGATTCGGCGGATTCCACGGTGCTTTGGGAATGGGCGGAATCAATATCAATCTTGATAATGTTGCCAATGCCAAGGCCATCGGCTCTGGATATCCTGGATATTTCGGTGGAGACTCTATTGCTCATGCGGCATCTGATTCTGGATTAACTTTCGGAATGGGACCCATAGGACTTGGAGTCCATATTGACGGCGACCATGGTGCTGATAACCATGTCGATGTTGGAATACTCGATAACACCGCGGCCCATGTTGCGGCACATGTCGATAGCGATGTCGGAGTCGACGTAGAAACTGATGCAGGTAAAGGTGGATTCGGCGGATTCCATGGTGCTTTGGGAATGGGCGGAATCAACATCAATCTTGATAACGTTGGCCATGCCAAGGCCATCGGCTCTGGATATCCTGGATATTTCGGTGGAGATTCTATTGCTCATGCGGCATCTGATTCTGGCTTAACTTTCGGAATGGGACCCATAGGACTTGGAGTCCATATCGATGGCAACCATGGTGCTGATAACCGTGTCGATGTTGGAATACTCGATAACACCGCGGCCCATGTTGCGGCACATGTCGATAGCGATGTCGGAGTCGACGTAGAAACTGATGCAGGTAAAGGTGGATTCGGCGGATTCCATGGTGCTTTGGGAATGGGCGGAATCAACATCAATCTTGATAACGTTAGCCATGCCAAGGCCATCGGCTCTGGATATCCTGGATATTTCGGTGGAGATTCTATTGCTCATGCGGCATCTGATTCTGGATTAACTTTCGGAATGGGACCCATAGGACTTGGAGTCCATATTGACGGCAACCATGGTGCTGATAACCGTGTCGATGTTGGAATACTCGATAACACCGCGGCCCATGTTTCGGCACACGTCGATAGCGATGTCGGAGTCGACGTAGAAACTGATGCAGGTAAAGGTGGATTCGGCGGGATTCCATGGTGCTGGGAATGGGAGGCGGAATCAGCAGCCAATCTTGATAGATTGGCAATGCCAAGGCCATCGGCTCCTGGATATCCTGGATATTTCGGTGGAATTCTCGCTACTCATCGCGGCATCTGATTCTGGCTTAACTTTCGGAATGGGACCCATAGGACTTGGAGTCCATATCGATGCGCGACATAGTGCTTTGATAACACCCGTGTGATGTTGCAGAATACTTTCGATAACACCGCTACGGCCCATGTTAGGCATGTCGATAAAGGCAGCCAGGTCGGCGTAGAAACTGAGTCACAGAGTAAAAGAGTGGATTCGGCGGATTCCATGGTGTAGCTTTGGGAATGGGCGGAATCAACATCAATCTTGTTGATGCTTGATTGGCCATGCCAAGGCCGCCGGCTTTCTGGATATCCTGGATATTTCGTTGGAGATTCTATTGCTCATCGGCATCTGATTCTGGCTTAACTTTGAGGAATGGGACCCATAGGACTTGGAGTCCATATTGACGGCGACCATGGTGCTGATAACCGTGTCGATGTTGGAATACTCGATAACCTCGCGGCTCATGTTGCGGCACACGTCGATAGCGATGTCGGAGTCGACGTAGAAACTGATGCAGGTAAAGGTGGATTGGCCCGGATTCCATGGTGCTTCTGGGAGAGTGGGCAGGTCAACATCAATCTTGATAATGCGTTGGCAATGCCAGGCCAAGCCGACTCTGGATATCCTGGATATTTGGTGGAGATTCTATTGCTCATGCGGCATCTGATTCTGGCAACACCAGAATGGGACCCATAAGGACTTGGAGTCCATATCGATGGCGACATGAATTGCTTTGATAACTTACCGTGTCGATGTTGCAGATACTTTCGATAACACGGCCCATGTTCGCGGCACATGTCGTAAGCGATGCCGGTCGGCGTGAAACTGATGCAGGTAAAGGTGGATTCGTGATTCCATGGTGCTGGGAATGGCGGAATCAACATCAACTTGATAGCGTTGGCAATGCCAAGGCCGATCTGGATATCCTGGATATTTCGGTGGAGATTCTATTGCTCATGCGGCATCTGATTCTGGCTTAACTTTCGGAATGGGACCCATAGGACTTGGAGTCCATATCGATGGCGACCATGGTGCTGATAACCGTGTCGATGTTGCAATACTCGATAACACCGCGGCCCATGTTGCGGCACATGTCGATAGCGATGTCGGAGTCGACGTAGAAACTGATGCAGGTAAAGGTGGATTTGGCGGATTCCATGGTGCTTTGGGAATGGGCGGAATCAACATCAATCTTGATAACGTTGGCAATGCCAAGGCCATCGGCTCTGGATATCCTGGATATTTCGGTGGAGATTCTATTGCTCATGCGGCATCTGATTCTGGCTTAACTTTCGGAATGGGACCCATAGGACTTGGAGTCCATATCGATGGCGACCA